>OX422211.1:404525260-405125260 GCA_949130495.1 Sambucus nigra
TTTGCAAAAATCAATGCTTAAACTTAAAAAAATGCCGTTAAAGGGTGAAAACCCAAACCAGCTCCCAAACGACCCCGTAAGAGGCACGAACACCTCGCACGGGACCAATGTACCTTATAGGAATTGACCGCGTAGTCCCGGGTCTCCCGGTTTGAGAATATGATGATAATTTGCAAAAAGCAACACTTAGACTTAAAAATAAGCCGTTAAAGTGTGAAAACCCAAACTAACCCCCAAACGACCCCGTAGGAGGCCCGAACACCTCGCAAGGGACCAATGTAACTTGTTGGAACTGACCGCGTAGTCCCGGGTCTCCTGGTTTTGAATATGACCATAATTTGCAAAAATCACAGTTAGACTTAAAAATAATCCCTTAAAGGCTTCTGCCCCCCCCCCCCAACGACCACGTAGGGACCAATGTAACTTGTTGGAACTGATCGCGTAAATTGGGTTGTCTCGGTTTGAGAATATGACAATAATAAAAAAATCACACTTAGACTTAAAAACAAGCCGTTAAAGGGTGAAAACCCAAACCAGCCCCCAAACGACCTCATAAGAGGCACGAACACCTCGCACGGGACCAATGTAACTTGTAGGAACTGACCACGTAGTCCCGGGTCTCCCAGTTTGAGAATATGATGATAATTTGCAAAAATCACACTTTAACTTAAAAATAAGCCGTTAAAGGGTGAAAACCCAAACCAGCCACCAAACGACCCCGGAGGAGGCACGAACACCTTGCACGGGACCAATGTAACTTGTTGAAACTGACCGCATAGTCCCGGGTCTCTCGATTTTAGAATATGACGATAATTTGCTAAAATCACACTTAGACTTAAAAACAAAGTCGTTAAAGGGTGAAAACCCAAACCAGCCCCCAAACGACCCCTTAAGAGGCACGAACACCTCGCACGGGACCAATGTAACTCGTAGGAACTGACAGCGTAGTCCCCGGTCTCCTGGTTTGAGAATATGACGATAATTTGCAAAAATCAATGCTTAAACTTAAAAAACGCCGTTAAAGGGTGAAAACCCAAACCAGCTCCCAAACGACCTCGTAAGAGGCACGAACACCTCGCACGGGACCAATGTACCTTATAGGAATTGACCGCGTAGTCCCGGGTATCCCGGTTTGAGAATATGACGATGATTTGAAAAAAGCAACACTTAGACTTCAAAATAAGCCGTTAAAGTGTGAAAACCCAAACTAACCCCCAAACGACCCCGTAGGAGGCACGAACACCTCGCAAGGGACCAATGTAACTTGTTGGAACTGACCGCGTAGTCCCGGGTCTCCTGGTTTTGAATATGACCGTAATTTGCAAAAATCACAGTTAGACTTAAAAACAAGCCCTTAAAGGCTGACCCCCCCCCCCCCCCCCAACGACCACGTAGGGACCAATGTAACTTGTTGGAACTGATCGCGTAGACTAGGGTCTCTCGGTTTTAGAATATGACGATAATTTGCAAAAATCACCCTTAGACTTAAAAACAAGCTGTTAAAGGGTGAAAACCCAAGCCAGCCCCCAAACGACCTTGTAAGACTCACGAACACCTCGCACGGGACCAATGTAACTTGTAGGAACTGACCACGTAGTCCCGGGTCTCCCAGTTTGAGAATATGATGATAATTTGCAAAAATCACATTTAAACTTAAAAATAAGCCGTTAAAGGAAAACCCAAACCAGCCACCAAAGGACCCCGGAGGAGGCACGAACACCTTGCACGGGACCAATGTAACTTGTTGAAACTGACCGCATAGTCCCAGGTCTCCCGAGTTGAGAATATGATGATAATTTGCAAAAAGCACACTTTGACTTAATAACAAGCCGTTAAGGGGTGAAAACCTAAACCAGCTCCCAAACGGTCCCGTAAGAGGCACGAACACCTCGCACGGGACCAATGTAACTTGTTGGAACTGTCCGCATAGTCCCGGGTCTCCTGGTTTGAGAATATGACAATAATTGACAAAAATCACACTTAGACTTAAAAACATGCTGTTAAAGAGTGAAAACCCAAACCAGCCCCGAAACGACCCTGTAAGAGGCACGAACACCTCGTACGGGACCAATGTAACTTCTTGGAACTGACCGCGTAGTCTCGGGTCTCCCGATTTGAGAATATGACGATAATTTGCAAAAATCAACACTGAAACTTAAAAACAAGCCGTTAAAGGGTGAAAACCCAAGCCATCCCACAAACGACCGCGTAGGAGGCACGAATACCTCACACGGGACCAATGTAACTTGTTGGAACTGACCGCATAGTTTCGAGTCTTCCGGTTTGAGAATATGACAATAATTTGCAAAAATCACAATTAGACTTAAAAACAAGTCGTTAAAGGGTGAAAACCCAAAGCAGCCCCCAAACGACCCCGTAAGAGGCACGAACACCTCGCACGGGACTAATGTAACCCGATTTGAGAATCTGACGATAATTTCCAAAAATCACAATTAAACTTAAATATAATCCGTTAAATGGTGAAAATCGAAACCAGCCCCCAAATGACCTCGTAGGAGGCACAAACACCTCGCATGGGACCAATGTCACTTGTAGGAACTGACCACCTAGTCCCGGTTCTCCCGGTTTGAGAATATGATGATAATTTGCAAAAATCATACATAAAATTAAAAATAAGCCGTTAAAGGGTGAAAACCCAAACCAGCCCCCAAACGACCCCGTAAGAGGCGCGAACACCTCGCACGGGACCAATGTCACTTGTAGGTACTGATCGCGTAGTCCCGAGTCTCCCAGTTTGAGAATATGAAGATAATTTGCAAAAATCAACACTTAAACTTAAAAACAAGCCGTTAAAGGGTGAAAACCCAAACCAGCCCCCAAACGATCCCGTAGGAGGCACGAACACCTCGCACGAACCAATGTCACTTGTTGGAACTGACCGCGTAGTCTCGGGTCTCCCGGTTGGAGAATATGACGATAATTTGAAAAAATCACGCTTTTATTTAATAACAAGCCGTTAAAGGTTGAAAACCCAAACCAGACCCAAACGACCCCGTAGAAGGCACGAACACCTCGCACGGGACCAATGTAACTTTTAAGAACTGACCGCGTAGTCCCGAGTCTCCTGGTTTTTGAATATGACTGTAATTTGCAAAAATTACACTTAGATATAAAAATAAGTCGCTAAAGGGTGAACCCCCCCAAACGACCCCGCAGGAGGCACGAATACCTCACACGGGATCAGTATAACCTGTTGGAACTGATCGGGTAGTCCCGGGTCTCTCGATTTGGGAATATGACGATAATTCGCCAAAATCACACTTAGACTTAAAAACAAGCCGTTAAAGGGTGAAAACCCAAACCAGTCCCAAAACGACCCCGTAAGAGGCAAGAGCATCTCGCACCGGACCAATGTAACTTGTAGGAACTGACCGCGTAGTCCCGGGTCTCTCGGTTTGAGAATATGATTATAATTTGCAAAAATGAATGCTTAAAATCCATAGCCCTAAGCAAACACAAGCTTCACAACTCCACCAGGCCATAGCTCCGATGACCAAACCTGATGGCCGGCCTTCCTCTCCTAATCCTACTCCTTCTAACCTTCCTTCAGCAATACGTGGGAAAGCTATTTCTCAAACTCCATCTTCTTTGATGGCTGAATCGGAGGTATGGTCTTCTATAAGGAATACTGGCCCTATCCCAGTCGATGGCATGAGTTTGAACAAGATTGACGAGACAGAAGAAGGGAAAATCTTAACATTAGATAACAGCTTTGATAGAGAAAATGAGCAACTCGCAAAGATACAAAAGCCAAACACTGAAAATAACATCGTTATGGACTTCCTCTTGAGCAAAGGCTAGAACCTCCAATGACCGGAATGAGAACTTATCTCCGACTGAGAAGGCAACGGAGGTAGAGGTAGATTTCATCCCTGAGAATAGTGCAGGTAGAAACGGTGGGCTCAAGGGTACGGTAGATAGTACGAAACTTGACATAAAGTTGACAGATATTGAAAAGGTCTCGACTGGGGTAGCTAGTACGTCTACTACCCTATCTGGCACTATACCTGCTAGTGAGAGAAAGCAGGGAAATGAGAATGGTAGCCTGGGAGTCCCTATATCCCAGACCAACAACATGGTACGCACTGACAAGACGTGGAGTTCTATTATCGTAGAAAAGAAGAAATCGAAACTCAAACTAACTTTTCACCAACCCTTAGTTGTGGAGTCCACCATCACTGTCAACCCACCGCTCGATGTAGCCAGGAAAGGATATGGACGTTGGGAGAACAGCATGGTTGGTTATTTCTTAGGGAAAAAGCTTCCTTTTTCCTTTGTTAACAACGCTGCTACTAGACTATGGGAGAAATATGGCATGACGAAGGTCATAGCGCATGATAATGGATTTTTCATTTTCATGTTTGATAAACAAAGCCAGCGTGATGAGGTGCTGGACAATGGGCCGTGGCATTTTGCAGGTATGACAATCATCCTCAACAAATGGCAAGCACATTTTCAAATTCTCTAAAGATACGTTGAAGAAAATTCCTGTTTGGGTCAAGTTCTACGACATTCCTGTTCAACTTTGGACGGAAGAAGGGCTTAGTTACATCGCCAGTTCAGTGGGGCTTCCCCTTTACGCTGATGCGATGACTGAAGAAATGAATAGAATAACATATGCTCACATTTGCATTGACGTTGAGGCCACAGCAACTTACCCTAACAGCATCAATGTTACGATGGAGGATGGTACTACCACACCAGTTAGGGTTGAGTTTCAAGAAAAACTGCCTTCATGCTCTAACTGCCTTGTCTTCGGTCATAACCTAAATGCTTGTCCACATCACAAAATGGAAGAGAAAACCTCTCCCAAAGCTGGCGCTATCCCAATGAAGGAACCACTAACGGATGAATGGAAACAGGTTACCACAGCTAGAGCTGCTGCGAAATATAAGGCTAGTCACAAGGGTGAACGCAATCATGATAAGGAAGAGCACTCTAGCACTAATCAGAATAACTTTGCCATCCTTACTCTGGGTGAGGAGATTTACACACCAGAGATTGAAGAGATACCACAAGAAGAGAGTACCCGAGCTCCACAAGGCATTGTACTAAAAGTTAAAGCCATTGATGAAATGGCTAGAAATCTGGAGTACACTGGCCTTACTAACAAAGCATCTTCCAAAAAGAAGCAGAAGAAGAAGGGAAACGACATTTGGTTGATCCCACAAATAGAGCTGAAGAGGGGTGGAGATAAGCCTAAACCAAGATGAGCAAGATAGCTTCATGGAACATTAGGGGTTTAAATTCCCCTCACAAGCAGGATGAAATCAAGAAAACCATTAGAGACAATGGTATTGCTCTCATTGGTTTAATGGAGACTAAAGTAAGACTTAACCATATGAATGTTATTAAGAATAATTGTTTTTTTAATTGGAATATATGTCATAACTGCCCGGATAATGGTGGTGTGGCTAGGGTCATTATCGCTTGGAACCCTAATGTTTTTGATGTGGAAGCATGTGACATACACCATCAAGCTATTTTATGCAAAGTCAAAGTTGTGGGATCCTACAAGATGTTCTTTGCCACGTTTGTCTATGGACATAATCTAACCGCGAATAGGAATAATTTATGGGACTTCCTCAAGTGCAATTCCATTACCACTACCAATCAGCCTTGGATCATTCTGGGGGACTTTAATGTTGTGAGGTGCCAGGAGGAGAAGAAGAGCCACAATGGAATTGATTTTAGAGCTGTGGGTGATTTCAACAATTGCATTGAGGATATTGAAGTTGAGGACATGAATTTCACTGGTGTGTGGTTTTCTTGGTCTAATAAAAGTGGAGGGTCTGCGTGTGTTCAATCGAGGATTGATAGAGTCCTCCAGAACTCTTGTTGGAGTACCTCTTTCCCTGATAGCCAGGCTAACTTTCTCTGTCATGGTATCTCTGACCACAGCCCCATCCTTATTACCTTCTTGCCATCTTTGATCACTAAACCTAAACCTTTCAAGTTCTACAATTTCTGGATGAAGCATGACACCTTCATGGACACCCTCATGGATTCTTGGCATGAGGATTGTAGTGGGAACCCCATGTTTAAACTCTCTACCAAGCTTAGAAGATTGAAGACCCCTCTCAGAAGCCTGAACAAGAAGTTTTACTCTAATATTTCTGTTAGAGTTAATGAGGCTAAGAATCTCCTTAATCAGGTGCAGGCTAATCTGGACAATGATGGTAGTAATCAGGAGCTAAGGAGGGAGGAGACTGAGCTTTCTAACTACTATAACCATCTGAGGAACAATGAGGAGTCTTTCTTCAAGCAAAAAGCAAGAATTAATTGGCTCCAATTGGGGGATTTGAACACCTCCTTCTTTCATAAAAGGGTTAACAGCAACTGTGCTAGGAAGAAAATCCTAATGATTCAGAACTCGAATGGGCTAACCATTGAAGGTACTGAGGGTGTAGCTAATGAAGCTATTAACTTTTTCCAAAACTTATTCTCTGCTGATGATATGAACTTATTCAGAACCTTCAATATTGAGAACCTGATGGTTAGGAGCTTAATCAAAATTAGTGTGATGGCATCACCTCCATCCCATCAAATGAAGAAATTAAAAAGTCTATGTTCTCTATTGGTTCTGATAAAGCTCCCGGACCTGATGGGTTCAATGCTGCCTTCTTCAAGCTGAATTGGGATGTTGTTGAGAATGATGTGACAATGGCTGTTAAGCACTTCTTTATCAACTGTAAAATGCCTAGGCAGTGGAACTTTGCCATCCTTGCCCTCATACCTAAGACCTCTATCCCCTCTTCCATGAGAGACTTTAGACCTATTGCCTGTTGCAATACTATATATAAATGCATTTCTAAAATCATTGCTTCCAGGATTATGCCCCTCATGAACCACCTCATAAGTGAGAGTCAAGCAGCCTTTGTTAGAGGGAGATCCAGCGCTGATAATATCCTCTTACTTGAAGAGATCACGAGGAACTATCATAGAGGCAATGGTGTGGCTAGATGTGCTATTAAGGTGGACATTATGAAGGCTTATGACACTGTGAGCTGGGAGTTCCTTTTTGATGTCTTAGAAAAGGTCAGATTTCCTCATATCATGATTAGGTGGATTAAGGAGTGTGTGACCACTGCTTGGTACTCCATTAGCCTCAATGGGGAATCCCATGGGTTCTTTAAAAGCTCTAGAGGCCTTAGACAAGGTGACCCTCTATCCCCTTATTTTTTTCTTCTGGCTATGGAGAGTTTTTCCTGGCTTCTGGACTAGCACTGCAACAGCATGAACTTCAAATACCACCCTAAATGTAAGGAAATTGGTCTTAACCACCTATGCTTTGCTGATGACCTGATGATATTTTGTGGGGGGGATGAGCAGACAATTGACTGCATCAATCATACTATTGAGGAGTTTGCTCTTCTTTCTGAGCTCTGTCCCAACATGGAGAAAAGCAACATTTACTGTGGGGGAATGGATGTTCTTCAGGCTCAGGCTTTGGCTGACAAAATTGGGTTCCAAGTAAAGAAGCCTCCTTTCAATTACCTTGGGGTGCCTTTGATCTCCACGAGACTTAGGAAGGAGGACTGCTTGGATCTCATCAATAGACTTACAAAGAGGATTAAAAGTTGGACCAACAAGATGCTCAGCTATGCTGGTAGACTTCAGCTTGCTCTCTCTATCCTTTTCAGTATACAGGTGTATTGGGCCAGCCTTTTCATCATGCCCAAAGGAGTCATTAAAGACATTGACCAACTGATTAGAGACTTCATCTGGCATGGTTCTGACCTGAAGCATAGTGGGGCCAAAGAGGCTTGGAGTAAGGTATGTAAGCCTAAATCCGAGGGAGGGTTGGGGATTAAATGTATTGAAGAATGGAACAAGGCTGCTATGATGAAACATATATGGAATATATGCAATAATAAAGAGTGTCTTTGGGTGAAATGGTGTCACATGTATAAAATCAAGAGAAGGAGTTTCTGGGCGATTGCTATTCCTAGCGATTGCTCATGGACATGGAAGAAAATTCTGAAAATGAGGAGGGAGAGCAGACCTCTCATTAAGTCTATCATTGGTAATGGTAATAACACTTTTATTTGGCATGATAACTGGCACCCTCTTGGGCCTCTACAACCTTTATTTGGGGATAGGACCATTTATGATGCAGTTAGCAACTCCTATGCCAAGGTGGCTGATTTCATTAGAGGAACGGATTGGAGGTGGCCTTCCACAGTTACGTGGGAGCTTAATGACATCCAGAATGCCGCTCTTCCAGCTGTTTCTCATCATGAGGATGTGGTAACTTGGGTTCCTTCTACCAATGGGATACTCTCCATTCAATCTGCCTATAAGGCTATTTGCAGTCACAACAATGAGGTGGAATGGAATAGGTTGGTATGGAACCGTGCCAACATACCTAAATGCTCTTTCATCTCTTGGCTGGTTTGCAGAAGAAGTCTTAGTACCAAAGATAAATTGATGAAGTGGGGGATAGTGGACAACAATAATTGCATGTTATGCACTCATGGGACTGAAACTTTATCGCACATTCTTGCTGACTGCCCATACACTAAGGAGGTGTGGATGGAAGTTCTTTGCAGAAACCAATGCTACAGGAATTTAGGGACTTGGGAGATAGAGCTAGAGAGGGCTGTGGAGTATGCTAACAACAACAATCTCATCAGCAAAGTCAGAACTCTATCTTTCACTACCACCATCTATTGTATTTGGATGGAAAGGAATGGCAGGCTGCACAGCAGAGGAGCTAGAACTCCTGGTCAGCTCATAAATGAAATTAATAATATGATGAAGATCAAGATCAGTACCTGGAAGAACACTAACAGAAGCTACACCAATTGGATGGTCTGCAACCAATGGGGGATCCCTGAATCCATGTTGTACCTCTAATGTTATTTTCTTTTGATTTACCTTCTTGATGTTTTGGGGTTATTTTGTTTTCTTTTGATTTCCTTTGTTGATGTTTGTTGGGAGGGGGGGGGGGGGGGGGGGGGGGGTATGCCCCACCTTCTGGTTACTAGCCTCTGGGCTTGGTGTTCTTCACCTTGTATATTTCTTTCTTTTCAATATATTTAGTTACCAAAAAAAAAACTTAAAAACAAGCCGTTAAAGGGTGAAAACCCAGACCAGCTCCAAAACAACCCCGTAAGAGGTACGAACACTTCGCACGGGACCAATGTACCTTGTAGGAAATGACCGCGTAGTCCCGAGTCTCCCGATTTGAGAATATGATAGTAATTTGCAAAAATCACGCTTAGACTTAAAAACAAGCCGTTAAAGGGTGAAAACCCAAACCAGCTCCCAAACAACCCCGTAAGAGGCACGCACAACTCGCACGGGACCAATGCAACGGATAGGAATTGATCGCGTAGTCCTCGGTCTCCCAGTTTGAGAATATAACGATAATTTGCAAAAATCAACACTTAGTCTTAAAAACAAGCCTCTAAAAGGTGAAAACTCAAACCAGCACCCATACGACCCCGTAAGAGGCACGAACAACTCGCACGGGACCAATGTAACTTGTACGAACTGATCACGTAGTCCCGAATCTCCCAGTTTTAAAATATGATGATAATTTGCAAAAATCACACTTAAACTTACAAACAAGCCGTTAAAGGGTGAAAACCCAAACCAGCCCCCAATGACCCTGTAGGAGGCACGAACACCTCGCATGGGACGAATGTAACTTGTAGGAACTGACCGTATAGTCTCGGGTCTCCCGGTTTGAAAATATGACGATAATTTTTAAAAATCACACTTACACTTAAGAACAAGCCGTTAAAGGGTGAACCCCCCCCCCCCCCAAAACGACCCCGTATGAGGCACGAATACCTCGGACGGGACCAACATAACTTGTTGGAACTGATCGCGTAGTCCCGGGTCTCTCGATTTGAGAATATGATGATAATTTGCGAAAATCAAACTTAGACTTAAAAACAAGCTGTTAAAGGGTGAAAACCCAAACCAGCCCCCAAACGACCTTGTAAGACTCACGAACACCTCGCACGGGACCAATGTAACTTGTAGGAACTGACCGCGTAGTCCCGGGTCTCCCGGTTTGAGAATATGACGATAATTCGCAAAAATCAACGCTTAAACTTAAAAACAAACCGTTAAAGGGTGAACACCCAAACTAGCTCCCAAATGACCCCGTAAGAGGCACGAACACCTCGTACGGGGCCAATGTACCTTGTAGGAATTGACCGCGTAGTCCCGAGTCTCTCAGTTTGAGAATATGATGATAATTTGCAAAAATCAACACTTAGACTTAAAAACAAGCTGTTAAAGTGTGAAAACCCAAACGAACCCCCAAACGACCTCGTAGGAGGCACGAACACGTCGCAAGGGACCAATGTAACTTGTTGGAACTGATCGTGTAGTCCCGAGTCTCCTGGTTTGTGAATATGACAGTAATTTACAAAACTCATAGTTAGACTTAAAAATAAGCCCTTAAAGGCTGAACCCCCTCCCCCCCCCAAACGACCACGTAGGAGGCACGAACACCTCGCATGGGACCAATGTAACTTGTTGGAACTGACCGCGTAGTCTGGGGTCTCTCGGTTTGAGAATATGACGATAATTAGGAAAAATCACACTTAGACTTAAAAACAAGTCGTTAAAGGGTGAAAACCCAAACCAACCCCCAAACGACCCTGTAGACACCTCATTCCGTTACCCCCCTAATTCTCCTTAGGTCCCTAGTACCTCCACTCATCACTGTAAATCCTGGTCACGTCCCGAGTACTGACCTAAAAGCCATCAGGCACTCCCCGACTCAGTTTGACCCAAAAGTCAAACTCTTCATCTCGACCGAGACTCAATGAATCTTCGAAGGACACTGAATACCCTTTCCAACGGACCGCCCTGTGTGCGATTCCGACTTACCATGCGGACAAACGATCCATTTGCATCCGAAACCCTACCTGGAGGCCACTGGGCGCTCCAGTGCTCTGTTTGACCCAAGTCAACTCTTCATCTCGACCGAGGCTGAATGAATCTTCAATGTTCACTGAATGCCCTTTCCAACGGTCCATCCCATCCGCAATTCTGACTTACCATGCGAACGAACGATCCGTTTGACTCCGAGAGGTCACCGAATGATTCGCGGGCCCGGTTGACCAAAGTCAACTCTCCAAACTGGGCCAAACTCTTTGGAATGTCAAATTACGCCTCCTAACCTTTCCAATGGTCTATCCCGTGCACGATTCAGAGTTTCCTTGCAGACGAACGGTCCATTTGTGTCCGAACGATTCCCCGTCCCGCGGACCGACAAACGCTTTCGAGCCACATTTGACCCAAAGTCAACTCCCGAACTCGGGAGCAGTCCAGGGACTTTCGAAGGTCTCTAAAATACCTTTCCAATGGTAGGCCCCGTGAACGATTCTGACCAACGGTTTACCTTCGGCGGCTAATTTTCCAAAAAAATCCTGAAACACACTACCAAACGGCAGGTCCCAGAACCTGCCTATCGGCACCTTCCTGCCGGCAGGCAGGAAGGGCTTTAAGCCGATCGGCAGTCCCCTGGAGCTATAAAAGGAGGCCTTGGCCTCATTTGCAAAGGAGCTCAGATCAGAAGCAAATCACTCTCAGCAAACCCCCAGAAACCTCTCTCGGAGGCAGCGTGATTTCAACTTTCAAATCCCTTTTTCACTTCCACTTTTCATCATCCCTTTCATCAAACTTGATGAATTAACCACTCTCCATCATCATCCAAGTGCAAGGTCTGCCTTTCAACATTTAAGATCAAGCTCAAAGTCTCCAAGAAGGTCCATCTCTCTCACCTTTCTCTTCAAATCTTCTTAAATATGCAATAACTTATTTTATTACTTAAGCACTTTTATCATCTTAGTTCACATATCCTAACATACTTTTTTATTTAGTATTATTGCACATCTCTTATTTTCATATAAATAAAAAAACCCAAATAACAAGAAAAAGAGGGTTTGCTCATAAATTCCAAATAGGGATTCTCACACCTTTTCCACACTTTTCTCACAACTAAAACACTTTTTCTACACACACACACACACACACTTACAAATAAGAGATTTCTCCATTTGGATTTATGGGTTAAACCCCACCCCTCGTTTATTTGCGAACTACGTGGACTTTGATGCCTTTATAGGCTACGTAGGCGTCTCGGGGTAAAACCCGAAACTCGAGTCCTTTTCTCACTTTTTCTCTTATTTTCTATCTTCTCTTTATCTCATTTTCCATTATATTCTATATACTTGCTCTTAGTAACGTATTATTCCATATGCGTTATCGTTCCTTTATAACGGTCAACGTAGGGGTAATCACGTAAATCTTATTTTCTACACTAATCTCACATTCCTACAGATGACTCGCTTTGTCTTTTCTATGATACAAGTCGAGGATTCCTACCTCCATTCTATATATACACACGCACACATATCACGGGGGAAATATAAAGGAAAATAACAAATATCCATGAGAAACCGAAAGGGCGGAATGGGTGCCTAACACCTTCCCATTTCGTAACTAAGCCTCCGAACCCTTCTCGAATCATTTGGTTTCGCACGCACCAGTATGTCTTTGGATTCCATCCTTCGGGGTGGCTTCCCCTTTTTCTTTTGTCTATTTGAAGTAAAATAAACTGGCGACTCTAAATCTCTATACATCTTCACACCTCACAAATCGACGCCGACCGAAGCGCTCTCCCGAGAGGGGACGCGTGGGACCCGAAGGATCCCTTCCTCCCTCCGTGGCGGGGATCGGGGATGGCCACAGTGGAGACTCCGCTGGGGAGTTTATTTATTATATTTTTGAGGGCTTGATTCTATTTACATGGATGCTATATTTGTTTATGTTCCCCCCCCCCCCCCATATCTGCCTATCCCCCTTTCTCACATGTATATCCCATGCCTATGCTTATATTCACACACTTGTAGAAAATTCTCCATGTACACTTCACACCACGTGCACCTAGGATCACATGTATATCCCCATGTTGCACGCATCACCCATCCATGCTTGGTGTACCTTTTGGGGTACTTGTACATTGGCTCCCTGTTCGGCATAATCAAGAAAGGCATTATCATCATAAGATACTAATAAGAGAATCATGCATGATTCACATGATATCACCAAAAGAGCATTGATATTTACCAAATTTTACCCAGTAACTGGAGGGTCACTACGTGATGGGCGCTGGTCCGGCAGGTCGTAGTTAGCCTAAGAGATATGACTCTCACCTTCCATTAGCCAAGTACCTTCGACATATATCGAACGGTTCCCCCGCATCGTACCGCTTGACCGAAGTCATGACGGGAGGTATATCGCAGGGAATTCATTCACGTACGCCGATTATATCGAATTCGCTCTCACACGTACCGTCCCCACGAGGTATATAGTGAGGCAATTCACCTACACTCAGGTATATCAAATGGCTTGTACACACGTACCGATTGCCCGCAAGAGCAAGACGTATAATGTGGAAGTTACGCCAAAGGGGGGAACCCATGTCGATTCACCCAACCAACTGCATACCCACATATAGGTGTCAAACCTAGGGCATGCACTTTAGATTACCGGTTTCAACTCGAAACTCTGCCAAAATTCCGGGTCGGCCTGCCGCCAAATTTTCGCACATTTTTTAAAATAGGACCCTGTCTGCAAGCCTGGTTACAAGTCCAAACCGTAGCCTTGCATATATTAAAAACCCCATTTTTCCAGGCTCGGGTCCCGTCTGGCATTGCATTTAGGAGAATTAAATACAAGTGAGAACATAATAATCATAATAATCATGCTGAGTTCCGTCTCCAAAAACATTTCTCCCTTCTTTATTAAAAATCCAAAAACATTTCTCCCTTCTTTATTAAAAATCCAAAAACATTTCTCTCTTCTTTATTAAAAATCCAAAAACATTTCTCCCTTCTTTATTAAAAATCCAAAAATATTTCTCCCTTCTTTATCAAAAATCCAAAAATAGTTTCTTCCCTTTTTTCTCAAAAATAAATCTTATCCTACACCTTCTCAGGTCGATCGCACGCCCTTGGCCTGGCTCCTTATTGGCTTCGGTCTTCAGTCAAATCACCTCGGAGTTTTATCCGCTCCTCTACTACTTCTTCCGAATCCAGAATCCATCCATCTTCCATGGAGAATACAGATCAACCACCAGTCATACAATCGGATCTGCCGACAGTCCTAGCTCAGCTCGTATCCAAGATTGACAACCTCCAAGCTGAGGTCCAAGAAATGCAACAAAACCAAGTTCCTATGCCTCAAGAGCTCGAGGCCCTGTTCCCTCGTGCTATGGGCCCACCCAAGCCTATCTAGGTCCCGGAAGAATATCAGCACGCTCCACGTGCCCCTCTGGCTAATGGGCCCCCGCTTGCCCAGCTTCTAATGCCAAACATTGCCCAGCCTGTGGCTAACCTGCCTGTGGTCGCTGATCCAAAGGAGGAGGAGTTGAATAAATTCAAAGAAGATCTTAAGATGATCACTAAGAAGTTCGACCAGGTCCGAATATTTGGAAATTACATGGACTACACCCATATGTCTCCTTATCCTAAAGCAAGGTTACCCGAGAAGTTCAAGATACCAAACATCGAGTAGTTCAGAGGGAGTGGTCCCCTAATTGTTCATCTTCGCAGTTATCATCATTCCATGACTCTACTAGGGGCTTCTGAAGAGGTGATGGCCCAACTGTTTCAACAAACTTTGAAGGACAGTGCTCTCCGATGGTTTTTATCTCTTGAGGAATCCAGAATCCGTAGCTGGGAGGATGTAGCCCTAGAATTCATGTCGCAGTATAAATACAATGAAGAGCTCGAGGTCACGCGTCATGATTTAGAGATGCTCAAACAAAACTCTGGAGAATCAGTCAGTAACTTCATAGCCCGATGGACGGAAAAAGCAGCTACCATGGCCAATCGGCCGTCTGAGGAAGAACAAGTTAACATAATGAAGAAGAATTTCTTGCCCCATGTCTGAGCAACCATGGGAGGATAGTACTACCCCCACTTTCGAGCTCTCAGAGAAGCAGGAGTAGAAATCGAGGAAGGTCTTGCCAAAATATAAGTTGAACCAAAGAAGGTGACCGGACAGTTCACCCCTAGAAAGTATGACAAGCCTGCCAACGCTACAGTCTCAACCATCAATAATATCTCTCAACCAACCACATCATGGGCACCAGAAAACCGCCCTGCCCCCATCCGAAGGGAATACACTGAGCTTCATGCTCCCCTCTCCAAAGTTTACCAAGCCTTATTAAGCCGAAACCTTATAAAACCCTTGGATCCCCGTCCGTTACCAAACCCACTCCCAAGAAACTTCAAGACCGATGCTCATTGCGCCTTTCACCAAACAGCTGGCCATACCACCGACCAATGCTTTCACCTTCAGAACGTAATCCAAGATCTCATCGATCAAGGTACCATCGCCCCACCAGCCAATCCTAAGCCAAACACTACTCATAACCCACTCCCAAATCACACCAATGCCATCTTCTTGGAAGAAAACCAGAATTTTGATCCATCAACTCAAATCACACCCCTATACCCTCCTAAACCTCTTCAAATTTGCCCATATTTCCTCCTACACCCTACTAGCCCCGCTGATCAGGCACTGTCACTCCTTACCAGAGCGTGCATCACTGTCCGGACCTGTTCTGAAGGTAAAAGTATGGAATTGTCAGAGGTATTGAATCAACTCCTAGAGTTCGGGCTGAAATTGCCCTCACAGATGATTATCGATTGTCAGAGGTCCAACGCGCTATTTTTGGAAGCACGAAAATGGGCCCGAGAATCAGATAGGTGGGTGGTACCAACCGACGAAGTCAGCTTAGATGATGTTGTCCAGATCATGGCGGAGGCATTCAGGCAAACCAACAACATTTGTAGTATCACCGAGTTACTTGACACTTTGAAGCTACAAGGGTGCCTGATCCCTTCACCCTTACACATCCCCATAGAATGGGAAGACCTATATGAGGAAGCCCTTGAAGTTGTGGAATGCATTGATTTCACGAGGGAAAACAGAATTGTTGCCACTGGATGGGGGGAAGAATTTGAAGTTTCAAATGAAGAACAAGCTTCAGGAGGAAATGGCCTAGTAGCCGACATATGTGGGATGATATCATTTGAAGAACTCCTCGGAGAAATAGATAGGGTGGCAGAACAGCCTGAGATTGAAGAGGAAACTGGATTTAAGTTTTTCCCTTCTTCAGTAAATCACATGACCAGATCTGGGAGACATTATCAAATTCCAAACTCACTATCAGTAAATGACAAGGGGAAGGGCGTTGAAGACCTTCCTATGCTAGAAATGACCCTCGAGGAGAGCAAGATCCTCGATCAACTGAAGAAAACTCAAGCTAACATTACTCTATGGGGGATTTTCATGTCTTCCCAGTAGCACAGAAATGCTTTAATCAAGTTGCTCACAGGACCCATAGTTCCTCCTTCTACCACACCAGAAGAAGCGGTGAATTTGGTCGGGTCCTTGACCTCCACCCGAATGCTATCATTTTCTGAAGAGGAACTCCCCCAAAATTGGGGCGAATCACAATCATGCACTCAACATCTCCATCGAAGTTATGGGGAAGGTGGTACCGCTTTCGTTCGTTGATAACGGATCCACTTTGAATGTCTGCCCACTGAGAACCTTCAAATGTCTAGGCTTAAAAGAAAGTGACCTCGCTCCAACCTCCGCTGCCGTGCGCGCCTACGATAATACCCGTCGGGAGGTGATGGGATCCATAAAACTGGCAATAGGGGTTGGACCTATAAACCCTGTCGTCGAATTCCAAGTCATTGATATCCCGGCCTGTTTCAACCTGGTGCTCGGATGACCCTGGCTCCACAGTATAAAGGGTGTCTCTTCCTCATTCCATCATAAATTGAAGTTCTTCACCGATGGGCGAGTCATCACCATCTTGGGTGACGACGATAACGCCGAGGGTGCAGGCACCAACATCCAATTCTTGAGATACATCATGGGTCAAATGATATGCTCCTATCAGGATTTCGAGTTGAGCCACCTCTAATCCCGGCAGGGGACGGTTTCAAAGAAAGGGTTTGTCGAGAATACGACCCTCATGGCAATGTCAATGTGATTCAGATGTTCAGAAACATGCACTTCATGCCCGGACTGGGGCTTGGACAAAGACAGCAAGGGATACTGGAGCCCATCGAACAGAAGAAAGCTTTCCCTCCATGCGGCTTGGGATATCGACCATCAGAACAAGAGCTCAGAATGATCCGCCAGTCTCGATCAAAGAAAGGGTTAGGCTGCGTTAAAACTATCTCGGGAGATTCTTTAAATGGATGATTCATTAAAGAGGGTGAATACTTCCCCTTTTGCTGCTTTCCAGAACCGTGGTATGACCATACAGATAAGAAAATGAAGCCTGGAATGGAGATCTTCATCCAAGATAGCTACCCATGGGCCGAAAGTTTCCCACACCGCATACAACCGCTCATCAAAAATATCGAAGAGACTGAGGAAAGTGATTTTAAATATTCCTTCAACTTGTAGACACTGGGGCTGGCACTCTGCATGGTTCACTCAGGCACTACATCACTGGACCCTTCTCATCTGATTAAAGTTGCTGATACACCTCTCCTCAACTGGCATGCTGCGCCAGTTCTACCTCTTGAAATCTCCCCTAACCCCAATGTTTACCCTGTTTCTTCTTCTGTTGTCTATCCTGGCTCGAATGTAATCGAGACCTCTTTTGATGAGGTTCTCAATGTTGTTTCTCCTATCAATGAAATAAACAAAGATTTTGAGTATCTTGATGTGCCTTACATTAATTTGTTTAGATTCTAATCAAACTTTTGATGATGATGATTTTGCAAATGAACAATTCTTAACTGATTTAAATAAGGTTAATAACCAACAACATAACCGCGTTCAAGTTAATGAAAAAGAGACTGTTGTTGTTAATCTCGTTCTAGTAGCCAACTGCGTGAGATTAGGATAGGGGCCACCCTTGACGAGCATGAGCGCGCACAACTCGAAGAATTGCTAAAGGATTTTGTGGATGTCTTCGCATGGTCCTACGACGACATGCCCGGTATTGATCCTGAAATAGCTCAGAATGAGATCCCCACTCTTCCAGATTACAAGCCAGTTAAACAAAAGTTGAGAAAGCTCCGCACCGAATGGTCGCTCAAAGTCAAGGAGGAGGTGATCAAACAGTTGAACGTGGGTTTCATGCGAGTGATCGAATATCCCACATGGCTAGCTAATATTGTACCTGTACCGAAATCAGGAGGAAAGGTTCGAATGTGTGTGGATTACTGAGATTTAGATAAAGCCTCTCCGAAGGACGATTATCCACTACCCAATATCGATATGATCGTGGACAACACAGCCAGTCATGCTCTCAATTCATTCATCGACGGGTTTGCCGGATACAATCAAATCAAGATGCACCCCGACCACCAAGAGAAAACCGCATTCATCACCCCATGGGGAACCTTTGGCTACACCGTTATGCCATTCGGTCTCAAGAATGCTGGGGCTACCTACTAAAGGGCTGCCACAACCATCCTTCACAACCTGATTCACAAAGAGGTTGAGGTTTACGTGGATGATATGATTATCAAGTCCAAAACTAGAGAAGGTCATGCTCCTGCTCTACGAAAGTTCTTCGAATGACTGCGACAGTATCAGATGCGACTTATTCCATAAAAATGCGTCTTCGGCGTTACAAAGGGGAAAGTCTTAGGATTCATGGTGAGTGAGAAGGGGATAAAAGCAGATCCCGCCAAGCTGAAGGCCATACTTGAGATGCCACCACCCCAAACAGAGAAAGAAGTCCGAGGATTTCTTGGGAAATTACAATATATCAGCCGGTTCATCATCCAGCTAACCTCCATCTGCGAATCAATCTTCAAGCTCCTCCGAAAGGATTCAACCAAGGTTTGGAATGAGGCCTGCCAAGAAGCTTTTGATTGAATCAAATAATATCTGACCCAACCTCCAGTTCTCATGCCACCACAGCCTGGTCTCCCTTTGCTCCTATACTTAACCATAACCGATACTGCAGCTGGGGCTTTGCTAGCCCAATACCTTGAAGACTCCCGCAAAGAAAGATCCGTCTATTATGTCAGTCTCAAATTGGTTGGGTACGAGGTCAACTACACTGCTTTAGAAAAAGCATGCGTCGCGCTTGTCTGGGTCACCCAAAAGTTGCGACACTACATGCTCGCCTTCCCCATTAAGCTTGTATCCCGAATGGATCCCATCAAGTACCTTCTCAAAAAACCTACCTTATCCAGCCAAATGGTCCGATTGTTGATGCTCCTAACCGAGTTTGATATCGTGTACGTCACACAGAAAGCCTTTAAAGGAAGAGCCATCTTTGACTACCTCGCTGACTACCCTATAGAAGAAACAGATGCCTGGATCTCCGAATTCCCAGATGAAAATGTCCTCTGCACCACTCAAGACTACCTCCGATGGAAAATTTTCTTCGATGGCGCTGCCAACAAAAAAGGATATGGCATTGGGATACTTCTGGTCGCCCCAGATGACTCCCACACTCCTATCGCCATTAAATTGGATTTCTCTTGCACCAACAATATGACAGAATACGAGGCATGCACAGTGGGCCTCAAGGTCGCTCTCAAGAAAGGTATTCAATACCTTGATGTATATGGGGATTCTGCCCTCATCATTGGTCAAGTGCTCAGAAAGTGGAAGGTCAAGGACGAAAAGCTCCAACCCTTTCATGCCCAATTAGAAGAGTTAGCCTCCCAATTCCGAGATATCACCTTCCATTACCTGCCCCGAGCAAAGAACAACCTAGCTGATGCTCTCACCACTTTGGCCTCCATGATCAACATGCCCGAGGGAATAACAATGACCCCCTTCCTAGTTCAGAAGCGGGACAAACCGACCCATTATTACCATATTAATCTTGTCTCCACAGAAGACCCCGAACTAGCCGATTGCTGGTACTATGATATATGGTGCCTCCTCAAACCTGGTAGGTATCCCGAGGATTCTAACAAGAATGACCGAGCTACCCTCCGAAGGCTGGCTGCTCAGTACATCATCTGTTATAAAGCACTACTCAAGAGGAATTTCGATGGAACTCATTTGCACTATATCGCAAGGGCTGACATTGAAAAGATAATGCAGAAAATCCACAGCGGGGAATGCGGACCCCACATGAACGGTCACATGCTTGCCAAGAAGATCATCCGACAGGGCTACTACTGGACCACCATGGCCCAGGATTGCACCGCCTATGTTCGGAGATGCCCTAAATGCCAACAGTTATACAACCTCCAACACCTACCTCCGCGGGAATTATTCAACATGACTTCTCCCTGGCCGTTCTCCACCTGGGTATCGACATCATAGGGAAGGTTACGCCAAAAGCGTCAAACGGGCATGAGTTCATCCTGGTTGCCATCGATTACTTCACCAAATGGGTCGAAGCTGAGTCATACACAGTATTAAATGCCAAGAAGGTGGCCAAATTCATCAAGAAAAATATCATCTGCCGATATGGAGTCCCGCACGAGCTAGTGTCAGATAACGATTTGCACTTCGAGGCAGAAGTCACAGAAGTTGTCAACAAGTATGGGATTCAGAGACACAAATCTTCTCCCTACCGACCTCAGACCAATGGTGTAGTTGAAGCCGCCAATAAAAACCTTAAAGCCATCATCATCAAGATGACTGAAAGTTATAGAGACTGGGCCGACCGAATCCCATACGCCCTCTGGGGCTATCGAACCTCAATCCGAACCTCTACCACGGCTACCCCTTAGTCCTTGGTCTACGGCATGGAGGCAGTCCTACCTGTGGAGCTAGAAATACCCTCGCTATGCGTCATGCTCGAAAGCAAGGTTAGTGAAGAAGACTGGTGCCAAGGCCGTCTTGATGAGCTAGCCCTTCTGGATGAAAGAAGATTAAAAGCTCTTTATCACATACAGGTATACCATCGCCGAATAGCGCCTTCATTCAACAAAAGAGTCAAGGACCGTGGTGTCCAGGAGGGGGATTTAGCCCTCAAGGAGATAATAGAACCCATCTGGGACCCCAGAGGAAAATTCAAGCCCAATTGGAGTGGCCCCTACATTGTGAAGAAGATCTTATCCGGCGGTGACGCCATGCTCGCTGACCTGGATGGGGAAGAGATGGCTCGTCCAGTCAATTTGGACTGTCTCAAGAAATTCTACCCCTAGTCCAAAATCTCGGCGCGCTACGACCCTTCTCATCCCCCATTCTATTCTAAAAAAAACTCTTTATTTCCCTCTACCCAAAACTACGTGGGCCTGATCCTCTACATAAAACTATTTTAAAACTTTTCAATAAAAAAAAACCCAGAGGTACGTAGGCAGCTCATACATCCCACATGAGCATGGCCCCTTCTTTTTCACAAAAATATATTCTTTTCTTATCTCCGAGAACGATAGTTCATTCTAAACATCTACTTGAACAAAAGGATTATGTAGGCCTTATTAATCGGTATAGATAATTCAAAACACAAAATTCATTGAAAGGCACAGCTGGATGATCAGAAACTTCTTTATTTCATTAATAAGAAACTACAGTACAGATTATATAAGAAAAAGGAATGGATAACTCCCTTCCCCCCACTACCATAAAAACCAGATAAAATCCCCCACGTCTGTTACATAAATAAACTCCCCAGGAGTCCTACCCACAGCTACCAGAAGAGCCTGCACCCTCATCATCTACATCCTGAGGATCCCAAGTTTCTCCTGCCTGAATGGAGTGCCGCAAACATTCCATGGATCGATGAGCCTTAACAATCTTCGAAAAGACCACAACACCCCCTTCCATCGAGTCAGATAAAACAAACCATCTTTGACCAGTCTCTACTGCCAACATCTTGTTGACTACTTTCCTCCACAACCACCTCATATAATCTTTGGGGACATGGCAAACCTTCCCGACAGACTGAGAGGGACGGGTCGATGGATGTCGATTCTCCCACAGAGACCCAAGCAACAGATGCAGACGCTCAGTTAAATCCTTTACTGGAAAGAAGTTTAAGGTCCGAGGGGGCACGACCTGCGCCCAGCCAAATTGGCGCAAAAGCAACCAAGGGAAATAAAAAGAGGTCTGTCTGAGACCAACCAGCCGCACATATGAATACTCTCCTAGCTCCAGAACTGGCTGCAACTGCCCCCACCAAGGCACTAACCAATACAGCCCACAAGCCCCATGCTCCACCAGCCAATTCTCCTAGTTCTCAACATACAGGCCAATGCGGATGAAGTAGGGTGAAAAGAAGTTGGGTACAACCGACAAAGGATATTCTGGAGGAGTTGACAAGCCGAATCTTTCAGATAACCACATGAACAGCATCACAAGACTACCCCTCAAAAAGTCAGAACGACCTTCTCTCCAGGCATCCAGGCCATTCAGAGTCTCCACCAATATTACCACCGTAGGATTGCGATGATATGATATCCATGAAGTAATGGCTGTAAGTTATGGGACCACTCGCACCTCCACGGTCATCAACAGCAATTTTGAGACCAGACCCAGAACAACGGCTCCAGCATAGCCAGCATCACCTACTTCCCGCAAATGCACGGACTGCAACACCGTCGGGAGGGAGATCATTCCTCCAGAAACCAATGACCTGGCCGCCGAGGGCGAGATATGAAGAAGCCCGGCCAACAAATCCCTAGGGGAGCGGGAAAATTCGGGTAAAGCCGCATCAACACTTGGATTCACACCTAGTATGGCGGAAAATTCCTCGTAGGTAGGACAAACTTCTTCCAACCCAAAGCGGAATACGTGGTCTTCGGGGTACCAAAATTGTACTGCCGCCATCAACATATTCCACTCAAAAGGTCGATTACGCCATAAGGAGACTCGACGCATGTTGAAAGCATCATAGTCGACATTATAAGAGCACATAGCTTCCAAGGCTTTGAGGTAGTTGACAAACTCGGTGCTACCAGGGAGAGCCATCTTGTAGGGCAAAGAAATAGTAGGCAAGTGGATAAGGATGCAAAGGTGTGATGAAAATACTCCACCCTCACCCCCTTTTATACTTGAGAACTCTCACAAAAGACATAATCCCTGCAGAAATCGGAGGGAATCCTACCCCATAAGGTCCCAAAGGCTGAAGAGGGTACCATTCAAAGCTTTTAATTGATGGGACTGGAGTGAACTGCCGATAGGCAGGTCAGGGTGCTTGCCGATCGGTAACCCCCCTATTTTTGGAAATTTCCCTTTTTCCTCTTTTGACAAATAAATAAAAATCAAAGAAATTGATATTCTCGACATAATTTCAAGAATCCCTTTTCTTCTTATATAATCCCCCTTTTTAATAAAGACTTTCCTTCAAAAATTCCAAAAACATTCCTTTTTACGGTCTCAGCAGCAAAGTAAAAAGCGCATGTGCATGCATTCATTCATCATAAATAAAAGATAGTAAAAAAAATTACATTGCATTGCATATATTTGTTTTCTGTGTTACATCATTTTGCAGGAAATAAAAAAAAGCCAAAAACAATGGGACTCAGCCCGAACCCACATTCTCTCTCTCTCTATCTCTCAAGAGCTTCCACCCCTGCGACGCGCTCTCTTCCCCCTACGACGAGACGACGTGCCCCCACTACCCGAGCCAGAGTCTTCCCCGGACGAGGCTGATGGAACCAAGCAAGAAGGAACACGGACAACATCCCGAATGTTGGTAGTCGGCGATGATATCCAATCCCTAATGTCTCTCAGCCAAGTGGTCGACACTCGGATTTGCTGCAAGGAAAAGGCAGAATCTGTATCAAGCAAAAGAAATAAAAAAGAGGAAAAGGACCGAAAGGTTTACCGCAGGACGAAGGACCTCCTCTGTCAAACCCAGCTCCTCCGGATCCATCGTAAGGGGACGGTGCAACATCGGCACTATCCCTCCATCAGCCCGCCGGATGTTGTACAAAGGAGTGTGCAGCCGAACGAAAGGGACCTCCGATGTCGCCGCCGCAGTAAGTGCCGAGGGACCACCACCACTGTGGGAAGACCCCACCGCTTGACTCAAACCAGCAGGAGGGAAAGGCAAGGCATCATGAATGCTGGGCGCCATCAACCAGCTCATCGCAAAGTCCATATAATCATACGGCGCAGCCGTATCGGTATACAAAGCATAGGACTCGCCGATCATCGCCGCAATCCTCTCATCCTCCAACAGCTGTCGTTCCCACCTCATAGACGTAGGAGGCTGCGCAGGTGGCACCACCACCTCTTCCTCAGCGATCTGACGAATCACCCTCTCCCCGAGATACCAGGAATGGCCGAACTCATGCGCCAACAAGTGCCTTATCTGCGCGTTCACCCCAGTCATCCCCGTGTCCTGAATAGCTATCCCCTAAGGATAAAAGGTCACCTAAAAATCCACAAGACAAGCATGAGTCGATACAAGATCAGAAGGTGCAAAAACCAAGACTGAAAAGGAAAAGACCTTACCCGACCACTGGTCAGGTCATTCAAGACCTGACGCACCGCCTCCAGGGAAAAAGATCCCTTCGACTGTCGGTTGGCCTTAAGCCATCGGTACAGTCGGCAGAAGTCCCCAACAGTGTCATCCTTCAAAGCAATCAGCGGGGTGTTGCACCCAATCACCTCATAGAACCACGTCTGAATTCACAAGCAAAAAGAGACGCATAAGGAAAATGTGAACGCATGAAAGGAAAATGTGAATGTATGAAATGAAAATGCGCAAAATAAAGAATACCTCAAGGAGATACGTGGGTCCAGTAAAAGTTTGCCGGCAGCACCGGCTGAA
This sequence comes from Sambucus nigra, assembly GCA_949130495.1. NCBI lineage: Eukaryota > Viridiplantae > Streptophyta > Magnoliopsida > Dipsacales > Adoxaceae > Sambucus > Sambucus nigra. Next base: position 404,549,997 of record OX422211.1, read on the forward strand.
TGCATCCAGAGAACAGTAAAGGGTCGCCAAGGTCAGACTCCCCCAATCATAGAAAGGGATGTTCGAAAACATCCTCAAGTATGGCAGAAACCACAAATGGACGACGTCGCCGCTCGACGCCACCATGAAACCTCCCAACACCAACAAGATGAATAACCGGGCCATCTGCATCCCTAACACTGCCATACCGATTGGCACTGTCTCCTCACCTTCCCGAGGCAGCCCAAAAGTCCGTGCCACTGCCGAATGGCCCCCCTCAGTCTATGCCGATCGGCACCCCCCTTAAAATTTCGTACAAAAATTCTTGAAAAATGCCAGAAAGCCTCGAAAAATCCCCGAAAAATCCCCAAAAGTCCCAGGATGGATTTTGAACATTTTCATCAAGAAAATTTTCGCATTTCTTCAGGTGAAACCTCTTTTTCCCTAGTGGAACCCTCAAAATCCAAGCAAATGACCTCTCGAGCGATGCGCCCGGACCCCCTAATCACCTCCTCAGCAGAGTTTACGACCTCAAGCCGGTTATCTCCCCAACGATCACCTCCTTCGCTCAAATCAAAGAAGGCAAAAGGCCTCCCCAGCCATCGGTAACCCGATGCAAAACAATATCTCATGGTATTTTTCCCAGCAGAATTCAGAAGAATCACTCGCCCAGGCGATCTCTCCCAAAGGACGATCCAAATCTTCCCCAGCTCATTCATCGTTCCCCAACGGAACCTCAAATCCAATCTTATTCCCCAGCGGAACCTCAAATCCAATTCTTATTCACCAGCAGAACCTCAAATCCAATTCTTATTCCCCAGCGGAACCTAAAATCCAATTCTTATTCCCTAGTGGAACCCTTTTTCTTTTCCCAAAGGAAATGCAATCACTCTTAGGTCAGAATTGGCCCCGATCTTGGATCATCACCTGAGTTAGGTCAGAATTGAGCTCGATCCTCGGTCGTCACCACTCTTGTGTCAGAATTGGCCCCGGTCTTGGATTGTCACCTAAGTTAGGTCAGAATTGACCTCAGTCCTCGGTCGTCACCATTCTTGGGTCAGAATTGGCACTGGTCTTGGATCGTCACCTGAGTTAGGTCAGAATTGACCTCGGTCCTCGGTCGTCACCACTCTTGGGTGAGAATTGGCCCCGATCTTGGATCATCACCTAAGTTAGGTTAGAATTGACCTCCGTCCTCGGTCGTCACCACTCTTGGGTTAGAATTGGCCCCGGTCTTGGATCGTCACCTGAGTTTGGTCAGAATTGACCTCGATCCTCGGTCGTCACCACTCTTGGGTCAGAATTGGCCCCAGTCTTGGATCGTCACCTGAGTTTGGTCAGAATTGGCCTGAGTTTGGTCAGAATTGGCCTCGGTCCTCGGTCGTCACCACTCTTGGGTCAGAATTGGCCCCGGTCTTGGATCGTCACCTGAGTTAGGTCAGAATTGACCTCGATCCTCGATCGTCACCACTCCTAGGTCCTCAGAATCGACCTCGACCCTCTGAATTGGTCATCCTTGCTTACTTAGGTCCTCAGAATCGACCTCAACCCTCTGAATTGGTCATCCTCACTTCCTTAGGTCCTCAGAATCGACCTCGACCCTCTGAATCGGTCACACTCTTCATGCGGTGTCTAATCGACGGCTATCATTTGTTCCAAACTCACCCATCGAGGGACTCTGTAGACACCTCATTCTGTTACCCCCCTAACTCTCCTTAGGTCCCTAGTACCTCCACTCATCACTGTAAACCCTGGTCACGTCCCGAGTACTGACCTAAAAGCCATCGGGCACTCCCCGGCTCAGTTTCACCCAAAAGTCAAACTCTTCATCTCAACCAAGACTCAATGAATCTTTGAAGGACACTGAATACACTTTCCAACGGACTGTCTCGTGCGCGATTCTGACTTACCATGCGGACGAACAATTAGTTTGCGTCTGAAACCCTACCTGGAGGCCATCGGGCGATCCCGAGCTCTGTTTGACCCAAGTCAACTCTTCTGCTTGACCGAGGCTGAATGAATATTCAACGGGAACTGAATACCCTTTCCAAAGGTCCATCCCATGCGCAATTCTGACTTACCATGCGGACGAACGATCCGTTTGACTCCGAGAGGTCATCGAATGCTTCTCGGGCCTAGTTGACCAAAGTCAACTCCCCAAACTGGGCCAAACTCTTTGGAATGAAGAAGTAAACCTCCTAACCTTTCCAACGGTCCGTCTCGTGCACGATTCGGACTTACCATGCGGACAAATGATCCATTTGCGTCCGAACGATTCCCCGTCTAGCGGACCGACAAACGCTTCCGAGCCACATTTGACCCAAAGTCAGCTTACGAACTCGGGAGCGGTCTAAAGGACTTTCGAAGGTCACTGAAATACCTTTCCAACGGTATGCCCCGTGTGCGATTCTGACCAACGGTTTTCCCTCGGCGGCAAATTTTTTGAAAAAAGCTTGAAACACACTGCCAAACGGCAGGTCCCAGAACCTGCCTATCGGCACCTTCCTGCCGGCAGTTAGGAAGTGATCTAAGACGATTGTCATTCCCCTAGAGCTATAAAAGGAGGCCTTGGCCTCATTTGCAAAGGATCTCAGATAAGAAGCAAATCACTCTCAGCAAACCCCCAGAAACCTCTCTTGAAGGCAGCGTGATTTCAACTTTCAAATCCCTTTTTCACTTCCACTTTTCATCATCCCTTTCATCAAACTTGATGAATTAACCACTCTCCATTGTCATCCAAGTGCAAGGGCTGCCTTTCAACATTTAATATCAAGCTCAAAGTCTCCAAGAAGGTCCATCTCTCTCACCTTTCTCTTCAAATCTTCTTAAATTTGTAATAACTTATTTTATTACTTAAGAACTTTTATCATCTTAGTTCACATATCCTAACATACTTTTTTATTTAGTATTATTGCACATCTTTTTATTTTCATATAAATAAAAAATCCAAAAAACAAGAAAAAGAGGGTTTGCTCATAAATTCCAAATAGGGATTCTCACACCTTTTCCACACTTTTCTCACAACTAAAACACTTTTTCTACAGACACACACACACACACACACACACACACACACACACACTTACAAATAAGAGATTTCTCCATTTGGATTTATGGGTTAAACCCCACCCCTCGTTTATTTGCGAACTACGTGGACTTTGATGCCTTTATAGGCTACGTAGGCGCCTCGGGGTAAAACCTGAAACTCGAGTCCTTTTCTCACTTTTTCTCTTATTTTCTATCTTCTCTTTATCTCATTTTCCATTATATTCTATATACTTGTTCTAAGTAACGTATTATTCCATATGCGTTATCATTCCATTATAACGGTCAACGTAGGGGTAATCACGTAAATCTTATTTTCTACACTAATCTCACATTCCTACGGATGACTCGCTTTGTCTTTTCTATGATACAAGTCGAGGATTCCTACCTCCATTCTATATATACACATGCACACATATCAAGGGGGGAAATATAAAGGAAAATAGCAAATATCTATGAGAAAATGAAAGGGCGGAATGGGTGCCTAACACCTTCCCATTTCGTAACTAAGCCTTTGAACCCTTCTCGAATCATTTGGTTTCACACGCACCAATATGTCTTTGGATGCCATCCTTCGGGGTGGCTTCCCCTTTTTCTTTTGTCTGTTTTGAGTAAAATAGACTGGCGACTCTAAATCTCTCGACATCTTCTGACCTCACAAATCGACGCCGGTCGAAGCGCTCTCCCGAGAGGGGATGCGCGGGACTCGAAGGATCCCTTCCTCCCTCTGCGACGGGGATCGGGGATGGCCACAGACCCCGTAAGAGGCACGAACATCTCGCACGGACCAATGTCACTTGTTGGAACTGACCACGTAGTCTCGGGTCTCCCGGTTTAAGAATATGATGATAATTTGCAAAAATCACACTTAAACTTAAAAATAAGCCGTTAAAGGGTGAAAACCTAAACCAGCCACCAAACAACCTCGGAGGAGGCACGAACACCTCGTATGGGACCAATGTAACTTGTTGGAACTGACCGCATAGTCCCGGGTCTCCCGGGTTAAGAATATGATGATAATTTGCAAAAATCACACTTAGACTTGATAACAAGTCGTTAAGGGGTGAAAACCCAAACCAACTCCCAAACGGTCCCGTAAGAGGCATGAACACCTTGCACGGGACCAATGTAACTTGTTGGAATTGTCCGCGTAGTCCCGGGTCTCCCAATTTGAGAATATGATGATAATTTGCAAAAATCATGCTTAGACTTACAAACAAGCCGTTAAAGGGTGAAAACCCAAACCAGCTCCCAAACGACCCCTTAAGAGGCACAAAAAACTCGCACGGGACGAATGTAACGGATAGGAACTGACCTCGTAGTCCTGGGTCTCCCAGTTTGAGAATATGACGATAATTTGCAAACTTTAAATACTTAGACTTAAAAACAAGCCACTAAAGGATGAAAACCCAAAGCAACCCCCAAACGACCCCGTTAGAGGCACGAACACCTCGCACAGGACTAATGTAATCCAATTTGAGAATATGACAATAATTTCCAAAAATCACAATTAAACTTAAAAACAATCTGTTAAATGGTGAAAACCGAAACCAGCCCCCAAATGACCTCGTAGGAGGCACAAACACCTCGCACGGGACCAACGTCACTTGTGGGAACTGACCGCCTAGTCCCGGGTCTCCCGATTTGAGAATATGATGATAATTTGCAAAAATCACACTTAGACTTAAAAACAAGTCGTTAAATGGTGAAAACCCGAACCAACCCCCAAAGGACCCCGTTGGAGGCACGAACACCTCGCACGGGACCAATGTAACTTGTTGGAAGTGATTGCGTAGTCTTGGGTCTCCCGGTTTGAGAATATGACGATAATTTGCAAAAATCACACTCAGACTTAAAAACAAGCCGTTAAGGGGTGAAAACATAAACCAGCTCCCAAATGACCCCGTAAGACGCGCGAACACCTTGCACGGGACCAATGGAACTTGTTGGAACCGACTGCGTAGTCCCAAGTCTCCCGGTTTGAGAATATGACGATAATTTGCAAAAATCACACTTAGACTTAAAAACAAGTCGTTAAAGGGTGAAAACCCAAACCAGACACCAAACGACCCTGTAAGAGGCACGGACATCTCGCACGGGTCCAATGTCACTTGTAGGAACTGACCGCGTAGTCCCGAGTCACCCTGTTTGAGAATATGACAATAATTTGCAAAAATCAACACTTAAACTTAAAAACAAGTCGTTAAAGGGTGAAAACCCAAACCATCCCCTAAACGATCCCGTAGGAGGCACGAACACCTTGCACTTACCAATGTCACTTGTTGGAATTGACCGCATAGTTTCGGGTCTCCCGGTTGGAGAATATTGTGATAATTTGAAAAAATCACGCTTATACTTTATAACAAGCCGTTAAAGGGTGAAAACCCAAACCAGACCCAAACGACCCCGTAAAAGGCATGAACACCTCGTACGGGACCAATGTAACTTTAAGGAACTGACCACGTAGTCCCGGGTCTCTTAGTTTTTAAATATAACGGCAATTTGCAAAAATCACACTTAGATATAAAAACAAGTCATTAAAGGGTGAACCCCCCCCCCCAAACGACCCCGTAGGAGGCACGGATACCTCACACGGGACCAATATAACTTGTTGGAACTGATCGCGTAGTCCCGGGTCTCTCGATTTGAGAATATGACGATAATTTGCGAAAATCACACTTAGACTTAAAAGCAAGCCGTTAAAGGGTGAAAACCCAAACCAGTCCCAAAACGACCCCGTAAGAGGCAGGAAAACCTTGCACGGGACCAATGTAACTTGTAGGAACTGACCGCGTTGTCCCGGGTCTCCCGGTTTGAGAATATGATTATAATTTGGAAAAATCAATGCTTAAACTTAAAAACAAGCCATTAAAGGGTGAAAAGCCAAACCAGCTCCCAAACGACCCCGTAAGAGGTACGAGCACTTTGCACGTGACCAATGTACCTTGTAGGAACTGACCGCGTAGTCTCGGGTCTCCCGGTTTGAGAATATGATGATAATTTGCAAAAATCACGCTTAGACTTAAAAACAAGTCATTAAAGGGTGAAAACCCAAAGCTCCCAAACGACCCCGTAAGAGGCACGAACAACTCGCACGGGATCAAAGTAATAATGGATAGGAACTGACAGCGTAGTCCTGGGTCTCCCAGTTTGAGAATATGACGATAATTTGCAAAAATTAACACTTAGACTTAAAAACAAGCGGTTAAAGGGTGAAAACCCAAACCAGCCCCCAAACGACCCCGAAGAAGGCACGAACACCTCGCACGGGACCAACGTAACTTGTTGGAACTGACCGCATAGTCCCGGGTCTCCCGGTTTGAGAATATGACGATAATTTGCAAAAATCACGCTTAAACTTAAAAACTAGCCATTAAAGGGTGAAAACTCAAACGAGCCCCCAAACGATCCTGTAGGAGGCACGAACACCTCGCACAGGACCAATGTCACTTGTTGGAACGGACCGCGTAGTCCCGGGTCTCCCGGTTTGAGAATATGACGATAATTTGCAAAAATCAAACTTAGACATAAAAACCAGCCGTTAAAGGGTGAAAAACCAAACCAGCTCCCAAACGATCCCGTAAGAGGCACGAACAACTCGCACGGGACCAATGTAATGGATAAGAACTGACCGCGTAGTCCTGGGTCTCCCAGTTTGAGAATGTGATGATAATTTGCAAAAAACAACACTTAGACTTAAAAACAAGCGGATAGAGGGTGAAAACCCAAACCAGCTCCCAAACGACCCCATAGAAGGCACAAACTCCTCGCACGGGACCAATGTAACTTGTAGGAACTGACCGCATATTCTCGGGTCTCCTGGTTTTTGAATATGATGCTAATTTACAAAAATCACAATTAGACTAAAAAATAAGCCGTTAACGGGTGAACCCCCCCCCCCCCCCACCAAACGACCCCGTAAGAGGCACGAACACCTCGCACGGGACCAATGTAACTCGTTGGAACTGACCGCGTAGTCCCGGGTCTCCCGATTTGAGAATATGACGATAATTTGCAAAAATCACACTTAGACTTAAAAACAAGCCGTTAAGGGGTGAAAACCCAAACCAGCTCCCAAACGATCCCGTAAGAGGCACGAACACCTCGCACGGGACCAATGTAACATGCTGGAACTAACCGCAAAGTCCCGAGTCTCTCAATTTCAAAATATGACGATAATTTGGAAAAATCACAGTTAGACTTAAAAACAAGCCGTTAAAGGGTGAAAACCCAAACCAGCTCCCAAACGACCCCGTAAGAGGTACGAGCACTTCGTACGAGACCAATGTACCTTGTAGGAATTGACCGCGTAGTCTCGGGTCTCCCGATTTGAGAATATGATGATAATTTGCAAAAATCACGCTTAGACTTAAATACAAGCCGTTAAAGGGTGAAAACCCAAACCAGCTCCCAAATGACCCCGTAAGAGGCACGAACAACTCGCACGGGACCAATGTAAGGGATAGGAACAGACAACGTAGTCCCGGGTCTCCTAGTTTGAGAATATGATGATAATTTGCCAAAATCAACACTTAGACTTAAAAATAAGCGGTTTAAGGGTGAAAACCCAAACCAGCCCTCAAACGACCCCGTAGAAGGCACGAACACCTCGCGCGGGACCAATGTAACTTGTTAGAACTGAACGCGTAGTCCCGGGTCTCCCAGTTTGAGAATATGACGATAATTTGCAAAAATCACACTTAAACTTAAAAACTAGCCGTTAAAGGGTGAAAACCCAAACTAGCCCCCAAACGATCCCGTAGGAGGCCCAAATACCTCGCACAGGACCAATGTCACTTGTTGGAAAGGACCGTGTAGTCCTGGGTATCCCGGTTTGAGAATATGACGATAATTTGCAAAAATCAAACTTAGACTTAAAAACAAGCCGTTAAAGGGTGAAAAACCAAACCAACTCCCAAACGATCCCGTAAGAGGAACGAACAACTCGCACGGGACCAATGTAACGGATAAGAACTGACCGCGTAGTCCTGGGTCTCCCAATTTGAGAATGTGACGATATTTTTCAAAAATCAACACTTAGACTTAAAAACAAGCGGTTAAAGTGTGAAAACCCAAACGATCCCATAGAAGGCACGAACTCCTCGCACGGGACCAATGTAACTTGTAGGAACTGACCGCGTAGTCTCGGGTCTCCTGGTTTTTGAATATGATGGTAATTTGCAAAAATCACACTTAGACGCAAAAACCAGCCGTTAACGGGTGAACCCCCCTCCCCCCACCAAACGACCCCGTAAGAGGCACGAACACCTCGCACGGGACCATTGTAACTTGTTGGAACTGACCGCGTAGTCTCGGGTCTCCCGATTTGAGAATATGGCGATAATTTGTAAAAATCACACTTAGACTTAAAAACAAGTCGTTAAGGGGTGAAAACCCAAACCAGCTCCCAAACGACCCCATAAGAGGCACGAACACCTCGCACGGGACCAATGTAACATGCTGGAACTGACTGCGTAGTCCCGGGTCTCTCAATTTCAAAATATGACGATAATTTGCAAAAATCACAGTTAGACTTAAAAACGAGTCGTTAAAGGGTGAAAACCCAAACCAGCCCCCAAACGACCCTGTAAGAGGTATGGACACCTCGCACAGGACCAATGTAACTTGTAGGAACTGACCGCGTAGTCACGGGTCTCCCGATTTGAGAATATGACGATAATTTGCAAAAATCACAATTAACTTAAAAACAAGTCGTTAGAGGGTGAAAACCCAAACTAGCCCCCAAACAACCCCGTAAGAGGCACGAACACCTCACACAGGACCAATGTAACTTGTAGGAACTGACCGCGTAGTCCCGACTCTCCCGGTTTGAGAATATGACGATAATTTGCAAAAATCAATGATTAAACATTAAAATAAGCCGTTAAAGGGTGAAACCCCAAACCAGCTCCCAAACGACCCCGTAGGAGGCAGGAACACATCGCATAGGACCAGTGTAACTTGTTGGAACTGACCCCGTAGTCTCGGTCTCTCGATTTGAGAATATGACGATAAATAGCAAAAATCAGACTTAGACTTAAAAATAAGTCGTTAAACGGTGAAAACCAAAACCAGCCCCCAAACGACCCCGTAAGAGGCACGAACACCTCGCACGGGACCAATGTAACTTGTAGGAGCTAATTGCATAGTCCCGGGTCTCCCCGTTTGATAATATGATGATAATTTGCAAATTTTTGTCTTGGTGTTTGTTTGCCTTTGGGGAATGCCCCGGGGTTCCTTTTCTTCAATTGAGGTTTTCTCCTCTATAAATTCTTAGTTTTTCTTTATATATTCAATTTCCCATAAAAAAAAGTGTGATTTTTGCAAATTATTGTCATATTCTCGAATCGGGAGACCCAGGGCTACGCGGTCAGTTCCTATAAGTTACATTAGTCCCGTGCGAGGTGTCCGTGCCTCTTACGAGGTCGTTTGGGGGCTGGTTTGGGTTTTCACCCTTTAACGGTTTGTTTTTAAGTTTAAGTGTTGATTTTTTCAAATTATCATCATATTCTCAAACTGGGAGACCCGGGACTACACGGTCAGTTCCAACGAGTTACATTGGTCCCGTGCGAGGTGTTCATGCCTCTTACAGGGTCGTTTGGGGGCTGCTTTGGGTTTTCACCCCTCAACGGCTCGTTTTTTCGTCTAAGTGTGATTTTCGCAAATTATCGTCATATTCTCTAATCGGGAGACCCGAACTACGCGGTATTTTCCAACAAGTTACATTGGTCCCATGCTAGCTACTCGTGCCTCCTACGGGGTAGTTTGGGGGGGGGGGGGGTTCAACCTTTAACGGCTTGTTTTTAAGACTAAGTGTGATTTTTGCAAATTACCATCATATTAACAAACCAGGAGACCTGAGACTACGTGGTCAATTCCTACAAGTTACATTGGTCCCGCGCGAGGTGTTCGTGCCTCTTGCGGGGTCATTTGGGAGTTGGTTTGGGTTTTCACCCTTTAATTGCTTGTTTTTAATTCTAAGTGTGATTTTTGCAAATTATCGTCATATTATCAAACCGGTAGACCCCGGACTATTCGGTCAGTTTCAACAAGTTACATTGGTCCCATGCGAGGTTTCTGTGCCTCCTACGGGATCTTTTGGGGGCTGGTTTGGGTTATCACCCATTAACGGCTTATTTTTAAGTTTAAGTGATGATTTTTGCAAATTATCATCATATTCTCAAACCGGGAGACTCGGGACTACGCGGTCAGTTCCTATAAGTTACATTGGTCCCGTGTGAGGTGTTCGTGCCTCTTACTGGGTCGTTTGGGGGCTGGTTTGGGTTTTCACCCTTTAACGACTTGTTTTTAAGTCGAAGTATTATTTTTGCAAAGTATCATCATATGCTCAAATCGGGAGACCCGAGACTAGGCGGTCAGTTCCTACAAGTTACATTGGACCCGTTCAGGTGTTCTTGCCTCTTACGGGGTCGTTTGGGAGCTGGTTTGGGTTTTCACCCTTTAACGGCTTGTTTTTAAGTTTAAGTGTTTTTAAGTCTAAGTGTGTTTTTTGTAAATTATCCTCGTATTCGCAAATCGGGAGACCCGGGACTATGTGGTCAGTTCCAACAAGTTATACTGGTCCCGTGCGAGGTATTCATGACTCCTACGGGGTCGTTTGGGGGGTGGGGGGGGGTCACCCTGTAACGGCTTGTTTTTAACTCTAAGTGTGATTTTTGCAAATTACCATCATAATCACAAACCAGGCGACCCGGGACTATGCGGTCTATTCCAACAAGTCACATTGGTGCCGTGCGAGATGTTCGTGCCTCCTACGGGGTCGTTTGGGGGTTAGTTTTGGTTTTCACCCTTTAACGGCTTGTTTTTAAGTCTAAGTGTTGATTTTTTCAATTATCATCATAATTTCAAATCGGGAGACCCGAGACTACGCGGTCAGTTCCTACAAGGTACATTGGTCCCGTTCGAGGTGTTCGTGTCTCTTACGGGGTCGTTTGGGAGCTGGTTTAGGTTTTCACCCTTTAACGGCTTGTTTTTAAGTTTAAGTGTTGATTTTTGCAAATTATTGTCATATTCTCATACCGGAAGAACCGCGAGTACGAGGTCAGTTCCTACAAGTTACATTGGTCCCGTGGGAGTTGTTCGTGCCTCTTACGGGGTAGTTTGGGTTTTCAACCTTTAACGACTTGTTTTTATGTCTAAGTGTTGATTTTTGTAAATTATCGTCATATTCTCAAATCGGGAGACCCGAGACTATACGGTCAGTTCCTAAAAGTTACAATGGTCCCGTGCGAGGTGTTCGTGCCTCTTACGGGGTCGTTTGGGAGCTGGTTTGGGTTTTCACCTTTTAACGGCTTGTTTATAATTCTAAGTGTGATTTTGCAAATTATCGTCATATTCTCAAACCGGGAGACCCAAGAATACGTGGTCAGTACCAATATGTTACATTGGTCCCGTGCGAGTTGTTCGTGCCTCTTGCGGGGTCATTTGGGAGTTGGTTTGGGTTTTCACCCTTTAACAGCTTGTTTTTAAGTCTAAGTGATGATTTTTGTAAATTATCGTCATATTCTCAAATCGGGAGACCCGAGACTATGCGATCAGTTCCTATAAGCTACATTGGCCCCGTACGAGGTGTCTTGCCTCCTACGGGATCGTTTGGGGGCTGTTTTGGGTTTTCACCCTATAATGGCTTGTTTTTAAGTCTAAGTGTGATTTTTGCAAATTATTGTCATATTCTCAAACCGGGAGACCCGGGACTATGCGATCAGTTCCTACAAGTAACATTTGTCCCGTGCGAGGTTTTCGTGCCTCTTACGGGGTATTTTTGGAGTTGGTTTGGGTTTTCACCCTTTAACGGCTTATTTTTAAGTTTAAGTGTTGATTTTTGCAAATTATCATCATATTCTGAAACCGGGAGACCCGGGACTACGCGGTCAGTTCCTACAAGTGACATTGGTCCCTTGCAAGGTGTTCGTCCCTCCTACGAGGTCGTTTGGGGGATACTTTGGGTTTTCACCCCTTAACGGCTTGTTTTTAAGTCTAAGTGTGATTTTCACAAATTATCGTCATATTCTCTAATCGGGAGACCCGAACTACGCGGTCATTTCCAACAAGTTACATTGGTCCCGTGCGAGCTATTCGTGCCTCCTACGGGGTCATTTGGGGAGGGTTCACCCTTTAACAACTTGTTTTAAGTCTAAGTGTGATTTTTGCAAATTACCATCATTTTCACAAATCAGGAGACCCGGGACTACGTGGCCAATTCCTACAAGTTACATTGGTCCCGTACGAGGTGTTCGTGCCTCCTACGGGGTCAGTTGGTGGCTGGTTTGGATTTTCACCCTTTAACGGCTTGTTTTTAAGTCTAAGTGTTGATTTTTGTAAATTATCGTCATATTCTCAAACCGAGAGACCCTGGACTATTCTGTAAGTTCCTACAAGTTACACTGGTCCCGTGCGAGGTGTTCGTGCCTCTTACAAGGTCATTTGGGAGCTGGTTTGGGTTTTCACCCTTTAACTGCTTGTTTTTAATTCTAAGTGTGATTTTTGCAAATTATCATCATTTTATCAAACCGGGAGACCCGGGAACAAGTTACATTGGTCCCATACGAGGTGTTCGTGCCTCCTACGGGATCGTTTGGGGGCAGGTTTGGGTTATCACCCATTAACGGCTTGTTTTTAAGTTTAAGTGATGATTTTTGAAAATTATAATCATATTCTCAAACCGAGAGACCTGGGACTACGCGGTCAGTTCCTACAAGTTACATTGGTCCCGTGCGAGGTGTTCGTGCCTCTTACGGGGTCGTTTGGGGACTGGTTTGGGTTTTCACCCTTTAACGACTTGTTTTTAAGTCTAAGTATGATTTTTGTTGACCCATGTTGGTTTCCCCCCCAAAGTCATTGGGTGGATCTCCAAGTGTGTGACTACAACCAGGTTCTCCATTAATCTGAATGGGGAGCTGAATGGCTTCTTTCATGGGAAAAGAGGGCTCAGGCAGGGAGACCCTCTATCCCCATACCTTTTCCTGCTTGTGATGGAGGTTTTCTCTGGGATTATTTCTAAAGCTACTGAATCAGTCATGTTCAGGTATCATCCCAGATGCAAGGAGATGGCTCTAACTCATCTAAGTTTTGCTGATGATCTAATTGTTTTTGCTGGTGGGGACAAGGTTTCTTGCAGCATTGTGAAGGAGGCCATATCAAAATTCAGCTTTTTATCTGGGCTGATGGTCAACTTAGAGAAGAGCAACCTTTTCACTGCTGGGGTTAATGTGGATGGGATTCAGGAGATTTCCTCTATTCTTGGAATACAACATAGTTCCCCTCCTTTCAAATATCTTGGGGTTCCTCTCATTACAACTAGGTTGAAGAAGGATGATTGCTCTCACTTGGTGGAAAGGATTACTATGAGAACCAGATGTTGGACTAATAAATTCCTGAGTTTTGCAGGTAGGCTCCTCCTTGTGAAGACTGTGATTTTCAGCATCCAAGTGTATTGGTCAAGCATTTTTATCCTGCCAAAGAGTATCATTAAAAAAATTGAGCAAATTATGAGGAATTACTTATGGAAAGGGGATGAGGCTAATAGCAAAGGGGCAAAAGTTGCTTGGAAGGATATTTGTGTATCTCTGGATGAGGGGGGGCTAAATATCAAGTGTTTAGAGACTTGGAACAGAGCAGCTATGGCTAAGCACTTATGGAATCTATGCAGTAAGAAGGACAGCCTATGGATCAAATGGTGCAACACTTACAAGATCAAAGGAAGGAGCATCTGGGCTCTGAGTATCCCAAACGATTCTTCATGGAGTTGGAGGAAAATCCTCAAGAGCAGAGAGAAGTTTAGAAGTAAAATCAAGACCATCATAGGGAATGGAAATCATGCATTTATGTGGTTTGATAATTGGCACCCAAATGGCCCGTTGCATCCCCTATATGGGAAACATTGTGTATGACTCTGCTAGTAATCTAAAAGCAAAAGTTTCTGATTTTATCCACCAATTGGAGTGGAGATGGCCTTCAACTGTGACTTGGGAGCTGAATGATGTTAAGAATGCTATTCTTCCTACTATTCATGATGCAAATGATAATGTTGTGTGGCTGCCCTCAAATAATGGGAAGTTCACCATAGCTCCTGCTTGGGAGCTTTTAAAGGCCCATAAGCCTATGGTTAACTGGAGCAAGTTGGTGTGGAGTAAGGTTTGCATCCCTAAGTGCTCTTTCATTACTTGGCTGATGGTTAGGAGGGCCATCAACACTAAAGTTAAGTTACATGAATGGGGGGTTTCTTTGGATGACCTTTGTGAGTTATGTGGAAATGAGAGGGAGACATATAACCATTTGTTCTCTCAGTGCAGCCTTAGTAAAAGTATATGGCAAGAGGTGTTGCTTAGAAACCAATGCTATAGGGATACCCAGGATTTAAATAGTGAGGTGGATATGGCTACTGTTAACCACTCTACGAAGACCCTATGTGATAAGATAAGATCCTTATCCTTTACTACCACTATCTACTGCATATGGTTGGAAAGGAATGCTAGATGCTTTAAGCATGTCTCCAATTCCCTTGACTCCATTGTGAAGGGCATTGAAAACATGGTTAGAGCAAAAGTGCTTACGTGGAAAAAGGACAGAAGGAGCTATGCTAACTGGATGGCTTGTATGTACTGGAACATTCCTGAAGATAGGCTTCTTTTCTAAGGATTAGTCTTGTTAGGCTTCTATCTTGGTGTTTGTTTGCCTTTGGGGTATGCCCCGGGGTTCCTTTTCTTCAATTGAGTTTTTCTCCTCTGTAAATTCTTAGTTTTTCTTTATATATTCAATTTCCCGAAAAAAAAAAAAGTATGATTTTTGCAAATTATCGTCATATGTTGAAATCGAGAGACCCGGGGCTAGGCGGTCAGTTCATAGAAGTTACATTGGTCCCGTGCGAGGTGTTCGTGCCTCTTACGGGGTCGTTTGGTGTCCGGTTTGGGTTTTCACCCTTTAATAGCTTGTTTTTAAGTTTAAGTGTTGATTTTTGCAAATTATCGTCATATTCTCAAACTGAGAGACCCAGGACTACGCGATCAGTTCCTACAAGTTACATTGGTCCCGTGTGAGGTGTTCGTGCCTCTTACGGGGTCGTTTGGGAGCTGGTTTGGGTTTTCTCCCTTTAACGGCTTTTAAGTCTAAGTATGATTTTTTCAAATTATCATCATATTCTCAAATTGGGAGACCAGGGACTACGCGGTCAGTTCCTACAAGTTACATTGGTCCCGTACGAGGTGTTCGTGCCTCCTACGGGGTCGTTTGGGTGTCAGTTTGTGTTTTCACCCTTTAACGGCTTGTTTTTAAGTTTAAGTCTTGATTTTTGGAAATTATCATCATATTCTCAAACCGGGAGACTCGGGACTACGCGATCAGTTCCTACAAGTTACATTGGTCCCGTGCGAGGTGTTTGTGCCTCCTACGGGGTCGTTTGGGGACCGATTTGGGTTTAACCCTTTAACGGCTTGTTTTTAAGTTTAAGTGTTGATTTTTGCAAATTATCATAATATTCTCAAACCGAGAGACCCGAGACTACGCTGTGAGTTAATATAAGTTACGTTGGTCCCGTGCGAGGTGTTCGTGCCTCTTATGGGGTCATTAGGGATCCGGTTTGGGTTTTCACCCTTTAACGGCTTGCTTTTAATTCTAAGTGTGATTTTTGCAGATTATCATCATATTCTCAAACCGGGAGACCCGGGACTACGCGGTCAGTTCCGACAAGTTACATTGGTCCCATGCGAGGAGTTCGTGCCTCCTATGGGGTCGTTTGGGGGTCGGTTTGGGTTTTCACCCTTTAACGGCTTGTTTTTAAGTTTAAGTGTTGATTTTTACAAATTATCATCATATTCTCAAACCGGGAGACCCGGGACTACGCGATCATTCCTACAAGTTACACTGGTCCTATGCGAGGTGTTCGTGACTCTTGTGGGGTCGTTTGGGGCTTGGTTTGGGTTTTCTCCCTTTAACGGCTTGTTTTTAAGTCGAAGTATTATTTTTGCAAAGTATCATCATATGCTCAAATCGGGAGACCCGGGACTAGGCGGTCAGTTCCTACAAGTTACATTGGTCCCGTGCGAGGTGTTCGTGCCTCCTACGGGGTCGTTTTAGGGCCAGTTTGGGTTTTCACGATTTGATTGCTTGTTTTTAAGTTTTAAGTGTTAATTTTTGTAAATTATCATCATATTCTCAAATCGGGAGACCCGGGACTACGCGATCAGTTCCTACAAGTTACATTCCCCGTGCGAGGTGTTCGTGCCTCTTACGGGGTCGTTTGGGAGCTGGTTTGGGGTTTCAACCTTTAACAGCTTAGTTTTAAGTCTAAGTATGAATTTTTCAAATTATCATCTTATTCTCAAATCGGGAGACCCGGGACTACGCGGTCAGTTCCTACAAGTTACATTGGTCCCGTGCGAGGTGTTCGTGCCTCCTACGGGGTCGTTTGGGGGACGGTTTTGGTTTTCACCCTTTAACGGCTTATTTTTAAGTTTAAGTGTTGATTTTTGCATATTATCATCATATTCTCAAACCGAGAGACTCGATACTACGCGATCAGTTCCTACAAGTTACATTGGTCCCGTGCTAGGTGTTCGTGCCTCTTACGGGGTCGATTGGGAGCTGGTTTGGATTTTCACCCTTTAATGGCATGTTTTTAAGTTTAAGTGTTGATCTTTGCATATTATCATCATATTCTCAAACCGAGAGACTCGGGACTACGCGATCAGTTCCTACAAGTTACATTCATCCCGTGCGAGGCGTTCGTGCCTCTTACGGGGTCGTTTGGGAGCTGGTTTGGATTTTTCACCCTTTAACGGCTTATTCTTAACTCTATGTATGATTTTTTCAAATTATCATCGTATTCACAAATCGGGAGACCCGAGACTATGCGGTCAGTTCCTACAAGTTACATTAGTCCCGTGCGAGGTGTTCGTGCCTCTTACGGGGTCATTTGGGAGCTGGTTTGGGTATTCACCCTTTAACGGCTTGTTTTTAATTCTAAGTGTGATTTTTGTAAATTAACATCATATTCTTAAACCAAGAGACCCAGGATTACGCGGTCAGTTCCTACAACTTATATTGGTCCCATGCGAGGTGTTTGTCCCTCCTACGGGGTCTTTTGGAGGTCGGTTTGGGTTTTCATCCTTTAACGAGTTGTTTTTAAGTTTAAGTGTTGATTTTTGCAAATTATCGTCATATTCTCAAACCGGGAGACCCAGGACTATGCGATCAGTTCCTACAAGTTACATTGGTCCTGTGCGAGGTGTTCGTGCCTCTTACGGGGTCGTTTGGGAGCTGGTTTGGGTTTTCGCCCTTTAAAGGCTTATTTTTAAGTGTAAGTATTGTTTTTTCAAATTATCATCATATTCTCAAATCGGGAGACCCGGGACAACGCGGTCAATTCCTACAAGTTACATTTGTCTCGTGCGAGGTGTTCGTGCCTCTTACGGGGTCGTTTGTGGATCGATTTGGTTTTCACCCTTTAACGGCTTATTTTCAAGTTTAAGTGTTGATTTTTGCAAATTATCATCATATTCTCAAACCGAGAGACCCGAGACTACGCGGTGAGTTCCTACAAGTTACGTGGTCCCAAGCGAGGTGTTCGTGCCTCTTACGGGGTCGTTCGGGGGCTGGTTTTGGTTTTCACCCCTTAACGGATTATTTTTAAGTCTAAGTATATTATTGAAAATTATCATCATATTCTCAAATCAGGAGGCCCGGGACTACGCGGTCAGTTCCTACAAGTTACTTTGGTCTCGTGCGAGGTGTTCGTGCCTCCTATGGGCTCGTTTGGGGGCCAGTTTGGGTTTTCACCCTTTAACGGCTTGTTTTAATGTTTAAGTGTTGATTTTTTCAAATTATCGTCATATTCTCAAACCGGGAGACACGGGACTCACTCGTGCCTCTTACAGGGTCGTTTGGGGGCTGGTTTGGGTTTTCACCCCTTAACAGCTTATTTTTAAGTCTAAGTATGATTTTTTCAAATTATCATCATATTCTCAAATTGGTAGACCCGGGACTATGCGGTCAGTTCCTTTAAGTTACATTTGTCCCGTGCGAGGTGTTGGTGCCTCCTACGGTGTCGTTTCGGGGCCAGTTTGGGGTTTCCCCCTTTAACAGCTTGTTTTTAAGTTTAAATGCTGATTTTTGCAAATTATCATCATATTCTCAAACTGGGAGACCCGGAACTACGCGGTCAGTTCCTACAAGTTATATTGGTCCCGTGCGAGGTGTTCGTGTCTCCTACGGGGTCGTTTGGGGCGGGTTTGGGTTTTCACCCTTTAACGACTTGTTTTTAAGTATGACTTTTGATTTTTGCAACAAACTGGGAGACCCGGGACTATGCAGTCAGTTCCTACAAGTTACATTGGTCTCGCGCGAGGTGTTCGTGCCACTTACGGGGTCCTTTGGGAGTTGGTTTGGGTTTTCACTCTTTAACGGCTTATTTTTAAGTTTAAGTGATGATTTTTGCAAATTATCATCATATTCTCAAATCGGGAGACCTGGGACTGCACGGTCAGTTCCTACAAGTTACATTGGTCCCGTGCGAGGTGTTCATGCCTCTTTCGGGGTCGTTTGGGGGTTGGTTTGGGTTTTTACCCTTTAACGGCTTATTTTTAAGTCTAAGTTTGATTTTTAAGTTTAAGTGATAATTTTTGCAAATTACTGTCATATTCTCAAACCGGGAGACCCGAACTACGCAATCAGTTCCAACAAGTTACATTGGTCCCATGCAAGGAATTCATTCCTCCTACGGGGTCATTGGGGGGGGGGGGGGGGTTCACCCTTTAACGACTTGTTTTTAAGTCTAAGTGTGATTTTTGAGAATTATCGTCGTATTCACAAACCAGGAGACCCGAGACTACACGGTCAGTTCCTACAAGTTACATTGGTCCCATGCGAGGTGTTCGTGCCTCCTACGGGGTCGTTTGGGGGGTGGTTTGGGTTTTCACCCTTTAACGGCTTGTTTTTAAGTCTAAGTGTTGATTTTTGTAAATTATAGTCATATTCTCAAACCGAGAGACCCGAGACTATGCGGTCCGTTCCTACATGTTACATTGGTCCCGTGCGAGGTGTTCGTGCCACTTACGGGGTCGTTTGGGAGCTGGTTTCGATTTTCACCCTTTAACGAATTATTTTTAACTCTAAGTGAGAGTTTTGCAAATTATCATCATATTCTCAAACCGGGAGACCCGGGACTACGCGATCAGTTCCAACAAGTTACATTGGTCCCGTGCGAGGTGTTCATGCCTCCTACGGGATAGTTTGGGGGCTGGTTTGGGTTTTCACCCTTTAACTGCTTCTTTTTAAGTCTAAGGGTGATTTTTACAAATTATCATCATATGAGGGAGGGATTTCAGACCCATCTCTTGCTGTAACACCTTGTACAAGTGTATTTCCAAAGTGATCACTTGCAGACTAAAGAAGATGATGCCTGGCCTTATTAGTATTAATCAAGCTGCCTTTGTTGAAGGTAGATCCATTGCTGATAATATCTTGTTATTACAGGAGTTAATGAGGAACTATCATAGGGACTCTTGGCCTCCGAGATGTGCTATAAAGATTGATATTCTGAAAGCATATGATACTGTGAGCTGGGACTTTTTGATAAAGCTGTTGGCCCATGTTGGTTTCCCATCCAAAGTCATTGGGTGGATCACCAAATGTGTGACTACTACCAGATTCTCCATTAGCATGAATGGGGAACTTAAGGGATTCTTTCATGGGAAAAGAGGGCTCAGGCAGGGGGACCCTATCTCTCCCTACCTTTTCTTGCTTGTGATGGAGGTTTTCTCTGGGGTTATTTCTAAAGCTACTGAATCTGACCTGTTCAGTTTTCACCCTAGATGCAAGGAGATAGCTTTGACTCACCTAAGTTTTGCTGATGATTTAATTGTCTTTGCTGGGGGGGACACTGTTTCCTGCAGTATTGTGAAGGAGGCAATATCAAAGTTTAGCTCCTTATCTGGGCTGATGATCAACTTAGAGAAGAGCAACCTTTTCACTGCAGGGATTAATGAGGATGAGGTTCAGGACATTTCAACTATTCTTGGCATTCAGCATGGGACCCCTCCATTTCGATATCTTGGGGTTCCTCTCATCACTACTAGGTTGAAGAAGGAGGACTGCTCTCACTTGGTGGATAGAATTACTATGAGAACCAGATGTTGGACTAATAAGTTCTTGAGTTTTACAGGTAGGCTCCTTCTAGTGAAGACTGTGATTTTCAGCATTCAAGTGTATTGGGCTAGCATTTTTATTCTGCCCAAGAGTATTATTAAGAAGATTGAGCAAATTATGAGAAATTACTTATGGAAAGGGGATGAGGCTAATAGCAAAGGGGCTAAAGTTGCTTGGGTGGATCTTTGTGTTTCTCTTGATGAAGGAGGGCTCAATATTAAATGTTTAGAGACTTGGAACAGAGCGGCTATGGCGAAACATTTGTGGAATCTTTGCAGTAAGAAGGACAGCTTATGGATCAAGTGGTGTAATACTTACAAGATCAAAGGAAGGAGCATATGGGCTTTGAGTATCCCAAATGATTCTTCATGGAGTTGGAGGAAAATCCTCAAGAGCAGAGAGAAGTTTAGAAGTCAAATCAAGACCTGCATTGGGAATGGTGCGCATGCATTTATGTGGTTCGATTATTGGCACCCTAATGGCCCTTTACATACCCTATATGGGGATAACATTGTCTATGACTCTGCTAGCAATCTAAAGGCTAAAGTGTCAGATTTTATACACCATTTGGAGTGGAGATGGCCGTCAAGAGTGACATGGGAGCTGAATGAAGTGAAGAATGCTACTCTTCCTACAATCCACGAGGGAACTGATACTGTTGTATGGCTCCCATCTAGTCATGGTATGTTCACCATTGCGTCTGCTTGGGATCTTTTAAAAGCCCATAAGCCTATGGTCAACTGGAGCATGTTTGTGTGGAGTAAGGTTTGTATCCCTAAATGCTCTTTCATTACTTGGTTGGTGTTTAGGAAGGCCATCAACACTAAAGTTAAATTACTTGATTGGGGAGTTTCTGTGGATGACCTGTGTGAGTTATGTGGGAATGAAAGGGAGACATATAACCATTTGTTCTCTCAGTGTAGCCTTAGTAAATGTATATGGGAAGAGGTGATGCTTAGGAACCAATATTACAGGGATGCCCAGGGTCTGAATAGTGAGTTGGGTTTGGCTACTGTTAACCATTCTACGAAGACCCTTTGTGACAAGATTAGATCCCTTTCTTTTACTACCACTATCTATTGCATTTGGATGGAGAGGAACTCTAGATGCTTTAAGCATGTCTCCAATTCCCTTGATTCTATTATTAAGGGTATTGAAAACATGGTTAGAGCAAAAGCTCTCACGTGGAAAAAGGACAGAAGGAGTTATTCTAACTGGATGGCTTGTATGTACTGGAACATCCCTGAAGATAAGCTTCTAGTTTAGGCTTTGTTTGGTTCCTGCCTGTTTGGCCTGTTTACCTGTGGGGTATGCCCTAGGGTGTTCTTGTTCTGAGGAGGGGTTTTCTTCCTCTGTATTTCTTTTGGTTTTTTATATACAATTAATTTCCCAAAAAAAAAAATCATCATATTCTCAAACCAGGAGACCCGGACCTAGGCGATCAGTTCCTACAATTGACATTGGTCCCGTGCAAGGTGTTTGTTCCTCCTACGGGGTCGTTTGGGGGCTGGTTTTGGTTTTCACCCTTTAACGGATTGTTTTTAGGTTTAATTGTATTTTCACAAATTATCGTCATATTCTCAAATCGGGGGACCCGGGACTACGCGGTCAGTTCCTACAAGTGATATTGGTCCCGTGGGAGGTGTCCGTGCCTCTTACGGGGTCGTTTGGAGGCTCATTTGGGTGTTCACCCTTTAACGGCTAGTTTTTAAGTTTAAGTGTGATTTTTACAAATTATCAAACCGGTAGACTCGAAACTACGCGGTCAATTCCAACAAGTTACATTCGTCCCGTACGAGGTGTTCGTGCCTCCTACAGGGTTGTTTGGTGACTGGCTTGGATTTTCACCCTTTAACGGCTTGTTTTTAAGTTTAAGTGTTGATTTTTTTAAACTATCATCATATTCTCAAACCGCGAGACTCGGGACTACGCGATCAGTTCCTACAAGTTATATTTGTCCCGTGCGAGGTGTTCGTGCCTCTTACGGGGTCGTTTGGGGGCTGGTTTGGGTTTTCACCCTTAACGGCTTATTTTGAAGTCTAAGTATGATTTTTGTAAATTATCATCATATTCTCAAATCGAGAGACCGGAGACTACGCGATCAGTTCCTACAAGTTACATTAGTGCCGAGCGAGGTGTTCGTGCCTCCTACGGGGTCGTTTGGGGGCTATTTTGGGTTTTCACCCTTTAACGACTTATTTTTGAGTCTAAGTGTTGATTTTTGTATATTATAGTCATATTCTCAAACCGAGAAACCCGGGGACTATGCGGTCAGTTCCTACATGTTACATTGGTCCCGTGCGAGGTGTTCGTGCCTCTTACGGGGTCGTTTGGGAGCTGGTTTGAGTTTTCACCCTTTAATGGTTTGTTTTTAATTCTAAGTGAGATTTCTGCAAATTATCGTCATATTCTCAAATCGGGAGACCTGGGACTATGCGGTCAGTTCCAATAAGTTACATTAGTCCCGTGAGAGGTGTTCGTGCCTCCTACGGGATTGTTTGGGGGCTGGTTTGGGTTTTCACCCTTTAACTACTTGTTTTTAAGTCTAAGGGTGATTTTTGCAAATTATCATCATATTCTTAAACTGGGAGACCCGGGACTAGGCGATCAGTTCCTACAATTGACATTGTTCCCGTGCGAGGTGTTCGTGCCTCCTACGGAGTCGTTTGGGGGCTGATTTGGGTTTTCACCCTTTAACGGCTTATTTTTAAGTTTAAGTGTGATTTTTGCAAATTATCGTCATATTCTCAAATTGGGAGACCCGGGACTACGCGGTCAGTTCCTACAAGTGACATTGGTCCTGTGCGAGGTGTTCATGCCTCTTACGGGATCGTTTGGGGGCTGGTTTGGGTTTTCACCCTTTAACTGCTTGTTTTTAAGTCTAAGGGTGATTTTTGCAAATTATCATCATATTCTCAAACCAGGATACCCGGAACTAGGCGATCAGTTCCTACAATTGACATTGGTCTCGTGCGAGGTGTTCGTGCCTCCTACGGGGTCGTTTGGGGGCTGGTTTTGGTTTTCACCCTTTAATGGATTGTTTTTAGGTTTAATTGTGATTTTTGCAAATTATCATCATATTCTCAAATCGGGAGACCCGGGACTACGCGGTCAGTTCCTACAAGTGACATTGGTCCCGTGCGAGGTGTTCGTGCCTCCTACGAGGTGGTTTGGGGGCTGGTTTGGGTTTTCACCCTTCAATGGCTGGTTTTTATGTTTAAGTATGATTTTTGCGAATTATCGTATTCTCAAACCGGGAGATCCGGGACTACCTTCTATAAGTTATATTGGTCCCATGTGAGGTGATCGTGCCTCTTACTAAGTTGTTTGGGGGCTGGTTTGGGTGTTCACCCTTTAACGGCTTGTTTTTAAGTTTAAGTGTGATTTCTGTTATTTATCAACATATTCTCAAACCGGTAGACCCGGAACTACGCGGCCAATTCCAACAAGTTACATTCTTCCCGTGCGAGGTGTTCGTGCCTCCTACAGGGTTGTTTGGTGGCTGGCTTGGATTTTCAACCTTTAACAGCTTGTTTTTAAGTTTAAGTGTTGATTTTTTTAAACTATCATCATATTCTCAAACCGGGAGACCCGGGATTACGCGGTCAATTCCTACAACTTACATTGGTCCTGTGCGAGTTGTTCGTACCTCTAACGGGGTCGTTTGGGGGCTGGTTTGGGTTTTCACCCTTAACGGTTTGTTTTTAAGTCTAAGTCTGATTTTTGCAAATTATTGTCATATTCTCAAATCGGGAGACCCGAGACTACGCGGTCAGTTCCTACAAAGTTACATTGGTCCCGTGTGAGGTGTTCGTGCCTCCTACAGGGTCATTTGGGTTCTGGTTTTGGTTTTCTGCCTTCAACGGCTTATTTTTTAGTCTAAGTGTTAATTTTTGAATATTATAGTCATATTCTCATACCGAGAAACCCGGGGACTATGCGGTCGGTTCCTACATGTTACATTGGTCCCGTGCGAGGTGTTCGTGCCTCCTACAGGGTCGTTTGGGGGTTGGTTTGGGTTTTCAAACTTTAACGACTTGTTTTTAAGTCTAAGTGTTGATTTTTGCCAAATTATCATCATATTCTCAAACCGGGAGACCTGGGACTACCGGTCAGTTCCAACAAGTTACACTGGTCCCGTGCGAGGTGTTCGTGCCTCATACGGTCTCGTTTGGGAGCTGGTTTGGGTTTTCAACCTTTAACGGCTTGTTTTTAAGTTTAAGTGTTGATTTTTGCAAATTATCATCATATTCTCACACCGGGAGACCCGGGACTGCACGATTAGTTCCTAGAAGTTACATTGATCCCGTGCGGGGTGTTCGTGCCTCTTACGGGGTCGTTTGATGGCTGGTTGGGTTTTCACCCTTTAACAGCTTGTTTTTAAGTCTAAGTGTGATTTTTGCAAATTATAATCATATTCTCAAATCGGGAGACCCGGGACTACGCGATCAGTTCCAACAGGTTACATTGGTCCCGTGCGAGGTATTCGTGCCTCCTATGGTGTGGTTTGGGGGGGGGGGTCACCCTTTAATGGTTTGTTTTTAAGTCTAAGTGTGAATTTTGTAAATTACCATCATATTCAGAAACCAGGAGACCCAGGACTATGCGGTCAATTCCTACAAGTTACACTCGTCCCATGCGAGGTGTTCGTGCCTCCTACGGGGTCGTTTGGGGGTTGGTTTGGGTTTTCTCCCTTTAACGGCTTCTTTTTAAGACTTAGAGTTGATTTTTGCAAATTATCGTCATATTCTCAAACTGGGAGACCCAGGACTACGCGATCAGTTCCAACAAGTTACATTGGTGTCGTGCGAGTTTTTCGTGCCTCTTACGGGGTCGTTTGGGAGCTGGTTTGGGTTTTCACCCTTTAACGACTTGTTTTTAAGTCTAAGTGTCGATTTTTGTAA
This sequence comes from Sambucus nigra, assembly GCA_949130495.1. NCBI lineage: Eukaryota > Viridiplantae > Streptophyta > Magnoliopsida > Dipsacales > Adoxaceae > Sambucus > Sambucus nigra. Next base: position 404,575,085 of record OX422211.1, read on the forward strand.
ATTATCATCATATTCTCAAATCGGGAGACCCGAGACTATGTGGTCAGTTCCTACAAGTTACATTGGTCCCGTGCGATGTGTTCATGCCTCTTACGGGGTCGTTTGGGAGCTGGTTTGGGTTTTCACCCTTCAACGACTTGTTTTTAATTCTAAGTGTGATTTTTGCAAATTATCGTCATATTCTCAAATCGGGAGACCCGGGACTACGCAGTCAGTTCCAATAAGTTACAATGGTCCCGTGCGAGGTGTTTGTGCCTCCTACAGGATCATTTAGAGGCTGGTTTGGGTTTTAACCCTTTAAGGGCTTGTTTTTAAGTCTAAGTGTGATTTTTGCAAATTGTCATCATATTCTCAAACCGGGAGACCCGGGACTAGGCGGTCAGTTCCTACAAGTGACATTGGTCCCGTACGAGGTGTTTTTTCCTCCTATGGGATCGTTTGGGGGATTGTTTCGGTTTTCACCCTTTAACGGATTGTGTGGGGTGTCCAATATGTGTGTGTTTCAACAAACCAATTTTTCTTCGAAAAAGATCCAACTTTTAATTATGCACCAAACCAAGTTGTGAAATCCCAATTCTTACTTTAAACCAATTTTATCTTGATTAATCCTAAACATGCATCTAGAGATTAATGCAAGTAAAGTTAAGTAAAGAATACTCACAACGCCGGATGTACGAGGAAAAAAGCCAAAGCGGGAAAACAACCTCGCACGGCCCAAGCCAGACAATCACCATGAACAATGGTTTTACAAAGACAGATTAGCCTTACACTAAGACTCGATCCCCGCGGGCCTTGACGCTTCTTCTGATCTTGAACCGTTCTTCAATAGTGCCCACGCAGAAATTTCATCTTCTACGATCTCTGTCCACAACACACGCGTCCACTTATGTCTCGGTGTCCTCCGATATGGCTTTGATACGTCTATGATGTCGAACACGATGTCCGTCGCTTCTTCACCGCAAAACCCTTTGTGTTCAATGTGTAGAACAAACAACTTTGGTGCAGCAAGATCACGTAAACATATAAGAATGATAACTCGGATCTTTGCAAACTCTAAGGATGTGTTTATGCTTTCTAAACCTTAGAAAACATGTGCAAACAAGGTTCTGGTACGTAAAACTTTTTCCAGAAAGCACACTTACGAAATTATGATGCAAACACTGTTTAAATAGGATTTAAACACCGCCTCGAAGAACATGTCATTCGAACGACTTAAGCATGTCGTTCGAGCGACATTGTATCTCGTTCGAATGAGATCCATTGTCGTTCGAGCAACCTCGCGAAGTTTGACTTTCTTTGACTTTCAGATAAAAACGTCTCTTAACAAAGAGATTCAAATTAGTCAAACTCTATTTCGAGCTTATCATCGTAAAACGAAGTTTAAATCATTAAAACACTTTTAAAACATTTAAAATCATTTTTCATTATAAGAAATCACATCCTTATCTTTTACAAAATACTTCCGAGCACCATTAATTATACGCATTCATACCGGAGTGATCTCGGAATGAAATTAACTTTGAAGACGATTAAACTTGCACCAAATAAACATCGGCATGATTATTTCTCTGAAGCTTTGCCGCAACGTCTTCAATTTCTTCAATACGTCATAGACCAAGTGGGATCGTCAAAATAAAATTCTTACAAACACAGTTTTGTTCACGGAATTAAGTCAAAATACTACAGGAACTCAATTGGAAATTTATGTCCTTACAAATCTCCCCCTTTGACTATTCCGGGACAAAACTAAACCAGTGAACTGCCTAACTGGGCCGTAAAGCCGTATGACGCCTAAATCCCATCCCATAAACAAAAATACAGGACACGGACTAGTATATGTAGCACTGGCAAGCATGAACTATCTGAATGTGATGTAGACTTGAAATCTCAAATTGCTGAAGCATACCTGCACACATGAAACAGACAAACAAATACCCAGTGAAGTATGGAGGAACAAATTATACCAATTTATATTTCTAATAAGAACAAATCATTTGAAACATGTGAGCAATTATTTGATACAAATTTGTTACCAATTTGAAACAAATATAAGCGCGAAACAAATATAAGCGCTCAACAAATCTCCCCCTAATCACATGCCAAATATCTCCCCCTTTTTGTATCAAATAGACAATCCGGTGAAAAGATAAACTGATATGAAATATCTAGCATGAGAATATGATACCAAATCAAGTTGATACCAATTTTGAAAAATGAAAACTGCTAGATAATCATTAAACCGCTAGCTAAAAAATGATCATGCAAAAACAAATCAGTAGCTAGTAAACCAAGGAATCACACAAAGAATATACCAATCAAATCAATTGTGATAAATGGTCATATATGCAAAATACCAATTTGGAACATAAAAGAACCTGCATATAAACCAATTAATCCAAAAAAATGCTTCCTGCAGAACCAAAAATATATCAAATTAAACCAGAGGACTGCAAACCAATCAGAAGCCATTTTTCACCTTGTCGTTCGAACGATCCAGGGACTTCGCTCGAACGAGATGAGGAAGTCGCTCGAACAAAGTACAAAGTCGTTTGCGCGAGATGAAATGTAGTTAGAACGTCTTCGCGCGACCTGCCAAAATTTCCCAGTTTCCCAGAAATATTATAAAGAATTGCCTAGTGAAAAAAATTTCATAAATAAATTCCAGGAAGGGACTGACAGATGCAAAATAGTGCTAAAACAGTAAGCTTTTCGCACAAAACGCAAAAACTCATTAAAATTAAAAATGCGTGTTACATGCAAACATAGTACCGATGTGCTCAAACATGGACATGGAATGAATGGGCGTGAAACTACAACAAATGAGCCACAATTCCAACACATCGAAACGATTAAGAAGCTCTAATTAATAGCGATAAATCATCAAACTTTATCATAGCCAAATGACAATTAAAGTGTGAGCTTAATGAACTAAACATACTTCATGCACACAAATCCAGAATTTTGACGATTCTACAAACAATAGCGTCAAATTGCAATGTTTCAACATTAGGAATAAATGTGCAAACCTGTTTAAATATTCTCCAACCAAACACCCTCATATAAACATATTTTTTGAAGTTCTTTCGAGATTTCTAGCTTTCTCAACTTAGAGAAAATCTTATTGGCCCTTTTTTTCTTAGCATATTGCATTTTCTTTTGGGCTCTTTTAAACGGTGGCTTTCACGACGAGTTAATTTTGAACTCTCGCAGCCCTTTCCAGTGAATCATTCAACATTTTTACCAATTTTAAATCCTCACGGTAAACGGTTATTACATGCGCGCTTCTCCTTAAGTTTACTTACGCATAGATGACAAGATTGCGATCAGAACGCCTCACCAAATTCAAATATGCAAGAGAAGTCAAACATCCATATAAACTCGTGCATGTGTGCGATGTTGGCATATATACAAAGTCGAATCAAGATGCATATCAACTTCGAAACCACCCCATATAAACAATGGTTAAGATCATTCTAAGCATCGATAATAATGACCAAATGTCCTAGCCACATGGATAATGAAACGATGGGGGGGGGGGGGGGGGGGTCCAAGCACACCAATATGCCACATCAAACATGTAAACTCAAAAACAAAAACTGAAAATCTTTTTGGTTTTTCAAACATATTTTGACTCAAAGAAAAGCAAAATCTTTTTGGATTTTCAAAAGTTTTCTCAAAACAAAATCTTTTTGTATTTTTCAAATAAGACTCAAACAAATAAAAACTATAATAACAAAACCTAAAAAATGCTCCTCCTTCTCTCTAAGCCAAACACAACCCCTCTCCCCAACCACCACCAAACTTTCCAGCCATGACTAACCCTAATCCTAACCCTAATCCTAACCCTAACCCTAACACTAACGCTAACCCTAAACCATGCATAGCTCCGATGACCAAACCTGATGGCCGGAATCCCTCTCCTAACCCTACTCCTTCTAACCTACCCTCAGCAATACGTGGGAAAGCTATTTCTCAAACTCCATCTTCTATGATGGCTGAATCAGGTGTAGGGTCTTCTGTAAAGAATACTGCCCTTATCCCAGGCGATGGCATGATTTTGAACAAGACTGGCGAGGCAGAAGAAGGGCAAATCTTAACATCCGATAATTGCTTTGATAGTGCATATGAGCATCTTGCAAGGATACAAGAGACAAGCACTGATAATAACATCGTTATGAATTGCCTCTTGAGCAAAGGCTACTCCCTTGAAGATGTGAAGATGTTCAGAACCTCCAATGACCGGGTTAAGAACTTGTCTCCGTCCGGGATGGCAATGGACGTAAAGGTAGGGTTCAGCCCCGAGAACTGTGCAGGCAGAAACGGTGGGCTCAAGGAGACGTTAGATAGTACGGAAGCTGTTTTAAAGTTGACAGATATTGATAAGGTCTCAAATGGTGTATCTAGTACGTCTACTACCCTATCTGGCACCATACCTGCTAGTGAGAGAAAGTTGGGATATGAGAAAGTAAGCCTGGGAGTCCCTATACCCCAGACCAACAACATGGTACGCTCTGACAAGACATGGAGTTCTATTATCGTAGAAAAGAAGAAACCAAAACTCAAACTAACTTTTCACCAACCATCAGTTGTGGAGTCCACCATCACTGTCAACCCACCGCTCGATGTTGCCAGGAAAGGGTACGGTCGTTGGGAGAACAGCATGGTTGGTTATTTCTTAGGGAAAAAACTTCCTTTTTCCTTTGTTAACAACACTGCTACTAGACTATGGGGAAAATATGGTATGACGAGGGTCATAGCGCATGATAATGGATTTTTCATTTTCATGTTTGATAATCAAAGCCAGCGTGATGAGGTGCTGGACAATGGGCCATGGCATTTTGCAGGTATGACTATCATCCTTAACAAATGGCAAGTACAGTTCAAGTTCTCTAAAGACACGGTGAAGAAAATCCCTGTTTGGGTCAAGTTCTACGACATTCCTGTTCAACTTTGGACGGAAGAAGGGCTTAGTTACATCGCCAGCTCGGTGGGTCTTCCCCTTTACGCTGATGCCATGACGGAAGAAATGAATAGAATAACCTATGCTCGCATATGCATCGACGTGGAGGCCACAGCAACTTACCCTAACAGCATCAATGTTACAATGGAGGATGGTACTACCACACCAGTTAGGGAAGTCTAATTGTGATTTTTGCAAATTACTGTCATATTCTCAAACCGAAAGACCCGGAACTACTCAGTCAGTTCCTACAAGTTAGATTTGTCCCGTGCGTGGTGTTCGTGCCTCCAACGGGGTCGTTTGGCGGCTGGCTTGGGTTTTCACCCTTTAACGGCTTATTTTTTAGTTTAAGTGTTGATTTTTGCAAATTATCATCATATTCTCTAACTGGGAGACCCGGGACTACGCGGTCAGTGGCTACATGTTACATTGGTCCCGTGCGAGGTGTTCATGCCTCTTACGGGGTCGTTTGGGAGCTGGTTTGGGTTTTTACCCTTTATGTCTGATTTTTGAGTCTATGTGTGATTTTTGCAAATTATCGTCATATTCTCAAACCGGGAGACCCGGGACTACGCGGTTAGTTCCAACAAGTTACATTGGTCCCGTGCGAGGTGTTCGTGCCTGTTACGGGGTCGTTTGGGAGCTGGTTTGGGTTTTCACCCTTTAAAGGCTTATTTTTAAGTTTAAGTCTGATTTTTGAAAATTATCATCATATTCTCAAACCGAGAGATCCGAGACTACGCGGTCAGTTCCTACAAGTTACATTGGTCCCGTGCAAGGTGTTCGTGCCTCTTACGGAGTCGTTTGGGGTGTGTTTGGGTTTTCACCCTTTAATGGCTTATTTTTAAGTCTAAGTGTGATTTTTGCAAAGTATCATCATATTCTCAAATCGGGAGATCCGGGACTACGCGGTTAGTTCCAACAAGTTACATTGGTCCCGTGCGAGGTGTTCGTGCCTCCAACAGGGTCGTTTGGGGGGGGGGTCACCCTTTAACGGCTTGTTTTTAAGTCTAAGTGTGATTTTTGCAAATTACCATGATATTCACAAAACATGAGACCCGGGACTACGCGATCAGTTCCAACAAGTCACATTGGTCCCGTGCGAGGTGTTTGTGCCTTCTACGGAGTAGTTTGGGGGCTGGTCTGGGTTGTCACCCTTTAACGGATTGCTTTTAAGTCTAAGTGGCGATTTTTGTAAATTATCGTCATATTCACAAATCGGGAGACTCGAGACTATGCGGTGAGTTCCAACAAGTTACATTGGTCCCGTGCGAGTTGTTCGTGCCTCTTACGGGGTTGTTTGGGAGTTGGTTTGGGTTTTCACCCTTTAACGACTTGTTTTTAAGTCTAAATGTTGATTTTTGTAAATTATCATCATATTCTCAAATCGGGAGACCCGAGACTATGCGATCAGTTCCTACAAGTTACGTTGGTCCCGTGCGAGGTGTTCATGTCTCTTACGGGGTCGTTTAGGAGTTGTTTTGGGTGTTCACCCTTTAACGGCTTGTTTTTAATTGTAAGTGTGATTTTTGCAAATTATCGTCATATTCTCAAATCAGGAGACCCAGTACTTCGCGATCAGTTCCAATAAGTAACATTGGTCCCGTGCGAGGTGTTCGTGCCTCCTACGGGATCGTTTGGGGGCTGTTTTGGGTTTTCACCCTTTAACAGCTTGTTTTTAAGTTTAATTGTGATTTTTGCAAATTATCATCATATTCTCAAACCGAGAGACCCGGGACTACGCAGTTAGTTCATACAAGTTACATTGGTCCCGTGCGAGGTGTCCGTGCCTCTTACGGGGTGATTTGGGGGCTGGTTTGGGTTTTCACCCTTTAACGACTTGTTTTTAAGTATAAGTGTGATTTTTGCTAATTATCATCGTATTCTCAAATCGGAAGACCCGAAACTACGCGGTTAGTTCCAACAAGTTACATTGGTCCCGTGCGAGGTGTTCGTGCCTCCTATGGGGTCGTTTGGGGTCTGGCTTGGATTTTCACCTTTTAACGACTTGTTTTTAAGTTTAAGTGTTGATTGTTTACAATTATCATCATATTTTCAATGCGGGAGACCTGGGACCACGCGGTCTGTTCTTATAAGTTACATTGCTCCCGTGCGAGGTGTTGAGGCCTCTTACGGGGTCGTTTGGGGGCTGGTTTCGGTTTTCACCCTTTAACGGCTAATTTTTTAATTTAAGTTTTGATTTTTGCAAATTATTGTCATATTCTCAAAACGGGAGACCCGGGACTACGCGGTCAGTTCCAATAAGTTACATTGGTCGGGCGAGGTGTTCGGGCCTCCTACGGGGTCGGTTGGGGGCTGTTTGGGTTTTCACCCTTTAACGGCTTATTTTTATGTTTAAGTGTTGATTTTTGCAAATTATCATCATATTCACAAACTAGGAGACCCGGGACTACGCGGTCAGTTCCTACAAGTAACATTGGTCTCGTGCGAGGTGTTCGTGCCTCTTACGGGGTCGTTTGGGAGCTAGTTTGAGTTTTCACCCTTTAACGGCTTGTTTTTAACTCTAAGTGTGATTCTTGCAAATTATCCTCATATTCTCAAACCGGGAGACCCGGGACTTGGCGGTCAGTTCCAACAAGTCAGATTTGTCCCGTGCGTGGTGTTCGTGCCTCTTACGGCGTCGTTTGGGGGTTGCTTTGGGTTTTCTCCCCTTAACGGCTTGTTTTTAAGTCAAATTATGATTTTTGCAAATTAGTGTCATATTCTCAAACCGGAAGACTCGGAACTACGCGGTCAGTTCCAACAAGTTAGATTTGTCCCGTGCGTGGTGTTCGTGCCTCCATCGGGGTCGTTTGGCGGCTGGCTTGGGTTTTCACCCTTTAACGGCTTGTTTTTAAGTTTAAGTGTTGATTTTTGCAAATTATCATCATATTCTCAAACCGGGAGACCCGGGACTATGCGATCAGTTGCTACAAGTTACATTGGTCCCGTGCGAGGTGTTCGTGCCTCTTACGGGGTCGTTTGGGGGCCGGTTTGGGTTTTTACACTTTAACGGCTTGTTTTTGAGTCTATGTGTGATTTTTGCAAATTATCGTCATATTCTCAAACCAGGAGACCCGGGACTACGCGGTCAGTTGCAACAAGTTACATTGGTCCCATGCGAGGTGTTCGTGCCTGTTACGGGGTCGTTTGGGAGCTGGTTTGGGTTTTCACCCTTTAAAGGCTTATTTTTAAGTTTAAGTCTGATTTTTGAAAATTATCATCATATTCTCAAACCGAGAGATCCGAGACTACGCGGTCAGTTCCTACAAGTTACATTGGTCCCGTGCAAGGTGTTCGTGCCTCTTACAGAGTCGTTTGGGGTGTGTTTGGGTTTTCACCCTTTAATGGCTTATTTTTAAGTCTAAGTGTGATTTTTGCAAAGTATCATCATATTCTCTAATCGGGAGATCCGGAACTACGCGGTCAGTTCCAACAAGTTACATTGGTCCCGGTGTTCGGGCCTCCTACCGGGTCGTTTAGGGGCTAGTTTCGGTTTTCAGCCTTTAACGGCTTCTTTTTAAGTTTAAGTGTTGATTTTTGCAAATTATCGTCATATTCTCAAACCGGGAGACCAAGGACTACGCGGTCAGTTCCTACAAGTTACATTGGTCTCATACGAGGTGCTTACGGGGTCATTTGGGGGCTGGTTTGGCTTTTCACCGTTTAACGACTTGTTTTTAAGTCTAAGTGTGATTTTTTTAAATTATCGTCATATTCTCTAACTGAGAGACCCGGAACTACGCTGTCAATTCCAAGAAGTTCATTGGTCCTGGGCGAGGTGTTCGTACCTCCTATGGGGTCGGTTTGGGGTTGGTTTGGGTTTTCACCCTTTAACGGTTTGTTCTTATGTTTAGGTGTGATTTTTACAAATTATCATCATATTCTCAAATCGGGAAACGCGGGACTACGCGATCAGTTCCTACAAGTCACATTGGTCCGTGCGAGGTGTCCGTGCCTCTTACGGGGTCGTTTGGGCTCTGGTTTGGTTTTTCACCCTTTAAAGGCTTGTTTTTAAGTGTAAGTGTGATTTTCGCAAATTATCATCATATTCTCAAATCGAAAGACCCGGAACTCCGTGGTCAGTTCCAACAAGTTACATTGGTCCCGTGCGAGGTGTTCGTGCCTCCTATGGGGTCGGTTGGGGGTTGGCTTCGATTTTCACCCTTTAACGGCTTGTTTTTGAGTTTAAGTGTTGATTTTTGAAAATTATCATCATATTCTCAAACCGGGAGACCCGGGACTATGCGGTCAGTTCCTACAAGTTACATTGGTCCCGTTCGAGGTGTTCGGGCCTCTTACTGGGTCGTTTGGGGGCTGGTTTCAGTTTTCACCCTTTAACGGCTTGTTTTTAAGTCTAAGTGTGATTTTTGCAAATTATTGTCATATTCTCAAACCAATAGACCCAGGACTACGTGGTCAGGTCCTACAAGTTACATTTGTCCCGTGCGAGGTGTTCGTGCCTCCTACGGGCTTGTTTGGGGGCTAGTTTGGGTTTTCACCCTTTAACGGCTTGTTTTTAAGTTTTAGTGTTGATTTATGAAAATTTTCGTCATATTCTCAAACCGGGAGACCCGGGACTACACGCTCAGTTCCAACAAGTTACATTGGTCCCGTGCGAGATGTTCGTGCCTCCTACGGGGTCGTTTGGGGGCTGGTTTGGGTTTTCAGCCTTTAATGGCCTTTTTTTTAAGTCTAAGTGTATTTCTGTAAATTATCGTCATATTCTCAAATCGAGTGACTCGGGACTATGCGATCAGTTCCTAAAGTGACATTGGTCCCGTGCGAGGTGTTCGTACCTCCTACGATTTCGTTTGGGGGCTGGTTTGGGTTTTCACCCTTTAACGGCTTGTTTTTAAGTTGAAGTGTGATTTTTTCAAATTATCATCGTATTCTCAAACCGAGAGACCCGAGACTACACGATCAGTTCGTACAAGTTACATTGGTCCCGTGCGAGGTGTTCGTGCCTCTTACGGGGTCGTTTGGGAGTTGGTTTGGGTTTTCACCCTTTAACGGCTTGTTTTTAACTCTAAATTTAATTTTTGCAAATTATCATCAAATTTTCAAACTGGGAGACCCGGGACTACGCGGTCAGTTCCAACAAGTTACATTGGTCGCGTACGAGGTGTTCGTGCCTCCTACAGGGTCGTATGGGGGGGGGGAGGGTTCACCCTTTTACGGCTTGTTTCTAAGTCTAAGTGTGCTTTTGCAATTTACTGTCATATTCACAAACCAGGAGACCCAGGTCTACGCGGTCAATTCCAACAAGTTACATTGGCCTCGGGTGAGGTGTTCGTGCCTCCTACGGGGTCGTTTCGTGGTTGGTTTGGGTTTTCACCCTTTAACGGCCTATTTTTAAGTTTAAGTGTTGATTTTTGAAAATTATCATCATATTCTCAAACCGGGAGACCCGAGACTACGCGATCCGTTACTACAAATTACATTGGTCCCGTGCGAGGTGTTCGTGCCTCTTACGGGGTCCTTTGGGGGCTGGTTTGGGTTTTCACCCTTTAAGGGCTTATTTTTAAGTCTAAGGGTGATTTTTGAAAATTATCGTTGTATTCTCAAATCGGGAGACCCGGGACTACGCGATTAGTTCCAACAAGTTACATTGGTCCCGTGCGAGGTATTCATGCCTCCTTCGGGGTTTTTTTTTGGGGGGGGGGGGTCACCCCTTAACGGCTTGCTTTTAAGTCTAAGTGTGATTTTTACAAATTTCCATCATATTCAAAAACTAGGAGACCCGGGACTACGGGGTCAGTTCCTACAAGTTACATTGGTCCCGTTAGAGGTGTTCGTGCCTCTTACGGGGTCGTTTGGGGGTTGGTTTGGGTTTTCATCCATTAACGGCTTGTTTTTAAGTCTAAGTGTGATTTTTGCAAATTATTTTCACATTCTCAAACCGGGAGACCCGGGATTATGCGGTCTGTTCCAACAAGTAACTTTGGTCCCATGCAAGGTGTTCGTGCCTCCTGCGGGATCGTTCGAGGGAAGGTTTGGGTTTTCACCCCTTAACGGCTTGTTTTTAGGTTTAAGTTGGATTTTTGCAAATTATCATCATATTCTCAAATCGGGAGACCTGGGAATACGCGGTCAATTCCTACAAGTGACAGTGGTCCCGTGCGAGGTGTTCGTGCCTCTTACGGGGTCGTTTGGGGGCTGGTTTATGTTTTCACCCTTTAACGTCTTGTTTTCAAGTTTATGTGTGACATTTGCAAATTATCGTCATATTCTCAAGCCGAAAAACCCGAGAATACGTGGTCAGTTCCAACAAGTTGGATTGGTCCTGTGCAAGGTGTTCGTGCCTCTCAAAGGGTCGTTTGGGGGCTAGTTTGGGTTTTCACCCTTTAATGGCTTGTTTTTAAGTCTAAGTGTGAATTATGCAAATTATCGTCATATTCTCAAACCGGGAGACCCGGGACTACACGATCAGTTCCTATAAGTGATATTGGTCCCGTGCGAGGTGTTCGTGCCTCTTACGGGGTCGTTTAGGGGGGTTCACCCTTTAACTGCTGGTTTTTAAGTCTAAGTGTGATTTTTTCAAATTACTATCATATTTAAAAACCAGGAGACCCGGGACTACGCAGTCAGTTCCTACAAGTTACATTGGTCCCGTGCGAGGTGTTCGTGCCTCTTAAGGTGTCGTTTGGGGGCTGGTTTGGGTTTTCACCATTTAACGGCTTGTTTTTAAGTCTTAAGTGTGGATTTTTTTAAATTATCGTCATATTCTCAAACGGGGAGACCCGGGACTACGCGATCAGTTCATACAAGTGACGTTGGTCCCGTCCGAATTATTCGTGCCTCTTAAAGGGTCGTTTGGGAGCTGGTTTGGGTTTTCACCCTTTAACGGCTTGTGTTTAAGTCTAAGTGTGATTTTTGCAAATTATCCTAATATTCTCAAATCAGGAGACCCGGGACTACGCGGTCAGTTCCAACAAGTGACATTGGTTCCGTGCGAGATGTTCGCGCCTCCTACGGGGTCGTTTGGAGGCTGGTTTGGGTTTTCACCCGTAATGGCTTGTTTTTAAGTTTAAGTGTGATTTTTCCAAATTATCGTCAGATTCTCAAGTCGAAAGACCCGAGACTACGCGGTTAGTTCCAACAAGTTACATTGGTACAGTGCGAGGTGTTCGTGCCTCCTACGGGGTTTTTTGGAGGCTGGCTTGGGTTTTCACCCTTTAATGGCTTGTTTTTAAGTTTAAGTGTTGATTTTTGAAAATTATCGTCATATTCGCAAATTGGGAGACCCGGGACTACGCGGTCAGTTCTTACAAGTTACATTGGTCCCGTGCGAGGTGTTCGTGCATCTTACGGGGTCGTTTGGGGGTTGTTTTGGGTTTTCACCCTTTAATGGCTTATTTTTAAGTTTAAGTGTGATTTTTGCAAATTGTCATCATATTCTAAAACAAAAAGACCCAAAACTACGTGGTCAGTTCCAACAACTTACATTGGTCCCGGGTGAGCTGTTCGTGCCTCCTACGGGGTCATTTCGTGGTTGGTTTGGGTTTTCACCCTTTAACGACCTATTTTTAAGTTTAAGTGTTGATTTTTGAAAATTGTCATCATATTCTCAAATTGGGAGACCCGAGACTACGCGGTCAGTTCGTACAAGTTACATTGGTTCCGTGCGAGGTGTTCGTGCCTCTCACGGGGTCATTTGGTGGCTAGTTTGGGTTGTCACCCTTTAACGACTTATTTTTAAATCTAAGTGTTAATTATACAAATTATTGTCATATTCTCAAACTGAGAGACTCGGGACTACGCGGTAAGTTCCTATAAGTGACATTTGTCCCGTGAGAGGTCTCCGTGCCTCTTACGGGGTCGTTTAGGGGTTCACCCTTTAACGGCTGGTTTTTAAGTCTAAGTGTGATTTTTGCAAATTACTGTCATATTCAAAAATCAGGAGACCCCAGACTATGCGGTCAGTACCTACAAGTTACATTGGTCCCGTGCGAGGTGTTCGTGCCTCCCGCGGGATCGTTTGGGGTCTGGTTTGGGTTTTCACCCTTTAATGGCATGTTTCTAACTTTAAGTGTGATTTTTGCAAATTATCATCATATTTTCAACCCAGAAGACCTGGTACTACGCGGTCAGTACCAACAAGTTACATTGGTCCCGTGCGAGGTGTTGGTGCCTCCTGCGGGATCATTTGGGGGCTGGTTTGGGTTTTCACCGTTTAACGGCTTGTTTTTAAGTTTAAGTGTGATTTTTGCAAATTACCATAATATTCTCAAACCGAAAGACCCGGAACTACACGGTCAGTTCCAAAAAGTTACATTAGTCCCGTGCGAGGTGTTCATACCTCCTATGGGTTCGTTTGAGGGCTGGTTTTGGTTTTCACCCTTTAATGGCTTCTTTTTATGTTTAAGTGTGATTTTTGCAAATTATCGTCATATTCTCAAATCGAGAGACCCGGGACTACGTGGTCAGTTCCTACAAGTGACATTGGTCCCATGCGAGGTGTTCGGGCCTCTTACAGGGTCGTTTGGAGGGTGGTTTGGGTTTTCACCCTTTAACGGCTTGTTTTTAAGTTTAAGTGTGATTTTCACAAATTTTTGTCATATTCTCAAGCTGGAAGACCCTGGACTACGCGGTCAGTTCCAACAAGTTACATTGGTCCCGTGTGAGGTGTTCGTGACTCTTACAGGGTCATTTGGGGGCTGGTTTGGGTTTTCACCCTTTAACGGCTTGATTTTAAGTTTAAGTTCAATTTTTGCAAATTATCGGCTAATTCTCAAGCCGGACAACCCGAGACGACGTGGTCAGTTCCAACAAGTTACATTGGTCCCGTGCGAGGTGTTCGTGCCTCGTACGGGGTCGTTTGGGGGCTGGTTTGGGTTTTCACCCTTTAACGGCTTGTTTTTAAGTCCAAGTGTGATTTTTGAAATTTATCGTCAGATTCTCAAATCGAGAGACCCGAAACTCTGCGGTCAGTTCCTACAAGTGACATTGGTCCCGTGCGAGGTGTTCGTGCCTCCTACGGGGTCATTTGGGGGCTGGTTTGGGTTTTAACAATTTAACGACTTTTTTTTAAGTTTAAGAGTGATTTTTACAAATTATCATCATATTCTCAAATCGGGAGACCCTGGACTACGCGGTCAGTTCCTAAAAGTGACATTGGTCTCGTGCGAGGTGTTCATGCCTCTTCCGGGGTCGTTTGGGGGTTGGTTTGGGTTTTCACCCTTTGACGGCTTATTTATAAGTTTAAGTGCGATTTTTGCAAATTATCGTCATATTCTCAACCCAGATAACCTGGGACTATGCGGTCAGTTCTAATAACTTACACTGGTCCCGTTCAAGGTGTTCGTGCCTCTTACGGGGTCGTTTGGGAGCTGGTTTTGGTTTTCACCCTTTAACGGCTTGTTTTTAAGTTTAAGTGTTGATTTTTTCAAATTATTATCATGTTCTCAAATCGAGAGACCCGGGACTACACAGTGAGTTCTTACAAGTGACATTGGTCCCGTGCGAGGTGTTCATGCCTCTTACGGTCGTTTGGGAGTTGGTTTGGGTTTTCACGCTTTAACGACTTGTTTTTACGTTTAAGTGTTGATTTTTGCAAATTATCATCATATTCACAAACCAGGAGACCAGGGACAACGCGATCAGTTCCAACAAGTTACATTGGTCCCGTGTGAGGTGTTCGTGCCTCGTAAGGGGTCGTTTGAGGGTTAGTTTGGGTTATCACCCTTTAACGGCTTGTTTTTAAGTCTAAGTGTTGATTTTTGTGAATTATCAAAATATTCTCAAATCGAGAGACCCGGGTCTACACGGTCAGTTCCTACAAGTGACATTGGTCCCGTGCGAGGTGTTTGCGCCTCTTACGGGGTCATTTGGGGGCTGGTTTGGGGTTTTTTTTTTTGGGAAAAATTATGGGGTCATTTGGGGGCTGGTTTGGGTTTTCACCCCTTAACGGCTTATTTTTAAGTTTAAGTGGGATTTTTGCAAATTATCGTCGTATTCTCAAGTCGAAACACCCAGGACTACGCGGTCAGTTCCAACAAGTTACATTGGTCCCATGCGAGGTGTTCGTACCACCTAAGGGGTCGTTTGGGGCTGGTTTGGATTTTCACCCTTTAACGGCTTGTTTTTAAGTTTAAGTGTTGATTTTTACTAATTATCATCATATTCACAAACCAGGAGACCCGGGACAACGCGGTCAGTTCCAACAAGTTACATTGGTCCCGTGCGAGGTGTTCGTGCCTATTAAGGGGTCGTTTGAGGGTTAGTTTGGGTTTTCACCCTTTAACGGCTTATTTTTAAGTCTAAGTGTTGATTTTTGTGAATTATCGTCATATTCTCAAATCGAGAGACCCGGGTCTACACGGTCAGTTCCTACAAGTGACATTGGTCCCGTGCGAGGTGTTTGCACCTCTTACGGGGTCATTTGGGGGCTGGTTTGGGTTTTCACCCTTTAACGGCTTATTTTTAAGTTTAAGTGTGATTTTTGCAAATTATCGTCGTATTCTCAAGTCGAAACACCCGGGACTACGCGGTCAGTTCCAAATAGTTACATTGGTCCCATGCGAGGTGTTCGTGCCTCCTAAGGGGTCGTTTGGGGCTGGTTTGGGTTCTCACCCTTTAACGGCTTGTTTTTAAGTCGAAGTGTGATTTTTGCAAATTATCGTCATATTCTCAAATCGGGAGACCCGCGACTATGCAGTCAGTTCCTACAAGTGACATTGGTCCTGTGCGAGGTGTTCGTGCCTCCTATGGGGTCGTTTGGGGGGCTGGTTTGGGTTTCACCCTTTAACGACTTCTTTTTAAGTTTAAGTGTGATTTTTGCAAATTGTCATCATAATCTCAAACCGAGAGACCCGAGACTATCCGGTCAATTCCTACAAGTGACATTGGTCCCGTGCGAGGTGTTCATGCCTCTTACAGGGTCGTTTGGAGCTGGTTTGGGTTTTCACCCTTTAATGGCTTGTGTTTTAAGTTTAAGTGTGATTTTTTTAAATCATCGTCATATTCTCAACTCGGATCACCCGGGACTATGCGGTCAGTTCTAACAACTTACATTTGCCTCGTGCGAGGTGTTCGTGCCTCTTACGGGGTCGTTTAGGAGCTGGTTTGGGTTTTCACCCCTTAACTGCTTGTTTTTATGTTTAAGTGTTAATTTTGGCAAATTATCGTCATATTCACAAACCAGGAGACCCGGGATTACGCGGTCAGTTCTAACAAGTTACACTGGTCCAGTGCGAGGTGTTTGTGCCTCCTAAGGGGTCGTTTGGGGGTTGGTTTGGGTTTTCACCCTTTAACGACTTGTTTTTAAGACTAAGTGTTGATTTTTGCAAATTATCGTCATATTCTCAAATCGAGAGACCCGGGACAACACAGTCAGTTCCTATTAGTGATATTGGTCCCGTGCGAGTGGTTCGTGCCTCCTACGGGGTCGTTTGGGGGCTGGTTTTGGTTTTCACCCTTTAACGGATTGTTTTTAAGCCTAAGTGTGATTTTTGCAAATTATCGTCCTATTCTCAAACCGGGAGACCCAGGACTATGCAGTCAGTTCCTACAAGTGACATTGGTCCCGTGCGAGGTGTTCGTGCCTCCTACGAGGTGGTTTGGGGGCTGGTTTGGGTATTCACCCTTTAACGACTTATTTTTTAGTTTAAGTGTGATTTTTGGAAATTATCGTCATATTCTCAAATCGGGAGACCCGAGACTACACGGTCAGTTCCTACAAGTGACATTGGTCCCGTGCGAGGTGTTCATGCCTCCTACGGGGTTATTTGAGGGCTGGCTTGGGTTTTCACCCTTTAACGGCTTGTTTTTAAGTTTAAGTGTATTTTTGAAAATTATAGTCATATTCTCAACTCGAATGACCCAGGACTATGCGGTTAGTTCCAACAACTTACATTGGTCCAGTGCGAGGTGTTCATGCCTCTTACGGGGTCGTTTGGGAGTTGGTTTGGGTTTTCACCCTTTAACGGCTTGTTTTTAAGTTTAAGTTTTGATTTTTGTAAATTATCGTCATATTCGCAATCAGGGAGACTCGGGACTACGCGGTCACTTCCAACTAGTTACATTGGTCCCGTGCGAGGTGTTCGTGCCTCCTACGGAGTCGTTTGGGTGCTAGTTTGGGTTTTCGCCCTTTAACGGCTTGTTTTTAAGTTTAAGTGTGATTTTTTCAAATTATCGTCGTATTCTCAAATTGGGAGACTCAGGACTACGCGGTCAGTTCCTACAAGTGCATTGGTCTCGTGCGAGGTGTTCATGCCTCTTACGGGGTCGTTTGAGGACTGGCTTGGGTTTTCACCCATTAACGGCTTGTTTTTAAGTTTAAGTGTATTTTTGCAAATTATAGTCATATTCTCAACCCGAATGACCCGGGACTTTGCGGTCAGTTCCAACAACTTACATTGGTCCCGTGCAAGGTGTTCATGCCTCTTACGGGGTCGTTTGGGAGTTGGTTTGGGTTTTCACCCTTTAACGGCTTATTTTTAAGTTTAAGTTTTGATTTTTGAAAATTATCGTCATAGTCGCAAACCAGGAGACTCGGGACTACGCGATCAGTTCCAACAAGTTACATTGGTCCCGTGCGAGGTGTTCGTGCCTCCTATGGGGTCGTCTGGGGGTAAGTTTGGGTTTTCACCCTTTAACAGTTTGTATTTAAGTCTAAGTGTGATTTTTGCAAATTATCGTCATATTCTCAAACCGAGAGAATCGGGACTATGCAATCAGTTCCAACAAGTGACATTGGTCCCGTACGAGGTGTCCGTGCCTCCTACGGGGTCGCTTGGGGGCTGGTTTGGGTTTTCACCCTTTAACGGCTTGTTTTTAAGTTTAAGTGTGATTTTTGCAAATTATCGTTGAATTCTCAAATCGGGAGACTCGGTATTACACGGTGAGTTCCTACAAGTGACATTGGTCCCGTGCGAGGTGTTCATGCCTCCTATGGGGTCGTTTGAGGGCTGGTTTGGGTTTTCACCCTTTAACGGGTTGTTTTTAAGTTTAAGTGTGATTTTTGCAAATTATAGTCATATTCTCAACCCGGATGACCGGGGACTATGCAGTCAGTTCCAACAACTTACATTGGTCCCGTGCGAGGTGTTCATGCCTCTTACGGGGTCGTTTGGGAGTTGGTTTGGGTTTTCACCCTTCAACGGCTTGTTTTTAAGTTTAAGTGTTGATTTTTGCAAATTATCATCATAATCACAAACCAGGAAACCCGGGACTACACGACCAGTTCCAATAAGTTACATTGGTCCCGTGCGAGGTGTTCGTGCCTCCTAAGGGGTCGTTTGGGGGTTAGTTTGGGTTTTCACCCTTTAACGGCTTCTTTTTAAGTCGAAGTGTTGATTTTTGCAAATTATCATCATATTCTCAAATCGAGAGACTCGGGACTACACGATTAGTTCCTACAAATGAAATTGGTCTCATGCGAGGTGTTCGTGCCTCTTACGGGGTCGTTTGGAGGCAGGTTTGGGTTTTCACCCTTTAACGACTTGTTTTTAAGTTTAAGTGTGATTTTTGCAAATTATCGACATATTCTCAAGTCAAAAGACTCGGGACTACGCGGTCAGTTCTAATAAGTTACATTGGTCCCGTGCGAGGTGTTCGTGCCTCCTACGGGGTCATTTGGGGGCTAGTTTGGGTTTTCACCCTTTAACGGCTTGTTTTTAAGTCTAAGTGTGATTTTTCCAAATTATCATCATATTCTCAAATTGGGAGACCCGGAACTATGCAGTCAGTTCCTATAAGTGACATTGGTTCCATGCGAGGTGTTCGTGCCTCCTACGGGGTCGTTTGGGGGCTAGTTTGGGTTTTCACCCTTTAACGGCTTGTTTTTAAATTTAAGTGTGATTCTTGCAAATTATCATCATATTCTCAAACCGAGAAACCCGGGACTATGCGATCAGTTCCTACAATTAACATTGGTCCCGAGCGAGGTGATTGTTTTTCTTTCGGGGTCGTTTGGGGGTTGGTTTGGGTTTTCACCCTTTAACGGCTTATTTTTAAGTTTAAGTGTGATTTTTGCAAATTATCGTAATATTCTCAAGTCGGAAGACCCGAGACTACGCGGTCAGTTCCAACAACTTACATTGGCCCCGTGCGAGGTGTTCGTGCCTCCTACGGGGTCGTTTTGGGGCTGGTTTGGGTTTTCACCCTTTAACAGCTTGTTTTTAAGTCTAAGTGCGTTTTTTGCAAATTATCATCGTATTCTCAAACCGGGAGACCCTGGACTACACGATCAGTTCCTATAAGTTACATTGGTCCCGTGTGAGTTGTTCATGCCTCTTACGCGGTCATTTGGGCGTTGGTTTGGGTTTTCACCCTTTAACGGCTTGTTTTTAAGTCTAAGTGTGATTTTGCACATTATGTTCATATTCTCAAATTGGGAGCGGGAAGTTCCAACAAGTAACATTGGTCCCGTGCGCGGTGTTCGTGCCTCCTACGGGGTCGTTTGGGTTTTCACCCTTTAACGGCATTTTTTATGTTTTTTTTTTGGGAAAATTATGTATATTATATCCAAGAACAAACAACGGAACAAATTAGAGGAAGAAAAGCCTCAAACCTCCAGAGGGGCATACCCCAACTGGAAAACCAAGGAAACAAATGACAAAGGACCAAACAATCCCTAAATCGATCCTACTCCAGAGTACTCTCTGGGATACCCCAGTTCATGCAAGCCATCCAGTTGACGTAGCTTCTTCTCCCCTTCCCCCAAGTCATGACTCTAGCTCTCACCATCTCCTCAATCTTTTTTAATATGGCCCCAGTATTTTCCTTCGTCTTCTTGTGGAATCTATTATTTCTCTCCATCCACAGGCAGTAGCAAGTAGTTGAAAAGGAAATGCATCTGATACGGTTATATAACATAGGCCCCCCATAGTTGGAGATAGCACCTTGTATCTCCCCATCCCAGTCAGTAGCCTCCCTATACTCCTGATTCCTGAACCTCACTTCCTCCCAGACCTCCCTGGCCACCCGGCACTCATTGAACAGGTGAGAGCAAGTCTCCTCCCCGTTAGAGCAGCTGCAGCAAAGGTTGTTATCAGCGATGCCCCAGCTGAAGAGCTTATTCTTCGTTTGCAAAGCGTCCCTACAAACCAGCCAAAGAATGAAGGCACACTTGGGGATATCTTGTTCCAAACTAAGTTATGTCAGGTGGTGGAAGGGAGACCCGGACTCAAAGCCTCATAAGCCGAACTAATTGTGAACCCACGTGGCCTAGGGACCCAAACCACCTCGTCCGTGGTATCAGGCCTAATACCCGGTAACTCCTCATTCCTTATCTCAAGAAGTTCCACAGTAATCGTAGAGGTCCACCTCCAACCACTCTCAGCAATGTAATCAGCCACCAACGCCTTGTGATTGCTAGCAGCGTCATAAATAACCCTATCCCCATAGAGGGGGTGCAGAGGCCCTAAGGGGTGCCAGTTATCATGCCATAGGAAGGTCCCGCTGCCATCGCCAATAATGCACTTGATGAGAGGCCTGGTCAATGTCTAAGTTGCATCATTTTCCTTCAACTCCATGTAGTGTCATTAGCTATATCGATAGCCCACAAGCTCCTCCTTTTTAATTTGTAAACATTGCACCATTTGACCCACAAACCATCCTTCTTGCTGTTGAGATTCCAAAGGAGCTTCATAATGGCAGCTTCATTCCATCTCTCAATATTCTTAATTCCCAACCCCCCTCTTCAAGTTTACAGCACAGGTCCTTCCAAGCAACCTTTGCTCCCGAGTGTTTCAAATCGGGCCCAGTCCATAAGAAGTCCTTCATAAGCTGCTCGATACTAAGGATAACTCTTTTAGGCAGGATGAACAGACTAGACCAGTACACCTGGATACTTCACAGACTTAATGAGCTGAAGACGACCAGCGTAGCTGAGAAACCGATTGGTCCAGCACTTAATCTTAGCAGTAATCCTGTCAATGAGCCTCTTGCAATCCTCACTCTTGAGTCTCGTAGTAATGAGGGGCACACCAAGGTACTGGAATGGGGGCCTACTGTGAGCGAACCCTAGCATACTACTAATCTGAATAATCCCACCCTCGTCAATGCCGGAAGAGTAGAAACTGCTCTTGTTAGGGTTAGGCTGGAGCCCCGAGATGCTACAGAAATCCACCAGCACTTTCTTAGCAATCGAACAGGAGGCAAGGTCTCCCCCACTAAGAATAATCAGGTCGTCAGCAAAACAAAGGTGGTGAAGACCAATCTCCTTACACCTCGGGTGGAAGGTAAAAGCCGGATCCGTGCTAGCCTTGTCCATTATGCAAGAGAAGGTGTCCATAATCAGGAGAAAAAGATAGGGTGAGAGAGGGTCACCCTGTCTTAGCCCCCTCCTTCCCTCGAAGAAGCCATGCAGATATCCATTCATACTGACGGCGAACCTGGTCGTCGTGCAGCACTCCATAACCCACCCAACAAAACTAGATGGGAAGCCCAAGTGGTCAAACAGTTTGACCAAAAAGTCCCAACTCACAGTATCATAAGCCTTTAACAGGTCAATCTTCAAGGTGCATCTGGGGGGGTTAAGCCCCCTGTGGTAGTTCCTCATAACCTCCTGCAGCAAAAGGATATTATCAGAAATTGATCTCCCTTTCACAAACGCAGCCTGATTCGGACTAATGATGTTGGGGAGAAGAGGCTTGATTCTATTGGCAAGAACCTTAGAGATACACTTATAAATGGTGTTACAACAAGAAATAGGCCGAAAATCATGCATCCCAGTGGGAGTGGAAACCTGTGGAATGAGGGCCAATGCCGTGCAATTCCACTGACGGGGCATGTAACATCTCCTAAAGAAGAATTTGATGGCCCTCATGACATCACTCCCAACCACTTCCCAGTTCTCTTTGAAGAAATGCGCATTGAACCCATCTGGTCCTGGAGACTTTTCAGACCCAATAGCAAACATGGCCCCTTTAATTTCTTCGTCGCTGAAAGGCCTAGTCAAAGCCGCTCTGTCTTCATCAGTTATTCTCTTGCAAACATTCGCATTAAGAACAGGATCAGGGTCCTCACAGGTACTGCTACTGCCAAGAAGGTTACTGAAATACTTAAGTGTGATTTTTGCAAATTATCGTCATATTCTCAAATCGGGAAACCCGGGACTACGCGGTCAATTCCAAAGAGTTACATTGATCCCGTGCGAGATGTTCATGCCTCCTAAGGGGTCGTTTGGGGGTTGGTTTGGGTTTTCACCCTTTAACGGCTTGTTTTTAAGTCTAAGTGTTGATTTTTATAAATTATCGTCATATTCTCAAATCGAGAAACCCGAGAACACACGGTCCGTTCCTATAAGTGACATTGGTCCCGTGCGAGGTGTTCGTGCCTCTTACGGGGTCGTTTGGGGGCTGGTTTGGGTTTTCACCCTTTAACGGCTTGTTTTTAAGTTTAAGAGTTATTTTTGTAAATTATCGTCATATTCTCAATCCGGAAGACCTGGGACTATGCGGTCAGTTCCAACAAGTTACACTGGTCCCGTGCGAGGTGTTCGTGCCTCCTACGGGGTCGTTTGGGGGCTGGTTTGGGTTTTCACCCTTTAACGGCTTGTTTTTAAGTCTAAGTGTGATTTTTGCAAATTATCATCATATTCTCAAACCAAGAAACCCGGGACTATGCGGTCAGTTCCTACAAGTAACATTGGTCCCGAGCGAGGTGATTGTTTTTCTTACGGGGTCGTTTGGGGGTTTATTTGGGTTTTCACCCTTGAACGGCTTATTTTTAAGTTTAAGTGTGATTTTTGCAAATTATCGTCATATTCTCAAGTCGGAAGACCCAGGACTATGTGGTCAGTTCCAACAACTTACATTGGTCCCGTGCGAGGTGTTCGTGCCTCTTACAAGGGCGTTTGGGGGTTGGTTTGTGATTTTCACCCATTAACGGCTTATTTTTAAGTTTAAGTGTTGATTTTTGCAAATTATCGTCAAATTCACAAACCAGGAGACCCGGGACTACGCGGTCAGTTCCTACAAGTAACATTGGTCCCGTGCGAGGTGTTCGTGCCTCCTAAGGGGTCGTTTTAGGGTTGGTTTCGATTTTCACCTTTTAACGGCTTATTTTTAAGTCTAAGTGTTGATTTTTGCAAATTATCGTCATATTCTCAAATCGAGAGACCCGGGACAACACGGTCAGTTCCTACAAGTGACATTGGTCCCGTACGAGGTGTTCGTGCCTCTTACGGGGTCAGTTGGGGGCTGGTTTGGGTTTTCACCGTTTAACGGCTTATTTTTGAGTTTAAGTGTGATTTTTGCAAATTATCGTCGTATTCTCAAGTCGAAAGACCCGGGACTATGCGGTCAATTCCAACAAGTTACATTGGTCCCATACGAGGTGTCCGTGCCTCCTACAGGGTCGTTTGGGAACTGGTTTGGGTTTTCACCCTTTAACGGCTTGTTTTTAAGTCTCAGTGTAATTTTTGCAAATTATTATCAAATTCTAAATTCGGGAGACCCAGGACTATGCGGTCAGTTCCTACAAGTGACATTGGTCCCGTGCGTGGTCTTCGTGCCTCCTATGGGGTTGTTTGGGTGCTGGTTTGGGTTTTCACCCTTTTATGGCTTGTTTTTAAGTTTAAGTGTGATTCTTGCAAATTATCATCATATTCTCAAACCGGGAGACTCAGGACTATGTGGTCAGTTCCTATAAGTAACATTAGTCCCGAGCGAGGTGTTCGTGCCTCTTACGGGGTCGTTTGGGGGTTGGTTTTGGTTTTCACCCTTTAACGGCTTGTTTTTAAGTCTATGTGTGATTTTTCTCAAATTATCGTCAAATTCCCAAATCGGAAGACTCGGGACTACGCGGTCAGTTCCAACAAGTTACATTGGTCCCGTGCGAGGTGTTCGTGCCGCCTAAGAGGTACTTTGGGGGTTGGTTTGGGTTTTCAACCTTTTTATTTTTGGGAAATTTATGTATATTAGAACTCAGGAAAGCAACTTACAAACAATAAACAAGGGAGAACCACAATCCTAGGGGCATACCCCAAAGGACACAAACTACCAAACACAAAACAAACCAACTAAGATAACACCGATTCGGGGATGTCCCAGTTCATACATGCCATCCAGTTGGTGAAGCTTCTCCTATTGTTCTTCCACTTAGAGGCCCTCGCACAAACCATAGCAACAATATCTCTGACAATCATCTCACAATTCTTGGCCTTTCCTTGGAAAAATCTCGCATTCCTCTCCAACCAAAGACAATAGATAGTGGTGGAAAAGGAAATACACCTAAGTCTATTATAGAAGCTCTTGCCCACATATTCGGAATTAGCAAACCCCAGCTCGCCCTCCCAGTTAAACGCCTCTCTGTCCTCCTGGTTCTTAAATCTGACCTCGCGCCAAACCTCTTTGGCAATTTTACACTCTAAAAACAAGTGTTCCCGGTTCTCCACCTCCTCGCCACAAGTACAACACAAGTTACTGTTGGAAATACCCCAGCTAAACAGTTTATCTCTCGTGTGTAGAGCATCCCTACATATGATCCATAAACTAAAAGCACATTTTGGTATATTATTATTATCCCAAATCAACTTGTGACAATTGAACACAGGACGAGCAATAGTAAGAGCCGCAAACGCCGCCCCAATGGAGAAGCCTTCCCGATTGGAATTCCACACCACCTCATCACTAACCCCTTGGCGGATACTCGGCAGCTCAGCATTCCTAATCTCCAGAAGCTCCCAAGTAACAGAAGAAGGCCACCTCCATCTCTCCCCATGAATAAAGTCCGCCACTCTAGCTTTGTGATTGCTAGCCGCATCGTAAATAAGTCTTCCCCCATATCGATCAAAAAGAGGACCTAACGGATGCCAGTTGTCGTGCCACACAAAGGTATCTTCGCCATTGCCAATGTTGGACCTGATAAGAGGCTTGGCCACCTCCCTCAACTGCATCAGTTTCCTCCAACACCAAGAAGAGTCACTTGGAATACTAATGGCCCAAATACTTCTATTCTTGATCTTATACACATTACACCATTTGACCCATAGGCAATCCTTCTTACTACAGAGGTTCCAAAGAAGCTTAAGAATAGCAGCTCTGTTCCATAATTCCACCTTCTTAATGCCCAACCCCCCTTCCTTATGACTGCACGTCAGATCATCCCACGTCACCTTCGCCCCCGTATGTTTGGAATCAGAACCCGTCCACAAGAAGTCCTTCAAAAGTTGGTCGATTCTTCTAATAACCCCTTTCGGCAGAATGAACAGGCAAGACCAGTAGACCTGAATACCAAACAAGACCGATTTGATGAGCTGAAGTCTCCCAGCAAAACTGAGGAACCTGTTAGTCCAACACTTAATCCTCCCCGTTATTTTATCAATCAACTTCTCACAATCCACAGCTTTAAGCCTAGTAGTGACAAGAGGAACCCCAAGATACATGAAGGGAGGGGAACAATGGGAGAAGCCAAAAATTTCCCCCAACCTGTTCACCCCATCGACATCGACCCCAGAGCAATAGAAACTAGATTTGTTAATATTGGGGTGAAGGCCAGAGATCGAAGAGAAGGCCACAATAGCCCTCTTCACAATGCTACACGAAACAGGGTCGCAACCACACAGAATGATCAAATCGTCCGCAAAGCAAAGATGATTAAGGCCCACCTCCTTGCATCTAGGATGAAAACTGAACTCCGGATTGAGGCAAGCCATGTCCATAATACACGAGAAAGTATCCATAACAAGCAGGAATAAGAAAGGAGAGATAGGATCACCTTGTCTCAGCCCCCTCTTCCCCTCAAAGAAGCCATGTAAATGCCCATCCAAGCTGATAGAGAATCTAGTCGTGGTAATACACTCCTCGAACCAACCAACAAACATAGCCGGGAATCCAATATGGATAAGAAGGTTGAGCAAAAACTCCCAGCTAACAGTATCATAGGCCTTGAGAAGATCAATCTTGAGGGTACACCTAGAAGGGGACAGCTCGCTGTGATAATTCCTCATAAGCTCCTGAAGCAATAAGATATTGTCAGAGATAGATCTACCCTTCACAAACGCGGCCTGGCTCTGGTTAATGAAGGAAGGGAGGATGGGTTTCATTCTCTCAGCCAAAATTTTGGAGATACACTTGTAGATGGTGTTGCAACACGAGATGGGCCTGAAATCATGCATACCAGAGGGAGTAGTAACCTTCGGAATAAGTGCCAAAGTAGTACAATTCCATTGCCTGGGCAGGTAGCTACACTGGAAGAAGAAGGTAATGGCATCAATCACATATCCCCCCACCACGTCCCAGTTCTTCTTAAAGAAGCATGCATTAAAACCGTCCGGCCCAGGAGCTTTATCGGACCCAATGGAAAACATGGCATTCTTGATCTCCGCTTCAGAAATGGGAGCCTCCAGAGCAGCCGCCTGATCGCCCGTGATTCTCTTGCACACCACATCGTTAAGAATCGGAAAAGGGTCCACACAGGCATTGGAAGTGCCAAGGAGGTTGCTGAAATAATCAACAGCCACCTTAGCCACATTCTGACTCCCCTCAATTCTCACACCATGGTCATCCACGACACTAAGGATCTTCCTTCTGACAGTAGCCTGGTTAGCCTTCTTATGAAAGAACGCATTATTACAATCCCCCAGCTGGAGCCATTTAACCCGAGACTTCTGCTTGAAAAAAGACTCCTCCGCCTCCCTCAGCTCTAAATACGTGTGAAGTTTGACCCTCTCTTCCAGGAGCACCTCATTGTTGCACCCATCAGTATCAACTCTAGTCTGAACCTCATCCAGTAAAGACTTAGCCTCCTCCACCCTACCAGAGATGTTACTTAAAAACTTCTTGTTGAAATTTTTCAGCCTCGATTTAACTCTTCTCAGCTTCTGACTCAGCCTAACCATAGGATTCCCCTCACCATCATCCTGCAAGGACTCCCAAAGAATCTGATAAAAGTCGCTATGATCCATCCAAAAATTGAAAAATTTGAACGGCTTAGGTCTACTCCGCTCCATGGGGGCTAGTAAAATAATGATAGGGCAGTGGTCAGAAACCCCGTGAGGAAGGACAGTAGCTTGACACTCGGGGAACCACGAGGCCCAAGTACCATTATGCAAGACTCTATCCAACCTCGACTGAACATTACCAGCTCCCAACTCCTTTTTATTCCACGTAAACCACAACCCATTCGTGACCATATCATCAGCATGCAAGTCATGAATGCATTGGTTGAACTCGCCAGTAGCATTCATATCAATACCCCGGATGCCTCTTTTCTCATCATGGCATCTGACAACATTAAAGTCACCCAATAAAACCCACGGAGACTCTCCCACAGTCCCTGAATTCATCCTCAAAAAATCCCAAAGGTGTCTTCTATCCCCAGGTAGGTTATCCCCATAAATGAAAGATGCAAAGAAGCTCATCCCAGACCCACATAAATCCACCTTACAGAGCATGGCCTGGGGATGGGACTGAATCAAACTCACAGCAACACGGTTGGGGTTCCAAGCCACAATGATTCTGGCACCCCCCCCTCCCCCCGGCAGTGGGCAGTTGTCTAAGAAATCCCATTGAAAACAACAATTATTCGACACACAACCCAAGTTATTTTTTCTAACCTTAGTTTCAAGCATACACATCAGATCAAGGTGGTTATCCCTAATTAGCTTATTGACTTCCCTTTGCTTATGAGGGGAATTAAGGCCCCTAATATTCCAAGAAGCAAACTTAATCATCTATTCTTCTTCCCCTTCCCCTTCCGCCTGTTCTTCCCGCTACTATTACTCGCCTCTCTATCCTCCCCCACCCTTTTCTGTGCCAGTTCGTCCACAAGGGTAACCCGCAACGCAAGAGCAGTAGGGGCGGGCGTCATATCCGCGTCGCTTTCCATGCAAACTGCACTGAAGGAGTTAGACAAGGGAACAGGTGGAACGCTATGCTGTACAGGACTATCAACATCATACTTCATCTCATCATTAACACTACACGACACAACGGCAGTGCTTGGGTTCTTCTCCGCATTGGCCTTGCCCGAAGTCTCTCCCACTTCTATCACAGGGCAGACGCCAACTCTCGTTTTCTTTATGACCTGAGTCCATCCACAACCGTTACTATTGGAAGCATTACTAGCATGCGGGGTAGCGACCTTGTTACCACCCACTTCTTTATTTTTGGGACATCCATTAAGCTTGTGACCAAACACGAGGCACTGAGTGCATGAGGGAGGTTTGGCTTGGAATTCCACTTTAACCACAGCAATAGTGCCATCTTCCATCACCACATTAATGCTTGAGGGATAAGTCTCTTTGGCCTCCACGTCAATACATATACGGGCAAAGGTAATCCTGTTCATTTCTTCCGTCATCGCATCCGCATACAATGGGAAACCCACGGAGCTGGCAACATAACTGAGGCCCTCCTCAGTCCAAAGTTGCACTGGGATATCAAAAAATTTAACCCACATAGGTATCTTCTTCATCGTAGCCTTGTCAAAACTAAAGTCTGGTTGCCATTTTTTGAGAATGATTGTGATTCCCGCAAAATGCCACGGTCCATTGACTATCACCTCATCCCTCTGAGTAGGGTTATCAAAGAGAAAGAAGTAGAATCCCTTATCATGCGCAATGACCTTGGTTAGACCGCACTTCCCCCATAGCCTAAACGCCACTGTGTTTACCATGGAAAATGGCAGTTTAGTTCCCAAAAAATACCCCACCATACTGTTCTCCCAACGTCCATGACCTCCGTTTGCCACCTCGACTGCTGGAGTAACAGTGATAACGGAGTCGATCACAGCAGGTTGGTGGTAAGAGAGACGTAGCTTAGGTTTCATCTTGGTAGCAGTAATGGAGCTCCACGTTTTACCCACTTGGGTAGTGCCAGCCACGCAGGGAGTAGACTTCCCTTCATCCTCATTTCTGTCAGTACATAACCCAGTGTACACCGTACAATCAGCAGTCCTATCATGGGACGATATGGGGTTGGTAGTACCAACTACCTTACCCCTATCAGATGTTTTGAGCCCAGTGCCAACAGGACCTTCTACACTCTGTACGCCTACAGCCCTACCCACCGCCACAGGCGAGTTGGTACCAGTTCCTCTCCCTTGCTTCTGAGGAACTCCCAACAAACTTTATTCACATCAGTCACAGCTTCCACTCCACTCACCTTTTTACTAACCATGGGCATGTTCTCCGAGACCACAACCTGTCCTTCTTCAATCTCCAAGGCTCTTGAAGAGAGATCGTCCATAGATTCAGCAGGGATTCCATCACAAACGTAAGGAACAACCTCCAACGTCTGACCTGCGAAGGGGTTGGGAGCACCGCCAAGAGAATCAACAGCTGGCGCACCACGTGAAGCAACGCGAGGCACCTTCAGGTGTGAATGGCACTCGACCACCATCATATCGGCACCCAAGCAAGGCACACTACCATCGGGAGCAGTCTCCAAGTGATTAACGTTTGGCAGAAGCCCCACAGTGCGTGGGCCTTGCACACCGGCCATTCTAGACGGAGGTTTGGAAGTTAGAGGAGGTGTTTTAGTGGTATTAGCAGGTGTTTTGGTGGTGGTAGGTGGGAAAAAGGCTTAGGGGAATCCTAGAGAGAGGGGAGAGCATTTTTTCGATCGCCGGGTTTTTGATTTTTTTACGTTTGTTTTTTGGGTTTTCAACCTTTAACGGCTTATTTTTAAGTTTAAGTGTTTTTTTTTAATTATAATCATATTCTCAAACCAGGAGACCCGGGACAACGCGATCAGTTCCTTCAAGTTACATTGGTCCCGTGCGAGGTGTTCGTGCCTCTTACCGGGTCGTTTGGGATCTGGTTTGGGTTTTCACACTATAACGGCTTATTTTTAAGTTTAAGTGTTGATTTTTGTAAATTATCGTCGTATTCTCAAACCGGGAGACCCGGGACAACACGGTCAGTTCCTACAAGTTACATTGTTACCGTGCGAGGTGTTCATGCCTCTTACGGGGTCGTTTGGGAGATGGTTTGGGTTTTCACCCTTTAACGGCTTGTTTTCAAGTTTAAGTGTTAATTTATGTAAATTATCATCGTATCCTCAAACCGGGAGATGCAGGACTACGCGGTCAGTTCCTACAACATACATTGGTTTCGTGCGAGGTGTTCGTGCCTCTTACGGGGTCGTTGAGGGCTGGTTTGGGTTTTCACCCTTTAACGGCTTGTTTTTAAGTCTAAGTGTGATTTTTTCCAATTACCCTCATATTCTTAAATCGGGAGACCCGGGACTACGCGATCAGTTCCAACAAGTTACATTGGACCCGTGCGACGTATTCGTGCCTCCTACGGGGTCGTTTGGGCGGCGGGGTTCACCCTTTAACGTCTGGTTTTTAAGAGTAAGGGTATTTTTGCAAATTATCATCTTATTCTCAAGTCGAAAGACCCGGGACTACGCGATCAGTTCCAACAAGTTACATTGGACCCGTGCGAGGTGTTCGTGCCTCCTACGGGGTCGTTTGGGGATTGGTTTGGGTTTTCACCCTTTAAGGGCTTGTTTTTAAGTCTAAGTGTATTGTTGCAAATTATTGTCATATTCTCAAACCGAGAGACCCGGGACTATGCGGTCAGTTCCTACAAGTGACATTGGTCCCGTGCGAGGTGTTCATGCCTCTTACGGGGTCATTTAGAGCTGGTTTGGGTTTTCACCCTTTAACGGCTTGTTTTTAAGTTTAAGTGTGATTTTTGCAAATTATCGTCATATTCTCAACCCGGATCACCCGTAACGATGCGGTCAGTTCGAACAACTTACATTGGTCCCGAGCGAGGTGTTCGTGCCTCTAACGGGGTCATTTGGGGGCTGGTTTCGGTTTTCACCCTTTAACGGCTTGTTTTTAAGTTTAAGTGTTGATTTTTGCAAATTATCGTCATATTCACGAACCAGGAGACCGGGACTAAGAGGTCAGTTCCAACAAGTTACATTGGTCCAGTGCGAGGTGTTCGTGCCTCCTAAGGGGTCGTTTGGGGGTTGGTTTGGGTTTTCACCCTTTAACGGCTTGTTTTTAAGGTTTTTTTTTTTGGGGAAAGATTGAGTATATAAAAAAAACTAAGAATTTACAGAGGAAAAAACCTTAACAAAGAAAAAAAGAAAAGAACCCCAGGGCATACCCCAAAGGCAAACAAAACAACAAGCAGAGCCAAAAACTAGACTAATCCTTAGTACAGAAGACTATCTTCAGGAATGTTCCAGTACATACAAGCCATCCAGTTTGCATAGTTCCTTCTGTCCTTTTTCCAGGTAAGCACTTTCGCTCGAACCATGTTTTCAATGCCCTTCATAATGGAGTCAAGGGAATTGGAGACATGCTTGAAGCATCTAGCATTCCTTTCCATCCAAATGCAGTAGATAGTAGTAGTAAAGGATAAAGATCTTATCTTATCGCAAAGAGTCTTCTTAGAGTGGTTAATAGTAGCCTTATCCAACTCACTATTTAAATCCAGGGTATCCCTATAGCATTGGTTTCTAAGCCACACCTCTTTCCATATACTTTTACTAAGGCTGCACTGAGTGAACAATTGGTTATATGTCTCCCTCTCATTCCCACATAACTCACACAGGTCATCCCTATAGCTTGTTTTTAAGTTTAAGTGTTTATTTTTGCAAATTATCGTCATGTTCTCAAATCGAGAGACCCGGGACTACACAGTGAGTTCCTACAAGTGACATTGGTACCGTGCGAGATGTTATTGCCTCTTACGGGGTCGTTTGTCGGCTGGTTTGGGTTTTCACACTTTAACGGCTTGTTTTTAAGTTTAAGTGTGATTTTTGCAAATTATCATCAAATTCTCAGCCCGAATGACCCGAGACTATGTGGTCAGTTCCAACAACTAACATTCGTCCCGTGCCAGGGGTTCGTGCCTCTTGCGGGGTCGTTTGGGAGTTGGTTTGGGTTTTCACCCTTTAACGGCTTGTTTTTAAGTTTAAGTGTGATTTTTGCAAATTATCGTCATATTCTCAACCCGGATCACCCGGGACTATGCGGTCAGTTCTAACAACTTACATTGGTCCCATGCGACGTGTTCGTGCCTCTTACGGGGTCGTTTGGGAGCTGGTTTCGATTTTCAGCCTTTAACGGCTTGTTTTTAAGTTTAAGTGTTAATTTTTGCAAATTATTGTCATATTAACAAACCAGGAGACCCGGGATTACGCGGTCAGTTCCAACAAGTTACATTGGTTCAGTGCGAGGTGTTTGTGCCTCCTAAGGGGTCGTTTGGGGGTTGGTTTGGGTTTTCATCCTTTAACGGCTTGTTTTTAAGTCTAAGTGTTGATTTTTGCAAATTATCGTCATATTCTCAAATCGAGGGACCCGGGACTACACAGTCAGTACCTATAAGTGACATTGGTCCCGTATGAGGTGTTCGTGCCTCTTACGGGGTCGTTTGGTGGCTGGTTTGGGTTTTCACCCTTTAACGGCTCGTTTTTAAGTTTAAGTGTGATTTTTGAAAATTATCATCATATTCTCAAGCCGGAAAACTCAGAACTACGCGGTCAGTTCCAAAAAGTTACATTGGTCCCGTGCGAGGTGTTCGTGCCTCCTACGGTGTCGTTTGGGGGTTGGTTTGGGTTTTCACCCTTTAACGACTTGTTTTTAAGTCTAAGTGTGATTTTTGCAAATTATCATCATATTCTCAAACCGGGAGACCCGAGTCTATGCGGTCAGTTCCTACAAGTGACATTGGTCCCGTGCGAGGTGATCGTGCCTCCTATGGGGTCGTTTGGGTGCTGGTTTGGGTTTTCACCCGTTAACGGCTTGTTTTTAAGTTTAAGTGTGATTTTTTCAAATTATCATCATATTCTCAAATCGGGAGACCCGGGACTACGCGGTCAGTTCCTACAAGTGACATTGGTCCCGTGCGAGGTGTTCAAGCCTCTTACGGGGTCGTTTGAGGGCTGGTTTGGGTTTTCACCCTTTAACGGCTTATTTTTAAGTTTAAGTGCGATTTTTGCAAATTATCATCATATTCTTAACCCCAATGACCCGGGACTATGCCGTCAGTTCCAACAACTTACATTGGTCCTGTGCGAGGAGTCCGTGCCTCTTACGGGGTCGTTTGGGAGCTGGTTTGGGTTTTCACCCTTTAACGGCTTATTTGTATGTTTTAGTGTTGATTTTTTCAAATTATTGTCATATTCACAAACCAGGATACCGGGACTACGCGGTCAGTTCCAACAAGTTACATTGGTCCAGTACGAGGTGTTCGTGCTTCCTAAGGGGTCTTTTGGGGGCTGGTTTGGGTTTTCACCCTTTAATGGCTAGTTTTTAAGTTTAAGTGTTGATTTTTGCAAATTATGGTCATATTCTCAGATCGAGAGACCTGAGACTACACGGTCAGTTCCTACAAGTGACATTGGTCCCATACGAGGTGCGCGTGCCTCTTACGGGATCGGTTGGGGGCTGGTTTGGGTTTTCACCCTTTAACGGCTTATTTTTAAGTTTAAGTATGATTTTTGCAAATTATCGTCGTATTCTCAAGTCGAAAGACCAGGGACTACACGGTCAGTTCCAACAAGTTACATTGGTCCCGTGCGAGGTGTTCGTACCTCCTACGGGGTCGTTTGGGAGCTAGTTTGGGTTTTCACCCTTTAACGGCTTGTTTTTAAGTCTAAGTGTGATTTTTGCAAATTATTGTCATATTCTCAATTCGGGAGACCCGGGACTATGCGGTTAGTTCCTACAAGTGACATTGGTCCCGAGCGAGGTGTTCGTGCCTCCTATGGGGTCGTTTGGGGGCTGGTTTTGGTTTTCACCCTTTAACGGCTTGTTTTTAAGTTTAAGTGTGATTCTTGCATGTTATCCTTATATTCTCAAACCGGGAGACTCGGGACTATGCGATCTGTTCCTATAAGTAACATTGGTCCCGAGCGAGGTGTTCGTGCCTCTTACGGGGTCGTTTGGGGGTTGGTTTGGGTTTTCACCCTTTAACGGCTTGTTTTTATGTTTAAGTGTGATTCTTGAAAATTATCCTCATACTCTCAAACCGGGAGACTCGGGACTATGCGATCAGTTCCTATAAGTAACATTGGTCCCGAGCGAGGTGTTCGTGCCTCTTACGGGGTCGTTTGGGGGTTGGTTTGGGTTTTCACCCTTTAACGGCTTGTTTTTAAGTCTAACTGTGATTTTTGCAAATTATCATCAAATTCTCAAATCGGAAGACTCGGGACTACGCGGTCAGTTCCAACAAGTTACATTGGTTCCGTGTGAGGTG
This sequence comes from Sambucus nigra, assembly GCA_949130495.1. Classification (NCBI taxonomy): domain Eukaryota; kingdom Viridiplantae; phylum Streptophyta; class Magnoliopsida; order Dipsacales; family Adoxaceae; genus Sambucus; species Sambucus nigra. Next base: position 404,609,161 of record OX422211.1, read on the forward strand.
TTCGTGCCTAGTAAGAGGTACTTTGGGGGTTGGTTTGGGTTTTCACCCTTTAACGGCTTATTTTTAAGTCTAAGTGTTGATTTTTGAAAATTAACCTCATATTCTTAAACAAGGAGACCCTGGACATTGCGGTCAGTTCCTACAAGTTACATTGGTCTCGTGCGAGGTGTTCGTGCCTCTTACCGGGTCGTTTGGGATTTGGTTTGGGTTTTCACACTTTAACAGCTTGTTTTTAAGTTTAAGTGTTGATTTTTGCAAATTATCGTCGTATTCTCAAATCGGGAGACCCGGGACAACACGGTCAGTTCCTACAAGTTACATTCGTACCGTGCGAGGTGTTCATGCCTCTTACGGGGTCGTTTGGGAGATGGTTTGGGTTTTCACCCTTTAACAGCTAGTTTTCAAGTTTAAGTGTTTTTTTTTTTGGGAAATTGAATATATAAAGAAAAACTAAGAATTTACAGAGGAGAAAACCTCAATTGAAGAAAATGAACCCCGGGGCATACCCCAAAGGCAAACAAACACCAAGACAGAAGCCTAACAAGGCTAATCCTTAGAAAAGAAGCCTATCTTCAGGAATGTTCCAGTACATACAAGCCATCCAGTTAGCATAGCTCCTTCTGTCCTTTTTCCACGTAAGCACTTTTGCTCTAACCATGTTTTCAATGCCCTTCACAATGGAGTCAAGGGAATTGGAGACATGCTTGAAGCATCTAGCATTCCTTTCCAACCATATGCAGTAGATAGTGGTAGTAAAGGATAAGGATCTTATCTTATCACATAGGGTCTTCGTAGAGTGGTTAACAGTAGCCATATCCACCTCACTATTTAAATTCTGGGTATCCCTATAGCATTGGTTTCTAAGCAACACCTCTTGCCATATACTTTTACTAAGGCTGCATTGAGAGAACAAATGGTTATATGTCTCCTTCTCATTTCCACATAACTCACAAAGGTCATCCAGAGAAACCCCCCATTCATGTAACTTAACTTTAGTGTTGATGGCCCTCCTAACCATCAGCCAAGTAATGAAAGAGCACTTAGGGATGCAAACCTTACTCCACACCAACTTGCTCCAGTTAACCATAGGCTTATGGGCCTTTAAAAGCTCCCAAGCAGAAGCTATGGTGAACTTCCCATTATTTGAGGGCAGCCACACAACATTATCATTTGCATCATGAATAGTAGGAAGAATAGCATTCTTAACATCATTCAGCTCCCAAGTCACAGTTGAAGGCCATCTCCACTCCAATTGGTGGATAAAATCAGAAACTTTTGCTTTTAGATTACTAGCAGAGTCATACACAATGTTTCCCCCATATAGGGGATGCAACGGGCCATTTGGGTGCCAATTATCAAACCACATAAATGCATGATTTCCATTCCCTATGATGGTCTTGATTTTACTTCTAAACTTCTCTCTGCTCTTGAGGATTTTCCTCCAACTCCATGAAGAATCGTTTGGGATACTCAGAGCCCAGATGCTCCTTCCTTTGATCTTGTAAGTGTTGCGCCATTTGATCCATAGGCTGTCCTTCTTACTGCATAGATTCCATAAGTGCTTAACCATAGCTGCTCTGTTCCAAGTCTCTAAACACTTGATATTTAGCCCCCCCTCATCCAGAGATACACAAATATCCTTCCAAGCAACTTTTGCCCCTTTGCTATTAGCCTCATCCCCTTTCCATAAGTAATTCCTCATAATTTGCTCAATTTTTTTAATGATACTCTTGGGCAGGATAAAAATGCTTGACCAATACACTTGGATGCTGAAAATCACAGTCTTCACAAGGAGGAGCCTACCTGCAAAACTCAGGAATTTATTAGTCCAACATCTGGTTCTCATAGTAATCCTTTCCACCAAGTGAGAGCAATCATCCTTCTTCAACCTAGTTGTAATGAGAGGAACCCCAAGATATTTGAAAGGAGGGGAACTATGTTGTATTCCAAGAATAGAGGAATTCTCCTGAATCCCATCCACATTAACCCCAGCAGTGAAAAGGTTGCTCTTCTCTAAGTTGACCATCAGCCCAGATAAAGAGCTGAATTTTGATATGGCCTCCTTCATAATGCTGCAAGAAACCTTGTCCCCACCAGCAAAAACAATCAGATCATCAGCAAAACTTAGATGAGTTAGAGCCATCTCCTTGCATCTGGGATGATACCTGAACAGGACTGATTCAGTAGCTTTAGAAATAATCCCAGATAAAACCTCCATCACAACCAGGAAAAGGTATGGGGATAGAGGGTCTCCCTGCCTGAGCTCACTTTTCCCATGAAAGAAGCCATTCAGCTCCCCATTCAGATTAATGGAGAACCTGGTTGTAGTCACACACTTGGAGATCCACCCAATGACTTTGGGGGGGAAACCAACATGGGTCAACAGCTGCATTAGGAAGTCCCAGCTCACAGTATCATAGGCTTTTAGAATATCAATCTTAATTGCACATCTAGGAGGGGTAGAGTCCCTATGATAATTTCTCATTATCTCTTGTAATAGCAAAATGTTATCAGCAATGGATCTGCCTTCAACAAAAGCAGCCTGATTATTACTAATGAGGTCAGGCATCATCTTCTTAAGCCTGCAAGTGATCACTTTGGAAATGCACTTGTACAAGGTGTTGCAGCACGATATAGGTCTGAACTCCCTCATACTTCTAGGGGCTGCAACCTTAGGAATCAAAGCCAGACTAGTACAGTTCCATTGCTTGAAGAAAATCCCATTATCAAAAAAGAATTTTATAGCCTCACACACCTCTTCCCCAACAAACTGCCAGTTCTTCTTAAAGAAGTAGCTGTTAAAACCATCAGGACCAGGGGCCTTGTCAGACCCTATGCCAAACCTTGCAGCCTTGATTTCATCATGAGTGACCTCTTTCTCCAGTAACTCATCTTGATTAGAGGTGAGCTTATTCTTTATCACCTTCCCCAAGACAGTGTTAGCATCATCACATTGAGTCCTATTCCCTAACAAGTTTTCAAAAAATCTCACAGCTTCACCAGCCACCTGCTCTTTACCTTCAATTCTCACACCTAGATCATCTTCAATGCTCATAATTTTCCTTCTAGCCACATTTTGATTTACTTTCTTATGAAAGAAAGTATTGTTTTGATCTCCCAGCTGCAACCACTTAATTCTAGCCTTCTGTCTAAGGAAGGATTCCTCCTCATTCCTTAGTTCAGCATATTTGATTCTCATCTCCTTTGCTGCATCCTGCAGCTTCCTATTAGTACCATCTCTATCCAGCTCACTTTGTATAGCATCTAGCTTTGACTTGGAATCAGCTACCTGAGCTGAAATCTTGTTAAAGAACATCCTATTGAAGTGCTTCAAAGAGGCTTTGACACTAGTAAGCTTCTTGAAGAGCTTCTGCATTGGGTTCCCATCCACCTCAACATCCCAAGCTTCAATGATAGTAGGCAAAAATTCATCGTGATTCATCCAGAAGTTGAAGAACTTGAAGGGCTTTGGTCTCCAATTAATAGTGTTATCCATAAAGGTGATAATAGGACTGTGGTCAGATATTCCACTAGGAAGGGTAATAGCCTGAGAATTAGGAAAAAGAGCAGTCCACATATCATTGTGTATGACTCTATCAATTCTCGATTGAACATTATTGTCACCCCGCTGGTTCCTATTCCAGGTGAACCATAAACCACTATTGACAATATCATCCGCATTTAGCTCATTCAGACAATCATTAAACTCCTTAGTTGCAGCTCTATCAATATCCAAAATCCCCATTTTTTCCTCCTGGCATCTGACCACATTAAAATCCCCCATTAGAATCCAAGGCCTATCATTAACCACCATTTTATTTTCTTTAAGGAATGTCCATAGACATCTCCTATGCTCTGGAAGGTTTTTCCATATATGAAGGTAGCATGAAAAGAGTAGCTAGTACCAATGATATTTACAAGGCAGAACAGGGCCTGTCTATGAGTGTTAATCACCTCAATCTTCAAAATATTGGGGTTCCAACCCACAATCACTCTAGCCACACCCCCATCCGTAGGGCAGTTATGGATATACTCCCAATGATAGAAGCATATACTTTTGATAGTATCCAGATTGTTCCTTCTGATCTTAGTTTCCACAAGACTGATAAGGTCTAAACTATTATCTTTTATTAGTTTAACCACCTCCACCTGCTTATGGGGAGCATTAAGACCCCTTATATTCCATGTACCCATTCTGGTCATCTATACTCATTGCCTTCACCTTTGTCTCCTCCCCTTTCCACCCCCTTGTCAAATTCATCAACTGCCTTAATCTTAAGAACCAAGCTAGCTGGTGCAGGAGTGGACATTAGAGAATCTTCATTCTCAGTCTCCAAAATATCAAAGGAATTAGAGGTATTTATGATCTTATCCCCTGCTACTATCACTGGATTTGTAACTACCTCAACCTGCCCTACTATTGGGTCACTCCTGGCATTAGGAACTAGATTGGTAACTTCCTCATCCTGTACTGCTTTTGGTTTTGTTGCCCTCTTATCATTAGGAATAGGTTTCTTCGTGGTTGAGTGTTGGACTTGGGTCCATTCCTCTTCTAAGGCCTTCTGAATCTCAGTTTGACTTTTGAAAGGAAACATCTTCTCTTTGTTGTTTGTTGCCACCCATGCCTTCTTAGCCTTCTGACAATTAAGGAGATCATGACCAAAAATGCCACATTTTATACAAGATGGAGGTTTTTCATGGTACTCAACTGCAACCACAACAATGGACCCATCCTCCATTTTAATATCAATGGTCTTAGGGTATTCTCCCATGACTTTTATCTCAACACATATCCTAGCAAAACTAATTTTCTGCATTCCTTCAGTTAAGTATCAGCATACATTGGTATTCCAACTGAGCTTGCCACATAGCTAAGCCCCTCCTCTGTCCATAACTGGACAGGAATGTCATGACATTTGACCCAAACTGGAATCACAGAAGTAGTGTCTTTGCTGAAAGAGAAATTTGGAGCCCATTTTTGGATGATAATTGGATTACCCACAAAATGCCATGGGCCATTATCAATTACCTCATCCCTCATATTAGCATTATCAAACATAAAGAAATAGAAACCATTGTTGTGACCCACAATCTGTTTGAGGCCAAACTTGTTCCATAACTTATGTGCTATATTGCAAACTAAGGTGTAAGGTAATTTCCTTCCCAGAAAGCAACCCACCATGCTATTCTCCCATTTAGCATATCCATTAGCTGCTATTTCCACTGGAGGGGCAACAGTGATCCTGTTATCAGATATAGAGGGGGGATGATATGTGAGTCGAAGCTTGGGGTATCTCTTATCGGCAACAACCTCCTTCCAAGATTTCTCCACAGCTTTGTTCTTGGGGGAGCATGGAATAGGTCCACATCCTTCCCCTGCTACATGCTTTTCCCCACTCTTACCTCCAACCCCGGTATTGGTGGAGTCCTTATTTTCGTATATGGCTCTTCCATGTTGCAGAACATCCTCATATGAGAAACCTTTATGCTTCATGAATTCCTTGTACATCTCTACAATCTTAGAGTCCTGTATCGTATCTTTGCCCCGACTTCCATCTGAGGCATCAATTTGTCCCTCTTCAGTTACTTCCACGTCAATTGAATCTTGAAAATCAATCGGACCAGACTCCATTCCCATGCCACTTTCTTGATTGATGGGAATTCTCATAGCATCATAAGGAACAAATCTAGCACCATCCATGGGGGTGGTACGCCTCTGGGAGTTCCCTTCCGTGTGTGTGGACGTTTGGGAAGGGTTGGGGTTAAGAGTCCAGCCACCACGAATGGCCGGAGGTAGTTTGTTCATGGTAGGCTATGGGTTAGGGTGGCCGGAGGTAGTTTGGTTGGGTATGGCGGCGACAAGTTTAGGGTTGTGTTTGGCTGAAGGTTTCCTAGAGAGAAGTGGGAGCATTTTTTTCTTTTTATCCCAGTTGTTCATAGTTTAAGTGTTAATTGATGTAAATTATCATCGTATTCTCAAACCGGGAGACCCGGGACTATGCGCTCAGTTCCTACAACTTACATTTGTTCCGTGCGAGGTGTTCATGTCTCTTACGGGGTCGTTGGGGGACTGGTTTAGGTTTTCACCCTTTAACGGCTTGTTTTTAAGTCTAAGTGTGATTTTTACAAATTACCCTCATATTCTTAAATCGGGAGAACCGGGACTACGCGATCAGTTCCAACAAGTTACATTGGTCCCGTGCGAGATATTCGTGCCTCCTACGGGGTCGTTTGGGGGGGGGGATTCACCCTTTAACGTCTGGTTTTTAAGTCTAAGGTTTTTTTTGCAAATTATCATCATATTCTCAAGCCGAAAGACCCGGGACTATGCGATCAGTTCCAACAAGTTACATTGGTCCCGTGCGAGGTGTTCGTGCCCCCATACGGGGTCGTTTGGGGGCGGGTTTGGGTTTTCACCCTTTAACGACTTGTTTTTAAGTCTCAGTGTATTGTTGCAAATTATCATCATATTCTCAAACCGAGAGACCCGGGACTATGCGGTCAGTTCCTACAAGTGACATTGGTACGTGCGAGCTGTTCATGCCTCTTACGGGGTCGTTTGGAGCTGGTTTGGGTTTTCACCCTTTAACGGCTTATTTTTAAGTTTAAGTGTAATTTTTGCAAATTACCGTCATATTCTCAACCCGTATCACCCGTAACTATGCGGTCATTTCTAACAACTTACATTGGTCTCGTGCGAGGTGTTCGTGCCTCTTACGGGGTCGTTTGGGAGCTGGTTTGGGTTTTCACCCTTTAACGGCTTATTTTTATGTTTAAGTGTTGATTTTTGCAAATTATCATCATATTCACAAACCAGGAGACCCGGGACTACGCGGTCAGTTCCTACATGTAACATTGGTCCCGTGCGAGGTGTTCATGCCTCTTACGGGGTCATTTAGAGCTGGTTTGGGTTTTCACCCTTTAACGGCTTGTTTTTAAGTTTAAGTGTGATTTTTGCAAATTATCGTCATATTCTCAACCCGGATCACCCGTAACGATGCGGTCAGTTCTAACAACTTACATTGGTCCCGAGCGAGGTGTTCGTGCCTCTAACGGGGTCATTTGGGGGCTGGTTTCGGTTTTCACCCTTTAACGGCTTGTTTTTAAGTTTAAGCGTTGATTTTTGCAAATTATCGTCATATTCACGAACCAGGAGACCGGGACTAAGAGGTCAGTTCCAACAAGTTACATTGGTCCAGTGCGAGGTGTTCGTGCCTCCTAAGGGGTCGTTTGGGGGTTGGTTTGGTTTTTCACCCTTTAACGGCTTGTTTTTAAGTTTAAGTGTTTATTTTTGCAAATTATCATCATATTCACAAACCAGGAGACCCGGGACTACGCGGTCAGTTCCTACAAGTAACATTGGTCCCGTACGAGGTGTTCGTGCCTCCTAAGGGGTCGTTTTAGGGTTGGTTTGGGTTTTCACCCTTGAACGGCTTATTTTTAACTCTAAGATTTGATTTTTGCAAATTATCATCATATTCTCAAATCGAGAGACCCGGGACTACACGGTCAGTTCCTACAAGTAACATTGGTCCCGTGCGAGGTGTTCGTGCCTCCTACGGGGTCGTTTGGGGGGGGGGGTAACCCTTTAACCCCTTGTTTTTAAGTCCAATTGTGATTTTTGCAAATTACCATCATATTCACAAACCAGGAGACCGGGACTACGCGGTCATTTCCAACAAGTTACATTGGTCTAGTGCGAGGTGTTCGTGCCTCCTAAGGGGTCGTTTGGGGGTTGGTTTGGGTTTTCACCCTTCAACGGCTTATTTTTAAGTTTAAGTGTGATTTTTGCAAATTATCATCATATTCTCAAGTTGGAGGACCTGGGACTAAGCGGTCAGTTCCAACAAGTTACATTGGTCCCGTGCGAGGTGTTCGTGCCTCCTACGGGGTCATTGGGGGCTTTGTTTGGGTTTTCACTTTTTAACGGATTGTTTTTAAGTGTAAGTGTGATTTTTGCAAATTATCATCAAATTCTCAGCCCGAATGACCCGAGACTATGCGGTCAGTTCAAATAACTTACATTGGTCCCGTGCAAGGTGTTCGTGCCTCTTACGGGATCGTTTGGGAGTTGGTTTGGGTTTTCACCCTTTAATGACTTGTTTTTAAGTTTAAGTGTGATTTTTGCAAATTATCGTCATATTCTCAACCCGGAACACCCGGGACTATGCGGTCTGTTCTAACAACTTACATTGGTCCCGTGCGACGTGCCCGTGCCTCTTACGGGGTCGTTTGGGAGCTGGTATCGGTTTTCACCCTTTAACGGCTTGTTTTTAAGTTTAAGTGTTAAGTTTTGTAAATTATCGTCATATTCACAAACCATGAGACCCGGTACTACGCGGTCAGTTCCAACAAGTTACATTGGTCCAGTGCGAGGTGTTTGTGCCTCCTAAGGGGTCGTTTGGGGGTTGCTTTGGGTTTTCACCCTTTAACGGCTAGTTTTTAAGTTTAAGTGTTGGTTTTTGCAAAATATCGTCATATTCTCAAATTGAGGGACCCGGCACTACATAGTCAGTTCCTATAAGTGACATTGGTCCCGTACGAGGTGTTCGTGCCTCTTACGGGGTCGTTTGGGGGCTGGTTTGGGTTTTCACCCTTTAACGGCTCATTTTTAAGTTTAAGTGTGATTTTTGAAAATTATCATCATATTCTCAAGCCGGAAAGCTCAGGACTACGCGGTTAGTTCCAACAAGTTACATTGGTCCCGTGCGAGGTGTTCGTGCCTCCTACGGGGTCGTTTGGGGGCTGGTTTGGGTTTTGACCCTTTAACGGCTTGTTTTTAGGTCTAAGTGTGATTTTCGCAAATTATTGTCATATTCTAAAACCGGGAGACGCGAGACTATGCGGTCAGTTCCTACAAGTGACATTGGTCCCGTGCGAGGTGTTCGTGCCTCCTATGGGGTCGTTTGGGGGCTGGTTTGGGGTTTCACCCTTTAACGGCTTGTTTTTTAGTTTAAGTGTTGATTTTTGCAAATTATCATCATATTCTCAAATCGGGAGACCCGGGACTACACGGTCACTTCCTACAAGTGACATTGGTCCCGTGCGAGGTGTTCATGCCTCTTAAGGGGTCGTTTGGGAGCTGGTTTGGGTTTTCACCCTTTAACGGCTTATTTTTAAGTTTAAGTGTGATTTTTGTAAATTATCGTCATATTCTTAACCCGAATGACCTGGGACAATGCGGTCAGTTCCATTAACTTACATTGGTCTCGTGCGAGGTGTTCGTGCCTCTTACGGGGTCGTTTGGGAGTTGGTTTGGAATTTCACACTTTAACGGCTTGTTTTTAAGTTTAAGTGTTGATTTTTGCAAATTATCATCATGTTTACAAACCAGTATACCTGGGACTACGCGGTCAGTTCCGACAAGTTACATTGGTCCCGTGTGAGGTGTTCGTGCCTCCTAAGGGGTCGTTTGGGGGTTGGTTTGGGTTTTTACCCGTTAAGGGCTAGTTTTTAAGTCTAAGTGTTGATTTTTGCAAATTATCATCATATTCTCAAATCGAGAGACCCGGGACTACACAGTCAGTTCCTATAAGTGACATTGGTCCCGAGCGAGGTGTGCGTGCCTCTTACGGGGTTGGTTTGGGTTTTCACCCTTCAACGGCTTATTTTTAAGTTTAAGTATGATTTTTGCAAATTATTGTCATATTCTCAAGTCGGAAGACCCGGGACTACACGGTCAGTTCCAACAAGTTACATTGGTCCCGTGCGTGGTGTTCATGCCTCCTACGGGGTCGTTTGGGAGCAGGTCTGGATTTTCACCCTTTAACGGCATGTTTTTAAGTCTAAGTGTTGATTTTTTCAAATTATCATCATATTCTCAAATCGGGAGACCCTGGACTGCGCGATCAGTTCCTACAAGTTACATTGGTCCCGTGCGAGTTGTTCGTGGCTCTTATGGGGGTCGTTTGGGGGCTGGTTTGGGTTTTCACCCTTTAACGGCTTATTTTTAAGTCTAAGTGTGATTTTTGCAAATTATCTTCATATTCTCAAATCGGGAGGCCCGGGACTACGCGATCAGTTCCAACAAGTAACATTGGTCCCGTGCGAGGTGTCCGTGCCTCCTACAGGGTCGTTGGGGGGTTGGTTTGGGTTTTCACCCTTTAACGGCTTGTTTTTAAGTCGAAGTGTTGATTTTTGCAAATTATCGTCATATTCTCAAATCGGGAGACCCCGGATAACGCGATCAGTTCCTGTAAGTTACATTGGTCCCGTGCGAGGTCTTCGTGCCTCTTACGGGGTCGTTTGGCAGTTGGTTTGGGTTTTTACCCTTTAATGGCTTATTTTTAAGTCTAAGTGTTGATTTTTGTAAATTATCGTCATATTCTCGAACCGAGAGACCCGAGACTACACGGTCAGTTCTTACAAGTGACATTGCTCCCGTGCGAGGTGTTCGTGCCTCTTACGGGGTCGGTTGGGAGTTGTTTTGGGTTTTCACCCTTTAAAGGCTTGTTTTTAAGTTTAAGTGTTGATTTTTGTAAATTATCATCCTATTCTCAAATCGGGAGACCCGGGACTACGCGATCAGTTCCTATAAGTTACATTGATCCCGTACGAGGTGTTCGTGCCTGCTAAGGGGTCGTTTGTCGGTTGGTTTGGGTTTTCACCCTTTAACGGCTTATTTTTAAGTCTAAGTGTTGATTTTTGCAAATTATCGTCATACTCTCAAACCGAGAGACCTGGGACTACACGGTCAGTTCTTACAAGTGACATTGGTCGCATGCGAGGTGTTCGTGCCTCTTACGAGGTCATTTGGGGGCTGATTTGGGTCTTCACCCTTTAACGGCTTGTTTTTAAGTTTAAGTGTGATTTTTGCAAATTATCATAATATTCTTAACTCGGAAGACCCGGGACTACGCGATCAGTTCCAACAAGTAACATTGGTCCCGTGCGAGGTGTTTGTGCCTCCTACGGGGTCGTTTGGGGGTTGGTTTGGGTTTTCACCCTTTAACGACTTATTTCTAAGTCTAAGTGTTGATTTTTGCAAATTATCGCCATATTCTCATACCGGGAGGCCCCGTACAACGCGATCAGTTCCTATAAGTTACATTGGTCCAGTCCGAGGTGTTCGTACCTCTGACGGGGTCGTTTGGGAGCTGGTTTGGGTTTTCACCATTTAAAGGCTTGTTTTTAAGTTTAAGTGTTGATTTTTACAAATTATCATCATATTCTCAAACCGGGAGACCCAGGACTACGCGGTCAGTTCTTATAAGATACATTGGTCCCGTGCGAGGTGTTCGTGCCCGCTAAGGGGTCGTTTGTGGGTTGGTTTGGGTTTTCACCCTTTAACGGCTTGTTTTTAAATCAAAGTGTTGATTTTTGCAAATTATCATCATGTTCTCAAATTGAGAGGCTTGGGACTACACGGTCAGTTCTTACAAGTGGCATTGGTCCCGTGCGAGGTGTTCGTGCCTCTTACGGGGTCGTTTAGGGGTTCGTTTGGGTTTTCACCCTATAACGGTTTGTTTTTAAGTTTAAGTGTGATTTTTGCAAATTATCGTCCTATTCTCAAGTCGGAAGACCCGGGACTACGCGGTCAGTGCCAACAAGTTACATTGGTCCCGTGCGTGGTGTTCGTGCCTCCTACGAGGTCGTTTGGGGGCTGGTTTGGATTTTTACCCTTTAACGGCATGTTTTTAAGTCTAAGTGTGATTTTTGCCAATTATCGTCATATTCTCAAACCGAGAGACCCGGAACTATGCGGTCAGTTCCTACAAGTGACATTAGTCCCGTGCGAGGTGTTCGTGCCTCCTACGGGGTCGTTTGGGGGCTGGTTTGGGTTTTCACCCTTTAACGACTTGTTTTTAAGTCTAAGTGTTGATTTTTGCAAATTATCATCATATTATCAAACTGAGAGACCTGGGACTACACGGTCAGTTCCTACAAGTGACATTGCTCTCGTACGAGGTGTTCGTGCATCTTATGGGGTCGTTTTGGGAGCTGGTTTGGGTTTTCACCCTTTAACGGTTTATATTTAAGTCTAAGTGTGATTTTTGCAAATTATCTTCATATTCTCAAATTGGGAGACCCGGGACTACACGGTCAGTTCCAACAAGTAACATTGGTCCCGTGCGAGGTGTTCGTGCCTCCTACAAGGTCGTTTGGGAGCTGGTTTGGGTTTTTACCCTTTAACGGCTTGTTTTTAAGTTTAAGTGTTGATTTTTGCAAATTATCATCATATTCTCAAACCGGGAGACCCGAGACTACGCGATCAGTTCCTATAAGTTACATTGGTCCCGTGCGAGGTATTCGTGCATCTTACTGGGTCGTTTGAGAGCTGGTTTGGGTTTTCACGCTTTAAAGGCTTATTTTTAAGTTTAAGTGTGATTTTTGCAAATTATCGTTATATTTTCAAATCGGGAGACTCGGGACTAGGCGGTCAGTTCCTACAAGTTCATTGGTCTCGTGCGAGGTGTTTATGCCTCTTACGGGGTCGTTTGAGGGCTGGTTTGGGTTTCACCCTTTAACGGTTTGTTTTTAAGTTTAAGTGTGATTTTTGCAAATTATCGTCATATTCTCAACCCGGATGACCCGGGACTATGCGGTCAGTTCCAACAACTTACATTCGTCCAATGCAAGGTGTTCGTGCCTCTTACGGGGTCGTTTGGGAGTTGGTTTGGGATTTTCACCCATTAACGGTTTATTTTTAAGTTTAAGTGTTGATTTTTGGAAATTATCATCATATTCACAAACCAGGAGACCCGGGACTACGCGGTCAGTTCCTACAAGTAACATTGGTCCCGTGCGAGGTGTTCGTGCCTCCTAAGGGGTCGTTTTAGGGTTGGTTTGGGTTTTCACCCTTTAACGGCTTATTTTTAACTCTTAATTGTTGATTTTTGCAAATTATCATCATATTCTCAAATCGAGAGACCCGGGACTACACGGTCAGCTCCTACAAGTGACATTGGTCCCGTACGAGGTGTTCGTGCCTCTTACGGGGGTTGGGGGATGGTTTGGGTTTTCACCCTTTAACGGCTTATTTTTAAGTTTAAGTGTGATTTTTACAAATTATCGTCGTATTCTGAAGTTAGAAGACCCGGGACTACGCGGTCAGTTCCAACAAGTTACATTGGTCCAGTGCGAGGTGTTCGTGCCTCCTAAGGGGTCGTTTGGGGGCTGGTGTGGGTTTTCACCCTTTAACGGTTTGTTTTTAACTCTAAGTGTGATTTTTGCAAATTATTTTCATATTCTCAATTCGGGAGACCCGGGACTATGCGGTCAGTTCCTACAAGTGACATTGGTTCCGTGCGAGGTGTTTGGGCCTCCTATGGGGTCGTTTGGGTTTTCACCCTTTAACGGCTTGTTTTTAAGTTTAAGTGTGATTCTTGAAAATTATCATCATATTCTCAAACCGGGAGACTCGGGACTATGCGGTCAGTTCCTATAAGTAACATTGGTCCCGAGGGAGGTGTTCGTGCCTGTTACGGGGTCGTTTGGGGGCTGGTTTGGGATTTCACCCTTTAACGGCTTTTTTTTAAGTCTTAAGTGTGATTTTTGCAAATTATCGTCATAATCTCAAAGCGGGAGACTCGGGACTACGCGGTTAGTTCCAAGAAGTTACATTGGTCCCGTGCGAGGTGTTCGTGCCTCCTAAGAGGTACTTTGGGGGTTGGTTTGGGTTTTACCCTTTAACGGCTTATTTTTTAGTCTAAGTGTTGATTTTTGAAAATTAACATCATATTCTTAAACCAGGATACCCGGGCCAACGCGGTCAGTTCCTACAAGTTACATTGGTCCCGTGCGAGGTGTTCGTGCCTCTTACGGAGTCGTTTGGGAGCTGGTTTGGGTTTTCACACTTTAACGGCTTGTTTTTTAGTTTAAGTGTTGATTTTTGCAAATTGTCGTCGTATTCTCAAATCGGGAGACCCGGGACAACACGGTCAGTTCCTACAAGTTACATTGGTCCCGTACGAGGTGTTCATGCCTCTTACGGGGTCGTTTGGGAGATGGTTTGGGTTTTCACCCTTTAACGGCTTGTTTTCAAGTTTAAGTGTTAATTTTTCTAAATTATCGTCGTATTCTCAAATCGGGAGAACCACGCGATCAGTTCCTACAACTTACATTGGTCCCGTGAGAGGTGTTCGTGCCTCTTACGAGGTCGTTGGGGGACTGGTTTGGATTTTCACCCTTTAACGGCTTGTTTTTAAGTCTAAGTGTGATTTTTGTAAATTACCGTCATATTCTCAAATCGGGAGACCCGGGACTACGCGATTAGTTCCAACAAGTTACATTGGTACCGTGCGAGGTATTCGTGCCTCCTAAGAGGTCGTTTGGGGGTTGGTTTGGGTTTTCACCCTTTAACGACTTGTTTTTAAGTTTAAGTGTTTATTTTTGCAAATTATCATCATATTCACAAACCAGGAGACCCGGGACTACGCGGTCAGTTCCTACAAGTAAAATTGGTCCCGTGCGAGGTGTTCGTGCCTCCTAAGGGGTCGTTTTAGGGTTGGTTTGGGTTTTCACCCTTTAACGGCTCGTTTTTAAGTTTAAGTGTGATTTTTATAAATTATCGTCATATTCTCAAGTCGGAAGACCCGGGACTACGCGGTAAGTTCCAACAAGTTACATTGGTCCCGTGCGTGGTGTTCGTGCCTCCTACGGGGTCGTTTGGGACCTGGTTTGGATTTTTACCCTTTAACGACATGTTTTTAAGTCTAAGTGTGATTTTTGCCATTTATCGTTATATTCTCAAACCGAGAGACCCGGGACTATGCGATCAGTTCCTACAAGTGACATTGGTCCCGTGCGAGGTGTTCGTGCCTCCTACGGGGTTGTTTGGGGGCTAGTTTGGGTTTTCTCCCTTTAACGGCTTGTTTTTAAGTCTAAGTGTTGATTTTTTCAAATTATCATCATATTCTCAAACCGGGAGACCCTGAACTACGCGATCAGTTCCTACATGTTACATTGGTCCCGTGCGAGTTGTTCGTGCCTCTTACGGGGTCATTTGGGGGCTGGTTTGGGTTTTCACCCTTTAACGGTTTATTTTTAAGTCTAAGTGTGATTTTTGCAAATTATCTTCATATTCTCAAATCGGGTGACCCGGGACTACGCGGTCAGTTCCAACAAGTAACAATGGTCCCGTGCGAGGTGTTCGTGCCTCTTACGGGGTCGTTTGGGAGCTGGTTTGGGTTTTTACCCTTTAACAGTTTGTTTTTATGTTTAAGTGTTGATTTTTGCAAATTAGCATCATATTCTCAAACCGGGAGACCCGGGACTGCGCGGTCAGTTCCTATAAGTGACATTGGTCCCGTGTGAGGTGTTCGTGCCTTCTAAGGGGTCGTTTGTGGGTGGGGTTGTGTTTTCACCCTTTAACGGCTTATTTTTAAGTCTAAGTGTTAATTTTTGCAAATTATCGTAATATTGTCAAACCGAGAGACCCAGGACTACACGGTCAGTTCTTACAAGTGACATTGCTCCTGTGCGAGGTGTTCGTGCATCTTACGGGGTCTTTTGTGAGCTGGTTTGGGTTTTCACCCTTTAAAGGCTTGTTTTTAAGTTTAAGCATTGATTTTTGCAAATTATCTTCCTATTCTCAAACCGGGAGACCCGGGACTATGCGATCAGCTCCTATAAGTTACATTGGTTCCGCGCGAGCTATTCGTTCCTTCTAAGGGGTCGTTTGTGGGTTGGTTTGGGTTTTCACCCTTTAATGGCTAGTTTTTAAGTCTAAGTGTTAATTTTTGCAAATTATCGTCATATTCTCAAACCGAGAGACCCGGGACTACACGATCAGTTCTTACAAGTGACATTGGTTCCGTGCGAGGTGTTCGTGCCTCTTACGAGGACGTTAGTGGGCTGGTTTGGGTCTTCACCCTTTAACGGCTTGTTTTTAAGTTTAAGTGTTGATTTTTGCAAATTATCATCATATTCACAAACCAGGAAACCCGAGACTACGCGGTCAGTTCCAACAAGTTACATTGGTCCAGTGCGAGGTGTTCGTGCCTCCTAAGGGGTCTTTTGGGGGTTGGTTTGGGTTTTCACCCTTTAACGGCTTGTTTTTAACTCTAAGTGTGATGTTTGCAAATTATTGTCATATTCTCAATTCGGGAGACCCGGGACTATGCGATCAGTTCCTACAAGTGACATTGGTCCCGTGCGAGGTGTTTGGGCCTCCTATGGGGTCGTTTGGGGGCTGGTTTGGGTTTTCACCCTTTAACGGCTTATTTTTAAATTTAAGTATGATTCTTGCAAATTATCATCATATTCTCAAACCGGGAGACTCGGGACCATGCGGTCAGTTCCTATAAGTAACATTGGTCCCGAGCGGGGTGTTCGTGCCTCTTACGGGGTCGTTTGGGGGCTGGTTTGGGTTTTCACCCTCTAACGGCTTGTTTTTAAGTCTAAGTGTGATTTTTGCAAATTATCGTCATATTCTCAAATCGGGAGACTCGGGACTACGCGGTCAGTTCCAAGAAGTTACATTGGTCCTGTGCGAGGTGTTCGTGCCTCCTAAGAGGTACTTTGGGGGTTGGTTTGGGTTTTACCCTTTAACGGCTTATTTTTAAGTCTAAGTATTGATTTTTGAAAATTAACATCATATTCTTAAACCAGGAGACCCGGGACAACGCGGTCAGTTCCTACAAGTTACATTGGTCCCGTGCGAGGTGTTCGTGCCTCTTACGGGGTCGTTTGGGAGCTGGTTTGGGTTTTCACACTTTAACGACTTGTTTTTTAGTTTAAGTGTTGATTTTTGCAAATTATCGTCGTATTCTCAAACCGGGAGACCCGGGACAACACGGTAGGTTCCTACAAGTTACATTTGTCCCGTGCGAGGTGTTCATGCCTCCTACGGGGTCGTTTGGGAGATGGTTTGGGTTTTCACCCTTTAACGGCTTGTTTTCAAGTTTAAGTGTTAATTTTTCTAAATTATCGTCGTATTCTCAAATCGGGAGACCCGGGACTACGCGATCAGTTCCTACAACTTACATTGGTCCCGTGTGAGGTGTTCGTGCCTCTTACGGGGTCGTTGGGCGGATGGTTTGGGTTTTCACCCTTTAATGGCTTGTTTTTAAGTCTAAGTGTGATTTTTGCAAATTACCGTCATATTCTCAAATCGGGAAACCCGGGACTACGCGATCAGTTCCAACAAGTTACATTGGTACCGTGCGAGGTATTCGTGCCTCCTACGCGGTCGTTTGGGAGGGTCGGGTTCACCCTTTAACGTCTGGTTTTTAAGTCTAAGGGTATTTTTGCAAATTATCATCATATTCTCAAACCGAAAGACCCGAGACTACGCGATCAGTTCCAACAGGTTACGTTGGTCCCGTGCGAGGTGTTCGTGCCTCCTACGGGGTCGTTTGGGGACTGGTTTGGGTTGTCACCCTTTAACGGCTTGTTTTTAAGTCTAAGTGTATTGTTGCAAATTATCGTCATATTCTCAAACCGAGAGACCCGGGACTATGCGGTCAGTTCCTACAAGTGACATTGGTCACGTGCCAGGTGTTGGTGCCTCCTACGGGGTCGTTTGGGGGCTAGTTTGGGTTTCACCCTTTAACGGCTTGTTTTTAAGTTTAAGTGTGATTTTTGCAAATTATCGTCATATTCTCAAACTGAGAGACCCGAGACTATGCGGTCATTTCCTACAAGTGACATTGGTCCCGTGCGAGGTGTTCATGCCTCTTACGGGGTCATTTGGAGCTGGTTTGGGTTTTCACCCTTTAACGGCTTATTTTTTAGTTTAAGTGTGATTTTTGCAAATTATCGTCATATTCTCAACCCGGATCACCCGTAACTATGCAGTCAGTTCTAACAACTTACATTGGTCCCGTACGAGGTGTTCGTGCCTCATACGGGGTCATTTCGAGCTGGTTTGGCTTTTCACCCTTTAACGGCTTGTTTTTAAGTTTAAGTGTTGATTTTTGCAAATTATCATCATATTCACAAACCAGGAGACCCGAGACTACGCGGGCAGTTCCAACAAGTTACATTGGTCCAGTGCGAGGTGTTCGTGCCTCCTAAGGGGTCGTTTGGGGGTTGGTTTGGGTTTTCACCCTTTAACGGCTTGTTTTTAAGTTTAAGTGTTGATTTTTGTAAATTATAGTCATATTCTCAAACCGAGAAACCCGAGACTATGCGGTCAGTTCCTACATGTTACATTGGTCCCGTGCGAGGTGTTCGTGCCTCTTACGGGGTCATTTGGAGCTGGTTTGGGTTTTCACCCTTTAACGGCTTGTTTTCAAGTTTAAATGTTAATTTTTCTAAATTATCGTCGTATTCTCAACCCGGATCACCCGTAACTATGCAGTCAGTTCTAACAACTTACATTGGTCCGGTGTGAGGTGTTCGTGCCTCTTACGGGGGTCATTTGGAGCTGGTTTGGGTTTTAACCCTTTAACGGCTTGTTTTTATGTTTAAGTGTTGATTTTTGCAAGTTATCATCATATTCTCAAACCGGGAGACCTGGGACTGCGCGGTCAGTTCCTATAAGTGACATTCGTCCCGTGTGAGGTGTCCGTGCCTGCTAAGGGGTCGTTTGGGGGTTGGTTTGGGCTTTCACCCTTTAACGGCTAATTTTTAAGTCTAAGTGTTGATTTTTGCAAATTATCGTTATATTCTCAAAGCAAGAGACCCAGGACTACACGGTCAGTTCTTACAAGTGACATTGCTCCTGTGCGAGGTGTTCGTGCATCTTACGGGGTCTTTTGTGAGCTGGTTTGGGTTTTCACCCTTTAAAGGCTTGTTTTTAAGTTTAAGCATTGATTTTTGCAAATTATCTTCCTAATCTCAAATCGGGAGACCCGGGACTATGCAATCAGTTCCTATAAGTTACATTGGTCCCGCGCGAGCTATTCGTTCCTGCTAAGGGGTCGTTTGTGGGTTGGTTTGGGTTTTCACCCTTTAACGGCTAGTTTTTAAGTCTAAGTGTTGATTTTTGCAAATTATCGTCATATTCTCAAACCGAGAGACCCAAAACTACACGATCAGTTCTTACAAGTGACATTGGTTGCGTGCGAGGTGTTCGCGCCTCTTACGAGGTCGTTTGTGGGCTGGTTTGGGTCTTCACCCTTTAACGGCTTGTTTTTATGTTTAAGTGTTGATTTTTGCAAATTATCATCATATTCACAAACCAGGAGACACGAGACTACGCGGTCAGTTCCAACAAGTTACATTGGTCCAGTGCGAGGTGTTCGTGCCTCCTAAGGGGTCGTTTGGGGGTTGGTTTGGGTTTTCACCCTTTACCGGCTTGTTTTTAACTCTAAGTGTGATTTTTGCAAATTATTGTCCTATTCTCAATTCGGGAGACCCGGGACTATGCGGTCAGTTCGTACAAGTGACATTGGTCCCGTGCGAGGTGTTTTGGCCTCCTATGGGGTCGTTTGGGGGCTGATTTGGGTTTTCACCCTTTAACGGCTTATTTTTAATTTTAAGTGTGATTCTTGCAAATTATCATCATATTCTATAATCGGGAGACTCGGGACTATGCGGTCAGTTCCTATAAGTAACATAGGTCCCGAGCGAGGTGTTCGTGCCTCTTACGGGGTCGTTTGGGGGCTGGTTTGGGTTTTCACCATTTAAAGGCTTGTTTTTTAGTTTAAGTGTTGATTTTCACAAATTATCATCATATTCTCAAACCAGGAGACTCGGGACTATGCGGTCCGTTTCTATTAGTTACAATGGTCCCGTGCGAGGTGTTCGTGCCTGCTAAGGGGTCGTTTGTGGGTTGGTTTGGGTTTTCACTCTTTAACGGCTGGTTTTTAAGTCTAAGTGTTGATTTTTGCAAATTATCGTCATATTCTCAAACCGAGTGACCTGGGACTACACGGTCAGTTCTTACAAGTGGCATTGGTCCCGTACGAGGTGTTCGTGCCTCTTACTCGTTTGGGGGCTAGTTTGGGTTTTCACCCTTTAATGGCTTGTTTGTAAGTTTAAGTGTGATTTTTGCAAATTATCGTCGTATTCTCAAGCCGGAAGACCCGGGACTACGCGGTCAGTTCCAACATGTTACATTGGTCCCGTACGAGGTGTTCGTGCCTCCTACAAGGTCGTTTGGGGGCTGGTTTGTGTTTTCACCCTTTAACGGCTTGTTTTTAAGTCTAAGTGTAATTTTTGCAAATTATCATCATATTCTAAAACTGGGAGACTCGGGACTATGCGGTCAGTTCCTACAAGTGACATTGGTCCCGTGCGAGGTGTCCGTGCCTCCTACGGGGTTGTTTTGGGATGGTTTGGGTTTTCACCCTTTAACGGCTTATTTTTAAGTTTAAGTATGATTTTTGCAAATTATTGTCATATTCTCAAACCGGGAGACCCGGGACTACGCGATCAGTTCCGACAAGTGACATTGGTCCCGTGCGAGGTGTTCATGCCTCTTTCGGGGTCGTTTGGAGGCTGGTTTGGGTTTTCACCCTTTAATGGCTTGTTTATAAGTTTAAGTGTGATTTTTGAAAATTTTCATCATATTCTCAACCTGGATAACCTAGGACTATGCGGTCAGTTCCAACAACTTACATTGGTCCCGTGCGAGGTGTTCGTGCCTCTTACGGGGTCCTTTGGGAGATGGTTTGGGTTTTCACCCTTTAACGGCTTATTTTTAAGTTTACGTGCGATTTTTGCAAATTATTGTCATATTCTCAAACTGGGAGACCCGCGAATACGCGGTCAGTTCCTACAAGTGACATTGGTCCCGTGCGAGGTGTTCATGGCTCTTCCAGGGTCATTTGGAGGCTGGTTTGGGTTTTCACCCTTTAATGGCTTGTTTTTAAGTCTAAGTGTTGATTTTTGCAAATTATCGTCATACTCTCAAATCGAGAGACCTGGGACTACACGATCAGTTCTTACAAGTGACATTGGTTGCGTGCGAGGTGTTCGTGCCTCTTACTCGTTTGGGGGCTGGTTTGGGTTTTCACCCTTTAATGGCTTGTTTATAAGTTTAAGTATGATTTTTGCAAATTTTCGTCATATTCTCAAGCCGGAAGACCCGGGACTACGCGGTCAGTTCCAATAAGTTACATTGGTGCCGTGCGAGGTGCTCGTGCCTCCAACAAGGTCGTTTGGGGGCTGGTTTGGGTTTTCACCGTTTAACGGCTTGTTTTTATGTCTAAGTGTGATTTTTGCAAATTATCATCATATTCTCAAACTGGGAGACTCGGGACTACGCGGTCAGTTCCTACAAGTGACATTGGTCTAGTGCGAGGTGTTCGTGCCTCCTACGGGGTTGTTTTGGGATGGTTTGGGTTTTCACCCTTTAACGGCTTATTTTTAAGTTTAAGTATGATTTTTGCAAATTATTGTCATATTCTCAAACCGGGAGACCCGGGACTACGCGGTCAGTTCCTACAAGTGACATTGGTCCCGTGCGAGTTGTTCATGCCTCTTTCGGGGTCGTTTGGAGGCTGGTTTGGGTTTTCACCCTTTAATGGCTTGTTTATAAGTTTAAGTGTGATTTTTGCAAATTTTCATCATATTCTCAACCTGGATGACCCAGGACTATGCGGTCAGTTCCAACAACTTACATTGGTCCCGTGCGAGGTGTTTGTGCCTCTTACGGGGTCCTTTGGGAGATGGTTTGGGTTTTCACCCTTTAACGACTTATTTTTAAGTTTAAGTGCAGTTTTTGCAAATTATTGTCATATTCTCAAATCGGGAGACCCGGGAATACGTGGTCAGTTCCTACAAGTGACATTGGTCCCGTGCGAGGTGTTCATGCCTCTTCCAGGGTCGTTTGGAGGCTGGTTTGGGTTTTCACCCTTTAATGGCTTGTTTTTAAGTCTAAGTGTTGATTTTTGCAAATTATCGTCATATTCTCAAACCGAGAGACCCGGGACTACACGATCAGTTCTTACAAGTGACATTGGTTGCGTGCGAGGTGTTCGTGCCTCTTACGAGGTCGTTTGTGGGCTGGTTTGGGTCTTCACCCTTTAACGGCTTGTTTTTAAGTTTAAGTGTGATTTTTGCAAATTATCGTCATATTCTCAAGTCAGAAGACCCGAGACTCCGCGGTCAGTTCCAACAAGAAACATTGGTCCCGTGCGAGGTGTTTGTGCCTCCTACGGGGTCGTTGAGGAGCTGGTTTGGGTTTTTACCCTTTAACGGCTTGTTTTTATGTTTAAGTGTTGATTTTTGCAAATTATCATCATATTCTAAAACCGGGAGACCCGGGACTACGCTGTCAGTTCCTATAAGTTACATTGGTCCCGTGTGAGGTGTTCGTGTCTGCTAAGGAGTCGTTTGGGGGTTGGTTTTGGTTTTCACCCCTTTAACAGCTTGTTTCTAAGTCTAAGTGTTGATTTTTGCAAATTATCATCATATTCTCATATCGAGAGACCCCGAACAACACGATCAATTCCTATTAGTTACATTGGCCCCGTGCGAGGTGTTCGTGCCTCTAACGGGGTCGTTTGGGAGCTGCTTTGGGTTTTCACCATTTAAAGGCTTGTTTTTAAGTTTAAGTGTTGATTTTCACAAATTATCATCATATTCTCAAACCAGGAGATTCGAAACTATGCAGTCAGTTCCTATAAGTTACATTGGTCCCGTGCGAGGTGTTCGTGCCTGCTAAGGGGTTGTTTGTGGGTTGGCTTGGGTTTTCACACTTTAACGGCTTGTTTCTAAGTCTAAGTGTTGATTTTTGCAAATTATCGTCATATTCTCAAACCGAGAGACCCGGGACTATGCGGTCAGTTCCTACATGTTACATTGGTCCCGTGCGAGGTGTTCGTGCCTCTTACGGGGTCATTTGGAGCTGGTTTGGGTTTTCACCCTTTAACGACTTGTTTTCAAGTTTAAGTGTTAATTTTTCTAAATTATCGTCGTATTCTCAAATCGGGAGACTCGGGACTACGCGATCAGTTCCTACAACTTACATTGGGCCCGTGCGAGGTGTTCGTGCCTCTTACGGGGTCGTTGGGGGGCTGGTTTGGGTTTTCACCCTTTTTTTTTTTTGGGAAAAATTATGTATATTAGAACTCAGGAAAGCAATTTACAAACAATAAACAAGGGGGAACCACAGTCCTAGGGGCATACCCCAAAGGACACAAACTACCAAACACAAAACAAATCAACTAAGATAACACCGATTCGGGGATGTCCCAGTTCATACATGCCATCCAGTTGGTGAAGCTTCTCCTATTGTTCTTCCACTTAGAGGCCCTCGCACAAACCATAGCAACAATATCTCTGACAATCATCTCACAATCCTTGGCCCTTCCTTGGAAAAATCTCGCATTCCTTTCCAACCAAAGACAATAGATAGTGGTGGAAAAGGAAATACACCTAAGTCTATTATAGAAGCTCTTGCCCACATATTCGGAACTAGCAAACCCCAGCTCGCCCTCCCAGTTAAGTGCCTCTCTGTCCTCCTGGTTCTTAAATCTGACCTCGCGCCAAACCTCTTTGGCAATTTTACACTCTAAAAACAAGTGTTCCCGGTTCTCCACCTCCTCGCCACAAGTACAACACAAGTTACTGTTGGAAATACCCCATCTAAACAGTTTATCTCTCGTGTGTAGAGCATCCCTACATATGATCCATAAACAAAAAGCACATTTTGGTATATTATTCTTATTCCAAATCAACTTATGACAATTGAACACAGGACGAGCAATAGTAAGAGCCGCAAACGCTGCCCCAATGGAGAAACCATCCCGATTGGAATTCCACACCACCTCATCACTAACCCCTTGGCGAATACTCGGTAGCTCAGCATTCCTAATCTCCAAAAGCTCCCAAGTAACAGAAGAAGGCCACCTCCATCTCTCCCCATAAATAAAGTCCGCCACTCTAGCTTTGTGATTGCTAGCCGCATCGTAAATAAGTCTTCCCCCATAACGATCAAATAGAGGACCTAACGGATGCCAGTTGTCGTGCCACACAAAGGTATCTTCGCCATTGCCAATATTGGACCTGATAAGAGGCTTGGCCACCTCCCTCAACTGCATCAGTTTCCTCCAACACCAAGAAGAGTCACTTGGAATACTAATGGCCCAAATACTTCTATTCTTGATCTTATACACATTACACCATTTGACCCATAGGCAATCCTTCTTACTACAGAGGTTCCACAGAAGCTTAAGAATAGCAGCTCTGTTCCATAATTCCACATTCTTTATGCCCAACCCCCCTTCCTCATGACTGCACGTCAGATCATCCCACGACACCTTCGCCCCCGTATGTTTGGAATCAGAACCCGTCCACAAGAAGTCCTTCAAAAGTTGGTCGATTCTTCTAATAACCCCTTTCGGCAGAATGAACAGGCAAGACCAGTAGACCTGAATACCAAACAAGACCGATTTGATGAGCTGCAGTCTCCCAGCAAAACTGAGGAACCTGTTAGTCCAACACTTAATCCTCCCCGTAATTTTATCAATCAACTTCTCACAATCCACAGCTTTAAGCCTAGTAGTGATAAGAGGAACCCCAAGATACATGAAGGGAGGGGAACAATGGGAGAAGCCAAAAATCTCCCCCAACCTGTTCACCCCATCGACATCGACCCCAGAGCAATAGAAACTAGATTTGTTAATATTGGGGTGAAGGCCAGAGATCGAAGAGAAGGCCACAATAGCCCTCTTCACAATGCTACATGAAGCAGGGTTGCCACCACACAGAATGATCAAATCGTCCGCAAAGCAAAGATGATTAAGGCCCACCTCCTTGCATCTAGGATGAAAACTGAACTCCGGATTGAGGCAAGCCTTGTCGTGGTAATACACTCCTCGACCCAACCAACAAACATAGCCGGGAACCCAATATGCATAAGAAGGTTGAGCAAAAACTCCCAGCTAACAATATCATAGGCCTTGAGAAGATCAATCTTGAGGGTACACCTAGAAGGGGACAGCTCGCGGTGATAATTCCTCATAAGCTCCTGAAGCAATAAGATATTGTCAGAGATGGATCTACCCTTCACAAACGCGGCCTGGCTCTGGTTAATGAAGGAAGGAAGGATGGGTTTCATTCTCTCGGCCAAAATTTTGGAGATACACTTGTAGATGGTGTTGCAACACGAGATGGGCCTGAAATCATGCATACCAGAGGGAGTAGTAACCTTCGGAATAAGCGCCAAAGCAGTACAGTTCCATTGCCTGGGCAGGTAGCTACACTGGAAGAAGAAGGTAATGGCATCAATCACATCTCCCCCCACCACGTCCCAATTCTTCTTAAAGAAGCAAGCATTAAAACCGTCCGGCCCAGGAGCTTTATCGGACCCAATGGAAAACATGGCATTCTTGATCTCCGCATCAGAAATGGGAGCCTCCATAGCAGCCGCCTGATCACCCGTGATTCTCTTGCACACCACATCGTTAAGAATCGGAAAGGGGTCCACACAGGCATTGGAAGTGCCAAGGAGGTTGCTGAAATAATCAACAGCCACCTTAGCCACATTCTGACTCCCCTCAATTCTCACACCATGGTCATCCACGACACTAAGGATCTTCCTTCTGACAGTAGCCTGGTTAGCCTTCTTATGAAAGAACGCATTATTACCATCCCCCAGCTGGAGCCATTTAACCCGAGACTTCTGCTTGAAAAAAGACTCCTCCGCCTCCCTCAGCTCTAAATACGTGTGAAGTTTGACCCTCTCTTCCAGGAGCACCTCATTGTTGCACCCATCAGTATCAACTCTAGTCTGAACCTCATCCAGTAAAGACTTAGCCTCCTCCACCCTACCAGAGATGTTACTAAAAAACTTCTTGTTGAAATCTTTCAGCCTCGATTTAACTCTTCGCAGCTTCTGACTCAGCCTAACCATAGGATTCCCCTCACCATCATCCTGCCAGGACTCCCTAAGAATCTGATAAAAGTCGCTATGATCCATCCAAAAATTGAAAAAATTTGAACGGCTTAGGTATACTCCGCTCCATGGGGGCAAGTAAGATAATGATAGGGCAGTGGTCAGAAACCCCGTGAGGGAGGACAGTAGCTTGACACTCGGGGAAACACGAGGCCCATGTACCATTATGCAAGACTCTATCCAACCTCGACTGGACATTACCAGCTCCCAACTCCTTTTTATTCCACGTAAACCACAACCCATTCGTCACCATATCATCAGCATGCAAGTCATGAATGCATTGGTTGAACTCGCCAGTAGCAGTCGTATCAATACCCCGGATGCCTCTTTTCTCATCATGGCATCTGACAACATTAAAGTCACCCAATAAAACCCACGGAGACTCTCCCACAGTCCCAGAATTCATCCTCAGAAAATCCCACAGGTGTCTTCTATCCCCAGGAAGGTTATCCCCATAAATGAAAGACGCAAAGAAGCTCATCCCAGACCCACATAAATCCACCTTACAGAGCATGGCCTGGGGATGGGACTGAATCAAACTCACAGCAACACGGTTGGGGTTCCAAGCCACAATGATTCTGGCAACCCCCCCCTCCCCCCCCCCCCCCGGCAGCGAGCAGTTGTCTAAGAAATCCCATTGAAAACTACAATTATTCAACACACAACCCAAGTTATTTTTTCTAACCTTAGTTTCAAGCATACACATCAGATCAAGGTGGTTATCCCTAATTAGCTTATTGACTTCCCTTTGCTTATGGGGGGAATTAAGGCCCCTAATATTCCAAGAAGCAAACTTAATCATCTATTCTTCTTCCCCTTCCCCTTCCGCCTGTTCTTCCCGCTACTATTACTCGCCTCTCTATCCTCCCCCACCCTTTTCTGTGCCAGTTCGTCCACAAGGGTAACCCGCAACGCAAGAGCAGTAGGGGCGGGCGTCATATCCGCGTCGCTATCCATGCAAACTGTACTGAAGGAGTTAGACAAGGGAACAGGTGGAGCGCTATGCTGTACAGGACTAACAACGTCATACTTTATCTCATCATTAACACTACACGACACAACGGCAGTGCTAGGGTTCTTCTCCGCATTGGCCTTGCCCGAAGTCTCTCCTACTTCTATCACAGGGCAAACGCCAACTCGCGTTTTCTTGATGACCTGAGTCCATCCACAACCGCTACTGTTGGAAGCATAACTAGCATGTGGGGTAGTGGTCTTGTTACCACCCACTTCTTTATTTATGGGACATCCATTAAGCTTGTGACCAAACACGAGGCACTGAGTGCATGAGGGAGGTTTGGCTTGGAATTCCACTTTAACCACAGCAATAGTGCCATCTTCCATCACCACATTAACGCTTGAAGGATAAGTCTCCTTGGCCTCCACGTCAATACATATACGGGCAAAGGTAATCCTGTTCATTTCTTCCGTCATCGCATCCGCATACAATGGGAAACCCACGGAGCTGGCAACATAACTGAGGCCCTCCTCAGTCCAAAGTTGCACTGGGATATCAAAGAATTTAACCCACATAGGTATCTTCTTCATCGTAGCCTTGTCAAAACTAAAGTCTGGTTGCCATTTTTTGAGAATGATTGTGATTCCCGCAAAATGCCATGGTCCATTGACTATCACCTCATCCCTCTGAGTAGGGTTATCAAAGAGAAAGAAGTAGAATCCCTTATCATCGCAATGACCTTGGTTAGACCGCACTTCCCCCATAGCCTAAACGCCACTGTGTTTACCATGGAAAATGGCAGTTTAGTTCCCAAAAAATACCCCACCATACTGTTCTCCCAACGTCCATGACCTCCGTTTGCCACCTCGACTGGTGGAGTAACAGTGATGACGGAGTCGATCACAGCAGGTTGGTGGTAAGAGAGACGTAGCTTAGGTTTCATCTTGGTAGCAGTAATGGAGCTCCACGTTTTTCCCACTTGGGTAGTGCCAGCCACGCAGGGAGTAAACTTCCCTTCATCCTCGTTTCTGCCAGTACATAACCCAGTGTACACCGTACAATCAGCAGTCCTATCATGGGACGATATGGGGTTGGTAGCACCAACAACCTTACCCCTGTCAGATGTTTTGAGCCCAGCGCCAACAGGACCTGCTACACTCTGAACGCCTACAGCCCTACCCACCGCCACAGGCGAGTTGGTACCAGTTCCTCTCCGATCATCGGAGCTTCTAAAGTTCATGACATCTTCTTGGGTAAACCCCTTGCTTCTGAGGAACTCCCAGCAAATTCCATTCACATCAGTCACAACTTCCACTCCACTCACCTTATTACAAACCATGGGCATTTTCTCCGAGACCACAACCTGTCCTTCTTCAATCTCCAAGGCTCTTGAAGAGAGATCGTCCATAGATTCAGCAGAGATTCCATCACAACCGTAAGGAACAACCTCCAACGTCTGACCTGCGACGGGGTTGGGAGCACCGCCAAGAGAAACAACAGCTGGCGCACTACGTGAAGCCACGCGAGGCCCCTTCAGGGATGAATGGCACTCGTCCACCATCATATCGGCACCCAAACAAGGCACACTACCAACGGGAGCAGTCACCAAGTTATTAACGTATGGCAGAAGCCCCTCGGGGGTTTTCACCCTTTAACGGCTTGTTTTTAAGTCTAAGTGTGATTTTTGCAAATTACTGTCCTATTCTCAAATCGGGAGACCCGGGACTACGAGATCAGTTCCAACAAGTTACATTGGTACCGTGCGAGGTATTCGTGCCTCCTACGGGGTCGTTTGGGAGGGGGGGGTCACCCTTTAACGTCTGGTTTTTAAGTCTAAGGGTAATTTTGCAAATTATCATCATATTCTCAAGCTGAAAGACCCGGGACTACGCGATCAGTTCCAACAGGTTACATTGGTCCCGTACGAGGTGTTCGTGCCTCCTACGGGGTCGTTTGGGGACTAGTTTGGGTTGTCACCCTTTAACGGCTTGTTTTTAATTCTAAGTGTATTGTTGCAAATTATCGTCATATTCTCAAACCGAGAGACCCGAGACTATGCGATCAGTTCCTATAAGTGACATTGGTCACGTGCGAGGTGTTCGTGCCTCCTACGGGGTCGTTTGGGGGCTAGTTTGGGTTTCACCCTTTAACGGCTTGTTTTTAAGTTTAAGTGTGATTTGTGCAAATTATCGTCATATTCTCAAACTGAGAGACCCGAGACTATGCGGTCAGTTCCTACAAGTGACATTGGTCCCGTGCGAGGTGTTCATGCCTCTTACGGGGTCATTTGGAGCCGGTTTGGGTTTTCACCCTTTAACGGCTTGTTTTTTAGTTTAAGTGTGATTTTTGCAAATTATCGTCATATTCTCAACCCGGATCACCCGTAACTATGCAGTCAGTTCTAACAACTTACATTGGTCATTTGGAGCTGGTTTGGGTTTTCACCCTTTAACAGCTTGTTTTTAAGTTTAAGTGTTGATTTTTGCAAATTATCATCATATTCACAAACCAGGAGACCCGAGACTACGCGGTCAGTTCCAACAAGTCACATTGGTCCAGTGCGAGGTGTTCGTGCCTCCTAAGGGGTCGTTTGGGGGTTGGTTTGCGTTTTCACCCTTTAACGGCTTGTTTTTAAGTTTAAGTGTTTATTTTTGCAAATTATCGCCAAATTCTCAAATCGAGGGACTCGGGACTACACAACCAGTTCCTAGAAGTGACATTAGTCCCGTACAACTTGTTCGTGCCTCTTACGGGGTCGTTTGGGGGCTGGTTTGGGTTTTCACCCTTTAACGGCTCGTTTTTAAGTTTAAGTGTGATTTTGGCAAATTATCGTCATATTCTCAAGTCGGAAGACCCGAGACTACGCGGTCAGTTCCAACAAGTTACATTGGTCCCGTACGTGGTGTTCGTGCCTCTTACGGGGTCGTTTGGGGGCTGGTTTGGGTTTTCTCCCTTTAACGGCTTGTTTTTAAGTCTAAGTGTTGATTTTTTCAAATTATCATCATATTCTCAAACCGGGAGACCCTGAACTACGCGATCAGTTCCTACAAGTTACATTGGTCCCGTGCGAGTTGTTCGTGCCTCTTACGGGGTCATTTGGGGGCTGGTTTGGGTTTTCACCCTTTAACGGTTTATTTTTAAGTTTAAGTGTGATTTTTGAAAATTATCTTCATATTCTCAAATCGGGTGACCCGGGACTACGCGGTCAGTTCCAACAAGTAACATTGGTCCCGTACGAGGTGTTCGTGCCTCTTGCGGGGTCGTTTGGGAGCTGGTTTGGGTTTTTACCCTTTAACAGCTTGTTTTTAAGTTTAAGTGTTGATTTTTGCAAATTATCATCATATTCTCAAACCGGGAGACCCGGGACTGCGCGGCAAGTTCCTATAAGTGACATTGGTCCCGTGTGAGGTGTTCGTGCCTGCTAAGGGGTCGTTTGTGGGTGGGGTTGGGTTTTCACCCTTTAACGGCTTATTTTTAAGTCTAAGTGTTGATTTTTGCCAATTATCGTTATATTCTCAAACCGAGAGACCCAGGACTACACGATCAGTTCTTACAAGTGACATTTCTCCTGTGCGAGGTGTTCGTGCATCTTACGGGGTCTTTTGTGAGTTGGTTTGGGTTTTCACCCTTTAAAGGCTTGTTTTTAAGTTTAAGCATTGATTTTTGCAAATTATCTTCCTATTCTCAAACCGGGAGACCCGGGACTATGCGATCAGTTCCTATAAGTTACATTGGTCCCGCGCGAGCTATTCGTTCCTGCTATGGGGTCGTTTGCGGGTTGGTTTGGGTTTTCACCCTTTAACGGCTAGTTTTTAAGTCTAAGTGTTGATTTTTGCAAATTATCGTCATATTCTCAAACCGAGAGACCCGGGACTACACGATCAGTTCTTACAAGTGACATTGGTTGCGTGCGAGGTGTTCGTCCCACTTACGAGGTCGTTTGTGGGCTGGTTTGGGTCTTCACCCTTTAAGGGCTTGTTTTTATGTTTAAGTGTTGATTTTTGCAAATTATCATCATATTCACAAACCAGGAGACCCGAGACTACGCGGTCAGTTCCAACCAGTTACATTGGTCCAGTGCGAGGTGTTCGTGCCTCCTAAGGGGTCGTTTGGGGATTGGTTTGGGTTTTCACCCTTTAACGGCTTGTTTTTAACTCTAAGTGTTATTTTTGCAAATTATTGTCATATTCTCAATTCGGGAGACTCGGGACTATGCGGTCAGTTCCTACAAGTGACATTGGTCCCGTGCGAGGTGTTTGGGCCTCCTATGGGGTCGTTTGGGGGCAAGTTTGGGTTTTCACCCTTTAACGGCTTATTTTTAAGTTTAAGTGTGATTTTTTCAAATTATCATCATATTCTCAAACCGGGAGACTCGGGACTATGCGGTCAGTTCCTATAAGTAACATTGGTCCCGAGCGAGGTGTTCGTGCCTCTTACGGGGTCGTTTGGGGGCTGGTTTGGTTTTTCACCATTTAAAGGCTTGTTTTTAAGTTTAAGTGTTGATTTTCACAAATTATCATCATATTCTCAAACCAGGAGACTCGGGACTATGCGGTCAGTTCCTATAAGTTACATTGGTCCCGTACGAGGTGTTCGTGCCTGCTAAGGGGTCGTTTGTGGGTTGGTTTGGGTTTTCACCCTTTAACGGCTTGTTTTTAAGTCTAAGTGTTGATTTATACAAATTATCATCATATTCTCAAACCGAGAGACCAGGGACTACACGATCAGACCTTACAAGTGGCATTGGTCCCGTACGAGGTGTTCGTGCCTCTTACTCGTTTGGGGGCTGGTTTGGGTTTTCACCCTTTAATGGCTCGTTTATAAGTTTAAGTGTGATTTTTGCAAATTATCGTCATATTCTCAAGCCGGAAGACCCGGGACTACGCGGTCAGTTCCAACAAGTTACATTGGTCCCGTGCGAGGTGCTCGGTCCTCCAACAAGGTCGTTTGGGGGCTGGTTTGGGTTTTCACCCTTTTTTTTTTGGTAACTTTAAATATATTGAAAAGAAAGATATATACAAGGAGAAGAACACCAAGCCCAGAGGCTAGTACCCAGAAGGTGGGGCATACCCCCCTCCCCAACAAACATCAACATAGGAAATCAGAAGAAGCAAAAAACACTCCCAAAACATCAACAAATAAATCAAAAGAAAATAACATTAGAGGTACAACATGGTTTCAGGAATCCCCCATTGGTTGCAGACCATCCAATTAGTGTAGCTTCTGTTCGTGTTCTTCCAAGTAATGATCTTGATCTTCATCATGTTATTGATCTCATACATGAGCTGACCAGGCGTTCTAGCCCCTCTGCTGTGCATCCTGCCATTCCTTTCCATCCAAATACAATAGATGGTGGTAGTGAAAGATAGAGTTCTGACTTTGTTGATGAGGTTTTTGTTGTTAGCATACTCCACAACCCACTCTAGCTCTCTCTCCCACGTCCCTATATTCCTGTAGCATTGGTTCCTGCAAAGTACTTCCATCCACACCTCCTTAGTGTAAGGGCAGTCAGCAAATAAGTGCGATAAAGTTTCAGTCCCATTAGTGCATAACATGCAATTACTATTGTCCACAATCCCCCACTCCAACAGTTTATCTTTGGTAATAAGACTTCTTCTGCAGATCAGCCAAGCGATGAAAGAGCATTTAGGTATGTTGGCATGGCTCCAAACCAACCTATTCCATTCCACCTCAATGTTGTGACTGCAAATAGCCTTATAGGCAGATTGAATGGAGAAAATCCCATTTGTAGAAGGAACCCACGTAACCACATCCTCCTGCTGCGAAATAACTGGAAGAGTGGCATTCTGGATGTCATTAAGCTCCCACGTAACTGTGGAAGGCCACCTCCAATTCGTTCCTCTAATGAACTCAGCCACCTTGGCGTAGGGGTTGCTGGCAGCATCATAAATGGTCCTATCCCCAAATAACGGTTGTAGAGGCCCAAGCGGGTGCCAGTTATCATGCCAAATAAAAGTGTTATTACCATTACCAATGATAGACTTAATGAGAGGTCTGCTCTCCCTCCTCATTTTCAGAATTTTCCTCCATGTCCATGAGCAATCACTAGGAATAGCAATCGCCCAGAAGCTCCTTCTCTTGATTTTATACATGTGACACCATTTCACCCAAAGACTCTCTTTATTATTGCATATATTCCATATATGTTTCATCATAGCAGCCTTATTCCATTCTTCAATACATTTAATCCCCAACCCTCCCTCGGTTTTAGGCTTACAAACCTTACTCCAAGCCACTTTGGCCCCACTATGCTTCAAATCAGAACCATGCCAGATGAAGTCTCTAATCAGTTGGTCTATATCTTTAATGACACCTTTGGGCATGATGAAAAGACTTGCCCAATACACCTGTATACTGAAAAGGATAGAGAGAGCAAGCTGAAGTCTACCAGCATAGTTGAGCATCTTGTTGGTCCTGCTTTTAATCCTCTTGGTAAGTCTATTAATGAGATCCAAGCAGTCCTCCTTCCTAAGTCTCGTGGAGATCAAAGGCACCCCAAGATATTTGAAGGGAGGCTTCTTTAATTGGAACCCAATTTTGTCAGCTAAAGCCTGAGCCTGAGGAACATCCATTCCCCCACAGTAAATATTGCTTTTCTCCATGTTGGGACAAAGCCCAGAGAGAAGAGCAAACTCCTCAATAGTATGGTTTAGGCAGTCAAGTGTTTCCTCATCCCCCCCACCAAATAACATCAGGTCATCAGCAAAGCAAAGATGGTTAAGACCAATTTCCTTACATTTAGGGTGATAATTGAAGTTCATGTTGTTGCAGTGCTGGTCCAGAAGACAGGAAAAACACTCCATAGCCAGAAGAAAAAGATAAGGGGAGAGAGGGTCACCTTGTCTAAGGCCTCTAGAGCTTTTAAAGAACCCATGGGATTCCCCATTAAGGCTGATGGAGTACCAGGCAGTGGTCACACACTCTTTAATCCACCTAATCATGATATGAGGAAATCTGACCTTCTCTAAGACATCAAAAAGGAACTCCCAACTCACAGTGTCGTAAGCCTTCATAATGTCCACCTTAATAGCACATCTAGCCATACCATTGCCCCTATGATAGTTCCTCATAATCTCCTTAAGTAGAAGGATATTGTCAGCAATAGATCTCCCTCTAACAAAGGCTGCCTGACTCTCACTAATGAGGTGGTTCATGAGGGGCATAATCCTGGCAGCAATGATTTTAGAGATGCATTTGTATATAGTATTGCAGCAGGCAATAGGTCTATAGTCACGCATGGAAGATGGGTTAGAGGTCTTAGGTATGAGGGCAAGAATGGCGCAATTCCATTGCCTAGGCATTTTGCAGTTGATAAAGAAGTGCTTAACAGCCTTAGTCACATCATTCTCAACAACCTCCCAGTTCAACTTGAAGAAGGCAGCATTGAACCCATCAGGTCCGGGAGCTTTATCAGAACCAATAGAGAACATAGCCCTTTTAATTTCATCATTTGAAGGGATGGAGGTGATGCCATCACTCTGATTTTGATTAAGCTTCCTAACCATCAGGTTCTCAATATTGAAGGGTCTGAAACAGTTCATATCATCAGCAGAGAAAAGGTTTTGGAAAAAATTAATAGCTTCATTAGCAACACCCTCGCTACCTTCAATGGTCAGCCCATTAGAGTTCTGAATCATTAGGATTTTCTTCCTAGCACAGTTGCTGTTAACCCTTTTATGAAAGAAGGAGGTGTTCAAATCCCCCAATTGGAGCCAATTAATTCTTGCTTTTTGCTTGAAGAAGGACTCCTCATTGTTCCTCAGATGGTTATAGTAGTTAGAAAGCTCAGTCTCCTCCCTCTTTAGCTCCTGATTACTACCATCATTGTCCAGATTAGCCTGCACCTGATTAAGGAGATTCTTAGCCTCATTAACTCTAACAGAAATATTAGAGTAAAACTTCTTGTTCAGGCTTCTGAGAGGGGTCTTCAATCTTCTAAGCTTGGTAGAGAGTTTAAACACGGGGTTCCCACTACAATCCTCATGCCAAGAATCCATGAGGGTGTCCATGAAGGTGTCATGCTTCATCCAGAAATTGTAGAACTTGAAAGGTTTAGGTTTAGTGATCAAAGATGGCAAGAAGGTAATAAGGATGGGGCTGTGGTCAGAGATACGATGACAGAGAAAGTTAGCCTGGCTATCAGGGAAAGAGGTACTCCAACAAGAGTTCTGGAGGACTCTATCAATCCTTGATTGAACACACGCAGACCCCCCACTCTTATTAGACCAAGAAAACCACACACCAGTGGAATTCATATCTTCAACCTCAATATCCTCAATGCAATTATTGAAATCATCCACAGCTCTATAATCAATTCCATTGTGGCTCTTCTTCTCCTCCTGGTACCTCACAACATTAAAATCCCCCAGAATGATCCAAGGCTGATTGGTAGTGGTAATGAAATTGCACTTGAGGAAGTCCCATAAAGTATTCCTATTTGCGGCTATGTTATGTCCATAGACAAACGTGGCAAAGAATACCTTGTTGGATCCCACAACTTTGACTTTGCATAAAATAGCTTGATGGTGGACGTCACATGTTTCCACATCACAAACATTAGGGTTCCAAGCGATAATGACCCTGGCCACACCACCATTATCCGGGCAGTTATGACACATATTCCAATTAAAAAACAATTATTCTTAATAACCTTCATATGGTTAAGTCTAACTTTAGTCTCCATTAAACCAATTAGAGCAATACCATTGTCACGAATGGTTTTCTTGATTTCATGTTGCTTGTGAGGGGAATTTAAACCCCTAATGTTCCATGAAGCTATCTTGATCATCTTGGTTTAGGCTTGTCTCCACTCCTCTTCAACCAAATGTCGTTTCCCTTCTTCTTCTGCTTCTTTTTGGAAGATGCTTTGTTAGTATGGTCAGTGTATTCCAGATTTCTAGCCATTTCATCAATGGCTTTCACTTTTAGAACAATGCCCTGTGGAGCTGGAGTACTCTCTTCTTGTGGTATCTCTTCAATCTCTATTATTTCATTCTCTTCCTCCCGAGCAAGGATGGCAAAGCTATTCTGATTAGAGCTTGATTGGCCTACATTTGTGATGTCTACCTTATCATGATTGCGTTCACCCTTGTGACTAGCCTTATGTTTCGCAGCAGTTCTAGCCGTGGTAACCTGTTCCCATACATCCGTTAGTGGTTTCATTGGGATAGTACCACCTTTGGGAAAGGCTTTCTCCTCCATTTTGTGATGAGGACAACCATTTAGGTTATGACCGAAGACAAGGCAGTTAGGGCATGAAGGCGGTTTTGCTTGAAACTCAACCCTAACTGGTGTGGTAGTACCATCCTCCATTGTAACATTGATGCTGTTAGGGTAAGTTGCTGTGGCCTCCACGTCGATTCATATGCGAGCATAGGTTATTCTATTCATTTCTTCCGTCATGGCATCAGCGTAAAGGGGAAGACCCACCGAGCTGGCGATGTAACTAAGCCCTTCTTCCGTCCAAAGTTGAACAGGAATGTCGTAGAACTTGACCCAAACAGGGATTTTCTTCACCGTGTCTTTAGAGAACTTGAACTGTGCTTGCCATTTGTTAAGGATGATAGTCATACCTGCAAAATGCCATGGCCCATTGTCCAGCACCTCATCACGCTGGCTTTGTTTATCAAACATGAAAATGAAAAATCCATTATCATGCGCTATGACCTTCGTCATACCATATTTTCCCCATAGTCTAGTAGCAGCGTTGTTAACAAAGGAAAAATGAAGCTTTTTCCCTAAGAAATAACTAACCATGCTGTTCTCCCAACGACCGTACCCTTTCCTGGCAACATCGAGCGGTGGGTTGACAGTGATGGTGGACTCCACAACTGATGGTTGGTGAAAAGTTAGTTTGAGTTTTGGTTTCTTCTTTTCTACGATAATAGAACTCCATGTCTTGTCAGAGCGTATCATGTTGTTGGTCTGGGGTATAGGGACTCCCAGGCTTACTTTCTCATATCCCAGCTTTCTCTCACTAGCAGGTATAGTGCCAGATAGGGTAGTAGACGTACTGGATACTCCATTTGAGACCTTATCAATATCTGTCAACTTTAAAACAGCTTCCGTACTATCTAACGTCTCCTTGAGCCCACCGTTTCTGCCTGCACAGTTCTCGGGGCTGAACCCTACCTTTACGTCCATTGCCATCCCGGACGGAGACAAGTTCTCAACCCGGTCATTGGAGGTTCTGAACATCTTCACATCTTCAAGGGAGTAGCCTTTGCTCAAGAGGAAATTCATAACGATGTTATTATCAGTGCTTGTCTCTTGTATCCTTGCAAGATGCTCAAATGCTCTATCAAAGCTTTTATCGAACGTTAAGATTTGCCCTTCTTCTGCCTCGTCAGTCTTTTTCAAAATCATGCCATCGCCTGGGATAAGGGCAGTATTCTTTACAGAAGACCCTACACCCGATTCAGCCATCATAGAAGATGGAGTTTGAGAAATAGCTTTCACACGTATTGCTGAAGGTAGGTTAGAAGGAGTAGGGTTAGGAGAGGAAGGCCGGCCATCAGGTTTGGTCATCGGAGCTATGCTTGGTTTAAGGATAGCGTTAGAGTAAGGTTTAGTGTTAGGGTTAGGGTTAGTCATGGCTGGAAAGTTTGGTGGTGGTTGGGGACAGGGTTTGTGTTCCTTTAACGGCTTGT
This sequence comes from Sambucus nigra, assembly GCA_949130495.1. Taxonomy (NCBI): domain Eukaryota; kingdom Viridiplantae; phylum Streptophyta; class Magnoliopsida; order Dipsacales; family Adoxaceae; genus Sambucus; species Sambucus nigra. The sequence goes on from OX422211.1 coordinate 404,646,518, forward strand.
TTTTATGTCTAAGTGTGATTTTTGCAAATTATCATCATATTCTCAAACTGGGAGACTCGGGACTACGCGGTCAGTTCCTACAAGTGACATTGGTCCCGTGCGAGGTGTCCGTGCCTCCTACGGGGTTGTTTTGGGTTGGTTTGGGTTTTCACCCTTTAACGGCATATTTTTAATTTTAAGTATGATTTTTGCAAATTATTGTCATATTCTCAAACCGGGAGACCCGGGACTACGCGGTCAGTTCCTACAAGTGACATTGGTCCCGTGTGAGGTGTTCATGCCTCTTTCGGGGTCGTTTGGAGGCTGGTTTGGGTTTTCACCCTTTAATGGCTTGTTTATAAGTTTAAGTGTGATTTTTGTAAATTTTCGTCATATTCTCAACCTGGATGACCCAGAACTATGCGGTCAGTTCCAACAACTTACATTGGTCCCGTGCGAGGTGTTAGTGCCTCTTACGGGGTCCTTTGGGAGATGGTTTGGGTTTTCACCCTTTAACGACTTATTTTTAAGTTTAAGTGTGATTTTTGCAAATTATTGTCATATTCTCAAACCGGGAGACCCGGGAATACGTGGTCAGTTCCTACAAGTGGCATTGGTCCCGTGCGAGATGTTCATGCCTCTTCCAGGGTCGTTTGGACGCTGGTTTGGGTTTTCACCATTTAATGGCTTGTTTTAAGTCTAAGTGTTGATTTTTGCAAATTATCGTCATATTCTCAAACCGAGAGACCCGGGACTACACGATCAGTTCTTACAAGTGACATTGGTTGCGTGCGAGGTGTTCGTGCCTCTTACGAGGTCGTTTGTGGGCTGGTTTGGGTCTTCACCCTTTAACGGCTTGTTTTTAAGTTTAAGTGTGATTTTTGCAAATTATCGTCATATTCTCAAGTCAGAAGACCCGAGACTCCGCGGTCAGTTCCAATAAGAAACATTGGTCCCGTGCGAGGTGTTTGTGCCTCCTACGGGGTCGTTTAGGAGCTGGTTTGGGTTTTTACCCTTTAACGGCTTGTTTTTAAGTTTAAGTGTTGATTTTTGCAAATTATCATCATATTCTCAAACCGGGAGATCCGGGACTACGCGGTCAGTTCCTATAAGTTACATTGGACCCATGTGAGGTGTTCGTGTCTGCTAAGGGGTCGTTTGGGAGTTTGTTTTGGTTTTCACCCCTTTAACAACTTGTTTCTAAGTCTAAGGGTTGATTTTTGCAAATTATCATCATATTCTCAAATCGAGAGACCCCGAACAACACGATCAATTCCTATAAGTTACATTGGTCCCGTGCGAGGTGTTCGTGCCTCTAACGGGGTCGTTTGGGAGCTGCTTTGGGTTTTCACCATTTAAAGGCTTGTTTTTAAGTTTAAGTGTTGATTTTCACAAATTATCATCACATTCTCAAACCAGGAGATTCGGGACTATGCGGTCAGTTCCTATAAGTTACATTGGTCCCGTGCGAGGTGTTCGTGCCTGCTAAGGGGTCGTTTGTGGGTTGGTTTGGGTTTTCACCCTTTAACGGCTTGTTTCTAAGTCTAAGTGTTGATTTTTACAAATTATCGTCATATTCTCAAACCGAGAGACCTGGGACTACACGGTCTGTTCTTATAAGTGGCATTCATCCCGTACTGATTTTTGCAAATATTTGTCATATTCTCAAACCGGGAGACCCGGGACTACGCGGTCAGTTCCAACAAGTTACATTGGTCCCGTGCGAGGTGTGTGTGCCTCCTACGGGGTCGTTTGAGGGCTGGTTTGGGTTTTCACCCTTTAACGGCTTGTTTTTAAGTTAAATGTTGATTTTGCAAATTATCATCATATTTTCAAACCGAGAGATGCGGGACTACGCGGTCAGTTCCTACAAGTTACATTGGTCCAGTGCGAGGTGTTCGTGCTTCTTACGGGGTAGTTTGGGGGCTGGTTTGGGTTCTCACCCTTTAATGGCTTGTTTTTAAGTCTAAGTGTGATTTTTGCAATTTATCATCATATTCTCAAATCGGGAGACCCGGGACTACGCGTTCAATTCCAACAAGTTACATTGGTTCCATGCGAGGTGTTCGTGCCTCCTACGGGGTCATTTGGGGGAGGGGGTTCATCCTTTAACGGCTTGTTTTTATGTTTAAGTGTTGATTTTTGCAAATTATCGTCATATTCTCAAATCGGGAGACCCGGGACTACGCGGTCAGTTCCAACAAGTTACATTGGTCCCGTACGAGGTGTTCGTGCCTCCTATGGCGTCGTTTGGGGGCTGGTTTGGGTTTTCACCCTTTAACGACTTGTTTTTAAGTTTAAGTGTTGATTTTTACAAATTATCGTCATATCCATAAACCGGGAGACCCGGGACAACGCGGTCAGTTCTTACAAGTTACATTGGTCCTCTGTGAGGTGTTCATGCCTCTTACGGGGTCGTTTGGGGGCTGGTTTGGGTTTTCACCCTTTAACGGCTTGTTTTTAAGTCTAAGTGTGTTTTTTGCAAATTATCGTCATATTCTCAAATCGGGAGACCCGGGACTACGCGGACAGTTCCAACAAGTTACATTGGTCCGTGCGAGGTGTTCGTGCCTCCTACGGGGTCGTTTGAGGGCTGGTTTGGGTGTTCACCCTTCAACGTCTTGTTTTTAAGTTTAAGTGTTAATTTTTTCAAATTATCATCATATTCTCAAATCGGGAGACGTGGGACTACGCGGTCAGTTCCAACAAGTTAAATTTGTCCCGTACGAGGTGTTCGTGCCTCCTACGGGGTCGTTTGGCGGTTGGTTTGGGTTTTCACCCTTTAATGCCTTTTTTTTTAATTTTAAGTATTGATTTTTACAAATTATCGGCATATTCTCAAACCGGGAGACCCGGGACTACGCGATCAGTTCCTACACGTTACATTGGTCCCGTACGAGGTATTCGTGCCTCTTACCCGGGACTACGTTTATTGATTTTAAAAAAAATTGATGTAGTTTCATTTGTTTATTCATTAAATCGAACTTGTTTTAACATATGAAATAAACTCAACAGCAGCATCATATTTCAAAACCAGACCACCAGCAAATCCCTTCCACCAATTTAACTAAATAAGCTCATAAAGTAAGCCATTTTACGTTTGGCTACTTGTCGCTATTTCAGACCATTTTTCTATTTAATGCTACTACAACTTTTATGAGAATTTGAGACTTTGAGACTAACCAGATTTCTTTTGCATTATGATAGCCACCCGATGAACTCCTCGTGCCCTGACTTCTTGAAAGTATACCATTTTGGTCCAACAATGTCTGCAAATTCTCAAATCTTCTATTCTGAGCGGCATTTAGTTATTCGTGAGATGAGATCTTATCTTTCAAGTTTCTCAGCTCTTCATTATGAGATCGAGACTGTGTTATGACTGTTGAATTATCAGAAGACTTATATTAGACGGTTTGTCTTATAAAATATAAAAAGGATAAAGGGGGAAAGAACTGAAACATACATGTGTCATCCCCAATTAAAAATTTGCGAGGGAGGATGGGGGATTTGGATAGGATGGGTGACAAATACACATGGGGGCCAAGAAAAAATGAATCATCTCCCAAGTATTTTGAAGTTGGAATGGAAGGCGGTGCACATGAGGGCGAAGATTCCTTCATGGAAGATGACTTGAGCGAGTACTCCTCATCGCTGAAAAGATTTGGAAATATAAAGTTTGGAACCGATTCATCGGATACTAAAATTGTTGTGACAGTATAGAATAAAGATGGCGACGAAAGAAATTCAATATCAGGCGATGAGTTATCATCGCATGAAGGTTGAATTTCGAAGGAAATAGGATCGTTTACAATGAAACTTTCTTCTTTGAGAATCAAAGAATAAACGAGTTCATTGAAAATGGATACTACGTCCATTTCTTCCTCAATTTCATTCTTCACTATACCATGGTTCAAGTCAAGAATGATTTGTTCCAAAGTAGGTACAAAGTCCTCATTCGGTTCAAAACATTCTTCGACTTCGGAAGTCTCAAAAGAAAAGTCGTTGTTGGATTCAAATAATAGATCCAAATCATGTTCCCAACAACGATTTTCTTCCCGATAACAGTTTTCAATTCTCTCATTTTCAAGCATGCGCAAGCCCTCACCGAAAGTTAAACGGCGAGGAGCAGATTCTTGGAAATGAGAAGTTTGAAAATTGTTCTTGGGATCAAAATCATTAACATAAGAATTTTGAAAATGATTGCAATTTGTTTCAAAATTCTTATCAGTAGGATCTTGCGACCCAAAATCGAGATGATCATTCCCAAAATTGATGTAATCCATACTTTAACTTTCGTAATACTCGCCCAATGTCATTTTAAATGTTGCAATTTTTTGGACAAGTAAGTATTGACAAAAAGTCATAGGTTTACCGAAATTTTGAGAATTATTGTGACGATTACCAGAAAAATTAGAATAAGACATGCTTACACTAAAATAAGGCTCGAGAGGGAAAATTCCACAAAGCAATGTGTGACAGGAAAATTCAAGCGTTTCTAGGCGCTCAAATGTGCAAATCCTACAAAAAAGGTTAATTCAAAAAATACAAATACAAAAGAAAAAAATACTATGAAGTAATAAGATTATTACAATCTATAACAAAAAATGTCCCCGGTAATGGCGCCATTTTGATCGAGCGCGAAAGGTAGCATCGCGTCATAATGCTAATCGTTGAATTCATTTCGCCTACTTAACAGAAAATCCTAAATTACGACTGCACTTGTGATACAAGTATAGCGGTAAGTCGGGTATCGAGAATCCACTGGGAGTGTTCGACAGATTTTAATCGCTTTATTACTTCAGGAATAAAAGTGTAAAAGGTGATGGGTGATTGTAAATAAAAGAAAAGAGAGAAGTTAAGTCTACACAAAAGTAAAATGAGGATCGGGATAACATCCAACCATAAGGATTGGTCGATCGATCGATCAATCAGATATTTTCCCACTGCCTTTGTTTGGAGTGTGAAAATACAACGGTCAATCGATCGACCCTCTTGGTCGATCGATCGATCAAGAAGGTTTCAGCCTTCTCCCCTGCTTTGGTTCCTTTGTAGTTCCTTTTCGCTAAAAATCCCGTAACTTCTTCGTTCGGACTCGAAATCGCACACCATTCACGAACACGCGAAGCTCGTAAGGAGGGCTACAACTTTCGTGAGATGGTGGGCCAGGTGCCCAAGCTGTGAAATGACTAAATTGCCCTTGAACGTGTGGAAATGTACAAAACTTCACCGGAATGCGGCCGAACTTCATACTTAGCATCCAAATACCTATAAAAGCTCAATTAACCCCTGCAAAGCATGTTAACATAGAAATTCAAGGTTGTCTTGTTAATGAGCATAAATATAGGGAGTAAGATACTTGAGGGGGCCAATAATGCATATGTTAACGGATGAAATACGTAATATTTGCGTATTGTCACTTTCGATTTGGGAATGTGATCAAAACTCGAAAATAGTTTGACTTAGGCGGGACAATTCCCCATTAAAGGGAGAAAATGCAAAACCTCCCCTCAGAGGTATGAACATCGTGAATGGGATCAGCGTAATATGTAGCAACTAACCACGTAGTCACGAGAGTCCCAGTTTGAGAATATGAAAAAAACTTAAAAATAGTTAGACTTTGGCTTAGAAACACTCTCTTAATGGGCAAGAAGGCAAAATAGCTTTCAAACGGCCCCGCAAGAGGCATGAAAACCTCGGATGGGACCAACACACCATGTAAAAACTGACCATGGAATCGTGGATCACCCCCTTTGAGAATATGACCAAATGTTGCGAATAGTTTGACTTAGGCTTGAAATCACCTCATTAAAAGGGAAATTTTTCAAAATAGCCCACAAACTGCCCGACAATCGACTTGAACACCTTGCACGCGAAAAAACGTATCACGTAAAATATATCACTTAGTCACAGGACTCCCAATATGATAATATGACCCAAACTTTCAAATAGTTACACGTAGGATTCAAAACATCGTATTAAAGGGAAAAACACAAAAGTCCCCCAAACGGCCCAATAAAGGGCACAAACACCTCGAACAGGAGCAATGTAACATGTAGCAACTGACCCCCTAGTTACGGGACTCCTGATTTGAGAATGTGACATAAAATTTGAACTAGTTAGACTAAGGCTTAAAAACACCTCGTTAAATGGAGAAAATGAAAAAATCTCCCAAAAGGCCCCGTAAGAGGCACGAACACCTCGTACGGCCCAACTTAACATGTGGAAACTGACTGTGTAGTCACAGGACTCTCGGTTTGAGAATGTGACCAAAATATTAGAATAGTTAGACTTAGGCTTGAAAACACCCCGTTAAATGGAGAAAATGAAAAAAAAAATGGCTATGTAAGAGGCTCAAACACCTCACACGAGACCAACATAACACGTGGCATTTGACTACATAGTCATAGGAGTCCCAGTTTGAGAATATGACAAAAATGTGAAAGAAGTTAGACTTTGGCTCGAAAATGGCCCATTAAATGGAGAAACAAATAGCCCCCAAACGGCCTCCTGAAAGCAACGAACGGCTCAGATGGGATTAAAATAACTCATAGCAGCTTACCGTGTAGTCCTGGAAGTCTAAATATTTAGGCATGGGCTTGAAAATAACCCATTAAAGTGAGATATTGCAAAATATCACCCATCCCCACAAGAAGCACGAACACCTTGCACGAGACCAACATAACACGTAGCAACAGACCGCGTAGTCACAAGACTCCCGTCTTGAGAATATAACCAAAATTTGCAAATAGTTAAGCTTATGCTTGAAAACACACCGTTTAAGGATGAAAACATAAAATAGCCTCCAAACACTCCGACAAGAGGCACGGACTCCTCATAGGAAACTAACGTAATACATTGTAACTGATCGCATAGTCACATGACTCTCGATTGGAGAATATGACCAAAACTTGCATATAATTATACTTAGGTTTCAAAACACCCTTAAACAATCATAAAAACAGCTCCACATGAGGAACGAACACCTCACATGGGACCAACATAACACGTAATAATTGAACATTCACAAGACCCTCGATTTAAGAATATCTCCAAAAGTTGCCTATAGGATTAAAAACACTCTACTAAATGGAAAAAATGCAAAACGGCCCCATAAGAGGCATGAACACCTTGCAAGGGACCAACATTACACATAGAAACTAATCACGTAGTCACGTGACTCCATGTTTGATAATATAACCAAAACTTTCAAATAATTATAGTTGGGCTTGAAAACACCCTCTTATAGGGTGAAAATTCAAAACTCCCCCAAATGGCGCCATAAGATGAACGAACACCTCGTACGGGACAAACGTAATACATAACAACTGATCGCATACTCACGCAAATTCCAGTTTGAGAATATAACCAAAACTTGCAAATATTTGGACTTGGGCTTTAAAATACCCAGTTAAATGAAAAAAAATGAAAATAATCCTCAAATGCCCCATAAGAGTTAGGAACACCTCTCACGAGATCAACGTAATATGTAGAAATTGACCTTGTAGTCATGGAACTCCCGAATGTGATCAAAACTTGTAAATAATTAGACATAGGCTTTAAAACACCCCGTTAAAGGAGGAAAATTCAAAAATTCCCTAAACATCCCGGTAACTAGTATGAACCCCTCGCACGGGACCAACATAACACATAGCAACTGACCGCGCAGTCACAGAACTCTCGGTTTAAGAATTATAACCAAAACTTACAAATAGTTGGACTGAGGTTTAAAAACACCCCGTCAAGGGGAGAAAATGCAAAATAGTTTCCAAAATGTCCCTCAAGATGCACGAATACCTCGTACAAATCAAATGTAACATGAAGCAACTGCTGACTGCATAGTCACGAGACTACTGGTTTGAGAATATGACAAAAAGTTGCCAATAGTTTGATTTAGGCTTGGAAACACTCCATTAAATAGCGAAAATGAAAAATAGCCCCAATGGCCCTGCAAAAGGCACAAACACGTCTCACGGGACAACTTAACTAATAGCAACTGACCATGTAGTCGCGGGACTTTCGGTTTGAGAATATGTCCAAAACTCGCAAATTAATATACTTGGTCATGAAAGCACCCCATTAAATGGTGAAAAATAAAATATCCCCTAAACTACCCCGCAAGAGGCACTAACACCTCACATGGGACAATGTAACAGGTAGCAGCAGATCGCATTGTCATGAGACTACCGGTTTGAGACAATGACCACATTTTGTAAATAGCAAGACTTAGGCTTGAAAACACCCCGTTAAAGTATGAAATTGGAAGACGACCCTCAAACACTCCCACAGAGACACGAACTCCTTGCAAGGTATCAACATAACACGTTGGAACTGATCGCATAGTCACAGGACTCTCGGTTTGATAATTTGACCAAAACTTGCAAATAATTAGACCTAGACTTGAAACCACACCATTAAAGTGAAAATTTTCAAAATAAACTCAAACTTCCCTACAAGAGGCACGAACACCTCGTACGGGACCAATATAACATGTAGTAAGTGATATCGTAGTCACGGGACTTTCAATTTGAGAATATGACCAAAATTTGCAAATAGTTAGACTTTGGCTTAAAAGGACCCTATTAAAAGGGTAAAATGCAAAAAGGCCCACAAACAGCCTCACAAGAGGCACGAACACCTTGCACGGGACCAACATAACATGTAAAAACTGTTTGCCTAGTCACAAGACTCCTGCTTTGATAATATCACCAAAACATGCAAATAATTAGACTAAGGTTTGAAAATGCCACCTTAAGGGGCGAAAAAGCAAAATAGTCACTAAAACGGCCTAACAAAAGGCACGAACACCTTGCACTGGACTAACATAACACATAGCAACTAATCGCGCAACCACGGGACTCCCGATTTAAGAATATGATCAAAAGTTACTAGTAGCAAACTTAGGCATGGAAAAACTCTATTAAATGGAAAAAAATACAAAATTCCCACAAATGTCCCCGCAAGCAAATAAACACCTCGCACAAGATAAACATAACGCAGACCAACTGATCGCGTAGTCACGGGAGTCTCCATTTTAGAATATGACCAAAACTTGCAAATAGTTATACTTAGTCTTAAAAACACACCATTAAAAAAATTGAAAAACAATCTCCAACTGGCCTCGCTAGAGGCACAAACACCTTGCACGGGACCAATGTAACTCGTAGCAACTTACCCCATAGTCATGGGATTCTCAATTTTAGATTGTGACCAAAACATATAAATAGTTAGACTTAGGCTTGGAAACACCACGTTAAAGGGAAAAATGTAAAGCATCCCCTAAATGGCCCCATAAGAGGCACGAACACCTCGCACATGACCAACGTACCACGTAGCAGCTGATCGCGTAGTCACATGACTCCCAATTTGAGATTTTAACAAAAACTTGGAAATAGTTAGAGTTTTTTTTTTTTTGGGGAATTTAATTGTATATAAAAAGACCAAAAGATTTACAGAGGAAGAATCCCCTCACAGAACAAGAAAACCTTAGGGCATACCCCACAGGCAAACAGGCCAAACAGGCCGGGACCAAACAAAACCTAAACTAGAAGTTTATCTTCAGGGATGTTCCAGTACATACAAGCCATCCAGTTAGTAAAACTCCTTCTGTCCTTCTTCCACGTTAGAGCTTTTGCTCTAACCATGTTTTCAATACCCTTGATAATAGAATCAAGGGAATTGGAGACATGCTTAAAGCATCTAGAGTTCCTCTCCAACCAAATGCAGTAGATAGTGGTGGTAAAGGAGAGGGATCTAATCTTGTCACAAAGGGTCTTCGTAGAATGGTTAACAGTAGCCAAACCCAACTCACTATACAGACCCTGGCCATCCCTATAACATTGGTTCCTAAGCATCACCTCCTCCCAAATACATTTACTAAGGCTGCACTGAGAGAACAAATGGTTATATGACTCCCTTTCAGTCCCACATAACTCACACAGGTCATCCTCAGAAACTCCCCACTCATGTAATTTAACTTTAGTATTGATGGCCTTCCTAACCACCAACCAAGTTATGAAAGAGCATTTAGGGATACACACCTTACTCCACACAAACTTGCTCCAGTTGACCTTAGGCTTATGGGCCTTTAAAAGCTCCCAAGCGGACGCAATGGTGAATATTCCATGATTTGATGGGAGCCAAACAACAGTATCAGTTCCCTCGTGGATTGTAGGAAGAGCAGCATTCTTCACTTCATTCAGCTCCCATGTCACTCTAGATGGCCATCTCCACTCCAAATGGTGTATAAAATCTGACACTTTAGCTTTAAGATTGCTAGCAGAATCATAGACAATGTTATCCCCATAAAGGTTATGTAAAGGGCCATTAGGGTGCCAATTATCGAACCACATAAAAGCATGCTCCCCATTCCCAATGCAGGTCTTGATTTGTCTTCAAAACTTCTCTCTGTTCTTGAGGATTTTCCTCCAACTCCATGAAGAATCATTTGGAATACTCAAAGCCCATATGCTTCTTCCTTTGATCTTGTAAGTATTACACCACTTGATCCATAAGCTGTCCTTCTTACTACAGAGGTTCCACAAATGCTTCGCGATAGCCGCTGTGTTCCAAGTCTCTAAACATTTAATATTGAGCCCTCCTTCATCAAGAGAAACACAAAGATCCACCCAAGCAACTTTAGCCCCTTTGCTATTAGCCTCATCCCCTTTCCATAAGTAATTCCTCATAATTTGCTCAATCTTCTTTATAATACTCTTGGGCAGAATAAAAATGCTAGACCAATACACCTGAATGCTGAAAATCACAGTCTTCACAAGAAGGAGCCTACCTGCAAAACTCAAGAACTTATTAGTCCAACATCTGGTTCTCATAGTAATTCTATCCACCAAGTGAGAACAGTCCTCCTTCTTCAACCTAGTTGTGATGAGAGGAACCCCAAGATATCGAAATGGAGGGGTCCCATGCTGAATGCCAAGAATAGTTGAAATGTCCTGAATCTCATCCTCACTAATCCCAGCAGTGAACAGGTTGCTTTTCTCTAAATTGATCATCAACCCAGATAAGGAGCTAAACTTTGATATTGCCTCCTTCATAATGCTGCAGGAAGCAGTGTCCCCTCCAGCAAAGACAATTAAATCATCAGCAAAACTAAGGTGAGTCAATGCTATCTCTTTGCATCTAGGGTGAAAACTGAACAGGTCTGATTCAGTAGCTTTAGTAATTATCCCAGAGAAAACCTCCATCACAAGCAAGAAAAGGTAGGGAGAGATAGGGTCCCCCTGCCTGAGCCCTCTTTTCCCATGAAAGAAGCCCTTAAGTTCCCCATTCATGCTAATGGAGAATCTGGTGGTAGTCACACATTTGGTGATCCACCCTATGACTTTGGAAGGGAAACCAACATGGTCCAACAGCTTTATCAAAAAGTCCCAGCTCACAGTATCATAAGCTTTCAGAATATCAATCTTGATTGCACATCTCGGAGGCCAAGAGTCCCTATGATAATTCCTCATTAACTCCTGTAATAACAAGATATTATCAGCAATTGATCTACCTTCAACAAAGGCAGCCTGATTAATACTAATAAGGCCAGGCATCAACTTCTTTAGCCTGCAAGTGATCACTTTGGAAATACACTTGTACAAGGTGTTACAGCAAGAGATGGGTCTGAAATCCCTCATACTTCTAGGGGTAGCTACCTTTGGTATTAAAGCCAGAGCAGTACAATTCCACTGCTTGAAGAAAGTCCCCGTGTCAAAAAAGAACTTTATAGCCTCACACACCTCTCTCCCAATGAGCTCCCAATTCTTTTTAAAGAAGTAACTGTTAAACCCATCAGGACCCGGGGCCTTGTCAGACCCAATGCTAAACATAGCTTTCTTAATCTCATCATGAGTGACCTCCTCCTCCAGGTCACAAGCCTGCTCAGGGGTTAGTTTATTCTTGATCAACTCCCCCAGGACAGCATTTGCATTCTCACACTGCACCCTATTCCCTAACAAGTTCTGAAAAAACCTCACAGCTTCAGTAGACACCTGCTCACTGCCTTCAATTCTCACCCCAAGATCATTCTCAATGCTCACAATCTTCCTTCTAGCCCTGTTCTGGTTTACTTTCTTATGAAAGAAAGTGTTGTTTTGGTCGCCCAGCTGCAGCCATTTGGTTCTAGCCTTTTGTCTAAGGAAAGACTCCTCATCATTCCTTAACTCTGCATATTTGATTCTCAACTCTTTAGCAGCCACCTGCAGGACCATACTATCACCATCTCTGTCCATCTCACTTTGAATAGCATCAAGCTTAGTCTTGGTATCAGCAACCTGAGTAGAAATCTTATTAAAGAATTTCTTATTAAAGTGCTTTAAAGAGGCTTTAACTCTATTCAGTTTGCTGTAGAGCCTCTGCATTGGATTTCCATCCACCTCAACATCCCAAGCAACAATGATTGTGGGAGAAAAATCAACATGGTTCATCCAGAAGTTAAAAAACTTGAAAGGTAATGGGCCCCTAATGATAGTGTTATCCACAAAGGTGATAATAGGACTATGATCAGAAATACCACAAGGCAGGGTAATAGCTTGTGAGTTGGGGAAAAAAGCAGTCCACCAATCATTGTGTAGGACCCTGTCAATTCTGGACTGTACATTATTAACTCCAAGATGATTCTTATTCCAGGTGAACCACAGCCCACTATTAACCATATCATCAGCATTCAACTCGTTAAGACACTCATTAAACTCATCAGTAGCAGCTCTGTCAATATCCAAAATCCCTCTTTTTTCCTCTTGGCATCTGACCACATTAAAATCCCCCATGAGTAACCAAAGCCTATCATTGATCACCCTCTTATTTGCATAAAGGAATGTCCATAAACACCTCCTCTGCTCAGGCAGGTTATCACCATATATGAAAGTCGCATAGAAAGAGTTACTAGTACCAACGATATTTACAAGGCAGAAAATAGCTTGTCTATGAGAAGCAATCACATCAATCTTCAAACTATTGGGGTTCCATCCCACAATTACTCTAGCCACTCCCCCATCCAAAGGGCAGTTGTGAATATACTCCCAATGATAGAAGCACATATTCTTGACAGTTACCATGTTGTTCCTTCTAATCTTAGTTTCAACAAGACTAATAAGGTCTAATTTATTATCTCTAATTAGCTTAACCACCTCCATCTGTTTGTGGGGAGCATTAAGACCCCTTATATTCCAAGTACCCATCCTTGTCATCTAAACTTTTTGTATTTGCTGCCCGAACTCTTCTTCACCTTGTTGTTGCTACTGCACACCTCTTTCCCATCCCTTCTGATGACATCTCCAAACCTCCCCTGATCAAGTTCATCCACTGCTTTAATTTTAAGGGCCAGCCCTGTAGGGGCAGGGGTTGTAACAAGAGGAGAGTCCTCCACATCATCTAGAATACCAAACTGATTAGAGGTTGTAACCAAGTTTGTATTATTCTCTCCATCTTCAATCTTACCTGTACTCACTATCTCACTAGTCATACCATCTATTTCCATCCCACTCTTGACTAAATCAATTGTTTCAACAGTTTTGGATGGCTTATAGGCTTTAGTTTGCACTTTGGTCCAGCCTTCTTCCAAGGCCTTTTGAATCTCAGCTTGGCCTAAGATAGGATATACCTCTGCTTTATTATTTTTTGCCACCCAAGCTTTCTTCCCCTTAGGACAGTTGATCAGGGCATGACCAAATATTCCACAATGGACACAAGATGGAGGTTTCTCTTGGTATTCCACTCCAACTACTGCAATGGATCCATCCTCCATGGTGACATCAATGTTATTTGGGAATTCTGCCCTGACATTTAACTCCACACAAATCCTTGCAAAACTGATTCTCTTCATACCTTCAGTAACTGTATCAGCATACATAGGAACTCCCACTGAGCTAGCAACATAGCTAAGCCCCTCCTCTGTCCATAATTGGACAGGTATGTTATGGAATTTCACCCAAACAGGTATCTTTGAGGTTGAATCTTTGCTGAAAGAGAAGTTTGGTGTCCATTTTTGGATAATAATTGGGTTCCCCACAAAATGCCAAGGTCCATTATCAATTACCTCATCCCTCATATTAGCATTATCAAACATAAAGAAGTAGACTCCATTATTGTGTCCCACTATTTGATTGAGGCCAAATTTATCCCAAAGCCTGTGTGCTATACTGCAAACCAAGGTGTAAGGCAAACTTCTCCCCAGAAAACACCCTACCATACTGCTTTCCCACTTAGCATAGCCATTTTTTGCCACCTCTGGAGGTGGGGAGACTGTGATTCTATTATCTACAATAGAGGGAGCATGGTAAGTAAATCTTAGCTTGGTCTGTCTTTTATCCGCTACAACTTCTTTCCAAGATTTTTCCACCTTGGCCAGGGGAGGGGAAGCTAAGGGGCCATCTTTTTCAATATCCATCATAGGATTCGTAGTCTTTACCTCCACTAACTTACATCCCTCAGTGAAGGAGACCTCATCTTTGAGTATGGCACCCCTGAACTGTAAAAAGTCCTCTTGGGTGAAACCTTTTTCTTCGAGAAATTTTTTATAAACATCCTTTTCTTCATTTAACTCCTTAATTCTAGAAACATCAGCATTAGCCCTTGCAATGCTATCTTCCGAAGCAGTTACTTGCCCCTCTTCAAGCTCCTCAGATTCGCACGCATCTACAAAACAAACTCCTACCGGACCAGTCTTCATTCCACCCTCCAAACCAGGAGAGCCACTACCACGAGTGGCCGGAGGTAGGGGAGGCATAGTAGATGGCGATTGGAAGTCGGAGCTGGTTGATTTAGGAAGGCGGCGACTCGCCGGCGGGGGTACTCAATTTAGGGTCGTGTTTGGTTGGGGTTTTTTTAGTGAGAAGGGAGAGCATTGGAAATAGTTAGAGTTAGTCTTGAAAACACACCATTAAAGGGAAAAATAAAAAGCAGCCTCTAAATGGACCTACTAGAGGCACGAACACCTCGCACGGGACTAACCTAACACATAGCAATTGCCCCCATAATAACGGGACTCTCGATTTGAGAATGTGACCAAAATTTCAAATAGTTAGACTTGGGCTTGAGAACACCCCGTTATAGGGAGAAAATGAAAAAAATCCCCTAAATGGCCCATAAGAGGCACGAACACCACGCATGGGACGAACATAACATATGGCAAACAATCGAATTGTCATATGATTCATGGTTTGAGAATGTGACCAAAACGTGAAAATAGTTAGACTTAGCGTTGAAAGCGCCCCTATAAATGGTTAAAATGAAAAAACGAACCCAAATAGCCCCACAAGTGGCATGGAAACCTCACACGGGACCAACGTAACACATGGTACTAACCTCATAGTCATGGGAGTCCCAATTTGAGAATATAACCAAAATGTGAAAATAGATAGACTTACGCTCGAAAACACCCCGTCAAATTGGGAAATCATCAAAATAACCCCCAAATAACCACGTAAGAGGCACAAAAAACTTCGATGGGATTAATGTATTTCGTAGCAACTCACAATATAGTCACGGGACTCCCATTTTGAGAATATGACCAAAACTTACAAATAGTTAGACTTGGGATTGAAAATAAGCAAATTATCGTCGTATTCTCAAATTGGGAGACCCGTGACTGCATTGTCAGTTCCTACAAGTTACATTGGTCCCGTGAGAGGTGTAGGTGCCATCCACGGGGCCGTTCGGGGGCTATTTCGAGTTTTCACCCACTAACGCCATTTTTTAAGCCTAAGTCTAGAAATTTGAAAATTATCATCGTATTCTCAAACCGGGAGACCCGCGACTACGTTGTCAGTTCCTACGAGTTACATTTGTCCCGTGAGAGGTGTTGGTGCAACCCACAGGGCCATTCGTGGGCTGTTTCGGGTTTTCCCCCACTAACGCCATTTTTTAAGCCTAAGTCTAGAAATATGCAAATTATCATCGTATTCTCAAACCGGTAGTCCTGCGGCTGTGCGATCAGTTCCTATTGAGTCACATTGGTCCCATGGGAGGTGTTGGTTCCACCCACGGGCCATTCGAGGGTTGTTTTTGGTTTTCACCCTCCAACGCCATGATTTTAAGCCTAAGTTTAGAAATATACAAATTATCTTCGTATTCTCAAACCGGGAGTCCTACGGTAGCACGATCAGTTCCTATGAGTCACATTGGTCCCGTGGGAGGTGTTGGTGCCACCCACGGGGCCATTCGAGGGCTGTTTTGGATTTTCACCCTCTAACGCCATGATTTTAAGTCTAAGTTTAGAAATATACAAATTATCATCGTATTCCCAAATCGGTAGACCCGTGACTGCGGGGTCACTTCCTACGAGTTACATTGGTCCCGTGGGAGGTGTTGGTGCCACCCACGGGGCCGTTCGGGGTCTATTTTGGGTTTTCACCCTCTAACACCATGTTTTTAAGCCTAAGTCTAGAAATATGCAAATTATTGTCGTATTCTGAGACTGGGAGACCCACGACTGTGAGGTCAGTTCCTACGAGTTACATTGGTTCCATGGGAGGTGTTGGTGCCACCCACGGGGCCGTTCGGGGGTTGTTTCGAGTTTTCACCCTCTGATGCCATCTTTTTCTTAAGTCTAGAAATATAAAAATTACCGTCGTATTCTCAAACCGGGAGAGCCGCAGCTGCGCGGTCAGTTCCTAGGACTCACATTGGTGCCGTGGGAAGTACTGGTGCCACCTACAGGGCTGTTCGGGGGCTGTTTCGGGTTTTTTCCCTCTAACGCTATTTTTTAAACTTAAGTGTAGAAATATGCAAATTATCATCGTATTCTCAAACCAAGAGTCTCGCGGCTGCGCCGTCAGTTCCTACGAGTCACATTGGTCCCGAAAGAGGTGTTGGTGCCACCCACAGGGCCGTTCGGGGGCCGTTTCGGATTTTCACCCTCTAAAGCCATGTTTTTAAGCCTAAGTCTTGAATTATGCATATTATCGTTGTATTCTCAAAACGGGAGTCCCGCGATTGCGCAGTCAGTTCCTACGAGTTACATTGTTCCCGTGGGAAGAGTTGGTGACACCCACGGGGCCGTTCGGGGGTTGTTTCGGGTTTTCTCCCACTAACGCCATGTTTTTAAGCCTAAGTCTAGAAATATTCAAATTACCATCGTATTCTCAAACCAGGAGTCCCGCGACTGCGTGGTCAGTTCCAACTAGTCACATTAGTCCCATAAGAGGTGTTGGTGCCACCCACGGGGCCGTACGGGGGATGTTTCGGGTTTTCACCCTCAAACGCCATGTTTTACTTAAGTCTATAAATATGCAAATTACCATCGTATGCTCAAACTGGGAGTGCCGCGGCAGCGCGGTCAGTTCCTACGAATTACATTGGTCTCGTGGGAGGTGTTGGTGCCACCCACGAGGCCGTTCAGGGGCTGTTTTGGGTTTTCACCCTCTAACGCCATGTTTTCATGCCTAAGTCATTAAATATGCAAATTACCGTCGTATTCTCAAACCGGGAGTGTCGGGGCTACGCGGTCAGTTCCTACAAGTTACAATGGTCCCGTGGGAGGTTTTGGTGCCACCCACGGGGCCGTTCGGGGGCTATTTTGAGTTTTCAGCCTCTAACGGCATGTTTTTAAGCCTACGTCTAGAAATATGCAAATTATCATCGTATTCTAAAAACCGGGAGACCCACGACTGTGGGGTCTGTTCCTACGAGTTATATTGGTCTCGTGAGAGGTGTTGGTGCCACCCACGGGGCCGTTCGGGGGTTCTTTCGAGTTTTCACCCTCAAACGCCATTTTTGCTTAAGTCTACAAATATGAAAATTATCATCATATTCTCAAACCAGGATACCTGCGGCTGCGCGGTCAGTTCCTACGAGTTACATTGGTCCCCGTAGGAGGTGTTGGTGCCACCCACGGGGCCGTTCGGGGGCTGTTTTGGGTTTTCACCCTCTAACGTCATCCTTTTAAGCCTAAGTCTAGAAATATGCAAATTATTGTCGTATTCTCAAATCGGGAGACCCGCGACTGCGTTGTCAGTTCCTACGAGTTACATTGGTTCCGTGAGAGGTGTTGGTGCAACCCACGGGGCCGTTTATGGGCTGTTTCGGGTTTTCCCCCTCTAACGCCATTTTTTAATCCTAAGTCTAGAAATTTGCAAATTATCATCGTAATCTCAAACCGAGAGTCCTGCGACAGCGCGGTCAGTTCCTACGAGTCACATTGGTTCCGTGGGAGGTGTTGGTGCCACCCACGGGCCATTCGAGGGATGTTTTGGGTTTTCGCCCTCTAACGCCATGATTTAAAGCCTAAGTTTAGAAATATACAAATTATCATCGTATTCTAAAACCGGTAGACCCGCGACTGCGGGGTCAGTTCCTACGAGTTACATTGGTCCCTTGGGAGATGTTGGTGCCACCCACGGGGCCGTTCGGGGGTTATTTCGAGTTTTCACCCTCTAATGCCATATTTTGCTTAAGTCTAGAAATATACAAATTACCGTCGTATTCTCAAACTGCTGCGCGGTCAGGTCCTACGACTCACAATGGTCCCGTGGGAAGTGATGGTGCCACCCACAGGGCTGTTCGGGGGCTGTTTTGGGTTTTTTCCCTCTAACGCTATTTTTTAAGCTTAAGTCCAGAAATATGCAAATTATCGTCGTATTCTCAAACCGGGAGTCTCTCAGCTGCGCCGTCAGTTCCTACTAGTCACATTGGTCCCGAAAGTGGTGTTGGTGCCACCCACAGGGCCGTTCGGGGGCTGTTTCAGATTTCACTCTCTAAAGCCATGTTTTTAAGCCTAAGTCTTGAATTATGCATATTATCATCGTATTCTCAAAACGGGAGTCCCGCGACTGCGCAGTCAGTTCCTACGAGTTACATTATTCCCGTGGGAGGAGTTGGTGCCACCCATGGGGCCGTTCGGGGGCTGTTTTGGGTTTTCACCCCCTAACGCCATTTTTTAAGCCAAAGTCTTGAATTATGAAAATTACCATCATATTCTCAAACCTGTAGTCCCGCGGCTGCAAGGTGAGTTCCTATGAGTTTCATTGGTCCCGTGGGAGGTGTTGGTGACACCCACGGGGCCGTTCGGGGGTTGTTTTGGGTTTTTCCCCACTAACGCCATGTTTTTAAGCCTAAGTCTAGAAATATTCCAATTACCGTCGTATTCCCAAAGCGGGAGTTCCGCGACTGCGCGGTCTGTTCCAACGAGTCACATTGGTCCCATGAGAGGTGTTGGTGCCACCCACGGGGCCGTACGGGGGTTCTTTTGGGTTTTCACCCTCAAACGCCATGTTTTGCTTAAGTCTAGAAATATGCAAATTACCATTGTATTCCCAAACCAGGAGTGCTGCGGCTGCGCGGTCAGTTCCTACGAGTTACATTGGTCTCGTGGGAGGTGTTGGTTCCACCCACAGGGCCGTTCGGGGGTTGTTTTGGGTTTTCACCCTCTAACGCCATGTTTTCCTGCCTAAGTCTATAAATATGAAAATTACCGTCGTATTCTCAAAATCGGGAGTGTCAGGGTTACGCGGTCAGTTCCTACGAGTTACATTGGTCCCGTGGGAGGTGTTGGTGCCACCCACGGGCCGTTCGGGGGATATTTCGAGTTTTCACCCTCTAACTCCATGTTTTTAAGCCTAAGTCTATAAATACGCAAATTATCATCGTTATCTAAAAACCTCCCTCGCGACTTCAAGGTCTGTTCCTACGAGTTACATTGGTCCCATAGGAGGTGTGGGTGCCACCCACGGGGCCGTTTGGGAGTGGTTCCGAGTTTTCACCCTTAATGCCATTTTTGCTTTAGTCTAAAAATATGCAAATTACCGTCGTATTCTCAAACCGGGATACCCGTGGCTGCGCAGTCAGTTCGTTCGAGTTACATTGGTCCTGTGGGAGGTGTTGGTGACACCCACGTGGCCGTTCGGGGGCTATTTTGGGTTTTCACCCTCTAACGCCATGTTGTTAAGCCTAAGTCAAGAAATATGCAAATTATCATGGTATTCTCAAACCGGGATACATGCGGTTGCACGGTCAGTTCCTACGAGTAACATTAGTCCCGTGGGAGGTGTTGGTGCCACCCACGGCGCCGTTCGGGGGTTGTTTTGGGTTTTCACCCTCTAACACCATGTTTATAATCCTAAGTCTTAAAATATGCAAATTATCATCGTATTCTCAAACCGAGAGACTCGTGACTGCGTTGTCAGTTCCTACGAGTTATATTGGTCCCGTGAGAGGTGTTGGTGCAACCCACGGGGCCGTTCGGGGGCTGTTTCGGGTTTTCACCCACTAACGCCATTTTTTAAGCCCAAGTCTAGAAATATGCAAATTATCATCGTATTCTCAAACCGGGAGTCCTACGGCTGCGTAGTCAGTTCCTACGAGTCACATTGGTCCCGTGGGAGGTGTTGGTGCCACCCACGGGGCCATTCGAGCGTTGTTTTGGGTTTTCACCCTGTAACGCCATGATTTAAGCCTAAGTTTAGAAATATACAAATTATCATCGTATTCTCAAATCGGGAGACCCGCGACTGCGGGGTCAGTTCCTACGAGTTACATTGGTCCCGTGGGAGGTGTTGGTGCCACCCACGGGGCCATTCAGGGGTTGTGTCGAGTTTTCACCCTCTAATGCCATCTCTTGCTTAAGTCTAGAAATATGCAAATTACCGTCGTATTCTCAAACTGGGAGTGCCGCAGCTGCGCGGTCACATCCTACGACTCACAATGGTCCCGTGGGAAGTGTTGGTGCCACCCACAGGGCTGTTCGGGGGCTGTTTTGGGTTTTTTCCCTCTAACGCTCTTTTTTAAGCTTAAGTCTAGAAATATGCAAATTAATGTCGTATTCTCAAACCGGGAGTCTCTCGACTGTGCCGTCAGTTCCTACGAGTCACATTGGTCCCGAAAGAGGTGTTGGTGCCACCCACATGGCTGTTCGGGGGCTGTTTTGGGTTTTCACCCCCTAAGGCCATGTTTTTAAGCTAAAGTCTTGAATTATGAAAATTATCGTCATATTCTCAAACCGGGAGTCCCGCGGCTGCGTGGTCAGTTCCTACGAGTTACATTGTTCCCGAGGGAGGAGTTGGTGCCACCCACTGGGCCGTTCGGGCGTTCTTTCGTGTTTTCACCCTCTAACACCATGTTTTATTTAAGTTTAGAAATATGCAAATTACCATCGTATTCTCAAACCGGGAGTGCTGCAGCTGCGCGGTCAGTTCGTACGAGTTACATTGGTCTCGTGGGAGGTGTTGGTGGCACCCACGAGGCCGTTCAGGGGTTGTTTTGGGTTTTCACCTTCTAACGCCATGTTTTTATGCCTAAGTCTATAAATATGGAAATTACCATCGTATTCTCAAATCGGGAGTGTCGGGGCTGCGCGGTCAGTTTCTACGAGTTACATTGGTCCCGTGGGAAGTGTTGGTACCACCCACGGGGCCGTTTGGGGGCTTATTCGTGTTTTCACCCTCTAACACCATGTTTTTAAGCCTAAGTCCAGAAATATGCAAATTATCAGCATATTCTAAAAACCAGGAGAACCGCGACCGCGGGCTCTGTTCCTACGAGTTACATTGGTCCCATGGGAGGTGTTGGTGCCACCCACAGGGCCGTTCGTGGGCTATTTCGAGTTTTCACCCTCTAACGCCATGTTTTTAAGCCTAAGTCTAGAAATACGCAAATTATCGTCATATTCTAAAAACCAGGAGACCCGCGATTACGAGGTCTGTTCCTACGAGTTACATTGGTCCCGTGGGAGGTGTTGGTGCCACCCACGGGGCCGTTCGGGCGTTGTTTCGAGTTTTCACCCTCTAACGCCATATTTGCTTAAGTCTAGAATTATACAAATTACAATCGTATTCTCAAATCGGGATACCCGCGGCTACACGGTCAGTTCCTACGAGTTACATTGGTCCTGTGGGAGGTGTTGGTAAGCCTAAGTCTAGAAATATGCCAATTATTGTCGTATTCTCAAATCGGGAGACCCGCGACTGCGTTGTCAGTTCCTACGAGTTACATTGGTCCCGTGGGAGGTGTTGGTGCCACCCACGGGCCATTCGAGGGCTGTTTTGGATTTTCACCCTCTAACGCCATGATTTTAAGTCCAAGTTTAGAAATATAAAAATTATCATCATATTCTCAAATCAGGAGACCCGTGACTGCGGGGTCAGTTCCTACAAGTTACATTGGTCCCGTGGGAGGTGTTGGTGCCACCCACGGGGCCGTTCGGGGGCTATTTTGGGTTTTCACCCTCTAACACCATGTTTTTAAGCCTAAGTCTAGAAATATGCAAATTATCATCGTATTCTAAGACCGGGAGACCCACGACTACGAGGTTAGTTCCTACGAGTTACATTGGTTCCGTGGGAGGTGTTGGTGACACCCACGGGGCCGTTCGGGGGTTGTTTCGAGTTTTCACCCTCTAATGCCATCTTTTTAAGCCTAAGTAAAAAAATATGCAAATTATCATCGTATTCTCAAACCGTGAGACCCACGACTGCGAGGTCAGTTCCTACGAGTTACATTGGTTCCGTGGGAGGTGTTGGTGCCACCCACGGGGCCGTTCGGGAGTTGTTTCGAGTTTTCACCCTCTAATGTCATCTTTTGCTTAAGTCTAGAAATATGCAAATTACCATCGTATTCTCAAACCGGGAGTGCCGCAGCTGCGCGGTCATATCCTACGACTTACAATGGTCCCGTGGGAAGTGTTGGTGCCACCCACAGGGCTGTTCGGGGGCTATTTTGGGTTTTTTCCCTCTAACGCTATTTTTTAAGCTTAAGTCTAGAAATATGCAAATTATCTTCTTATTCTCAAACCGGGAGTCTCGCGGCTGCGCCGTCAGTTCCTAGGAGTCATATTGGTCCCGAAAGAGGTGTGGGTGCCACCCACAGGGTCGTTCGGGGGCTGTTTCGGATTTTCACCCTCTAGGGCCATTTTTTTAGCCTAAGTCTTGAATTATGGATATTATCGTCATATTCTCAAAACGGAATTCCCGCGACTGCGCAGTCAGTTCCTACGAGTTACATTGTTCCCATGGGAGGAGTTGGTGCCACCCACGGGGAATTTCGGGGGCTGTTTCGGGGACGTTCGGGGGCTGTTTCGGGGACATTCGGGGGCTATTTTGGGTTTTCACCCTCTAACGCCATGTTTTCATGCCTAAGTTTATAAATATGCAAATTACCATCGTATTCTCAAACCGGGAGTGTCGGGCTTGCGCGGTTAGTTCCTACGAGTTACATTGGTCCCGTGGGAGGTGTTGTTGCCACCCACGGGGCCGTTCGGGGGCTATTTCGAGTTTTCACCCTCTAACGCCAAGTTTTTAAGCCTAAGTCTAGAAATATGCAAATTATCATCGTATTCTAAAAACCAGGAGACCCGCGACTGCGGAGTCTGTTCCTACGAGTTACATTGGTCCCGTGGGAGGTGTTGGTGCCACCCACGGGGCCGTTCGGGGGTTGTTTCGAGTTTTCACCCTCTAACGCCATTTTTGCTTAAGTCTAGAAATATGCAAATTATCATCACATTCTCAAATCGGGATATCTGCAGCTGTGCGATCAGTTCCTACGAGTTACATTGGTCATCTGGGAGGTGTTGGTGCCACCCAGGGGGCCGTTCGGGGGCTGTTTTGGGTTTTCACCCTCTAACGCCATGTTTTTAATCCTAAGTCAAGAAATATGCAAATTATCGTCGTATTCTCAAACCGAGAGACCCGCGACTGCGTTGTCAGTTCCTACGAGTTACATTGGTCACGTGGGAGGTGTTGGTGCCACCCACGGGGCTGTTTCGGGTTTTCACCCACTAATGCAATCTTTTTAAGCCTAAGTCTAGAAATATGTAAATTATCATCGTATTCTCAAACCGAGAGTCCTGCGGCTATGCGGTCAGTTCCTACGAGTCACATTGGTCCCGTAGGAGGTGTTGGTGCCACCCACGGGGCCATTTGAGGGCTATTTTGGGTTTTCACCATCTAACGCCATGATTTTAAGTCTAAGTTTAGAAATATAAAAATTATCATCGTATTCTCAAACCGGGAGACCCGCGACTGCGGGGTCAGTTCCTACGAGTTACATTGGTCCCGTGGGAGGTGTTGGTGCCACCCACGGGGCCATTCGAGGGCAGTTTTGGATTTTCACCCTCTAACGCCATGATTTTAAGTCTAAGTTTAGAAATATACAAATTATCATCGTATTCTAAAATCGGGAGACCCGTGACTGCAGGGTCAGTTCCTACGAGTTACATTGGTCCCGTGGGAGGTGTTGGTGTGACCCACGGGGCCGTTCGTGGGCTATTTTGGGTTTTCACCTTATAACACCATGTTTTTAAGCCTAAGTCTAGAAATATGCAAATTATCGTCGTATTCTGACATCGGGAGACCCACGACTGCGAGGTCAGTTCCTACGAGTTACATTGGTTCCGTGGGAGGTGTTGGTGCCACCCACGGGGCCGTTCGTGGGTTGTTTCGAGTTTTCACCCTCTAATGCCATCTTTTTCTTAAGTCAAGAAATATGCAAATTACCGTTGCATTCTCAAACCGGGAGAGTCGCAGCTGCACGGTCAGTTCCTACGACTCACATTGGTCCCGTGGGAAGTATTGGTGCCACCCACAGGGCTGTTCGGGGGCTGTTTCGGGTTTTTTCCCTCTAACGCTATTTTTTAAGCTTAAGTCTAGAACTATGCAAATTATCGTCATATTCTCAAACCAAGAGTCTCACGACTGCGCCGTCAGTTCCTACAAGTCACATTGGTCCCGAAAGAGGTGTTGGTGCCACCCACAGGGCCGTTCGGGGGCTGTTTCGGATTTTCACCCTCTAAGGCCATGTTTTTTAGCCTAAGTCTTGAATTATGCATATTATAGTCGTATTCTCAAAACGGGAGTCCCGCGACTGCGCAGTCAGTTCCTACGAGTTACATTGTTCCCGTGGGAGGAGTTGGTGCACCAACGGGGCCATTCGGGGGTTGTTTCGTGTTTTCACCCCCTAACGCCATGTTTTTAAGATAAAGTCTTGAATTATGAAAATTTCCGTCATATTCTCAAATCGGGAGTCCTGCGGCTGCGTGGTAAGTTCTTACGAGTTTCATTGGTCCTGTGGGAGGTGTTGGAGACACCCACGAAGCCGTTCGGGGGTTATTTCGGGTTTTCTCCCACTAACGCCATGTGTTTAAGCCTAAGTCTAGAAATATTTAAATTACCATCGTATTCTCAAACCGGGAGTCCCGCGACTGCGCGGTCAGTTCCAACGAGTCACAATGGTCCTATGAGAGGTGTTGGTGCCACCCACGGGGCCATAAGGGGGATGTTTCGGGTTTTCACCCTCAAAAGCCGTGTTTTTAAGCCTAAGTCAAGAAATATACAAATTATCGTCCTATTCTCAAACCCGGAGTCCCGCGACTGCGCGATCAGTTCCTACGAGTTACATTGGTCCCGTGGGAGGTGTTGGTACCACCCACGGGGCCGTTTGGGAGATGTTTCGGGTTTTCACCCTCTAAAGCCATGTTTTTACGCCTAAGTCCAGAAATACGCAAATTATCATCGCATTCTCAAACGGGCAGTCCCGCGGCTGCGCAGTCAGTTACTACGAGTCACATTGGTCCCGTGGGAGGTGTTGGTGCCACCCACAGGGATGTTCGGGGGCTGTTTCGGGTTTTCACCCTCTAATGCCATTTTTTAAGCCTAAGTCTAGAAATATTCAAATTACCATCTTATTCTCAAATCGGGAGTCCTGCGGCTGCGCGATCACTACCAATGAGTCACATTGGTCCCGTGAGAGGTGTTGGTGCCACCCACGGGGCTGTACGGGGGCTGTTTCGAGTGTTCACACAATAACGCCATATTTTATGCCTAAGTCTAGAAATATGCAAATTATCTTCGTATTCTCAAACTGGGAGTCCCAGGGATGCGCGGTCAGTTCCTACAAGTCACATTGGTCCCGTAGGAGGTGTTGATGCCACCCACGGGGCTGTTCGGGGCTTGTTTTGAGTTTTTCCCCACTAATGCCATGTTTTGTCTAAGTCTACAAATACTCAAATTACCATCGTATTCTCAAACCGAGAGTTCCGCGATTGTACGGTCATTTCTTTCGAGTCACATTGGTCCCGTGGGAGGTGTTGGTGCCACCCACGAGGCCGTTCGGGGGCTGTTTTCGGTTTTCACCCTCTAATGCCATATTTTTAAACCTAAGTCTAGAAATAAGCAAATTATCACCGTATTCACAAATATGGAGTCCCGCGGCTACGCGGTCAGTTGTTACGAGTCACATTGGTCCCGTGGGAGGTGTTGGTTCCACCCATGGGGCCGTTCGGGGGCTGTTTCAGGTTTTCACCCTCTAAGGCCATGTTTTTAAGCCTAAGTCTATAAATATGCAAGTTATCATCGTATTCTCAAACCGGGAGTCTCGCAGCTGCGCAGTCAGTTCCTACGAGTCACATTGGTCCCGTGGGAGGTGTTGGTGCCACCCACGGGGACGTTCGGGGGCTATTTTGGGTTTTCACCCTCTAACGCCATTTTTTAAGCCCAAGTCTAGAAATATTCAAATTACCATCGTATTCTCAAATCGGGAGTCCCGGGGCTGCGCGGTCAGTTCCAACGAGTCACATTGGTCCCGTGAGAGGTGTTGGTGCCACCCACGGGACCGTTCGGGGGCTATTTTGGGTTTTCACCATCAAAAGCCATGTTTTTAAGCCTAAGTGAAGAAATATATAAATTATCGACCTATTCTCAAACCGGTAGTCTCGTGGCTGCGCGGTCAGTTCCTATGAGTTACATTGGTCCCGTGGGAGGTGTTGGTACCACCCACGAGGCCGTTCGAGGGTTGTTTTGGGTTTTCACCCTCTAACGCCATGTTCTAAGCCTAAGTCCAGAAATATGCAAATTATCATCGCATTCTCAAACTTCGAGTCCCGCGGCTGCGCAGTCAGTTGCTACGAGTCACATTAGTCCCGTGGGAGGTGTTGGTGCCACCCACGGGGCCTTTCGGGAGTTGTTTCAAGTTTTCACCCTCTAAAGCTATGTTTTTAAGCCTAAGTCTAGAAATGTGTAAATTATCATCGTATTCTCAAACCGGGAGTCCCGCGGCTGCGCGGTCAGTTCCTACAAGTCACATTGGTAATGTGGGAAGTGTTGGTGCCACCCATGGGGACGTTCGGGGGCTGTTTCGGGTTTTCACCCTCTAATGCCATTTTTTAAGCCGAAGTCTATAAATATTGAAATTACCGTCATATTCTTAAACCGGGAGTCCCGCGACTGCGCGGTTAGTTCCTACGAGTCACATTGGTCCCGTGGGAGGTGTTGGTGCCACCCACGGGGACGTTCGGGGGCTATTTCGAGTTTTCACCCTCTAATGTCATTTTTTAAGCCTAAGTTTATAAATATTCAAATTACCATCCTATTCTCAAATCGGGAGTCCCGGGGCTGCACGATCAGTTCCAACGAGTCGCGTTGGTCCCGTGAGAGGTGTTGGTGCCATCCACAGGCCGTACGGGAGTTGTTTCGAGTTTTCACCCACTAACGCCATGTTTTTAAGCCTAAGTGCAGAAATATTCAAATTAATGTCGTATTCTCAAATCGGGAGTTCCGCTGCTGCGCGATCAGTTCCTACGACTCACATTGGTCCCGTGGAAAGTGTTAGTGCCACCCACGAGGCCGTTCGGGGGCTATTTCGAGTTTTCACCCTGAAAAGCCTTGTTTTTAAGCCTAAGTATAGAAATGTACAAATTATCGTCCTACTCTGAAACCGGGAGTCCCGCGGCTGCGCAGTCAGTTCTTACGAGTTACATTGGTCCCGTGGGAGGTGTTGGTGCCACTCACGAGGCCGTTTGGGGACTGTTTCGGGTTTTCACCCACTAATGCCATGTTTTTAAGCCTAAGTCTAGAAATATAAAAATTGTCATCGTATTCTCAAACCGGGAGTCTCGCGGCTGCACAGTCAGTTCATACGAGTCACATTGGTCCCGTGGCAAGTGTTGGTGCCACCCACGAGGCCATTCGGGGGCTGTTTAGGGTTTTCACCCTCTAATGCCATGTTTTTAAGCCTAAGTCTATAAATTTTCAAATTATCATCGCATTCTCAAACCGGGTGTCCCACGGCTGCGCAGTCAGTTGCTACGAGTCACATTGGTCCCGTGGGATGTGTTGGTGGCACCCACGGGGCCGTTCAGGATCTATTTCGGGTTTTCACGATCTAAAGTCATGTTTTTAAGCCTAAGTCTAGAAATATGTAAATTATCTTCGTATTCTCAAATCAGGAGTCCCGCGGCTGCGCGATCAGTACCTACGAGTCGCATTGGTCCCGTGGGAGGTGTTGGTGCCACCCACGGGGACGTTCGGGGATTGTTTTGGGTTTTCACCCTCTAACGCCATTTTTAGGCCTAATTCTAGATATATTCAAATTACCATCATATTCTAAAACCGAGAGTCTAGGGCTGCGCGGTCAGTTCCAATGAGTCACATTGGTCACGTGAGAGGTGTTGGTGCCACCCACGGGGCCGTACGGGGGCTGTTTTGAGTTTTCACTCACTAACGCCATGTTTTTAAGCTTAAGTCTAGAAATATTCAAATTACCATCGTATTCTCAAACCGGGAGTTCCGCGGCTGCGCGATCAGTTCCTACGAGTCCCATGGTCCCGTGGGAAGTGTTGGTGCCACCCACGGGGCCGTTCGGGGGCTGTTTCGGGTTTTCACCCTCAAAAGCCATGTTTTTAAGCCCAAGTCTAAAAATATACAAATTATCGTCCTATTCTCAAACCGGGAGTCCCGCGGCTACACAATTAGTTTCTACGAGTTACATTGGTCCCGTGGGAGATGTTGGTACCACCCATAGGGCCGTTCGGGGGCTATTTCGGGTTTTCAACCACTAACGCCATGTTTTAAACCTAAGTCTAGAAATATTCAAATTATCATCGTATTCTTAAACCGGGAGTCCCAGGGCTGCGCGATCGATTCCTACGAGTCACATTGGTCCCGTGGGAAGTGTTGTTGCCACCCACGGGGCTGTTTCATGTTTTCACCCTCTGACGCCATTTTTTAAGCCTAAGTCTAGAAATATGCAAATTATCATCGTATTCTCAAATCGGGAGTTCCGCAGCTACGTGGTCAATTCCTACGAGTCACATTGGTCCCGTGGGAGGTATTGGGGCCACCCACAAGGCCGTTCGGGGGCTGTTTCGGGTTTTCACCCTCTAAAGCCATGTTTTTAGGCCTAAGCCTTGAATTATGCATATTATCATCGTATTCTCAAAACGGGAGTCCCATGGCTGCGCGATCAGTTCCTACGAGTTACATTGGTCCCGTGGGAGGTGTTTGTGCCACCCACGGTGCCGTTCGGGGGCTGTTTCGGGTTTTCACCCTCTAAAGCCATGTTTTTAAGCCTAAGTCTTGTATTATGCATATTATCATCGTATTTTCAAAATGGGAGTCCCGTGATCGCGGGGTCAGTTCCTACGTGTTACATTGGTCCCGTGAGAGGTGCTGGTGTCATGTTTTTAAGTTTAAGTCTAGAAATTAGCAAGTTATCGTCGTATCCCGTACTCCTTCTAATTATCCCATACTCCTACTAACATACTATCCAACAACAAGTCAACAACCAATAATTATCCTACAACCAAACCAAACAAAACCAATAATTATCCCGTACTCTTTCTATCATCTAAAAGATTTAATTGATAATGTATATCAATTATATAACTACTTTAGTTGAAGTAAAGAGTACCTGGTGTGTAATGAAGAATTGGTATGTAATAAAGAACTGGTATCTAATTGGTATGTAATAATGTATGTAATCATTCAATTTCTATAAAATTGGATGAACAAATAAAAAATATCATAAAGTTTACCATGATATCCGTAGGTAGTAGCATTGCACCCCTATCCGGATGCTCACTCACTGTGAAATACCAAATCTGAAAAAATATTTACACGTTGTCAAACTTAAAGAGAAAAGTCAATAAAGGAAAAAAATTGAATAAAAACATGCAAATGATTAAGTCAAATATCATAATGATGGTTGTAACGAAGTTCAGATTGAAAGACCTGAATCTCAACATCCCTTTCATTATAATTAATAGCCTTTCCAAAACCACCGGGTGTGAAATTCTTGGAAAATCATTATTCTTGAATCAAGGAGGGAGTGTTGAAGATAGAAGCAGGGGCAATATGAGGGTCTGGTTAATATGTCGTTAAAATAATTAGTTAATTTAAACTATGAAGGTCACTATGACAACATATTGCCCCTGAACCGTTAATTCCAGGGACACTATGAGGGTCTGGTTAATTTCAGGGGCAGTACGAGAGTTTGGTTAATCCAGTAGAGAAATGACTAAAGTCAGGAACACGAAACAAATAAAATGACTGTAAAGTTAGTAAAGTAGATCATAATATTCAAGAAACAAATGTAAATATAATTTACTTATGAACCTGCATAGCTTCAATCTGCCTCAAAAGAGACCTAGTAGATTCAGGAACTTGAGTAATCAACTCTACAACCATTTCCTATAATGTACTTTCTATGAGGTTTTCCATTAACCATATAAAACAAAAAGGAAAAACTGATAAAAATAAAAAGTAGGACTAAAATACCAAATATACTAAAATAGCTCTAGAAGTTCAACTAAAATCGATTAATATGAATATTAACATCCTAAAATCTAAATATGTGATATAAATTGGCTTACCCAAAGTTTTTTTTACTAATATTAACAACCTAGTAGACTAAAGTTTCAAAAACATTATCTCACACTATTTTTACTTTTACATTAGCCCTCCCACAATATTATCCCAAATTCAAATCATATAAATTATCTATATATACTATATATGTTGTGTATAAATTGTAAAGACATATAAACTGTATATAGATATATTAATGGAATCTACATAAATTAATGGAGAAAAAGAATAAAATTTACCCGGGAGAGAGACTGGGACTGGGGCGGCTGCTGCTAGGGCAGAGCTGGGGCACCTGCTGCTAGGGCGGAGTTGGGAGTGGGGCGGCTGCTGCTACCTGATTAACGAGAGAGAGAGAAGCTTTTAGGTCATCAACCTGAGTGTTTGACGAGAGAGAGAGAGAAGCGGGAAAATGAAAATGAAAAATAGCGCGCGTTTCATTATTTTTTAGGAATGACCTGGTCACGGCCTAAAGTTGTGACCCACCATCGCAACCCGTCACCCCCTTAGAGCTCTGACTGGTACCTAATTTATGAAGAATGGTCACGGCCTACAGCCGTGACCCCCTTGCACGACCAATAGCAGCTTTCAAATGAGGTTTGGTCACAGCCCATAGCCGTGACCCATACCGAGAAATAGTCACGGCCCATAGCTGTGACCCTCAATCTGTGATGCGCGACCCTTTTACACCAACCCTAGTGCTTGAATGAGGGATGGTCACGGCCCATAGCCATGACCCACACCCAGAAATGGTCGCGGCCCTAAGTCGTGACCCTCAATGTGTGTACTCTCTTCTTCGTCATGCCATGGGTCACAGACTTGGGCCGTGACCCACTCGAGACCAAGCTTGGAGGGAATTTTGGCGTGAGTTTGGCACCAAGATGGTCACAACCTGGTCATGGTCTAAGTCCGCGACCACTGTGGTCACGGACTTGGTCCGTGACCACTTCCCGAGTATCAATAATTTAGTGTGGTAATAAATATAGTCACGCCAAATATTGGGTGGATCACGGCCCAAGTCCGCGACTAGCTGGTCGCGGACTTGGGCCGTGACCCATTGGGCGTGACCATTCGCAGGATTTGGTGTAGTGTCCGTTGCAGAAAATGACTTAAGAGAGTGTACTAATATTGCAGTTTGATGTCGTGAAAACTGAAGATACATTATGGCAAAGGAAATATTATGACTAAACTGACTATTGAATTCAACAACATATAGATTTTAAAATTGATTTGGAAACCAAAATTTCATACCTGTTATATTCCATACCTGCTATATTTCATACCTGCCATATTCCGTACCTGCTATATTTCAACACATACAAAATAAATGATAAATAAACATGTTATAGACTAGCCTCATATGGAGGTTTTCTCAAACAAAGCTTGAAATGGAGCATCAAGTAGGAGTTTAACACCTCCAGGACAATATAGACATCCTAAAAGAAGCAGTCTACTATATATAAATCCAAGCCACAGATATAGTCCCAATCTGTAGTGAGTAATAATAAGAAGAGGAGCAAGTGAGATAAATAATAAGAGCATCCCAAGTATGGTTGTAGCAGGAAGAGGGAGGCCAGCAGTCGTGAGTAATGAACAGGGGCAGATCCTCATACTAAATTTGATCATCGAACCAATCAATCCTTTTATGAATTATACAGGAGAAGTGCTAAGGTAGCTCATCATACCAACAGTTAATAGGAAGAATCACCAAACAGTAGTAGATATAGTTGAGAAAATGCAAACTATTAGACCATATGAGACAGAGAAAAATGTTTCCAATCCAATCCATCCAGATGATAAGGCATAACATAGTACTGAACTTAGCTCATATCCAAAAAAAACTCTAAGCCAAACCAAAATCACATCTTCTCTGAATGAAGTAGGTGAAACATGATAGTAAGGAACCTGTAAAAAATAGTGTATATCAGGTGTAATGTAATACCACCATTGTATATATCAGAACTGAGTTCCCAAAAATTATATCAACAATAGTGTGTATATCATAGAGCAAGTAGTGCAGTTGAGACGGAAGTAATTAGAAATAGAGAATAATCGTGTTCTTGATGATAACAATCTCCCATAGAATCACACCAAAATTATAGCTGAAAAAACACCCAAAAAACCTTATTAAAAAGAATTTTGAGAATGTATACTCACACTTGACACACCAAAAAAACATCAAATAGTGTAAAACTAACTTGTTAAAAAATTCAAATTTTAAGAATGATACCCCCTATTTTTAAAATACCTAGATCTATTAACACAAATGGAGTATCCCCCCATTTAAGAAATTAATTAAATACTCTACAACAATACTAATAATCCGTCCTGGTCTGGACCTCTTATAAAAAAACATGATTACACAAAAGTTTATTTGGCATTCATATCATATACACTAAAAGTGGAGGAATAAATGAAATTCTTTATATAAAGAATAAATGTAATGCTTTGTCAAAATAAAACATAAAGAATCCACCTGCAACCATAACTATAAAGACCATAAAATATAATAGACCACATTGATCCTTCTTCCTTGATCCGCTTGCTTTCAATCCGTAAACCCCTTCCGCTCTTCTCGTCTTCCTCGTCTCCCTCGGACCATGCTTTTTAAGTCTGCAACAAACCAAAGATAATAAAGTCTCGATTTTCATAAAGGTTTGTAATTAATAATGTGAGAATAAGAAAACCATTGATCTTTGTGCATTCAATAAATATAGGATGATTCCCCCGTAACCAATGACTAATGAACCCAAATTCTATGAGACAAACAAAGAAATTATTAGGTGGAAATGAAAATGAAAGTGAAAATGAAAATGTTGACATTACAAAGCAGGTTTCATAAGTGAGAGAAAATCATAAATAAAGAGGATAAGAGATAAAAAAAATGCATTGACACACCACTGCATTTAGCCATCAATAATCAACAACCCCCTTTAGCCATCAATAATCAACAACCACCGTTAGTGCAATATGAAAAGTCATTTTAGGACAATTACACTCCAAATTTGACATGTAATTATTTTTGCAATGAATAATCGAGTTTTCAATTCCGTTTGACCCTACTCAGGATATCAATAAAGAATCTAATGTTCAATTATGTAGCATCTTTAAGGATGATATACCTCTTTAGGATGCATACATCTTAAATAAGGCTATCAATTCACTCTTATGAAAAAGAAGAAAAGCCATTTAAATAAAAGAAAAAACAAATACACCTCTCCCAATTTTCAAACTCCCCACACCTAAAATCAGTGAGAAAAAGATGAATCTACTATAGTTGATTCAAGCAACATGTGTACACAATGGCGTCCAACCATTAAACACAACAAAAACTCAATACAATACTTACAGACAACGAAAAAAAGATATCTAATGGTAAGAAAGTAATACCTTAGTCTTTTTTTCTCTTGACTGCACGACGAACATGTAAATTGGAATGGCAAAATCTAGTTTGGGACACCGAACATGAAAATATTCAAGCGGGTGAGGCTCAGAACAAAGGTTATTAACATTACACCTTTGTAGCACCAACATATCACATGTGTCGATAAAAAGAAAATCACCGTCCCGACAACATGCTGGCTCGAATATCAATACAAAATAGCATTAAATCGACAATAAGATTATATTCTCAAATGAATCTTTACTCATCTTAACTTCACAAAGTAAATAAAAAAAATACATATAGAAGAGATACATGCTGACATTCAACCCAAATCAAGTGACCAAGAATTAGACCACCTGCAATAGTAT
The DNA here is from genome assembly GCA_949130495.1 of Sambucus nigra. Classification (NCBI taxonomy): domain Eukaryota; kingdom Viridiplantae; phylum Streptophyta; class Magnoliopsida; order Dipsacales; family Adoxaceae; genus Sambucus; species Sambucus nigra. Next base: position 404,680,813 of record OX422211.1, read on the forward strand.
TTTATGCATTAGAAAACCTCCTGAATAGAAAACAAAAATAACAAAAATCGCAGTTCAGTTTGAAAATAACAGTTCAGATAAATTGAATCCACCCAAAATGGGGAAAACCCCTAATTTGAAACATAATTTGAAACAAATAAAAAGCTCCACTTGAAACCTAAATCTAAACCACACACATATATAAACATAAATAGAAACAATGAATCAGAATAAATGAGAGGCCTAGTCGAAGGAAGTCCCTATCGGCTGCGGGGAGAAGAGTTTGGAGCTGAGGCCGACAAAGGGGCACCGGGATGAAGGGCGATAGTGGGGAGAGAGGGTAGTAGTAGGGGGCAATAGAGGGGGGAGGGGCACGATGGTGGGGAGCGAGGCGAGGCTAGGGAGCTGAAGGTCTGACTGAAATGTTAGGGTTTTTTGTGGTGATGAATCTAATGAACCCTATGAAAGGAAAGGGTTTGGGTTTCTCTCCTATTTTTTCATGTTGTAAGTTTGGATCAACCTCACACCCTTAGATCTTAGTAGGAGGGAAAATCATAACCCGTCAATCATTCTAAGTTAATCTAACCCTTACTTTCTTTCATTGGTATTTTAATCTCAACCTCTACTTAGCTCATCATCTTATTGAATAGTAACCAACATTCTACTCCTTATATATATATATATATATATATATATATATATATATATATATATATATATATATATATATATATATATATATATATATACACTATAAAATGCTTTACAAGCATTTAATTTTACTTTATTCTAAGAGTGTCCACGTAACCAAATATATTCTAGGTGCTAATTATAACCAATAAAGCCAAAGCCTATTTCACCTGCCTCCAATTCGGTAGGTTCCTCTATGTTTTACCCAATTTTTGACTCGCTTGCTCTTCTCTTTATTTGTCCAATCTCTTCGAATTTGACCCATTTCCTCTTCTCTTCCCACACCTATATCTAACTGTTTGGATTTTGAAGGCATGCCTAGACCCCACTTCGGCTGAATAAATTCATCCAACTTTTGTAGACCATTGACGATTCTGTAAGTGCTCAAATATGTTCTTTACTTTGAGGCAACCTAGCTGGATCACCGGATTACGAGAATCAGATCTTCATTTTTACGGTTGTTTATGTGGATTTTCTTCAGAACATCAATACAGGGCTTCAAGATTTTTTCCAAACTACAGGTTAGCATCGATGAGTTCTTGGAAATGAAGTTACTAGTGAGATTCAGTTCTTGAAAAAAAAAGAGCTTGGTGAAGAGTATTTTGGGTCAATTAATTTTCTCACCTTATCTTTTTTATTTACTAAATCTGCTGAGCCTTTATCCGATTGCTGACATCCTAACTGATTTTTTGGGATATTCATAAAATTTGCCTAAGTCAATAAAGGTGGAATGGAAGCCAAGTTGTTGAAAGAACTTTTTTTGTTATTTATCCAAAGTCTGGAACCCTCTTAATTTGTAGGTATTCCATTTGCATTTTGAAAACCATGTTTGTTTTTTGGAGCATCGACCGCCAGATCTCTGTCTCTGTCTCTGTCTCTGTCTCTCTCTCTCTCTCTCTATATATATATATATATATATATATATATATATATATAAAATAAGGAGTAGAATTTTGTTACTATTCAATAAGTTGATAACTTAATTAGGGGCTATGATTTGGCCACCAAGGCAAGAAATCAAGGGTGGAGATTAAAAGACCATTTTTCCTCTTTTACCCCTTTATTATTTCATTTCCCCCTCTTTTTTAACCTTTTGTTTCCTTTCCCCCTCTTGCCCAAAATTCAAAAATATGGTTAAAATAGGAAATTACACTCAAATCATCTTTCAACGCCCACCACATACATAGACATACACAAACACTACACCCGTTCTCTCTCTCTCTCTCTCTCTCTCTCTCTCTCTCTTTCTCGATTCTCAAATCTAATCCGTATGTATCGCTCAGGTCTCTCTCTCTCTCTCTCTCTCTCTCTCTCTCACTCACTCACTGACTCAGATCCATCACACGCATTTTAGGTAAACTTTAGGGTTTGAATATTTGGGTATCCTTATTTGATTTCATTTCCTAATCAGGTTGGAGGCACACGCACTCCTGTAACTTTTTTTTCATTTTTTAATCGGGTTGCTTTAGTTATGATATGTGAGTTTTGTGATATACGAATTTGATTTTATTTATTGAGATGTTTTATGGGATTTTTTCTGTCATTTTCCCACTCTCTAGCTCTGTTTTGTTGTGGTAATGCTATTTACTTGGTATGCTCTTTCTGTAGCTATATGAAATACTAACTCATGATGATTTGTTCTTTTTCTTTAGTTGTTACAGTGATTTAACAAATTTTATGTAGCCCATGTTGGATGTTATGAATCTCATGTCAGTAAGTTTTGATGTTGTAATCAAATTATGTTATCATTTCATAATCTAAGCATTGGATAGTTTTATAGATTTATGTGTAATAATATCTTGCTATTGTTACTCTATAGGGGCTATTTTTTGGATTAAAAAAGAAGCCATATAAATCTATGTTGATTTTTTGGGCTTGATGGTATTTGGGGTAAATAATCCATATTTTCGAGTCTCTCACAATTGGTATGAGCTAATTTGTGGTTTGAATTGTGAAGATATTGAAAAAAGAGTGTTATGTTTCATCTCTTCTTTTTAATAACTAGAATAACTGTGAGGAATTTTAAATTATAATTGTAACAATTATACATTGGTATGCAGTGCAATTGTAGAAAGAACAATGTTATTTTTTGAACTCTATAATTGTTATCAATTTTGAAATCCCTAAATTATTTGTTTTATATTTTTTCCCTATTTGTTAATTTGTATTTTAGTTTGTGATGAATAAACCAAATTCACTCACTTTATCATATCAGAGCTCAATTGTATTATTTATAATTCGGATAGGTAGATTTCCTTTTCTCTCAAACTCAAATCCATTTTTCGTTAATAAATATTGGATTTGTTAGCAGTATGCAACATGTGAGATAAACGTGTGTTTTTATATGTTGTTAGTTAGCCTTAACTTTGTTATATTGGATTGATATAATTCATTTTTCAATTGATTAATCCGAGAGAATGATAAATTGAGATCCTTAACTTTTGGCAATGCTAACTCGAGAGGAGTATGACAACCTGTTTGCATTACATACAGTACATGATATTTTTTTACATACAGGATGGGAAGTTGTCATAGGAATGCCAATATTAAAAGCTATTAATTTCTTATATGTTAAATTTATTATGTTGATATCTTTTTTTCTCTCTCCATCTAATGTTATTTTGGTAAAAATAATATTTCTAATTTTTTTTTATATGGTTGCAGATGTTCTCGATTCTCGACATTTTCGATTTCTTGGGTTATCTTATTCTTGGGAGCGATTGTGATCATTTCAAATGATTTTCAAATCCGAATCTGAAGGCTCTTGAAGTGCTCAAGGTGTCAAAGGAGCACATTTTTTTGTGACGATTAATATTTCGGGAAAAGGCATTGGGATTGGTCTTTCAATATATGGAGGAGGTCAGAACTAGGAATCAGGAGTACAGAGAGGCTTTGGATTGGGATGGTGAGTTGGCTCATGCTATTTCATGTTACAGTGGGACGAGTTTTTATAATCGTATCAGGAATATTTCTTTCTCCTCTACTGTGTACTGCCTTTGGATGGAGCGTAACACCAGACATTTTAAGCGGGTGGCCAAGAGCAAGTATCCCAAAGTGTTCTTTCATTCTTTGGTTGGCCTGCAGAAAGGCTTTAGTGACTAAAGATAAACTCTTTGATTGGGGAGTTGTCGATAATAAAGCCTGTTTGCTTTGTAACTCTAGGATTGAGACTATTAAGCACATCTTAATGGAATGCCCATTCTCCAAAATTGTTTGGGATGAGATTCTATTTAGGAACCAATCTTATAGAGCTATGGGAAGGTGGGATAATGAGATCAGGAAGGCTGTTGCTGATAGTAAAGGGATAGACCTAAAATCCAGGATTAAGACCACATCCTTCTCTGCCACCATCTATTGTCTGTGGCAGGAAAGAAATAGTAGACTCCATAACAAGGGATTGGCTACAACTTCCTAGGTGATTAGGAGCATCGAGGAAATGGTGCAAGGAAAGTCTAGCTATTGGAAGAAATATCGAAGATCTTACTCCAACTGGATGACTTGTAATTTATGGGGATTACCCAACTCTCTCTTGTATGACTAATTGTTTAGATGGTTGGTCTCTAGATGCATGTATCTAGCTGACTCTTTGGCCTTTTGGCCTTTGTATATTTGGGTCTTTTGTTTCTAATACACTTTAATTACAGAAAAAAAAAGTTATGATCAGAGCGAGAGTCGCAATCTGGAGCAAGGGGACGAGGAGATTTGAGAACTGGATGACTTGCATGAATTGGGGTATCCCGGAGAGTGTTCTTGAGTAGGGGATCGCGGGGTGTGTGGCTTCTTGCACTTGTTTCACTTGTTTTTGGTTTTCTCCCCTGTGGGGCATACCCCTAGGGGAGGTGATGGGTTTCATCTCTATGTGTACTTGTTGTAGTTTCAGTTGTTGATATATATACATAATTTTTCCCAAAAAAGTTCACTCTATGAATCATGTATATGCCTTGATTGTTGTTTGATAAAATGTTTTAACTTAGCATTTCACTTCCTTGAAGATCCGTTTTTTGTTTAGATATGCATTGTTCCTTTTTTATATTCAAGTAACTCAAATTCAAGTTTTTTTATGACTTTAGTGGTATTAATATATCGAACCTTCTCTTGCATTTTCTTTTATATAGAGAGGTTATGGAGGTTAAACACGGGGTTCGACTTACTCAAATAGACATTGATTTGAGAATCAAGTTTAGTGATGTTTGGAGATTAAGATATTTATTCTATCATCCAAGCATAGATAAGTTTGACTTACATAAACTCAAATGTATTTTCACTCAATTCATTGCATTTTCTTAACATTTATCATATTTTTTATTTAGATTTTTCAAGGGTTTGTTGTTAACGACTGGATTTTGTAATATATTTTCCAATTTTTGTTTTCTAGGGGTTTCTATAATGGCTTTGGTTTGGAGAGTTTCTTTGATCATATATATAATGTATGTATGTTCTGTGCTAAGATATGTATGTCTATTTGTATTGGTAACACATGTTGGTTCAGTGTAGTGTATGTTTTTTTTGTTCGGCATTGGTTTCTATAATGGTATTGGCTTGGAAAGTTGCTTTTTCCAATTTTGTAATGTATGTCTGTTCTGTGTTGGTAATTATTTTCATCAGATATAAAATCACACAATTTTTATACCTTTTGCATACGACAACCACTGATGCCGTCTGTTTGGCAATCAGAGCCAGCACATCTCTCTCCATTTCGTGGTTTAATGTCCCTATTGATACATTATTTAGAAATCTCAGTAACACCCAATTACAATTGTGATTTGGTGTCAACTTTGATGACATGAGTTTGACTTATATGTTACGTTTATTTTAGTGCTTTAAATGAAGTATTCGTTGTTCTGTTCAAGCGCTTTAAATTTGTGTAATGTTTAATTGCAAAATGGGTCAATGCACATGCTATTTTACCGATCAAAGCCTCATCTTCAACTATATTCCATTTTCAGACTTGCTGACCTGCAATTTTACCTGTTGTTAAAGAAATTTGCACTGGTAATCTGGATTAAGGCCTTATAGGCGTGAGCATTGATGCAGATATTACCCCATACACAGTTGTAGATGCGAGCGAGGTTGGGTCCAGTAGGGAATTGAGGATTACAATCCGGTTTTTTCGTCAAGTTCAGGATCCTACCTACTTTCTCCTTTCAGAAGATGTGTCACCTGTCATTTTTTGGCCAATTGAGAAATAAAGGTGGCCCTATGCATGCACAAAATAATTGATTCCGAGGCTAATATATGCCAAGGGAGCAGAGAATGGTCTTGAATTCGATATTGTGAGGCTTTTTAACTGGATTAGTCCACGAATGGATTTCATACCAGGGATTGATGGTCCTAGCGAGGGTATCCCCAGGGTTTTGGCGTGTTTTACTAATAATATACCGCGGGGTGAGCTGATTTGATACTTAGTACCCGGTATCACCTTTGCTTTTCTTGGGTGATAATGACTCACAAATTGATAGTCTTTTACGAAATCCAACCACCGATTTTTTTCGCGCAATTTAATCTTTCTATAAGAACAAACCTTGTAGCGACTTGTGGTCCATGAAAAGACTTAAGTTCCCTCCCAAGAGGTAATCCCTCCACATCTTTAAGGCAAACACTATTGTGGCGTGATATTAGTCTTGCATGGGATAGTTCTCCTCACATGGTCAAGCTACAAGATACATATGCAATGGTCCCATGTTCCTGTAGTAACACACCACCCCACTCTTACGGAGATGCGTCTATAATAACCAAATAATCCACTCTCGAACTTGGCAACGCTAATCTATGAGTAGGAGTCAACTTGTCCTTCAGCTAATCAAAAGCTAAGTCATAGATGTAATAGTTTCTCTAGAGATGGGCCTCACATTCTTCTCGGGCTGGTGGCCCAAGTTACTCAAGATTTTATATTCCTTATTCCCGGGAACCCAAATCCTTCTTACAATCAACCCACCAATCTTCTCGTTGTTAAATCACTACAGCATTTGTAAAATAATACCACATGCCCCATTGACCTTACATCCTAATAATCTTAAGGTTGAAGCGTTTCCTACCCACGTGAAATAATCACTATACTAACTATGTATGTCCCTAGTGCCCAAGACCTTTCTCAATTTATGACATTCTCTCAGTTTCATGCGTCGAACGTCTCGCAAAGCGAAATCCAAATAAGGAACCCTCCCGTTACACTACTACCTCGCTTCGTCGGTCATCAAGATATAACGGCCTAAGGCACCCAAATCGGGATCGCTAAAAATCCTAACTCGTAACCCTACTAACGCGTTTCTATTTCTATATCCTACCGTTTCGGCGAAATGAAAAAGATAACTAATCATGTGTCTACTATCTGCAAAGTGTTGCGAATCTTTTTCCTAAAACATATATATATATATATATATATATATATATATATATATATATATATATATATCCTTTTGATTTTCCTTCTAATCACGGCCTGGCTATAAGCCTTAATCCGAATTTCTTATCTTTGTCTCGCCCACATCTATCAGGTGAGAGAACTATTTTCAGTGCTTCTGCAGCGCACATTAACTTTTAGCCCTTTAATCAATCATGTGACTCTCATCTAATTCCACCAAAACCATCATCCTACATAAAGTAACATCTCTCCACTCCCAACGTCATTAAGGTTCATGCGTGGAGTGTCTCGCAAGCGAAATCCAAACAAGGAACCCCTTTGATACACTACTACTTAACTTTGTTGTTCGTGGAGATATGGTAGCATAAAACAAGTAAAATAACAATTCATACCTACCTTGAATCATCACTATACAGTATCAACCCGTATCCAGGAGAGATATTATAGAATAACTAGTTCCACCCTGGAACCGCAGATATGATAATCTCACAATCATAAGCCTGCTATATCTCAAATCAGAATATTTTATACTCGTATAACACAAACAAAACAAGTAGCACAATCCAAACAAAATTTTAAAATATCATCATCCATTCACAATGAATGACAGAAAATAGAACCTCACCACCAAGGAAAACATATAGATATAACCTCTCTATTAATATCAATACTACCACAAAGCTCGAATTACACACCCGAGTCTAGGGTTAATAAAATATTGAGGCTCAATCTTTCCCCACGAAACACACTACCCTTGTCCGAGGTGAAACTCACAACAACATTCTTGCCAATTACTCTCGCTTCTCCAAGGAGTTCCCAGATAAAATACCCTTGTTCTATCTGTACCAAAAACTACTTCAACTAATGCCCTATCTAGGCACTCTATTCTTGTCCTTTAGCTCCTACCGGACAACATCAAAGCATGTGGTTCTATGTTACTCATCACAATCATTCCCTATCTCTATCCACCCTGATGAGGTTAAAGTTTTCAGTATCTCAGGCTCTATAGCCTCCTGACAATCCCCTTTGTAGTTCCCTTAACTCCCTCAGCAAAGGAAAACATACAACCGGACTCAACTGCCTTATTTCCACGAATTTCCTTGGGTGGAAGTCCACCAATGAGATTTCACTAACACGACTTCTCAATAAGTGTTAACAACATTTACTAGAGATCCCATCATTACATTGAAGGACTCTTTCTCCCTCGCACCTACCTTACTTCGGTGCAAGGTTTCCTTACCCATATATCTCTTCCTTTACTGTCGGACTCTAAACGATCCTCTTGGGAATACTTGAAAAGTTGCCTTCTCTTCAGTTCTAATATATCAAAGGAACTCGTTGTTAAAACCCTCCATAAAGTTTCTCTAAGAGAAAAACATCCAGCTCCTTCAAATATGGGGACTACCGGTCTTACCCTTCCAACATTACTCCAATCGGTGGAAAAAATTTCCTCAAATTTTCACATCTGGGTATTCCTATACCCCTCTCTAAACCAAATCTTCTGAGCCCAATACTTCCACTGAATAAAGCTACACTGCCTCCGCATGACTTAACTTCAACGTATGGTCCTTATCAAGGACATTTCAAACATCTTCCCAACTTAACTTCACTAAATAATCCAAGTTTAGTACCACTCTCATCTTGTATCGGTACTTGGGAAATTTTAGCTACTGTATCCTTGTAGTCGTTATAGCAATCTAAGAAAATTCCACAGAGGGATAACCTCCAATTCTATCCTCATCCCCGACTTCGATTTACAATTATAACTAAGCCCCATCTCCTGGTGCCCTCGTAACGGCCTTCCCTGGTTCCCCTTCATTAATCAACAAACGAATCTCGAACGATCGCATAAAAGATTTACTAACATGTTACATTACAACAGGAGAACGAAATCTCACAAGAGATATCAACGATCTAACTCCTAAATCTCCACATCAATTCAAAAGCAACGCTGAAGGCGTAGTACGTCCGCACAGATTCCGAAGGACACTAGAACCTGATGCTCTGATACCATCTGTGACAACCCGCTTATTAAAATAAGAGGTGGCCATTCTGATACTCCAATAATTACAGGAATCATAGATGGACCATTCTTAGCATTACTGTTGTTAAAATAATAATACGAGATAACCACCAATTATTTTAGAAAACGGAGTGTCAGAATTTAATTTATAAGTTTAAAGAAAATTATTTAGACAATCCAATTTGAAAAGAAGGTGGATATAAAACAAACGGATAACTATATAATGATAATTCACAATGTAATAACCGAATAAGCTGTCGGTTAACAAACTATTACAAGCAGGTTACGCCGAGTATTAAAATTTAATACCACATTATATTCAACAGGTACAAAACTTTGGCAACAAACCCGAATATATAAACTGATCATAGCTAGAGTATAAAGAAATAGAAGCGCCTACAACGAACATCCTACAACATCTGCAAAATGTTATAGCTCCGGGACAACTGTGATGGAGAGGTCAATATGGGGGTCCTTACGGTGGAGCACCTGGGCGAAAATAGAATTCATGCAAAACAATGAGATATAGACGGGTCAGGGCCTGGTTTGATATGATCACCATGTGAATAAAATGCATGACAGTTATGAATATTTTATCATCAATCATAAACTTAACTTTAATATTTCTCACTTCTCAGTCTAAAAGCACAACCTAGAGCAATAGCAATAACAATGAAAAATATTCGTTTTTGCATGAGATAATATCTAAGTTTCACTTATTAAGATTTCATTTCAGTTTTACACAACTTAAATGCACAGCTCCTTCTTCTCTTTAGGAAACATATTTAAAGAAATTTATTTCACAAAACGCTTCACCAATTCAGTTTTACACCATTTAACTTCATAGTTCCCCTTTTCTCTCTAGGAAACATATTCAAAGCAGTTTATCTCACAAAATGCTTTACCATCAATAAAATTCCATTTTAATGAGAAAAGCTATAATCACAGCATATAACGATTCTAAGATCATCCTTTTGGGTACCCCAGTGGATGTGCCCCTAAATGGATATCATCTTCCAGGGCCTATCACCAAGACAACCTGGGCATCCTACATCGCGTGACGTTGGGAAGTAGCCATATAGGATAGTGAGTCACAAACACCCTCGGAATTACCTCACTTCGAACAATAATCACACAATCTATAATAACCAGTCCTATGGCCGAGGACTATATTCACCTTGCATTTACTAGCCAGGGGAATTCACCTCATGCACGTAACTTCCCCTATGATAGCAATTTACAGATGTGTGTATATGCAAATTATCATTTACGAGTTTTTCTCATTTAAAACATTCACTTTTTACATTCTCAAAATCATTTATACTTAACAATTAAGTGCCAAATTAAAATATGCGTTTCTTATTCACGAAGTCATATTTTATTGATGATATAGGCTACGAAGTACAATTATCCTCACTCTAGTCTCCAAGAGTTCAAAGTGATACCATAAGCCATCAATGGTAATTTTCCTCAATACTTGTATCCCAAAAATCCTAAACCAAATCACTTAACTCTCCCTTAGTCCGAAGCCATCTCACAAATTGAAACAACGCTAACGCCTATTGAATAGTCCCCGAATTAAGCCCACTTTACCCTCATACTAATCTAAGGTATTAATTTCCTTAACACAAACCCCTAATACTCTTTATTACTTCCCAAGAGAAGGTTCCTAAGCCTTAAACCTAAAAGAAAAGGGCTAAAAACTAAGTTGGAAAAACCCTATAAAGCAATATGGTTTCCGAATCGATTCGCCTAGGGCCGAATCGATTCGCCCAAAAATGAATTGATTCGGCTGAGAGAACCAACCTCCTGTCTCAGCCCTAATCGATTCGGCCTTAACCCGAATCTATTCAGCGCCCCAGACCTGTAGCCTCCCTTATAGGCGAATCGATTTGCTTGGGAGGCGAATCGATTCGTCCTGGCATAAATGCCCAGTTTGGGGCTATGGGTTATGAACCCTAAATTTCCCCTAATCTCAAATCTTCCATCCAATCTCAACATCATCAACTAATAACTTACCCAATTCGTTGCTACCCAACAACTAACTAATATTTTCAACTCAAATCAAATTTAAATCAAAGATTAAGGGTTTAAACACTAAAATCATCAAAAACCCATTAATGGTTAAAACTCCAAAAACACAACTATATATGCAAATTATTCACATTAAATCATATACTAGCAAGTTAGATACTTGCCTTAAGTTTGCAGTCTCGAATTCTCTTCCCGTAGCAATGATTTCCAGCTCCAAATCTCTAATTTTATCTTTTCTCTTCATTTTCTCGCAAGCTCTCTCTTCTCTCTAACTCTCTCTAAGTTTAAAACATATAAATGAGAAATAAGAGGGTTGGAAGACTTAATCGGGCACTTAACATTAATTCCCATCTTTAAATGTTAATACACCATTAAAATGACTCGTAACTACATAATTGACTCATAACCTGTCAAAATTTCCTTAAACTCAAAAATACCGTATGACACTTATTTTGACTGTCTCGACTATTTTAGGACTAACCGTACCCTCAAAATTGGCATCCGGAATATCGTACAATATTTCATGTTCCTATGTCATATTAATTCATTAATAATGATCCAATTGAAATATATGCCATAATCGTCGCTTAAAACACAACGATGCAATAAAACATAACATGATGCTATTTATCTTCTCTCAACGGTAAATATGCAAAACTCAGTAAATATCATCTCGTAAATCACTTAAAATAATATTTACTCCAACTTTCATTATTTTATATAATTATCTCACATGGAAAAATTGTATAAAATCAATTACTCAAAAGTAAGGGTTCTTACAAAAAGTTCTTTAAATTTATATGAGTATATATTTTTTGAATTATATTGTTCTCATTATTAGTTTGTAGAATCATGTTTTGATGAAACTTTTACAAGATAAATGATTCTGATCCTATATCATAATGTTGAACTTAAAAGTAGCTTTATTATTCAAACTCTTTAATTTTGTGGCATACTTGCATATCGCATTCTTTTAACTCTAGATTTATTCTGATGATTTAATAGTCTAGGATGTCTTTGGGTTCTCACTTTTGAATCTTGAGACTCATGTTTGAGCTCTTAAAGTTTTGCGATTTTAAAATGATCTATGTGGCCCAAGTGTGAGATTATAGTCCTTGGATAGTGGACCTACGTAGATCATGTCGTTATAAAACAACAAGTCAAACACAATAAGTCGATATCGCTACAACATTTATTGACCTAAGAATGAATATATATATATATATATATATATATATATATATATATATATATATATATATATATATATATATATATATATATAGTTAGTTAGTTAGTTAGTTAGTTAGTTAGTTAGTTAAAAGTGTATTACATAAATTTATCTTTACTTACCCACATTGACACGCCCGCGTGATTGGGAATGACTAGTACATGCATGGATTTAGAATTCACTAAAAGAATTAGAATTTATTATTTGAATGAGGGTACATTAATTACTTTTGAAATAGAAAATGTCAAATGTCAATTTCTTTAAAGAATGGTGAAAATAGTTGGAGTATTAAATCTCCTAATGTGGTTATAAAAGAAGTTAAGATACTCGTGTCATTCCTTTAATATAAAAAGTAATTGTTCTTTTGATTAGTGGATAGGAATAGTTTTAAGAAACTCTTAAATAAGTTTGTTATTCTGAATGATTGTGAGATTTATCAAAAGAATGCGAATTGGATAGAGGAGTAAGAAAATATTCGATTTTGATAATCAACGATATAAAGCTAGGCTTTTGGTCAAAGTTTTCATTACGAATAGAGAAAGGGGTATAAATAAATATTTTCACCTATATCTTAGAATGTTAAAATTTTTATATAGATTTAACAATTCCTTTTGAGTAAGAATTACATTTAGTGTGAAAACTTACGAGAGTTTAAGAAAAGAACTATATACGTTGAGAAATCACTATAAACTTATGTCAGTTTCCCATTAATGATATTTTAAGAATATGTTATGTATTTTGATTAAGTATATAAACCTTGAAATCAGCGGAAGTAAATTTATATATTTCTTGAATTTCTTTAGTAATGAATGATATATTAGATAAATAAAATAGGTTAAGAATATGAAGTAATGAGATGATTAAAATATTATATGCTCACATTTATGATAATTATTCTCTCTTGATTAAGTAGGTTTGTTTTGGCCTAGAGGCCAATATTATGACAGTGAGAAATAATTAAATATTATATGTAGCGTGCTTCAGGTCTATAATTTATGGATTATGGCTATGGAAAATTTATTTAGTGACTCGAAGTTGTCGACACTATTATTAAGTCACTAAAATATTATGATAACACCGCTACAATATTCGTTATGAAGAACTGATAGGTATTTTAAAGAACCTAGGCACATTAGGATATAATACCTATATTTGAACGGTTTGTTTGATTAAGGTGTTTATGAATAAAACATTTAAGGGTGACTCAAAGATTATTGCACGCCTTATGATAATTATGGACCAAGTGGGAAAATGATAGAATTATTTAAAAAATAATCCTACATAATGTGGTCCATAATTATATTAATACTAAGAGTCACTTTGGTTAGTGAAAGGATAATCCAAATACTAAGAGTCAAAAGGACTCTTAGTTATCTACATTGATGGACCATGAAGATTAAGTGGTTGTTGGAGATTTGGGTCATGTCCTTGCCTATAAATAAGTGATTGATTTTTCATCATTCAGACACACGAAAATATAACATAATGAAATAGGATAAGGGAGAGAAATCAAAAGACTCAAGTTTATATTAATTTTAAAAATGCAATTATGTCTATAAAAGAATATCCAACTGTTGGAATGTGTTGAAAATGAAATATGTTCTTATCGTATGAAAGAGGAAGTCGTGGTCCAAATTCATCCCGATCAGACATCGCTAAGGTAGCTTGCTCTTTCAATCTTTCCATTTGTGACATGATGAAGGTATATGATTATAATATCATTTTATATTCTCCATAATAATTGTATGTAATAATCATGTTGATATAAGATTCTAAGGTTAATGTACAATACATAATATTTGGTATTATTAAAGAACAAATAACATGTAATATTAGATATTCATGCATTAAATTTATAAATCCATATAAAACTGTTAATTACGTATTCTTTAATTATGTTTATAAGGTTCTCCCAAAAAAGAATTTAGTTTTCTTATTTTGATATAATCCACAAACAATGTTACATGATAATGAACAAACGTTAATGTTGGTCGTTGATTGAGTATATTCTTAAGTTGCAGAAAATAAAAATATTGATTCATAATTTAAAATATAGTGGGTATATTATTTGAGATCAAACTTGACATTTCCTAATTTTAAATTTCATAAAAGTTGAATGTGTAATCAATTTATCATAAATTTTTGTGTGATATAAGGTCAAAGATTATGGTATATAATTTAAGACCCAAGCACATATTTGGTGAAATTACATTAATGCCATAATCTTTGCCCGAGATCACACACAAGCTGGTAGGATGAAATTGTGTCCATGCATGTAGGAGTTTGGGATCATACGCGATATGTTCAGACCTGATCTTAAGACCTCTTACATAAGATCTTATTTTCAACCCAAATAAGGATCCTATACTCATAAGTCTGTGCATTAGTTTTCAACCCAAATAAGGATCCTAGTTCCAACCTGTCATTTTACATAAGGATCATATTTCCAAACTATCATTTTAATTTGTTAGGAGAATATTTGTAGCTAACTTATTGTCAATAAATCTATGAAGTGAATAGAAACCTAAGTACGAGCATTTCGTTTTGAGTCTCTAAGTGAAAAGATTTTTCAGTCACCGACTTAAAAGATCTTTTCACTTTATTTTATTTTTCAGCCATATCCTCCCTCACTTATATATATACTAGCGCAGTGCCCGTGCCTGAAGGCACAGAGAAAATTTTGAAAGTACATAATTGCCCAATGACAAAAAATTTCAATGTACGTAATCGCGCCTAAAGGCACGACGAAAATTTGCAAAGTATGTAATCGCGGAACGACAAAAATTTCAAAAGTACATAATTGCGAAACGACAAAAATTTCGTTCACCAAAATATTGGTTCTTGTATAATAAAGTCAGAAAGTTTATCTAATAAAACAAAATAGTGTAAAAAATTTAAATTTTTTGGGTAAAATTTGCTTTGTTTATAGAATGATCCACCATGATTTAAGTGTAGACAATACTTATTTCATTTCGTCATAATAATGGTAAACTATTATATAAAACTAATACTTGTAAAAAAATTAAAATTTTTATGCAAAATGCCCTTTGTTTATAGGATGATCCATCGTGTTTAACGAATAAAAATAATCAACGACAACAATACTAATATAGTGTCACGGATCTCGCACAAAAAGAATCATACCATCAAATACTTAGTCAAAAATTATTTTTATAACATACAAGTGTAAACATTTTTAAAAAATTGGACAAAATTTCCTTTGTTTATAGGACTATCTACCACCCTATTCAGGAAATAAACATAGTACAACAATATAAATAGTTCACAAATGTGTAAACATTTTTTTAAAAATTGGACAGAATTCCCTTTGTTTATAGGACTATCCACCACCCAGTTTAAGAAATAAAAATAGTACAACAATATAAATATCCGCAACAACAACAATACACATCCAGACAATGATCCATTAAAAATTAACGGCTCAAATTCCATTAATGATAAATTCATGTCAATACATATGAAATTCATCTCAATACATGAGGCAGTTTGAAAACTCTAAGAATTGTCATCATGAATATGATTTATAATCAAATACACTAGTGGGATATAATTAATTCGCTAAAATGCCGTGAAAAGTTCGCAAAGCACATTCTCATAGGACTCTTAAATTCTGCATCATAAATTGGTGTTTCTTCAGACAAGGGAAGCATCAGCCGCTTGTTGGAAGCCTGCGCTCAATATAGCTCGTGTTCACTTTTATCTCCCCGGATGTGATTACCTACAAAATGTAACACCCCGCTTAAGATAATAACGGGTGGCCAGCCCTATACTACATTAAATCAGGAATTTCAGACGGTCCAATCTCAACATCAATTGTCGGTACAATATAATATAGGACTAACTACCCGATATCATATAGGCGAGATGTTAAAATTTAATAAAATATGCAACAGACAATAAACCAACACTATAACAGTACTAATAAAGGAAAGAAAGATGCATGAAAGAACTAAGATAAAAGAAATGCTAGAATAAAACAAAATAAATAACTACAATAGAATGTACTACAGAAAGTAGACCCGAATAAGCTGTCGGGTCACAGCCAATACAATAACTAGAATGGAATAAATATAAACATGTATATAAATACCCCTTGGGTACAAATCCGATATACAACATGAATCCTACCTAGAATTTTTCAAGGAGGAAGCGACTACATTCTACATCCCGCAACAGTCCGCACCTGTCACGGCTCCCAAGACTCTGGATAGAAGGTCATTCGGCATCCATGTGGTAGGACACCTGTAATAATATATATATATACAGGCAGGAGAGAAAAGTAAATGGGTCAGAGCCCGAGTTGTGAAAAATATTTAGCAAGTGTGTTAACCGTGCATAATAAATATCGGTGCACTTATTTCATAATTAAAGTGGAATTGCACTCTCGTGGAACCCCAACTCACCTCTCATCTAAAGGCGCGCACCTATTCGCGTCCTTAACTTTTAGTTAAATTACCCCCATTTATTAGGACAACCTAACTTATCATAGGCCTAGCCTATACCCACGAGATCTACCTTCCTATCATAACCCAAGAATCCACCCCTTTTCTAAACACAGTTTAGTATTTATTTTCAATCATATGTGCCTTATTAGGCTTAGTGGATTCCAATTTATAATTTAACCATTTATAAATTTAATAAGTTACCCAAGATGCATTTGGGTTGAAACATAGGGTTTAATTTCTAATTAATAAGCATGCAAAATTATTATTGACACAACTTCCCTCCAATTTCAACGCTGCGCTGCGTTTCGTGCATGGGGTGTCTCGCAAAGCGAAATCCAAATAAGGAACCACCCCGTTACACTACTCCTTGTCAACGTCGATCCTGGAGATCCATTATGCCACACATAAATATCGACAGAACTTCTCTCTAATCTCAACAATGTACTACGTTTCGTGCATGGGGTGTCTCGCAAAGCGAAATCCAAACAAGGAACCACCCCGTTACACTACTCCTTGACAATGTCGATCATAGTGATCCATAATGCCTTACATACATATAATGCTACCACTACTACTAAATCTCCAATAATATCCTTGGGATGATGTAACCGAAATATTCCTTAAATGCGATACATCAACCCCCATCAATCTAGTACACCATAATCATCCAAGATGTACTCCACAAAGATTCTATATCCTTTCATCTATAGGATATATATATATATATATATATATATATATATATATATATATAAATATATATTTAGGCATTTTATTCTCACCATATATATACATATACCAATCATCCATACCCATGACCAAGTGTACATATCATATCTGATGTACAATGGACATGCACATAATCCAGCCGACTATATATATCGCCGATAAAACTGCATCAATGCTATCATCTTCTCAGTGCCCGGCTCACGTAGCAACTGGGGACCACCTGGTGGGGATCAACGACACCCTCCTCGTGATAACTCACACACACGACGTCCCGGGAAGCGGTCATAGCTCCAACTGGCAATGAGACGAATGATACCCACCACGTCTCATCCCAAAAATATATATATCGTATAATAACACACGGGGCGACTATGACCTGAGGAATATCCACACCCTGCTCTATATGACAGGATGCTTACCCTCTGCGCGAAAACTTCCCAATGATAGCATGAGCGGGGTATGCTTAACCACAATAGTATATATATCGCTCACATGCGCAATATACATAAATCCATATGATCCCATCATATGATCAAATATTAAACCATCGTCGACGGTTTAAATATCCATACCATGTATGTCCACAACATAAATATATCCATATATTTATATGCATACAGATATATATATACACATATTCACATATCCATATATCTATATATATAAACTAGTTATCGCTCATAAATATAAGATATATAAACCCGGCTATAAGTATACATAATCCTCAATATACAAGCCGTCACCACAAACTCATTTAATTTACCTCGATATGTGAATACAATCCCTCACTTGAAACATAATCAATCATTTTTCCTATGATGGATAGTCTCCCAAAATCATATGTATATATCTATACATATATATTCAACATTTGGGTTATCACCCAAAATTTTGTGTACGAACCATCACTACACATACCATCTATATCCGAGAGCACATTAAAGACTCCAGTAATAATTTTGACTATCGGTATACACATAACTAATAGTCTATAAACCTCAAACTCAGTCTTATTGTCATCAGATAAATCCCATTTCTTAGGGAAAATACCCGTTGTAAATCACACACCGATAAACAACAACTACTCCCACTAGATTTTCACATTGTACTCTAGTTGGAAATATGATCCTGTCGCTCTCGATTCTGACTACGGTTCAATCACTTTTGTGAATCCCCTAGTCTAAGATCTCTCGGATTTATTTATTAAAATTTATCATTTCTAAGGGTAGGCAATCGCTCTCTTCCATTTGACCCCAAATTGTATCTTAATACTATCCTATCCTTATAAGGATTTGACATAAATGTCGGCCTAGAAATTTCACCACATACATGAATATATTCTTCTCCAATTATTCCAAGAAGTCCCCACTATCATATACTAAGTGAGAGACCCCCTATAAGTCTCCAAAATGTCTCCTACTTCATAAGAGAAAGCCTCAAATTAATAAACCCAACCAAAAAGGGCTAGAGGTCATCCTAGAAAAACCCCATAAAACAGCCCATTAAGGAAGCCCCTAAGAATAAACTCCAAAAGAAAAAGGGGAAAAAGGATTTCCCATTCTAGTGTTAAAAACAGGGGACCGGTCGACCGGTCTCAGACCCCCGGTCGACCGCGGGTCCAAATTTTGCCTACGAAGAAATGCAGTAGGCTTTTCCCTTAAGGCGCGGTCGATCGGTCCCCTGGGCACGATCGACCGGCCATACCAGTTATCTTGGCCGATTTTCCCATTTTCAGCAAAACCCACGAATTTAAACTCTAAAATTTCCATTCTAACCTCCAAATCTTTATCACAACATGATTCTAAGCCAATCAAATTGGCATCTTCGAGCCACGACCCAGGTAGAATTGGCTCGGAATCCCTGACGTGTTAAAGAAAAGTTATAAAATTATCACATCCACACTGTAATTCACATCAACACTGATAATTCATGGAAATGGGAAAAATTACCACTGAAGGAGAAACACCCATATGCAATGACAGAACAGGAAAAAACACACAAAAAAATAATAATTAGCAAGACATGAAGTTGCTACATATATAATCATGAAGTTTCTACAGAAATAATCAATCAACAATCACATACCGAATTTCATATTAGTACAGGTTCTATATCAATACACATTCACATCCCATAAGTGAAAATGAAATGAATCTAAAATTGGTTGATATCATGTTAGAAACTATGAACCTTCATAGTCATTTTAAACAAACACATCATACAAATTATTTGCATAACACTCACAGAGTAGTTAGATGTATCACACCACAAATCACTTAAATAATAGGAATATTGTGCAACACTTCTACCACTTAAATTTTAAGGCTGCACATCTAAGGAAAATAAAACAATAGAGTGGATGTTGCATTATTCAATCTCCAATTTCCATAGATTCTCATGCCTATAAGATTAAAATAAGTGCATTAAAAATTGAAGATATATTAATTCTCAAACATATATGAGTACTGAAATGTTTTAAATAAACGCAATGAAACAATAAATTGATGAAGGCGGGGAGACTATTTTCTAAACGTCAAATTAAACTAAAAATAATGAAACAGAACAACAACGAAGATAGAGAGAATTAAGAATACGCAAAGAATCATAAAATAAAAGGGAAACAAATAGGGAAAATCATTAAACATACCTCGTTCAAAAGTACAACACTAAGCCCTTTGGTCCGAACCATGAAGATACTGAGCGTAACGTATCTTCTGCTAAACCTGCTGCAGGTAGCCCGAAAGCTTATCGAGCTCGCAATATTAAGGAAAAGAAAATTCCTAGGACTATGAGGATTCAACGAAATAGCTTTCTTTTAACCCTCAAAGCCTACTTGATGAAGTTCCGATGAAGTATGTTTTTGGGTCACGCAATAAGAATCATTGCGCAATTATAAAAGGGACTGTCTACTTATATATATTAGTTAAACATGAGTAGTTAAACATATATTAGCCACAATTATAAAAGTACATGATTAGTTAAACATATATTAGCCAATGATAATATATAGGCAGACACACAACACAGACATACATTTTTCTCAGCGATGATAATAAACCAATACACAATTTATAAATGAAGTTTGCAATAGGAAAAAAACACAATTTATCAATGTATCCCCACTGTTAATGGTATCAACAACTGTCCATATTTGGGATTCTAATAGCTAATAATAGCAAATGTAGCTGTACTTTGTGATTATAATTGCTAGTAGTAACAAACTGAAGTTCATATATTCAAAAGTCTTGTGAACTTCACATAAAAGTCATTCAACACTAATTCACATAGTGTGTGGTCTGTGGCGTGTTCCCACATTTTTGCCTGCCTCTTCTATCAACATGGAACACATAACAGTAAAAGGAGCAACAGTTATGAACCTATATAATGAAAGGACCACAACAGTTATGAACTTGTATGATCAAAGGACCACAGCAATTATGAACCTATTTTGGACAATATATGGATACAGTAGTTTGCATATATTCTCAAAGGACCACATCAGTTATGAACCTATATGAACCTATTTTGGACAATGTATATGAATACACCTGTGTAACATTAACAGGTCAATCAATAACAAAAATGAGATCACTATTTCATGTAACATGGTGTCAAAAAACAGAAGAAATTAATTTCCAAAAATAAATAATTCATATTGGAACAAAACATAAAACTAAATTTAACTTCAAACTTAATTCTGTCTCTAGGGCGCTTCATGACGATATTAAATAGAGCATAAAAGTGATTACTCGATGCTCAAACACACCTAATGGATATAACACACATTTTTATAGGACAAGATCATAAGTTGATCAATAGGACATTACCTCTGAAAATTGAGCATAGAAGTAAAATTTCTATTGAACAACTTGATCATAAGGTGATCAATAGGACATGACCTCATAATTCAGAGATGCGAATAACCATTTTCAATAACTTGATCAATATCTTGATATTAAAATGAGATATTCACATTCGAAAAAATAACTTAACTGAAATCAAAATAAAAAAAAGTAGATTTATAAATTAATGAAAACCCTAAATTTATCAATCAATGAAAACCCTAAATCGATCTTTATCGAACCAGAAATTCACATATAAACATAAAATTGACTACGAACCTAGTTGGAAAGGAAGTCACACAAAAAAACTGCACAACTGCAGTCGAGAGATTGGTCGATCGTTGATCACAAAGTCGCGAGAGAGGGAGCATAAAAAGAGAGGAAGTGAAATGAGAAACGAAAGGGGTTTAGACAGCCAGCAAGCCTACTGGATCGTCACAATCTGTAGATTCCAACAGGAGCGAGTGACAATAAGAGAATTCCAGCAGAAGTGAGCGACTGTAAAAAAAAAGTAAAACAAAGCGATCATCAATAAAAATAGGAGAAAATAGAGGGAGGGAAGGCATACTCATGAAGTGCTTCATTGTGGCTAAGTTAGATAAGTTACAAAGTTAACTATCAAGAAAAACAGAGGAGCGAGGGGGTAGTCATACCTGTGTCTTAGAATATGGTCCTCAACAACTGTTCTCCATCGATAATGAGTACATAATAAATAAATTTATTCAATAAAAACAACTATATACATAATACAAATCGCATAAAAGAAACATGGAGTACATATATGGAAGCATACACATAAGAAAATGGCAGTATACATATAAAAGTAGACCTAACAAAATGCAACTCGACACGAAATTGCGATAAGAATAAGTAAAGTTATGTGCTTGCTATCAGGTTCACCCGATAAAACTCTTTAATTCACAAACTAATTTAGTGTTGGCCTCTTTCATCCTATTAGATCTTATGAAATATTCAGTTCCAGAAATACAACTTTGATATTATCTACATTTATCAACATTAGCCATCCCATTCCTCAATACAATATCGCTTTAGACGCACATTTCATGGAGATCCTCTCAAAAATAACTACAAAGTTAAAGAGAAAATGACGAAAAAGATAGATAAGAAGATGAAAAAAACTAAACCATTTAACATGGTTTCCTAGTGTATACTCGTGATGGAGCATTATCAAAAGTTTGCCCATGCTATTGCAACCCATGTCAAATTACATGCCCCCCTTATACTTTCATAGTACACACTACATGGGTAATGCATGACCGATTCTCCGAGCCTGGAAAGAATAAAATCACATAACTGTCATAAAGTTCCACCACTACACCAATTAGAAAACAAAATTACCGTTACAACTGAGCTATGCTATGAATTGTGTGACACAATGCCACACCATGCACCTCAAAACATTTTTAAAAAATGATAAATCAAAAATTTAATGATTGATCAATGTAATAATTGGTTCAAACAGGGATCACTCCTGCACATGCAACTGTGGGAGTGGTTGAAAGAGCCATATTCTGCACCCACGTCCATCATGGAGATAAAGATTTGAATATGGGAAACCATGTTCATCATGGCACAAACCGTCTGCCAAAGAAAGAGAGGTTCTTATTGTGATTGATCAATATAATTATTGGTTCACATTTAGTGAGTATGAGGACTTAGTAGCTATTCGTTCATGTCGGCCAATACATGCCGGATAACTCACTACGGTGAATGTATTTAGGTCTATGATGCACAATGAAATGACTGTGTGTGATTTATCTCATTCAACCACAGTAAGGAAGCTATGTAAAGACTTGCCTAATGTTCTAACCAATTTTCCCCGCTATGGTTTAGATGAGACAGGCAGTGTTTGGCATTACTACCTTCGGTAAAAACTAATACATTGTGAAGCATTCTAGGAGGATAGCGGGAAGAAAATATACTCATTGTCTAATGGAAATGGATCAGAGATGAGATGAGATGGTTACTTCCTTTCATACAATGATCCGCACAAAGATGATTCGCTTAAACGCTACAATTTTTTAGAAGCACTGCGAAAATACCTATCTGGTTAGGGGTTCTGCCCATCTCCATGGATTACACTATTATGTGCCACATGTAGATTGATAAAGTGAAACTCGGTAATTTGGGGGATGCATCGACAGAGTGAAGCTCTTTACTTTGTTGCTCTTTTGCCTCCAGTGAGTACTACATCTATATGACTCTTCCAAATCAGATGTCGCTGTTAACGTCTATTTCCTCTAAAAATTATTAGATGTCCCAACAATTAGTAATTAATACATATACCAATATTATCGGTCGAGCCAATAAAGTCATGATAAAAATTAAATGTTAAAAGTACCTTTTAACCGATATAACAGAGTCGGAAGGAGTCATAGAGAATATGAATATATAAACCGATACTTGTTCCATAACCCCTGAGTTTCCCTTGAACTGTGCTCTAATTATAGGCATTAAATAGGCTGACCAAGATAAAGCAAGGGCAAAAATTAGATAGAATGCCTCGCGTCAAAAATCTATATATTAAGGCTTGTGGTGTAGACCACCAAATTCCATGACATTCATAAATAATGGCAACATATGCCTTGCATCACATACTTTCAGTTTACAAAGCATATATCTCCAACTTTCAGCTTGCAAACTAACAATTGATTTTAAGCTCAAAATAAATGAATTTCTTTTTTATATAAAGTGAGAGGCAACAAAACATATTACATGCCTATTGTGTATAAAATTTAATTGGTCCATTTCGAGGGACCACTTAGGATGGATACCACAAACCATTCATCCAAGCATATTGTCTAAGACACGTCCGTTATTACTTTTTGACATTATGTATCTTCATGTCCGTTATTACCACTTATATTATGTATTGACATGTCATTATTTATTGAAATGATCCTAAATCAAAATCTAAATAGTAAATAAAGCCAATAGAAAGCATCATATATATTTAAAAACTACCAGAATGAGAAAAGTAAACAGACAAAAAATATACAGAGGGGGAAAACAGATCAGGGAGTATAGCTCATACATGGAGACATGAAGATCTAGCCTTACATAATCCCCAAAAAACACAGACATACAGTTTAACACATTTATAGGACTACAGATGCAAATGAATAATGTTCAAAATCTCTAAAAACACACCAAATTAGTATCCTCAATATTTTAGTAAATACTCAAATATGGTACTATTTAGGTCTTAACCGCATTGAACCCTAGCCTATACTTCACCCTACACCTACTGTTATAACACATAAGTGGAAACTTTGCATGTCAGAAAAATGTGCTAAGTTGATGACTAATGCTAACCACAGTATAACTACTTGTAAATCAAAGCACAAAGTGAAAGTTCCTAAAAACTAATAGCAGAAAAAGAACAAATATCTGATGTCTTCTTCTCATTCATAACTTATTTTGATCAGCCACTAAATATCAATTTCACATATAAGAATCAAGAACCAAATTTAGTAAGCAAGGGTTGTCTTAAGGAAGTAAGGGCTCTGGAAAATTATTTTTTCAAGCATCAGGATCTTTATATCAACACTATTGTAAATATCCAATCTTCTTCCTTGTCAAATAGTGACTTTCTCAATGAGTTGTAAGTATCCAACCTATATATCAACACTGCTCTAATTGAAAATAAGTAGCTTCTACGAGGAAAAACTAACATGGACATCAACAAATTTAATTGAAAAAGTGTTGAACCCAAAACAATGTAGTTTAGCTATAGATTTAACAACTCAAACAAAAGCAAAACATGTAATGAAAACCTATTAGAAATAGAGAAACAATGAAACACATTGCTCTAATAAACATACAAAATCATAGTAAGAACGATCGTAAATAACTGAAGCACATTGCTCTATTCAACATACAAAATCATAGTAAGAAAGATTATAAATATACTCCCAAATCAACAAACAACAAATAAATTCAATGGATAAAGTTAAAAGCCTCTAATATTTAAATAGTTGTGTAAAGTTCTTTCCTCCAACATGTCCCATGATTATGGCACGCCCAATAAATGCTTCACTTTTTAGTTTATTTTGGCCCTCATTTAATCAAACATACATGACCAAATCATTTTAAGGAAAAATTACCCAACTTATGCCAACAATTATGTTGAGTACAATTGTGTGTCAATACACAATATATTAATAATAAATCTAAGAGATGGGTAACAATGGGCGATAAGAAATTACTTTAAAAATTTAACATGGTTAACAAAATAACAGAGATATTCATGTAAGTAAAGAAATAAATTTCCTTATCAAGTGGGTCATATGATCAAATACCTAAGAAGCATGCAGGCATTCCTCATCTCCAAATACCTTTTTTATTGGCTAATTGGGTCCTGAATTAAAACCATATTGGATCGATCCTTCACACCATTAAAAACACCAAATTAGCAAGGGTAAAACCCAAATACACGTAATATATATACACCAACAACATCTGAAACAGATTCGAACCAACAAACATCAATTTATCACCTGCAAGATTCAAACCAACAAACACCAATAACATTAAAAATACTGTTAGTTTTACAAAATCAAACCAAAAATATACAGAAGCAGGCCAAAACACATCCATATAAAACCTTCAAAAAATTGACAGAAAGGACTAAAACACATTTAAATGTATACCCATAAATCTTTGCAAATGTAAAACCTAGAAAATGTAAACCCATTCAAATGTAAACCCTAGAAAATTCCAAACGTAAATTATTTGTTGAAGACAAGTAAAATGGGGGGTTGAAGGTCTGGAGAGAGAGAGAGAGAGAGGGGTGTTCTCGTCTGATCGATCGAGAGAGATAGAGAGAAGTGTACTCCGATCAGAGGAAAAGAGGGTCCTAATTGTGTAATTTCCTATTTTACCCATTCTTTTGAATTTTGGGCAAGAGGTGGAAGGGAAGTCATGAGTTAAAAAAAGGGGGAAAGCAAATAATGAGAGGATAAAAGAGGAAAATTGGGGCTTTTAATCTCAACCCTTTATTTCTTGCATTGGTGGCCAAATCCTCACCTCTACTTAGCTTATCCTCTTATGGAATAGTAACCAAAATTCTACTCCTTATTATATATATATAGAGAGAGAGGGAGAGAGAGAGAGAGAAAGAGAGAGAGAGAGGGAGGGGTTCTTAAGTGAACCAAAATAATGAACTTTTTAATGAACCTAATAAATATTAAAAAATAACCCTTAATTCATTGTTGTAATTGATCCCCTCCAGTAGCAACGGGCATGCGTGTGGCATGCATATTTTTTAATATACACACACCCCTCATAAACCTTACACCCCCCACCCCCACCCATCTGCTACCAATACCCACCATCTCAACCCACAACCCATTTACCCTCTAACTCGGCAACCCTACTATCCAACCCTATGCAACTCCATACCCGCAGAACACCATTTGACCCAGAACTAGCCACCGCTGACCTCCGTTAGCGACCACCATACCCCGTCGAGAAACACCATCCCCCTGACCAACCTTATACTTCCCTGCCAGGCCCGATGATCCCACCAACACCAGTACCCCTAACCTCCTCAACCCATTTTCCTTGACCATAGACATCAATCCACCATACCCAAAACCAACTGCTACCATACACCTTACCAACCCCCAACTAGCAGTTGAATGACCTAACATCCCACGAGCCAGCAACTTCTGACCTAACAACTCACAACCACTTAGTTTGATCCCCACCAAGCAGCAGACCCGAAACCCATAGCGATCCAATACCCACCACACACACATATCCATTGCCCACCAACCCGATCCCAACATCTGACCCGCCAGCAACCCTCTACCTGAGCCACTACCTAACCCATAACTCGATAATTGATGGAAAATTGTGGGGGGGGGGGGGGGGTGTAAGGTTGAACACGCATATCACACGCGTGTTCATTGAAACAAAGAATTATGGGATTTTTTAATGTCTTTTTAGGTTCATTAAAAAGTCTATTATAGTATATATATATATACTATAAAATTTATATGTTCATTAAAATATTTTATATAGATATTGTAGAAATAATAACATTCACATTACAACGCATTAGCGACATTGAAAAGAATAAGTGTACTCTAGACTCTATTTTCATAATTTTTCCGTGTCCTACCTATAAAAAAAATAATATGCATGGGAGAAAATATTAATTTTCGTTTTAAAGACTAAATGTCTAGAACCAAATTTTTCATGTCAAAATATAGGGTTTATATGACTTAAGACACATTTTTAATGTATTATTTGACTTGACTATCACTTTGATAATACCTTTGACATAACTTCCAATTTTTTACAAAAGTCTCACACTGTTAAAAACTCGTAATTTAAGATTAGACATAGACCCCAACACTATTTTTAGACAAAAATATCCTTAATTATAACTCAAATCTTATACAAAACACACCCATTCTTCGTCACCAAACAAATTATGTATGTGACACCATACCCAAACTGTTCCTCTCACTCTCACTCTCACTCCTTACTAATCTTCTTTTCCCCCAACAAACGGTATGTGGTTATACATTATTTTCGTACATGAATTTGGAAATGTCCCATAATATATTACAAAAGAATAATAAATGAATTTGGAAATGAAGCATTACATTATACTGTCTATTTTTTAGCGCAACTTTCTATACTTCAATCTTTTCATCATCATGTATCCAAATTCATCCCATTTATCGATCATGTACAATATAATTGTCGACGGCTAATGAAGGGTTAGAGTAGAATATGTCTAGGAAGCTAATTGATGCATCGATGGGCGATTGGAGAAAGGGGTAAATGAGTGAAGTTTTAGTGGGGTTTTATATGGTTTGCGATGCGAGTGGTAGGGGTGGTTTTAGGATGATCAAAAGTGCCCATTTGTCGAGGGAAAGAGGAAGATGGGAAAGGAGGAGTGAGAGTGAGAGACAACGTTTGTCTATGGTGTTAGAGTTAGGGTTTGTGGAGTGAGGAAGAAGAGGTGTTTCATTATAAGGTTTAATTTTTAATTAAGGGTACTTTTGTCTAAAAATGTTATTTGGGGTTGTTGAATTACAAATTATGAGTTTTCTAACGGGATTTGACTTTTTGTGGAATATTGAAGGTTATATCAAAAATATTATGAAAGTGAGTTATGTAAAAAAAAACTAAAATACATAAAGGAGCTTATTTGTAATTTATACAAAATGTGTTATAATGGTTTTAAATTATTTATGGCTAACCCTAAAACACCAATTAGTTAACATATGAAAAAAGAAACAGTTTAGTGATATTGATATAGTATAAACAGTTACATACCCATTTGAAGGGGGTTGAAAATAGTTGCTAATTGAAAAAAAAAATCGTCTCCTTCATATGCTAAATAATAAAATAAGCCTAACTTAGAAGTAACTGATTTTGACGAAAAATCAAATAGCTTTAACGACACAACATGCGATTAAATTATTACTACAATCTATCTTTTCGGGTTTAGATGTAACCTAATATTCATACCAAACCAAATCCTAGAATCAAAAGGAAAATATGGCTGATGCATATGAATCTATATAAACTGACCCTTCATACACGTAAAATCTAGGAAATTCAATTGATATTTTTCAAAGATCCTTTAGATTAATACCTTTATAAACATTAAGGCCCCCAAAATCTGACCTTTCTTGACTTGAGAAAGTCGTGACATTGGCTAGCAAAGGCAAAGAATCGATTTTGTCCATTGCATATCTTTGAAAATTTTGTTGGTCCATACACCAAGATTTCTTCCTCCTTTGCATATAGTCTCTCTCTCTCTCTCTCTCTATATATATATATATATATATATATATATATATATATATATATATATATAATAATGCTCCTATGCGGACTAGTCCGCATTTTAAGAATGCGGACCGGACATGTGTCACCTAACGGTGCGCCTAGAAATTATCGCCTTAATTATAGGCACACTCTCTCTCTTTTCTGGGCTCACCGCCAGGTGACACGTGTCCGGTCCGCATTCTTAAAATGCGGACTAGTCCGCACAAGAGCAGGACTGTATATATATATATATATATATATATATATATATATATATATATATATATCATACCCTTATCTTCCCAACCAGCACTTCATATCCAACCTTTTCCTATATCTCCCAAATTTTGAAAAATGTCTTCACTTATGGCATATCTCATAATTTTATTCAGCATAATATGGAAGTTAGGTACATGCATTAGCTCACTTCCTAGTGAAATATTCTCACTTGATATTGCGACCAAGCTTCATCTTGATCCTAATGCTATTACAAAAGCATTTTCTGATTATGGTAATCTAGTACATAAAGCCCCAGTTGCTGTTCTCTACCCTTCTTCCATAAGTGAATTCGTCGATCTCATCAATTTCTCAAACAATTGTTCGACCCCTTTTACTATAGCGGCTAGAGGACGTGGCCACTCCGTTAGAGGTCAGGCCATGGCCCATAACGGTGTCGTGGTGGATATGCAGTCTTTAAATAAATATAATAGTAAAAATAGTGGAAATGTTATTATGCTTTCATGGAGCCAAGCATTAGGGTTTTATGCAGATGTTGGAGGGGAACAACTTTGGATAGACGTGTTGCGTGCCACACTTGATCATGGCCTCACACCGGTCTCGTGGACCGATTTTTTGTACCTAACCGTTGGGGTACAATCTCCAATGCTGGAATTAGCGGCCAATCATTCCGTTATGGCCCTCAAATCATCAACGTTCATGAAATGGATGTTATTACGGGTATATATATATATATGTTATTTTCTATATGTATATGTTTTTACGTGTCATATTGAGGGTTTTAAATATTGAGCAAGAGTGATGTTTTGGACATATGTAAAAAAGTGGCACGAATTAGTTTTAGGGGTTGCTTATAATCGGTTAATTTTTCTCAAAAAATTATTAATGTTAGTGATGCAAAACATTTTACGGAGAATGTTTTCCAGTGATGAAAGCCATTTCATCATTCGTTGTTGTCATTTTGGGAATGAATTTCTTATCGATGGCTGACACTTTAGTTTCAAATATTTGTAGTCACAGGCCTCTCGGTTTGAGAATATGATGATAATTAGAAAATATATCTATTAAGCTTAAAACCAAGCCCTTAAAGGGTGAAAACCAAAACCAGCCCCCAAAAATCCCCGTAAGAGACATGAACACCTCGCACGGAACCAATGTAACTTGTAGAAACTGACTGCGTAGTCACGCGTCTCCGGATTTGAGAATATGACAATAATTTCAAAATATGTAGATTAAGCTTAAAAACAACCGCTTAAACGGTGAAAACCCAAACCAGCCCTGAAACGGCCCCGTAAGAGGCACGAACACGTCGCCCGGGACCAATGTTACTTGTACTAACTGACCGCGTTGTCACGGGTCTCCCGATTTGAGAATATGACGATAATTTCAAAATATGTAGATTAGGCTTAAAAGCAAGTTGTTTGAGGTTGAACACCCAAACCAGCCACCTAACGCCCCACTAAGAGGGACGAACACCTCGTACGGGACTAATGTAAGTTGTACGAACAGACAGCGTAGTCACGGGACTCTCGATTTGAGAATATGATGAGAATTTGAAAGATATATCGATTAAGCTTAAAAACAAGCCCTTAATGGGTGAAAACCCAAACCAGCCCCCAAACGGCCCTGTAAGAGGCACGAACACCTTGCACGGGACCAATGTAACTTGTACAAACGGACCGCATAGTCACGGGTCCCCCGGTTTTGAGAATATGACAGAAATTTCAAAAAACGTAGATTAGGCTTAAAAACAACTCGCACGGGACCAATGTAAGTTCAACGAACTGACGGTGTAGTCACGGGCCTCTCGGTTTCAGAATATGATTATAATTTGAAAATATATCGATTATCCTTTAAAAACAAGCCGTTAAAGGGTGAAAACCCAAATCACTCATAAACAGCGCCGTAAGTGGCATGAACCGCTCGCTCGGGACCAATGTAACTTGTAAATAGTGACCGCATAGTCACGGGTCTCCCGGTTTGAGAATCTGATGATAATTTCAAAATACGTAGATTAAGCTTAAAAACATGCTGTTTGAGGGTGAAAACCCAAACCATCCCCCTAACGGCACCCTAAGAGGCACGAACACCTCGCACGGGACCAATGTAAGTTGTATGAACTGACAGCGTAGTCACGGGCCTCTCGGTTTGTGAATATGACCATAATTTGAAAATATATCGATTAAGCTTAAAAACTAGCCCTTAAAGGGTGAAAACCCAAAGCAGCCCCCAAACGGCCCCGTAAGAGGCACGAACACCTCGCACGGGACCAATGTAACTTGTACAAATTGACCGCGTAGTCACGGGTGTCCCGATCTGAGAATATGACTATAATTTCAAAATACGTAGAGTAGGCTTAAAACAAAGTCGTTTGAGGGTGAATAACCAGCCACCTAACGCCCCCCTAAGAAACCTCGCACGGGACTAATGTAAGTTGTGCGAAGTGACAGTGTAGTCACGGGCCTCTCGATTTGAAAATATGACGATAAGTTGAAAATATATCGATTAAGCTTAAAAAAAAGTCCTTAAAGGGTGAAAACCTAAAGCACCCCCCAAACGGCACCGTAAGTGGCACGAACACCTCGCACGGGACCAATGTTACTTGTACAAACAGACCGCGTTGTCACGGGTCTCCCGGTTTGAGAATATGACGATAATTTCAAAATACGTAGATTACGCTTAAAAACAAGTTGTTTGAGGTTGAATACCTAAACCAGCCACCTATCGCCCCCCTAAGAAACACGAACACCTCGCACGGGATAAATGTAAGTTGTGCGAAGTGACAGTGTAGTCACGGGCCTCTCGGTTTGGGAATAAGACGATAATTTGAAAATATAACGATTAAGCTTAAAAACAAGCCCTTAAAGGGTGAAAACCCAAACCAGCAACCAAACGGCCCCGTAAGAGGCACGAAAACCTCGCACGGGACCAATGTAACTTGTACAAACTGACCGCATAGTCACGGGTCTTCCGGTTTGAGAATATGACGGTAATTTCAAAATACGTAGATTAGGCTTTAAAAATATGCCGTTTGAGGGTGAAAACCCAAACCAGCCCCCAAATGGCCCCGTAAGAGGCACGAACACCTAGCACGGGACCAATGTAAGTTGTGCGAACTGACAGTGTAATCACGGGCCTCTCGGTTTGAGAATGTGACGATAATATGAAAATATATCGATTAATCTCAAAAACAAGCCCTTAAAGGGTGAAAACCCAAACCACCCCCAAACGGCACCGTAAGTGGGACGAACACCTCGCACAGGACTAGTGTAACTTGTACAAACTGACCGCGTAGTCACGGGTCTCCCGGTTTGAGAATATGAAGATAATTTCAAAATACATAGATTAGGCTTGAAAACAAGTCGTTTGAGGGAGAAAACCCAAACCTGCCCCCTAACGGCCCCTAAGAGGCACGAACATCTCGTACGGGACCAATGTAAGTTGTATGAACTTACAGCATAGTCATGGGCCTCCATGTTTGAGAATATGACGATAATTTGAGAATATATCGATTAAGCCTAAAAACAAGCCCTTGAAGGGTGAAAACCCAAACAGCCCCGTAAGAGGCACGAACACCTAGCCCGGGACCAATGTTACTTGTACAAACTGACCGCATTGTCACGGGTCTCCCGGTTTGAGAATATGATGATAATTTCAAAATACGTAGATTAGGCTTAAAAACAAGTTGTTTGAGGTTGAATACCCAAACCAGCCACCTAACGCCCCCCTAAGAGGTACGAACACCTCGTACGGGACCAATGTAAGTTGTACGAACTAACAACGTAGTCACGAGACTCTCAGATTGAGAATATGATGAGAATTGGAAAATATATCCATTAAGCTTAAAAACAAGCCCTTAATGGGTGAAAACCCAAACCAGCCCCCAAACGGCCTTGTAAGAGGCACGAACACCTTGCACGGTACAAACTGACCGCATAGTCACGGGTCTTCCGATTTCGGAATATGATGACAATTTCAAAATACGTAGTTTAGGCTTAAAAACATGACGCTTGAGGCTGAAAACCCAAACCAACCCCCAAATGGCCCCGTAAGTGGCACGAACACCTCGCATGGGACCAATGTAACTTGTAGAAACTGACCGCGTAGTCACGGGTCTCCCTTTTTGAGAATATGACGATAATTTCAAAATGGGTTTAGGCTTAAAAACAAACCGTTTGAGGGTGAAAACCCAAACCAACCCCTAATGGCCCCCTAAGAGACACGAACACCTCGCACGGGACCAATGTAAGTTGTACGAACAGACAACGTAGTCACGTGCCTCTCGGCTTGAGAATATGATGATAATTTGAAAATATATCGATTAAGCTTAAAAATAAGCCCTTAATGGGTGAAAACATAAACTAGCACCCAAACGGTCCCGTAAGAGGCATGAACACCTCGCCCGGGACCAATGTAACTTGTACAAACTCACCACGTTGTCACGGGTCTCCCGGTTTGAGAATATGACGATAATTTCAAAATACGTAGATTAGGCTTAAAAACAAGTTGTTTGAGGTTGAATACCCAAACCTGCAACCTAACGCCCCCTAAGAGGCACGAACACCTCATACGGGACCAATGTAAGTTGTACGAACTGATCGCGTTGTCACGGGACTCTCGATTTGAGAATATGACGATAATTTCAAAATATATCGATTAAACTTAAAAACAAGTTGTTTTTGGTTGAATACCAAAACCAACCACCTAACGCCCCCCTAAGAGGCACGAACACCTCGTACGGGACCGATGTAAGTTGTACGAACTGACAGCGTAGTCACGGGACTCTGAATTTGAGAATATGATGAGAATTTGAAAATATATTGATTAAGCTTAAAAACAAGCCCTTAATGGATGAAAACCCAAACCAGCCCCCAAACGGCCCTGTAAGAGGCACGAACACCTTGCACGGGACCAATGTAACTTGTACAAACTGACCGCATAGTCACGGGTCTCCCGGTTTTGAGAATATGACAGTAATTTAAAAATACATAGATTAGGCTTAAGAACATGCCGTTTGAGGTTGAAAACCGAAACTAGACCGCAAATGAACCCGTAAGAGGCACGAACAACTCGCACGGGACCAATGTAAGTTCAACGAACTGACCGTGTAGTCACGGGCCTCTCGGTTTGAGAATATGACTATAATTTGAAAATATATCGATTATCCTTTAAAACCAAGCCCTTAAAGGGTGAAAACCCAAATCACTCATAAACGGCACTGTAAGTGGCACGAGCCGCTCGCACGGGGCCAATGTAACTTGTAAAAACTGACCGCATAGTCACGGGTCTCCCGGTTTGAGAATCTGATGATAATTTCAAAATACATAGATTAGGCTTAAAAACATGCCGTTTGAGGGTGAAAACCCAAAGTATCCCCCTAACGGCACTCTAAGAGGCACGAACACCTCGCACGGAACCAATGTAAGTTGTACGAACTGACAGCGTAGTCACGGGCCTCTCGGTTTGTGAATATGACCATAATTTGAAAATGTATCGATTAAGCTTAAAAACTAGCCCTTAAAGGGTGAAAAACCAAAGCAGCCCCCTAACGGCCCCGTAAGAGGCACGAACACCTCGCACGGGACCAATGTATCTTGTACAAATTGACGGCGTAGTCACGGGTGTCCCGGTCTGAGAATATGACTATAATTTCAAAATACGTAGATTACGCTTAAAAACCAAGTCGTTTGAGGGTGAATACCCAAACCAGCCACCTAACGCCCCCCTAAGAAGCACGAACACCTAGCACGGGACCAATGTAAGTTGTGCGAAGTTACAGTGTAGTCACGGGCCTCTCGGTTTGAGAATAAGAAGATAATTTGAAAATATATCGATTAAGCTTAAAAACAAGCCCTTAAAGAGGGAAAACCCAAACCAGCAACCAAACGGCCCCGTATGAGGCACGAACACCTCATACGGGACCAATGTAACTTGTACAAACTGACCACGTAGTCACGGGTCTCGCGATTTGAGAATATGACGATAATATCAATAAATGTAGATTAGGCTTAAAAACAAGCCGTTTGTGGGCGAATACCCAAACCAGCCCCCTAACGCCCCTAAGAGGCACGAACACCTCGCACGGGACCAATGTAAGTTGTAAGAACAGACAGCATAGTCACGTGCCTCTCGGCTTGAGAATATGATGAAAATTTGAAAATATATCGATTAAGCTTAAAAAGAAGCCGGGTGAAAACCCAAACCAGCAACCAAACGGCCCCGTAAGAGGCACGAAAACCTCGCACGGGACCATTGTAACTTGTACAAACTGACCGCATAGTCACGGGTCTTCCGATTTGAGAATATGACGGTAATTTCAAAATACGTAGATTAGGCTTTAAAAATATGCCGTTTGAGGGTGAAAACCCAAACCAGCCCCCAAATGGCCCCGTAAGAGGCACGAACACCTAGCACGGGACCAATGTAAGTTGTGCGAACTGACAGTGTAATCACGGGCCACTCGGTTTGAGATTATGACGATAATTTGAAAATATATCGATTAACCTTAAAAACAAGCCCTTAAAGGGGGAAAACCCAAACCACCCCAAATGGCACCGTAAGTGGCACGGACACCTCGCACGGGACCAGTGTAACTTGTACAAACAGATCGCGTAGTCACGGGTCTCCCAATTTGAGAATATGACGATAATTTCAAAATACCTAGATTAGGCTTAAAAACAAGTTGTTTGAGGTTGAATACCCAAACCAGCCACCTAACGCCCCCCTAAGAGGCACGAACACCTCGAACGAGACCAATGTAAGTTGTACGAACTTACAGCATAGTCACGGGACTCTCGATTTGAGAATATGTTGAGAATTTGAAAATATATCGATTAAGCTTAAAAACAATCCCTTAATGGGTGAAAACCCAAACGGCCCTGTAAGAGGCACGAACACCTTACACGGGGCCAATGTAACTTGTACAAACTGACCGCATAGTCACGAGTCTCCCGGTTACGGAATATGACGATAATTTTAAAATACGTAGATTAGGCTTAAAAACATGCCATTTGAGGGTGAAAACCCAAACCAACCCCCTAATGGCCTCGTAAGAGGCACGAAAACTTCGCACGGGACCAATGTAAGTTGTACGAACATACAGCGTAGTCACGGGCCTCTCGGTTTGAGAATATGACGATAAGTAGAAAATACATAGATTAGGCTTAAAAACAAGTTGTTTGAGGTTTAATACCCAAACCAGCCACCTAACGCCCCCCTAAGAGGCACGAACACCTCGCACGGGACCAATGTAAGTTGTACGAACTGACAGCGTAGTCACGGGACTGTCGATTTGAGAATATGATGAGAATTTGAAAATATATCGATTAAGCTTAAAAACAAGCACTTAATGGGTGAAAACCCAAACGGCCTTGTAAGAGGCACGAACACCTTGCACGGGACCAATGTAACTTGTACAAACTGACCGCATAGTCACAGGTCTCCCGATTTCGGAATATGACGATAATTTCAAAATACGTAGATTAGGCTTAAAAACATGCCGTTTGAGGGTGAAAACCCAAACCAAACCCCTAACGGCCCCGAAGTGGCACGAAACCTCGCACGGGACCAATGTAAGTTGTACAAACGTACAGCGTAGTCAAAGGCCTCTCGGTTTGAGAATATGATGATAATTTGGAAATATATCGATTAAGCTTAAAACCAAGCCGTTAAAGGGTGAACACCAAAACCAGCCCCCAAAAATCCCCGTAAGAGACACGAACACCTCGCACGGGACCAATGTAACTTGTAAAAACTGACCGCGTAGTCACGAGTCTCCCGGTTTGAGAATATGACGATAATTTCAAAATGCGCAGATTAGGCTCAAAAACATGCCGTTTGAGGGTGAAAGCCCAAACCAGCCCCCTAACGCCCCCTAAGAGGCACGAACACCTCGCACGGGACCAATGTAAGTTGTACGAACAGACAGCGTAGTCACGTGCCTCTCGGCTTGAGAATATGATGATAATTTGAAAATATATCGATTAAGCTTAAAAACAAGCCCTTAAAGGGTGAAAACCCAAACCAGCACCCACACGGCCCCGTAAGAGGCACGAACACCTAGCACAGGACCAATGTAACTTGTACCAACTGACCGCGTGGTTTCGGGTCTCCCGGTTTGAGAATATGACAATAGTTTCAAAATACGTAGATTAGGCTAAAAACATGTCGTTTGGGGGTGAAAACCCAAACCATCCCCCAAATGGCCCCATAAGAGGCACAAACACCTCGCACGGGACCAATGTAAGTTGTACAAACTCACAGTGTAGTCACTGGCCTGTCGGTTTGAGAATATAATGATAATTTGAAAATATATCGATTAACCTTAAAAACAAGCCCTTAACGGGTGAAAACTCATACCATCCCCCAAACGGCCCTGTAAGAGGCTCGAACACCTCGCACGGGACCAATGTAACTTGTACAAACTGATCGCGTAGTCAGGGGTCTCTTGGTTTCAGAATTTGATGAAAATTCCAAAATACGTTGATTGGCTTTAAAAACAAGCCGTTTGAGGGTGAAAACCCACACCAGCCCTCTAACGGCCCCCTAAGAGGCACGAAAACCTCGCACGGGACCAATGTAAGTTGTACGAACATACAGTGTAGTCATGGGCCTCTCGGTTTGAGAATATGATGATAATTAGAAAATATATCGATTAAGCTTAAAACCAAGCCCTTAAAGGGTGAAAACCAAAACCAACCCCCAAAAATCCACGTAAGAGACACGAACACCTCGCACGGGACCAATGTAATTTGTACAAACTGACCGCGTAATCACGAGTCTCCTGGTTTGAGAATATGACGATAATTTCGAAATACGTAGATTAGGCTCAAAAACATGCCGTTTGAGGGTGAAAGCCCAAACCAGCCCCCTAACGCTCCTTTAAGAGTCATGAACACCTCGCACGGGGCCAATGTAAGTATTACGAACAGACAGCGTAGTCACGTGCCTCTCGGCTTGACAATATGATTGTAATTTCAAAATATATCGATTAAGCTTAAAAACAACCCCTTAAAGGGTGAAAACCCAAACCAGCCTCCAAACGGCCCCGTAAGAGGAGCGAACACCTCATAGGGGACCAATGTAAGTTGTACAAACTGACCACGTAGTCACGGGTCTCGTGATTTGAGAATTTGACGATAATTTCAAAAAACGTAGATTAGGCTTAAAAACAAGCCGTTTGTTGGCGAATACCCAAACCTGCCCCCTAAGTGGCACGAACACCTCGCACGGGACCAATGTAAGTTGTACGAACAGACAGCGTAGTTAAGTGCCTCTCGGCTTGAGAATATGATGATAATTTGAAAATATATCGATTAAGCTTAAAAACAAGCCCTTAAAGGGTGAAAACCCAAACCAGCACCCACACGGCCCCGTAAGAGGCACGACCACCTCGCACAGGAACAATGTAACTTGTACAAACTTTCCGCGTGGTCTCGGGGCTCCCGGTTTGAGAATATGACAATAGTTTCAAAATACGTAGATTAGGCTTAAAAACAAGCCGTTTGTTGGTGAATACCCAAACCAGCCCCTAACGCCCCCTAAGAGGCACGAACACCTCGCACGGGACCAATGTAAGTTGTACGAACAGACAACGTAGTCACGTGCCTCTCGGCTTGAGAATATGATGATAATTTGAAAATATATCGATTAAGCTTAAAAACAAGCCCTTAAAGGGTGAAAACCCAAACCAGCACCCACACGGCCCCGTAAGAGGCACGAACACCTAGCACGAGACCATTGTACCTTGTACAAACTGACCGCGTGGTTTCGGGTCTCCCGGTTTGAGAATATGACAATTTTTCAAAATATGTAGATTAGGCTAAAAACATGTCGTTTGGGGGTGAAAACACAAACCATCCCCCAAATGGCTCCGTAAGAGGCACAAACACCTCGTATGGGACCAATGTAAGTTGTACAAACTGACATTGTAGTCATGGGCTTGTCGGTTTGAGAATATAACGATAATTTGAAAATATATCGATTAACCTTAAAAACAACTCCTTAACGGGTGAAAACTCAAACCATCCCCAAAACGGCCCTGTAAGAGGCTCGAACACCTCGCACGGGACCAATGTAACTTGTACAAACTAATCGCGTAGTCACGGGTCTCTCGGTTTCAGAATTTGATGAAAATTCCAAAATTCGTTGATTGGCTTTAGAAACAAGCCGTTTGAGGGTGAAAACCCACACCAGCCCCCTAATGGCCCCCCTAAGAGGCACGAAACCCCCCTAACGTCCCCCTAAGAGGCACGAAAACCTCGCACAGAACCAATGTAAGTTATACGAACATACAACGTAGTCACGGGCCTCTCGATTTGAGAATATGATGATAATTAGAAAATATATCTATTAATCTTAAAACCAAGCCCTTAAAGGGTGAAAACCAAAACCAGCCCCCAAAAATCCCCGTAAGAGAGATTACTCCCTTGCCTTCTGGTATTTTGCTAAAGATTAAAGCTATGGATGAGCTGTCTACCAAAATCAAGACTGATGAATCTCCCCTATCTTCTAAGGGGAAGAAGAAGAAGAAGAAGAAGAAGAAGAAGAAGAAGAAGAAGAAGAAGAAGAAGGGGGGTACCAAACAACAATTCAAATGACCAAGATTGTGTCCTGGAACATTAGGGGTCTCAACTCCCCTCACAAACAGCAGGAAGTGAAGAAGTTGATATATGATAATAAGTTAAGCCTTGTTTGTCTCCTTGAATCTAAAGTCAGAAGGAACCACATTGCCAAGGTGGCTGCCAGCTGCTTCTGGAATTGGAAGTATAGTCACAACTGCCCAGATAATGGTGGAGTAGCTAGAGTGATCTTAGCATGGGACCCAATTACATTTGAAGTGGAGATTCTCTTATCCCATCCCCAAGCTCTTTTTTGTAAGATCAAGTGTGTGGGGGTCAACAAGTTTTTCTATGCAACTTTTGTTTATGGCCTTAATCTTCCTATTGAAATGATTCCACTTTGGAGTTTCCTTAGACAGAACCACAACCTCACAAACAATAGCCAATGGATCATTATGTGGGATTTCAACACTGTTAGAAACAGAGAGGATAAAAGTGGTAGGCTGGGAATTGATATTAGGGCTGCTGCTGATTTTAATAACTGCCTATTTGAGATAATGATGGATGATATGCTTGCCACGGGTCTATGGTTCTCTTGGAGTAACAAAAGTAAGGGGATTGAGAATACTCAAACCAGAATTGATAGGGTTCTCCATAACTCTCAATGGAGTGTTTCTTTCCCTAATTCCCATGCCAACTACCTATGCCCAGGTGTTTCTGATCATAGCCCCATTGTGATCTCTCTTCTCAACCAATCCAGCAAGCCAAAACCCTTCAAATTCTTTGATTATTGCATGAAGAATTCTGAATTTATGCCCACGCTTGTGACCTCTTGGCATGAGGAATGTCAGCTATTCCCTATGGATAAACTTTCCCACAAACTTAGAAGACTTAAACCTCTTTTAAGACTTATTAACCATAAGTTCTACTCCAATATCTCTGAGCGTGTGAGGATCACTAAAGATAATTTGGATCATATCCAGCGCTACCTGGACAGTGATGGTTCAAATAGCAGGCTTAGGAAGGATGAACATGAGTGTGCTACTCTCTATAGCTCCTTACGCGCTGCTGAAGAAGCCTACTACAAGCAAAAGGCTAGAATCAATTGGCTGCAGTCAGGGGATATGAACACAAGCTTCTTCCATAATAAAGTAAAAGCAAACACCTCTAGAAGAAAAGTCTTGTGCATACAGAATGAGAGAGGAGACACTATTGAAGGGTTAAGCTTCTTCCAAGGTTAAGGTCTCCGAATTCATTGATGGGTTCAATTGGAAATGGCCAGCTTCTACCACTTGGGAGCTGAATGATATCAAAAACTCTCCCCTGCCTTCTATAAATCCTATGATCTCTGATAGTGTAAAGTGGACTCCTAACAGGTCGGGTAATTTCTCTATTGCGTCTGCATAGGAGTTCACCTATTCTAGGGGGAATGAAGTTAATGGCATGGTCTGGTTTGGAACAAGATGAGTATCCCAAAGTGTTCATTCATTCTTTGGTTGGCCTGCAGAAAGGCTTTAGTGACTAAAGATAAACTCTTTGATTGGGGAGTTGTCTATAATAAAGCCTGTTTTCTTTGTAACTCTGGGATTGAGACTATTAAGCACATCTTAATGGAATGCCCATTCTCCAAAATTGTTTGGGATGAGATTCTATTTAGGAACCAATCTTATAGAGCTATGGGAAGGTGGGATATTGAGACCAGGAAGGCTGTTGCTGATAGTAAAGGGATTGACCTAAAATCCAGGATTAAGACCACTTCCTTCTCTGCCACCATCTATTGTCTGTGGCAGGAAAGAAATAGTAGGCTCCATAACAAGGGATTGGCTACAACTTCCAAGGTGATTAGGAGCATCGAGGAAATGGTGCAAGGAAAATCTAGCTATTGGAAGAAATATCGAAGATCTTACTCCAACTGGATGACTTGTAATTTATGGGGATTACCCAACTCTCTCTTGTATGACTAAATGTTTTGATGGTTGGTCTCTAGATGCATGTATCTAGCTGACTCTTTGGCCTTTGTATATTTGGGTCTTTTGTTTCTAATACACTTTAATTACCAAAAAAAAAACACCTCACACGGGACCGGTGGTACTTGTACAAGCTGACCGCGTAGTCACGGGTCTCTCGGTTTGAGAATATGACGATAATATCAAAATACGTAGATTAGGCTAAAAAACATGCCATTTGAGGGTGAAAGCCCAAACCAGCCCCCTAACGCCCCCCTAAGAGGCACGAGCACCTCGCACGGGACCAATGCAAGTTGTACGAATAGACAGCATAGTCACGTGCCTCTCGGCTTGAGAATATGATGATAATTTGAAAATATATCGATTAAGCTTAAAAACAACCCCTTAAAGGGTGAAAACCCAAACCAGCCCCCAAACGGCCCCGTAAGAGGCACGAACATCTCATACGGGACCAACGTAACTTGTACAAACTGACCACGTAGTCACGGGTCTCGCGGTTTGAGAATATGACGATAATTTCAGAAAACGTAGATTAGGCTTAAAAACAAGTCGTTTGACGCCCACGGAGGTCATTATTAAGGATATTGAGAATATGGTTAGAACCAGAGCAGGCAACCAAACGAATGGGAGGAGATCCTTTAAAAATTTGATGGCGTGTTTAAATTGGAACATCTCTGACACTTGTTTGTCATAGGCAATTTTTGAGGTGTGGGTAATTGGTTGTTTGCTGCCAGATTTTCCCCCTTATTTTAATGTAGTCTTTTGGGGGGATTGTCCCGCAGATTTGTTTTGGATTAATTCTCCTCACCGCCTGTAAAGTTCTTCTTTGTCCTAATATACATAATTTCCTAAAAAAAAAGAAGTCGTTTGAGGGTGAAAACCCAAACCAGCCCCCGAAGTGGCTAGAACACCTCGCACGGGACCAATGTAAGCAGTACGAACAAACAGCGTAGTCACGGGCCTCTCGGTTTGAGAATATGACGATAATTTGAGAATATATCGATTAAGCTTAAAAACAAGCCCTTGAAGGGTGAAAACCCAAACCAGCCCCCAAACGGCCACGTAAGAGGCACGAACACCTCGCTCGGGACAAATGTAACTTGTACAAACTGACCACGTTGTCATGGCTCTCCCGGTTTGAGAATATGACGATAATTTCAAAATACGTAGATTAGGCTTAAAAACAAGTTTTTTGAGGTTGAATACCCAAACCAGCCACCTAACGCCCCCTAAGAGGCACGAACACCTCGCACGGGACCAATGTAAGTTGTACGAACTGACAGCGTAGCCACGGGACTCTCGATTTGGGAATATGATGAGAATTTGAAAATATATCGATTAAGCTTAAAAACAAGCGCTTAATGGGTGAAAACCCAAACGGCCCTGTAAGAGGCACGAACACCTCGCACGGGACCAATGTAACTTGTACAAACTGACCGCACAGTCACGGGTCTTCCGATTTGAGAATATGATAGTAGTTTCAAAATACGTAGATTAGGCTTTAAAAATATGCCGTTTGAGGGTGAAAACACAAACCAGCCCCCAAATGGCCCCGTAAGAGGCGTGATCACCTAGCACGGGACCAATGTAAGTTCTGCGAACTGACAGTGTAATCACAGGCATCTCGGTTTGAGAATATGGCCATAATTTGAAAATATATCATTTAACCTTAAAAACAATCCCTTAATGGGTGAAAACCCAAACCACCCCCAAACGGCACCGAAAGTGGCACGAACACCTCACACGGGGCCAGTGTAACTTGTACAAATTGACCGCGTAGTCACGGGTCTCCCGGTTTGAGAATATGAAGATAATTTAAAAATACATAGATTAGGCTTAAAAATAAGTCGTTTGAGAGAGAAAACCCAAACCTGCCCCCTAACGGCCCCTAAGAGGCACGAACACCTCGTATGGGACCAATTTAAGTTGTACGAACTTACAGCATAGTCACGGGCCTCCCGGTTTGAGAATATTATGCGAATTTGAGAATATATCGATTAAGCTTAAAAACAAGCCCTTCAAGGGTGAAAACCCAAACCAGCCCCCAAACGGCCCCGTAAGAGGCACGAACAGCTCTCCCGGGGCCAATGTAACTTGTTCAAATTGACCGCGTTGTCACAGGTCTCCCGGTTTAAGAATATGACGATAATTTCAAAATACCTAGATTAGGCTTAAAAATAAGTTGTTTGAGGTTGAATACCCAAACCAGCCACCTAATCCCCTAAGAGGCACGGACACCTCGCACGGGACCAATGTAAGTTGTACGAACTGACAACGTAGTCACGGGACTCTCGATTTGAGAATATGTTGAGAATTTGAAAATATATCGATTAAGCTTAAAAACAAGCCCTTAATGAGTGAAAACCCAAACGGCCCTGTAAGAGGCACGGACACCTTGCACG
Organism: Sambucus nigra; assembly: GCA_949130495.1. NCBI lineage: Eukaryota > Viridiplantae > Streptophyta > Magnoliopsida > Dipsacales > Adoxaceae > Sambucus > Sambucus nigra. The sequence goes on from OX422211.1 coordinate 404,725,148, forward strand.
GGACCAATGTAACTTGTACAAACTGACCGCATAGTCACGGGTCTCCCGGTTTCAGAATATGACGATAATTTCAAAATACGTAGATTAGGCTTAAAAACATGCCGTTTGAGGGTGAAAACCCAAACCAACCCCCAAATGGCCCCGTAAGAGGCACGAACACATCGCATGCGGCCAATGTAACTTGTTCAAATTGACCGCATTGTCACGGGTCTCCCGGTTTGAGAAGATGACGATAATTTCAAAATACGTAGATTAGGCTTAAAAACAAGTTGTTTGAGGTTGAATACCCAAACCTGCCCCCTAACTGCCCCCTAAGAGGCACGGACACCTCGCACGCGACCAATGTAAGTTGTACGAACTGACAGCGTAGTCACGGGACTCTCGATTTGAGAATATGATGAGAATTTGAAAATATATCGATTAAGCTTAAAAACAAGCCCTTAATGGGTGAAAACCCAAACGGCCCTGTAAGAGGCACGGACACCTTGCACGGGACCAATGTAACTTGTACAAACTGACCGCATAGTCACGGGTCTCCCGGTTTCGGAATATGACGATAATTTCAAAATACGTAGATTAGGCTTAAAAACATGCCGTTTGAGGCTGAAAACCAAAACTAACCCCCAAATGGCCCCGTAAGAGGCACGAACACCTCGCATGCGACCAATGTAACTTGTACAAACAGACCGCGTTGTCACGGGTCTCCCGGCTTGAGAATATGACGATAATTTCAAAATACGTAGATTAGGCTTAAAAACAAGTTGTTTGAGGTTGAATACCCAAACCTGCCCCCTTACTGCCCCCTAAGAGGAACGAACACCTCGCACGGGACCAATGTAAGTTGTACGAACTGACAGCATAGTCACGGGACTCTCAATTTGAGAATATGATGAGAATTTGAAAATATATCGATTAAGCTTAAAAACAAGCCCTTAATGAGTGAAAACCCAAACGGCCCTGTAAGAGGCACGGACACCTTGTACGGGACCAATGTAACTTGTACAAACTGACCGCATAGTCACGGGTCTCCCGGTTTCGGAATATGACGATAATTTCAAAATACATAGATTAGGCTTAAAACATGCCGTTTGAGGGTGAAAACCCAAACCAACCCCCAAATGGCCCCGTAAGAGGCACGAACACATCGCAAGCGGCCAATGTAACTTGTTCAAATTGACCGCATTGTCACGGGTCTCCCGGTTTGAGAATATGACGATAATTTCAAAATACGTAGATTAGGCTTAAAAACAAGTTGTTTGAGGTTGAATACCCAAACCTGCCCCCTAACTGCCCCCTAAGAGGCACGGACACCTCGCACGCGACCAATGTAAGTTGTACGAACTGACAGCGTAGTCACGGGACTCTCGATTTGAGAATATGATGAGAATTTGAAAATATATCGATTAAGCTTAAAAACAAGCCCTTAATGGGTGAAAACCCAAACGGCCCTGTAAGAGGCACGGGCACCTTGCACGGGACCAATGTAACTTGTACAAACTGACCGCATAGTCACGGGTCTCCCGGTTTCGGAATATGACGATAATTTCAAAATACGTAGATTAGGCTTAAAAACATGCCGTTTGAGGCTGAAAACCAAAACCAACCCCCAAATGGCCCGATAAGAGGGACGAATACCTCGCATGCGACCAATGTAACTTGTACAAACTGACCGCGTTGTCACGGGTCTCCCGGTTTGAGAATATGACGATAATTTCAAAATACGTAGATTAGGCTTAAAAACAAGTTGTTTGAGGTTGAATACCCAAACCTGCCCCCTAACTGCCCCCTAAGAGGAACGAACACCTCGCACGGGACCAATGTAAGTTGTACGAACTGACAGCGTAGTCACGGGACTCTCGATTTGAGAATATGATGAGAATTTGAAAATATATCGATTAAGCTTAAAAACAAGCCCTTAATGGGTGAAAACCCTAACGGCCCTGTAAGAGGCACGAACACCTTGCACGGGACCAATGTAACTTGTACAAACTGACCGCATAGTCACGGGTCTCCCGGTCTCGAAATATGACGATAATTTCAAAATACGTAGATTAGGCTTAAAAACATGCCGTTTGAGGATGAAAACCCAAACCAACCCCCAAATGGCCCCGTAAGAGGGACGAACACCTCGCATGGGACCAATGTAACTTGTAGAAACTGACCGCGTAGTCACGGGTCTCCCGATTTGAGAATATGACGATAATTTCAAAATGGGTTTAGGCTTAGAAACAAACCGTTTGAGGGTGAAAACCAAAACCAGCCCCCTAACGGCCCCCTAAGAGGCACAAACACCTCGCACGGGACCAAGGTAAGTTGTACAAACAGACAGCGTAGTCACGTGCCTCTCGGCTTGAGAATATGATGATAATTTGAAAATAAATCGATTAAGCTTAAAAACAAGCCCTTAAAGGGTGAAAACCCAAACCAGCACTCAAACGGCCCCGTAAGAGGCACGAACACTTCGCACGGGACCAATGTAACTTGTACAAACTGACCGCGTGGTCAAGGGTCTCCCGGTTTGAGAATACTTTCCAAATACGTAGATTAGGCTAAAAAACATGTCGTTTGGGGGTGAAAACCCAAACCATCCCCCTAACGGCACCCAAAGAGGCACAAACACCTAGCATGGGACCAATGTAAGTTGTGCGTACTGATAGTGTAATCACAGGCCTCTCGGTTTGTGAATATGACCATAATTTGAAAATATATCGATTAAGCTTAAAAACTAGCCCTTAAAGGGTGAAAACCCAAACCATCCCCAAACGGCATCGTAAGTGGCTCGAACACCTCGCACGGGACCAATGTAACTTGTAGAAACTGATCCCGTAGTCACGGGTCTCTCAGTTTCAGAATTTGATGAAAATTCCAAAATACGTTGATTGGCTTTAAAAACAAGCCGTTTGAGGGTGAAAACCCACACCAGCCCCCTAAGAGGCATGAAAACCTCGCACGGGACCAATGTAAGTTGTACGAACGTACAGCGTAGTCACGGGCCTCTCGGTTTGAGAATATGATGATAATTAGAAAATGTATCGATTAAGCTTAAAACCATGCCCTTAAAGGATGAAAACAAAAATCAGCCCCCAAAAATCCCCGTAAGAGACACGAACACCTCGTACGGGACCAATGTAACTTGTACAAACTGACCGCGTAGTCACTAGTCTCCCGATTTGAGAATATCACGATAATTTCAAAATACGTAGATTAGGCTCAAATACATGCCGTTTGAGGGTGAAAGCCCAAACCAGCCCCCTAACGCCCCCCTAAGAGGCACGAACACCTCGCACGGGACCTATGTAAGTTGTACGAATAGACAGCATAGTCACGTGCCTCTCGGCTTGAGAATACGATGATAATTTGGAAATATATCGATTAAGCTTAAAAACAACCCCTTAAAGGGTGAAAACCCAAACCAGCCTCCAAACGGCCCCGTAAGAGGCACGAACACCTCATACGGGACCAATGTAACTTGTACAAATGGACCACGTAGTCATGGGTCTCGCGATTTGAGAATATGATGATAATTTCAAAAAACGTAGATTAGGCTTAAAAACAAGCCGTTTGTGGGCGAATACCCAAACCAGCCCCCTAACGCCCCCTAAGAGGCATGAACACCTTGCACGGCACCAATTTAAGTTGTACGAATGACAGTGTAGTGACGGGGCTCTCAATTTCAGAATATGACGATAATTTGAAAATATATCGATTAAGATTAAAAATGTGACCTCAATGGGTGAAAACCCAAACCAGCCCCCAAACGGCCCCCGTAAGAGGCATGAACACCTCGCACGGGACCAATGTATCTTGTACAAATTGACTGTGTAGTCACGGGTGTCCCGATCTGAGAATATGACGATAATTTCATAATACGAAGATTAGGCTTAAAAACAAGTCGTTTGAGGGTGAATACCCAAACCCGCCACCTAAGAGGCACAAACACCTCGCACGGGACCAATGTAAGAACAGACAGCGTTGTCACGTGCCTCTCGGATTGAGAATATGATGATAATTTGAAAATATATCGATTAAGCTTAAAAACAAGCCCTTAAAGGGTGAAAACCCAAACCAGCAACCAAACGGCCCCGTAAGAGGCACGAAAACCTTGCAGGGGACCAATGTAACTTGTACAAACTGACCGCTTGGTCAAGGGTCTCCCGGTTTGAGAATATGACAATAGTTTCAAAATACGTAGATTAGGCTAAAAAGCATGTCGTTTGGGGGTGATCACCCAAACCATCCCCCTAACGGCACCCAAAGAGGCACGAACACCTAGCACGGGACCAATGTAAGTTCTGCGAACTAACAGTGTACTCACAGGCCTCTCGGTTTGTGAATTTGACCATAATTTGAAAATATATCGATTAAGCTTAAAAACTAGTCCTTAAAGTGTGAAACCCAAACCAACCCCAAACGGCACCGTAAGTGGCTCGAACACCTCGCACGAGACCAATGTAACTTGTACAAACTGATCGCGTAGTCACGGGTCTCTCGGTTTCAGAATTTGATGAAAATTCCAAAATACGTTGATTGGCTTTAAAAACAAGCCGTTTGAGGGTGAAAACCCACACCAGACCCCTAACGGCCCCCTAAGAGGCACGATAACCTCGCATGGGACCAATGTAAGTTGTACGAACATACAGCGTAGTCACGGGCCTCTCGGTTTGAGAATATGATGATAATTAGAAAATATATCGACTAAGCTTAAAACCAAGCCCGTAAGGGTGAAAACCAAAATCAGCCCTCAAAAATCCCCGTAAGAGAAACGAACACCTCGTACGGGATCAATGTAACTTGCACAAACTGACCGCGTAGTCACGAGTCTCCCAGTTTGAGAATATGACGATGGTTTCAAAATATGTAGATTAGGCTTAAAAACATCCCGTTTGAGGGTGAAAGCCCAAACCAGCCCCCTAACGCGCCCCCCCTAAGAGGCATGAACACCTCGCACGGGACAAATGTAAGTTGTACGAACAGACAGCGTAGTCACGTGCCTCTCGGCTTCAGAATATGATAATAATTTGAAAATATATCGATTAAGCTTAAAAACAACCCCTTAAAGGGTTAAAACCCAAACCAGTCTCCAAACGGCCCCATAAGAGGCACGAACACCTCATACGGGACCAATGTAGCTTGTACAAACTGACCACATAGTCACGAGTCTCCCAATTTGAGAATATGACGATAATTTCAAAAAACGTAGATTAGGCTTAAAAATAAGCCGTTTGTGGGCGAATACCCAAACCAGCCCCCTAACGCCCCCTAAGAGGCACGAACACCTTGCACGGCACCAATTTAAGTTGTAAGAATGGCAGCGTAGTCACGGGGCTCTCGATTTCAGAATATGACGATAATTTGAAAATATATCAATTAAGATTAAAAACGTGCCCTTAATGGGTGAAAATATAACTATAACTTGAAAATATATCGATTATCCTTTAAAAACAAGCCCTTATTGGAGAAAACCCAAATCCCTCATAAACGGCACCGTAAGTGGCACGAACCGCTCGCTCGGGACCAATGTAACTTGTAAAAACTGACCGCATAGTCACAGGTCTCCCGGTTTGAGAATTTGATGATAATTTCAATATACGTAGATTAGGCTTAAAAACATACCGTTTGAGGGTGAAAACCCACACCATCCCCCTAACGGCACCCTAAGAGGCACGAACACATCGCACGGGACCAATGTAAGTTGTACGAACTGACAGCATAGTCACGGGCCTGTCGGTTTGAGAATATAACGATAATTTGAAAATATATCGATTAACCTTAAAAACAAGCCCTTAACGGGTGAAAACTCAAACCATCCCCCAAACGGCCCTGTAAGAGGATCGAACATCTCGCACGGGACCAATGTATCTTGTACAAACTGATCGCCTAGTCACGGGTCTCTCGGTTTCAGAATTTGATGAAAATTCCAAAATACGTTGATTGGCTTTAAAAACAAGCCGTTTGAGGGTGAAAATCCACACCAGCCCACTAACGGACCCCTAAGAGGCACGAAAACCTCGCACGGGGCCAATGTAAGTTGTACGAACATACAGCGTAGTCACGGGCCTCTCGATTTGAGAATATGATGAGAACACCTAACACGGGACCAATGTAAGTTGTACGAACTGACAGTGTAATCACAGGCCTCTCGGTTTGAGAATATGACCATAATTTGACAATATATCGATTAACCTTCAAAACAAGCCCTTAAATCGTGAAAACCCAAACAACCCCCAAACGGCACCGTAAGTCATACGAACTCCTCGCACGGGGCCAATGTAACTTGTACAAACTTACCGCGTAGTCACGGGTCTCCCGGTTTGAGAATATGACGATAATTTCAAAATACGTAGATTAGGCTTAAAAACAAGTCGTTTGAGAGAGAAAATCCAAACCTGCCCCCTAACGACCCCTAAGAGGCACGAACACCACGCACGGGACCAATGTAAGTTGTGCGAACTGACAGTGTAGTCACTGGCCTCCCGGTTTGAGAATATGACGATAATTTGAAAATATATCGATTAACCTTAAAAAAAAGCCCTTGAAGGGTGAAAACCCAAACCAGCCCCCAAACGGTCCCATAAGAGGCACGAACACCTCGCTCGGGGCAACTGTAACTTGTACAATCTGACCGTGTTGTCATGGGTTCTCCCGGTTGAGAATATGACGATAATTTCAAAATACCTAGATTAGGCTTAAAAAGAAGTTGTTTGAGGTTCAATACGCAAACCAGGCACCTAACGCCCCCCTAAGAGGCACGAACACCTCGCACGGGACCAATGTAAGTTTTACGAACTGACAGCGTAGTCACGGGACACTCTATTTGAGAATATGTTGAGAATTTGAAAATATATCGATTAAGCTTAAAAACAAGCCCTTAATGGGTGAAAATCCAAACGGCCCTCTAAGAGGCACGAACACCTTGCATGGGACCAATGTAACTTGTACAAATTTACCGCATAATCACGGGTCTCCCGATTTCGGAATATGACGATAATTTCAAAATACGTAGATTAGGCTTAAAAACATGTCGTTTGAGGGTGAAAACCCAAACCAACCCACAAATGGCCTCGTAAGAGGCACGAACACCTCGCATGGGACCAATGTAACTTGTACAAACTGACCACGTTTTCACGGGTCTCCCGGTTTGAGCATATGACGATAATTTCAAAATACGTAGATTAGGCTTAAAAACAAGTTTTTTGAGGTTGAATAGCCAATCCAGCCACCGAACGCCCCCTTAAGAGGCACGAACACCTCGCACGGGACCTATGTAAGTTGTACGAACTGACAGCGTAGTCACGGGACTCTTGATTTGAGAATATGATGAGAATTTGAAAATATATCGATTAAGCTTAAGAATAACCCCTTAATGGGTGAAAACCCAAACGGACCGTTAAGAGGCACGAACACCTTGCACGGGAGTAATGTAACTTGTACAAACTGACCGCATAGTCACGGGTCTCCCGATTTCGGAATATGACGATAATTTCAAAATACGTAGATTAGGCTTAAAAATATGTCGTTTGAGGGTGAAAACCGAAACCAACGCCCAAATGGCGGCCCCGTAAGAGGCACGAACACCTCGCACGGGACCAATGTAACTTGTAGAAATTTACCGCTTAGTCACAGGTCTCCCGATTTGAGAATATGACGATAATTTCAAAATGGTTTTAGTCTTAAAAACAAGCCGTTTGAGGGTGAAAACCCAAACCAGTCCCCTAACTACCCCTAAGAGGCACGAACACCTCGCACGGGACCAATGTAAGTTGTACGAACAGACAGCGTAGTCACGTGCCTCTCGGCTTGAGAATATGATGATAATTTGAAAATATATCGATTAAGCTTGAAATCAAGCCCTTTAAGGGTGAAAACTCAAACCAGCACCCACACGGCCCCGTAAGAGGCACGAACACCTCGCACAGAAACAATGTAACTTGTACAAACTGACCGCGTGGTCTCGGGTCCCATGGTTTGAGAATATGACAATAGTTTCAAAATACGTAGATTAGGCTAAAAACCATGTCGTTTGGGGGTAAAAACCCAAACCATCCCCCAAATGGCCCTGTAAGTGGCACAAACACCTCGCACGGGACCAATGTAAGTTGCACAAACTGATAGTGCAATCACGGGCCTGTCGGTTTGAGAATATAACGATAATTTGAAAATATATCGATTAACCTTAAAAACAAGCCCTTATCAGGTGAAAACTCAAACCATCCCCCAAACGGCCCTGTAAGAGGCTCGAACACCTCGCACGGGACCAATATAACTTGTACAAACTGATCGCATAGTCACGGGTCGCTCGGTTTCAGAATTTGATGAAAATTCCAAAATACGTTGATTGGCTTTAAAAACAAGTCATTTGAGGGTGAAAACCCACACCAGCCCCCTAACGACCCCCTAAGAGGCACGAAAACCTCGCACGGGACCAATGTAAGTTGTACGAACATACAGCGTAGTCACGGGCCTCTTGGTTTGAGAATATGATGATAATTAGAAAATATATCGATTAAGCTTAAAACCAAGCCCTTAAAGGGTGAAAACAAAAACCAGCCCCCAAAAATCCCCGTAAGAGACACGAACACCTCGTACGGGACCAATGTAACTATTACAAACTGACCACGTAGTCACGAGTCTCTCGGTTTGAGAATATGACGATAATTTCAAAATACGTAGATTAGGCTAAAAAACATGCCATTTGAAGGTGAAAGCCCATACCATCCCCCTAACGGCACGAACACCTCGCACGGGACCCATGTAAGTTGTACGAACAGACCGCGTAGTCACGTGCCTCTCGGCTTGAGAATATGATGATAATTTGAAAATATATCGATTAAGCTTAAAAACAACCCCTTAAAGGGTGAAAACCCAAACCAGCCTCCAAACGGCCCCGTAAGAGGCACGAGCACCTCATACGGGACCAATGTAACTTGTACAAACTGACCACGTTGTCACGGGTCTCGCGATTTGAGAATATGACGATAATTTCAAAAAACGTAGATTAGGCTTAAAAACAAGCCGTTTGTGGGCGAATACCAAAACCAGCCCCCTAACGTCCCCTAAGAGGTACGAACACCTTGCACGGCACCAATTTAAGTTGTACGAATGATAGCGTAGTCACGGGGCTCTCGATTTCAGAATATGACGATAACCTGAAAATATATCGATTAAGATTAAAAACAAGCCCTTAAAGGGTGAAAACCCAAACCAGCCTCCAAACGGCCCCGTAAGAGGCACGAACACCTCGCACAGGACCAACGTAACTTGTACAAACTGACCGCATCGTCACGGGTCTCCCGGTTCTGAGAATATGACAGTAATTTCAAAAAGCGTAGATTACGCTTAAAAACATGTCGTTTGAGGGTGAAAACCCAAACTAGCCCGCAAATGAACCCGTAAGAGGCACGAACAACTCGCACTGGACCGATGTAAGTTCAATGAACTGACGGTGTAGTCACGGGCCTCTCGGTTTGAGAATATGACTATAATTTGAAAATATATCGATTATCCTTTAAAAACAAGCCCTTAAAGGGTGAAAACCCAAATCACACATAAACGGCACCGTAAGTGGCACGAACCGCTCGCAAGGGACCAATGTAACTTGTAAAAATTGACAGCATAGTCACGGGTGTCCCGATTTGAGAATATGACGATAATTTCAAAATACGTAGATTAGGCTTAAAAACAAGTCGTTTGAGCGTGAATACCCAAACCAGCCACCTAACGCCCCCTAAGAACCACGAACTCCTCGCACGGGACCAAGGTAAGTTGTGCGAACTGACGGTGTAGTCACGGGCCTCTCGGTTTGAGAATATGATGATAATTTTAAAATATATCGATTAACCTTAAAAACTAGCCCTTAAAGGGTGAAAACCCAAAGCAACCAAACGGCCCTGTAAGAGACACGAACACCTCGCACGGGACCAATGTAACTTGTACAAACTGACCGCATAGTCAAGGGTCTCCCGGTTTGAGAATCTGATGATAATTTCAAAATACGTAGATTAGGCTTTAAAAACATTCCCTTTGAGGGTGAAAACCCAAACCTTCCCCCTAACGGCACCCTAAGAGACACGAACACCTAGCGCGGGACTAATGTAAGTTGTGCGAACTGACAGTGTAATCACAGGCCTCTCGGTTTGTGAATACGACCATAATTTGAAAATATATCAATTAAGCTTAAAAACTAGCGCTTAAAGGGTGAAAACCCAAACCACCCCCAAACGGCACCGTAAGTGTTACGAACACCTCGCACGGGACTAGTGTAACTTGAACAAATTGACCGCGTAGTCACGGGTCTCCCGGTCTGAGAATATGACGATAATTTCAAAATACGTAGATTAAGCTTAAAAACAAGTCGTTTGAGAGAGAAAACCCTAACCTGCCCCCTAACGGCCCCTAAGAGGCACGAACACCACGCACGGGACCAATGTAAGTTGTGCGAACTGACAGTGTAGTCACGGGCCTCCCGGTTTGAGAATATGACGATAATTTGAAAATATATCGATTAAGATTAAAAACAAGCCCTTAAAGGGTGAAAACCCAAACCAGCCCCCAAACGGCCCCGTAAGAGGCACGAACACCTCGCCCAGGGCCAATATAACATGTACAAACTGACCACATAGTCACGGGTCTTCCGGTTTGAGAATATGACGGTAATTTCAAAATACGGAGATTAGGCTTAAAAACAAGTTGTTTGAGGTTGAATACCCAAACCAGCCACCTAACGCCCCCCTAAGAGGCACGAACACCTCGTACGGGACCAATGTAAGTTGTACGAACTGACAGCGTAGTCACGGGACTCTCGGTTTGAGAATATGTTGAGAATTTGAAAATATATCGATTAAGCTTAAAAACAAGCCCTTAATGGGTGAAAACCCAAACCAGCAACCAAACGGCCCCGTAAGAGGCACGAATACCTCGCACGGGGCCAATGTAACTTGTACAAACTGACCGCGTAGTCACGGGTCTCCCGGTTTGAGAATATGAAGATAATTTCAAAATACGTAGATTAGGCTTTAAAAACATTCCATTTGAGGGTGAAAACCCAAACCTGCCCCCAAATGGCGAACACCTAGCACGGGACCAATGTAAGTTGTGCGAACTGATAGTGTAATCACGGGCCTCCCGGTTTGAGAATATGACGATAATTTGAGAATATCGATTAAGCTTAAAAATAAGCCCTTGAAAGGTGAAAACCCAAACCAGCCCCCAAACGGCCCCGTAAGAGGCACGAACACCTCGCCCGGGGCCATTGTAACTTGTACAAACTGACCGCGTAGTCATGGGTCTCCCGGTTTGATAATATTAAGATAATTTCATAATACGTAGATTAGGCTTTAAAAACATTCCATTTGAGGGTGAAAACTCAAACCTGCCCCCAAATGGCGAACACCTAGCACGGGACCAATGTAAGTTGTGCGAACTGATAGTGTAATCACAGGCCTCCCGGTTTGAGAATGTGACGATAATTTGAGAATATATCGATTAATCTTAAAAATAAGCCCTTGAAAGGTGAAAACCTAAACCAGCCCCAAACGGCCTTGTAAGAGGCACGAACACCTCGCCCGGGGGGCCAATGTAACTTGTACAAACTGACCGCGTTGTCATGGGGTCTCCCTGTTGAGAATATGACGATAATTTCAAAATACCTAGATTAGGCTAACAAGTTGTTTGAGGTTGAATACCCAAACCAGCCACCTAACGCCCCTCTAAGATGCACGAACACCTCGCACGGGACCAATGTAAGTTGTACGAACTGATAGCGTAGTCACGGGACTCTCGATTTGAGAATATGTTGAGAATCTGAAAATTTACTGATTAAGCTTAAAACATGCCCTTAATAGGTGAAAATCAAAACGGCCCTGTAAGAGGCACGAACACCGTGCACGGGACCAATGTAACTTGTACAAACTGACCGCATAGTCACGGGTCTCCCGGTTTCAGAATATGACGATAATTTCCAAAAACGTAGATTAGGCTTAAAAACAAGCCGTTTGTGGGCGAATACCCAAACCAGCCCCCTAATGCCCCCTAAGAGACACGAACACCTTGCACGGCACCAATTTAAGTTGTACGAATGATAGCGTAGTCACGGGGCTCTCGATTTCAGAATATGACGATAACCTGAAAATATATCGATTAAGATTAAAAACAAGCCCTTAAAGGGTGAAAACCCAAACCAGCCTCCAAACGGCCCCGTAAGAGGCACGAACACCTCGCACAGGACCAACGTAACTTGTACAAACTGACCGCATCGTCACGGGTCTCCCGGTTCTGAGAATATGACAGTCATTTCAAAATACGTAGATTACGCTTAAAAACATGTCGTTTGAGGGTGAAAACCCAAACTAGCCCGCAAATGAACCCGTAAGAGGCACGAACAACTCGCACGGGACCGATGTAAGTTCAATGAACTGACGGTGTAGTCACGGGCCTCTCGGTTTGAGAATATGACTATAATTTGAAAATATATCGATTATCCATTAAAAAAAAGCCCTTAAAGGGTGAAAACCCAAATCACTCATAAACGGCACTGTAAGTGGCACGAGCCGCTCGCACGGGACCAATGTAACTTGTAAAAACTGACCGCATGGGTCTCCCGGTTTGAGAATCTGATTATAATTTCAAAATACATAGATTAGGCTTAAAAACATGCCGTTTGAGGGTGAAAACCTAAACCATCCCCCTAACGCCCCCCTAAGAAGCACGAACACCTCGCACGGGACCCATGTAAGTTGTATGAACTAACAGCGTAGTCACGGGCCTCTCGGTTTGTGAATATGACCATAATTTGAAAATATATCGATTAAGCTTAAAAACATGCCCTTAAAGGGTTAAAACCCAAAGCAGCCCCCAAACGGCCCCGTAAGAAGCTCGAACACCTCGCACGGGTCCAATGTATCTTATACAAATTGACCGCGTAGTGACGGGTGTCCCGACCTGAGAATATGACGATAATTTAAAAATACGTAGATCCTTAAAAATAAGTCGTTTGAGGGTGAATACCCGAACCAGCCACCTAACGCCCCCTAAGAAGCACGAACACCTTGCACGGGACCAATGTAAGTTGTGCGAACTGATAGTGCAGTCACGGGCCTCTCGGTTTGAGAATATGACGATAATTTGAAAATATATTGATTAACCTTAAAACTAGTCCTTAAAGGGTGAAAACCCAAACCAACAACCAAACGGCCCCATAAGAGGCACGAACACCTCGCACGGGACCAATGTAACTTGTACAAACTGATCGCATAGTCACGGGTCTTCCGGTTTGAGAATATGACGGTTATTTCAAAATACGTAGATTAGGCTTTAAAAACATGCCATTTGAGGGTGAAAACCCAAACCAGCACCCAAATGGCCCCGTAAGAGGCACGAACACCTAGCAAGGGACCAATGTAAGTTGTGCGAACTGACAGTGTAATCACGGGCCTCCCGGTTTTAGAATATTACGATAATTTGAAAATATATTGATTAACCTTAAAAACAAGCCCTATAAGGGTGAAAACCCAAACCACCCCCAAACGACACCGTAAGTGGCACGAACACCTCGCACGGGACCAGTGTAACTTGTACAAACTGACTGCGTAGTCACGGGTCTCCCGATTTGAGAATATGAAGATAATTTCAAAATACATAGATTAGGCTTAAAAACAAGTCATTTGAGAGAGAAAACCGAAACCTGCATCCTAACAGCCCCTAAGAGGCACGAACAACTCGTACGAGAACAATGTAAGTTGTACGAACTTACAGCATAGTCACGGGCCTCCTGATTTGAGAATATGACGATAATTTGAAAATATATAGATTAAGATTAAAAACAAGTCCTTAAAGGGTGAAAACCCAAACCAGCCCCCAAACGGCCCCTTAAGAGGCACAAACACCTCGCACCGGACCAAGGTAACTTGTACAAACTGACCGCATAGGAGGGTCTCCCGGTTTTGAGAATATGACTGTAATTTCAAAATACGTAGATTTGGCTAAAAACATGCCGTTTGAGGGTGAAAACCCAAACCAGCCCCCTAACGGCCCCCTAAGAGGCACGAAAACCTCGCACGGGACCAGTGTAAGTTGTAAGAACTGACAGCGTAGTCACGTGCCTCTCGGCTTGAGAACATGATGAGAATTTGACAATGTATCGATTAAGCTGAAAAACAAGCCCTTAATGGGTGATAACCCAAACCAGCAACCAAACGGCCCCGTAAGAGGCACGAAGACCTCGCACGGGAACAATGTAACTTGTTCAAACTGACCGCGTGGTCTTGAGTCTCCCGGTTTGAGAATATGACAACAGTTTCAAAATACGTAGATTAGGCTAAAAAACATGCCGTTTGGGGGTGAAAACCCAAACCATCCCCCAAATGGCCCCGTAAGAGGCACAAACACCTCGTACGGGACCAATGTAAGTTGTACAAACGGACAGTGTAGTCACGGGCCTGTCGGTTTGAGAATATAACGATAATTTGAAAATATATCGATTAACCTTAAAAACAAGCCCTTAACGGGTGAAAACTCAAACCATCCCCTAAACAGCCCCTTAAGAGGCTCGAACACCTCGCACGAGACCAATGTAACTTGTACAAACTGACCGCATAGTCAAGGGTCTCCCGATTTCGAAATATGATGATAATTTCAAAATACGTAGATTAGGCTTAAAAACATGCCTTTTGAGGGTGAAAACCCAAACCAAACCCCAAATGGCCCCGTAAGAGGCATGAACACCTCGCATGGGACCAATGTAAGTTGTAGAAACTGACCGCATAGTCACGGGTCTCCCGATTTGAGAATATAATGATAATTTCAAAATGGGTTTACGCTTAAAAACAAGCCGTTTGAGGGTGAAAACCCAAACCAACCCCCTAACGGCCACCAAAGAGGCACGAACACCTCGCACGGGACCAATGTAAGTTCTACGAACAATAAGCGTAGTCACGTGCCTCTTGGCTTGAGAATATGATGATAATTTGAAAATATATCGATTAAGCTTAAAAACAACCCCTTAAAGGGTGAAAACCCTAATCAGCAGGCACGAACACCCCGCATAGTCACGGGTCTCCCTGTTTTGAGAATATGACAATAGTTTCAAAATACGTAGATTAGGCTAAAAAACATGTCGTTTGGGGGTCAAAACCCAAGCCATCCCCCAAATGGCCCCGAAAGAGGCACAAACACCTCGCACGGGACCAATGTAAGTTGCACAAACTGACAGTGTAGTCACGGGCCTGTCGGTTTGAGAATATAACGATAATTATAAAAAATATCGATTAACCTTAAAAACAAGCCCTTAACGGGTGAAAACTAAAACCATCCCCCAAACGGCCCTGTAAGAGACTCGAACACCACGCCAGACCATGTAACTTGTACAAACTGATCGCGTTGTCAAGGGGCTCTCGATTTCAGAATTTGATGATAATTCCAAAATACAGTGATTGGCTTTAAAAACAAGCCGTTTGAGGGTGAAAACCCATACCAGCCCCCTAAGAGGCACGAAAACCTCGCACGGGACCAATGTAAGTTGGACGAACATACGGCGTACTCACGGGCCTCTCGGTTTGAGAATATGACTATAATGTGAAAATATATCGATTATCCTTTAAAAACAAGCCCTTAAAGGGTGAAAACCCAAATAACTCATAAAGGGCACCGTAAGTGGCACGAATCGCTCGTGCGGGACCAATGTAACTTGTAAAAACTGACCGCATAGTCACGGGTCTCCTGGTTTGAGAATCTGATGAAAATTTCAAAATACGTAGATTAGGCTTAAAAACATGCCCTTTGAGGGTGAAAACCCAAACCATCCCCCTAACGGCACCCTCAGAGGCACGAACACCTCGTACGAGATCAATGTAAGTTGTACGAACTTACAACATAGTCACAGGCCTCCCGGTTTGAGAATCTGATGATAATTTCAAAATAAGTAGGCTTGAAAACATGCCCATTTGAGGGTGAAAACGCAAACCATCCCCCTAACGGCACCCAAAGAGGCACGAACACCTCGTACGGGACCAATGTAAGTGGTACGAACTTACAGCATAGTCACGGGCCTTTCGGTTTGAGAATATGATGATAATTTGAGAATATATCGATTAAGCTTAAAAACAAGCCCTTGAAGGGTGAAAACCCAAACCAGCCCCCAAATGGCCCCGTAAGAGGCACGAACACTTCGCCCGAGACCAATGTAATTTGCACAAACTGACCGCGTTGTTACGGGTCTCCCGGTTTGAGAATATGACGATCATTTCAAAATACGTAGATTAGGCTGAAAAACAAGTTGTTTGAGGTTGAATACCCAAACCAGCCACCTAAGAGGCACGAACACCTCGCACGGGACTAATGTAAGTTGTACGATCTGACAGCGTAGTCACGGGACTCTCGATTTGAGAATATGATGAGAATTTGGAAATATATCGATTAAGCTTAAAAACAAGCCCTTAATGGGTGAAAACCCAAACGGCCCTGTAAGAGGCACGAACACCTCGCACGGGACCAATGTAACTTGTACAAACTGAATGCATAGTCACAGGTCTCTCGGTTTCGGAATATGACGATAATTTCAAAATACGTAGATTAGGATTAAAAACATGTCGTTTGAGTGTGAAAACCAAAGCCAACCACCGAATGGCCCCGTAAGAGGCACGAACACCTCGTATGGGACCAATGTAACTTGTAGAAACTGACCGCGTAGTCACGGGTCTCCCGATTTGAGAATATGACGATAATTGCAAAATGGGTTTAGGCTTAAAAACAAGTCGTTTGAGGGTGAAAACCCAAACCAGGCCCCTAATGGCCCCCTGAGAGGCACGAACACCTCGCACGGGACCAATGTAAGTTGTACGAACAGACAGCGTCGTCACGTGCCTCTCGGCTTGAGAATATGATGATAATTTGAAAATATATCGATTAAGCTTAAAAACAAGCCCTTAAAGGATGAAATCCCAAACCAGCACCCACACGGCCCCGTAAGAGGCACGAACACCTCGCACGGGAACAATGTAACTTGTACAAACTGACCGCGTGGTCTCGGGTCTCCCGGTTTGAGAATATGACAATAGTTTCAAAATACGCAGATTAGGCTAAAAAACATGCCGTTTGGGGGTGAAAACACAAACATCCCCCAAATGGCCTCGTAAGAGCAAAAACACCTCGTACGGGACTAATGTAAGTTGTACGAACTGTCAGTGTAGTCATGGGCCTGTCGGTTTGAGAATATAACGATAATTTGAAAATATATCAATTAACCTTAAAAACAAGCCCTTAACGGGTGAAAACTCAAACCATCCCCCAAGCGTCCCTGTAAGAGGCTCGAACACCTCGCACGGGACCATGTAACTTGTATAAACTGATCGCGTAGTCACGGGTCTCACGATTTCAGAATTTGATGATAATTCCAAAATACGTTGATTGGCTTTGAAAACAAGCCGTTTGAGGGTGAAAACCTTGCAACGGGACCAATGTAAGTTGTACGAACATATAGTGTAGTCACGGGCCTCACTTTTTGAGAATATGATGATGATTAGAAAATATATCGATTAAGTTTAAAACCAAGCCCTTATACGGTGAAAACAAAAACCAGCTCCCAAAAATCCCCGTAAGAGACACGAACACCTCGCACGGGACCAATGTAACTTGTACAAACTGACCGCGTAGTCACGGGTCTCCTGGTTTGAGAATATGATGATAATTTCAAAATACGTAGATTAGGCTAAAAAACATGCCGTTTGAGGGTGAAAGCCCAAACCAGCACCCTAACGCACCCCTAAGAGGCACGAACACCTCGCACGGGACCAATGCAAGTTGTACGAACAGACAGCGTAGTCACGTGCCTCTCGGCTTGAGAATATGATGATAATTTGAAAATATATCGATTAAACTTAAAAACAACCCCTTAAAGGGTGAAAACCCAAACCAGCGCCCAAACGGCCCCGTAAGAGGCACAAACACCTCATACGGGACGAATATAACATGTACAAACTGACCACGTAGTCACGGGTCTCGCGGTTTGAGAATATGATGATAATTTCCAAAAACGTAGATTAGGCTTAAAAACAAGTCGTTTGACGCCCACGAAGGTCAAAACTAAGGATATTGAGAATTTGGTTTGAACCAGAGCAAGCAACCGGACAAATTGGAGGAGATCCTTTAAAAATTGGATGGCGTGTTTAAATTGGAACATCTCTGACACTTGTTTTTCATAGGCAATTTTTGAGGTGTGGGTTATTGGTTGTTTGCTTCTAGTTTTTTCCCCTTATTTTAATGTAGTCTTTTGGGGGGATTGTCTCCCAGATTTGTTTTGGAGTAATTCTCCTCGCTGCCTGTAAAGTTTTTCTTTGTCCTAATATACATAATTTCCTAAAAAAAAAGAAGTCGTTTGAGGGTTAAAGCCCAAACCAGCCCCCTAAGTGGCTAAAACACCTCGCACGGGACCAATGTAAGTTGTACGAATAGACAGCGAATATGATGATAATTTGAAAATATATCGATTAAGCTTTTGAACAAGCCCTTAAAGGGTGAAAACACAAACCAGCCCCCAAACGAACCCGTAAGAGGCACGAACACCTCGCATGGGACCAACGTAACTTGTACAAACTGACCGCATAGTCACGGGTCTCCCGGTTTTGAGAATATGACAGTACTTTCAAAATACGTAGATTAGCCTTAACATGTCGTTTGAGGATGAGCTCAAAATCAAAGCTGTGGATGAGCTCGCTAATAAAAACAAGTATGATGTCACTCCTAATTCAACTAAGGGGAAGAAGAAGAGGAAGGGGGGTAACAAAAAGCTAAACTCATGACCAAGATTGCTTCATGGAACATTAGGGGAATGAACTCCCCTCACAAGCAACAGGAAGTTAAAAGGTTGATCCATGATAATAACCTTAGTCTTTTGTGTATCCTTGAATCAAAAGTTAGAAGAAGCCATATTGCCAATGTGGCCTCTAGCAGTTTTAGGAACTGGAATTACTGTCACAATTGCCCGGTCAATGGGGGTGTGGCTAGAGTTTTCTTAGCCTGGGACCCCAACATGTTTGAAGTGGAAATCCTTCATTCCCACCACCAGGCTATTTTTTGCAAGATAAAGGTTTGGGGAACTAGTAATTTCTTCTTTGCTTCATTTGTTTATGGGCTCAATCTCTCTAATGATAGAGTCCCTCTTTGGAATTTTCTGAGACAAAACCACAGCTTCTCTGCTAATAGCCAATGGATTATTATGGGGGATTTCAACACTGTGAGAAGCAATGAGGACAAACGTGGCAGGCTGGGGATTGATGTTAGGGCTGTTGCTGACTTCAATAATTGTCTTGCTGACATTATGATGGATGATATGTTATCCAATAGCCTTTGGTTCTCTTGGAGCAATAAAAGTAAAGGCATGGAGTGCACCCAAACTAGAATTGATAGAGTGATGCACAACCCTCAATGGAGTGTAACTTTCCCTGATTCCAATGCTAATTACTTGTGCCCTGGAGCTTCAGATCATTGCCCTATTGTCATTACTTTCCTCAACCAGATCAGCAAGCCTAAGCCGTTCAAGTTCTTTGACTACTAGATGAAACATTCTGAGTTTTGTCCCATTCTTGAGACCTCTTGGAGTGTGGACTGCAATATGTTTCCTATGGCCAAACTCTCGCATGCTTAGAAGACTCAAGCCTCTGCTTAGGTCCCTTAACCACAAATTCTTCTCCAACATTTCTGAGAGAGTGAGGATCACTAAAGGCAAGCTGGACCTCATTCAAACTAACCTGGACAGTGATGGTTCTAACAGCTTGCTTAGAACTGAGGAGCAGGATTGTTCTTTGTTGTACTGTTCTCTTCGTGCTGCTGAAGAGGCCTACTACAGACAAAAAGCCAGAATCAACTGGCTGCAGCTTGGAGACATGAATACCAACTTCTTCCATAACAAAGTCAAAGCTAACACCTCTAGAAGAAAGGTTTTATGTATCCAAAATGCTAGAGGTGATGTTATTGAAGGTGTTGAGGCAGTTAATGGAGAGGCCATTAATTTCTTTACCAATCTTCTTGGGAGGAAGGGGAGGGGTGCTACTACCCCTCCTATGCTGATGAAGAGAAAGCTGGATCCTTCTCATTGCCATGCCCTGACTGCCCCTATTACTGCTGCTGAGATTAAAAATGCTATGTTTTCCATTGCTTCCAACAAAGCCCCTGGGCCTGATGGTTATAGTGCTGGTTTCTTCAAGAAAAATTGGGATGTTGTGGGTGATGATGTGATAGCTGCTGCTCTTCAGTTCTTCAACCATAGCTACATGCCCAGACAGTGGAATAGTACCTCTCTTGCCTTGATCACCAAAACTCCTAACCCAAACACTATGGCTGATTTTAGACCTATAGCCTGCTGCAACACTATCTATAAGTGCATTTCTAAGATTCTCACCCTTAGACTTAAACCTCTAATGCCTCTCCTCATTAACAATAGTCAAGCTGCCTTTGTTCATGGGAGATCCATTACTGATAATATCCTGCTGCTGCAAGAGCTTATGAGAAACTACCATAGGGACTCAAGCCCCCCGAGGTGCACAGTTAAGATTGACATCATGAAGGCTTATGACTCTGTGGAGTGGGATTTTCTTCTTGACATTCTGGCCCAAATTAACATCCCTACCAGATTTATTTATTGGATTAAAGCTTGTATCTCTTCTGTTTGGTACTCTATCAGTATGAATGGGTCCTTGAATGGGTTCTTTGAAGGCAAAAGGGGGTTGAGACAAGGGGATCCCCTCTCTCCTTTTCTTTTCCTTATTGTTATGGAGGCTCTGTCTTGTACTCTTGATAAGCACACTAGTAGGAAATCCTTTACCTTTCATCCCAAGTGCAAAGAGGTTAACATCAATCATTTGTGTTTTGCTGATGACCTGGTGGTGTTTTGCAGTGGTGATATTTCCTCTGTTGAGTGTATCAAGGATTCTCTTACTGAATTTGCTGGAATCAGTGGGCTTTCCCCCAATCTCTCCAAAAGTAACTTCTACTGTTCTGGAGTTAATTCTGCTACTATCAATGCTATGTCCTCTGGCCTGGGTTTCTCCCATCAGCAACCCCCTTTCAAGTACTTAGGTGTTCCCCTCATCTCTACCAGACTCAAGCATGGGGATTGTATGGTTCTTATTGATAATATCACCAACAAGGTCAAGAGCTGGACCACTAGATTCTTGAGCTATGCAGGTAGACTCCAGCTTGCTACCTCTGTTTTGTTTAGCTCCCAAATCTATTGGTCTTCTATCTTTATTTTGCCTAAAAGTGTGGTCAGGGCTATTGAGCAATGTATTAGAGACTTCATTTGGTCTGGTCCTGAGCTCAAGCACAGTGGTGCTAAAGTGGCATGGGATGATGTGTGCATGCCTAAAAAGGAGGGAGGGTTGGGGATAAAAAGCGTGACTCAATGGAACAAGGCTGCAATTATGAAAAACCTTTGGAACCTCTTCATCAAGAAGGATAGTCTTTGGGTCAAATGGTGTCATACCTATAAAATTAAAGGTAGAAGCATATGGGCAATCCCCATTCCTCAAGACTCTTCTTGGAGTTGGAGGAAAATACTCAAAGCTAGAGAGGATTGTAGACTATTGTTTAAGGTTAATATTGGCAATGGTAGGAATACCTTTATGTGGCATGATAATTGGCACCATCTTGGCCCTCTTCAACCTTTGTTTGGGGACAGAACTATTTATGATGCAGCTAGCAACTCCAAAGCTATGGTCTCTGACTTCATTAATGGGTTCACTTGGAGATGGCCTGCTTCCACTACGTGGGAATTGAATGACATCAAGAACTCTCCCCTGCCTCCTATTTATCCGCTGACCACTGATAAAGTGACTTGGGCTCCTAATAGGACTGGCAACTTCTCCATTTCCTCTGCGTATGTCTCCATCTGTCCAAGGGGCAATGAGGCTCATTGGCATGGGTTAGTTTGGAACAAGGTGTGCATCCCCAAGTGTTCTTTCATACTTTGGCTTGCTTGCCGTAAGGCTTTAGTGACTAAAGATAAGCTCATGGATTGGGGGCTTGTTGATAATAATACTTGTATGCTGTGCAACTCTGGCATTGAGACTATCAAGCACATATTAATGGATTGCCCTTTTGCCAAAACTGTTTGGGATGAGATTCTATTTCGTAACCAGTCTTATAGAGCTGTGGAGTGTTGGGAGAATGAGTTAAGAAGAGCTGCTGCTGATAGTAAAGGGGGGAACCTTAATTCTAGGATCAAAACCACCACCTTCTCTGCCACTATCTACTGCCTCTGGCATGAAAGGAATTGCAGACTTCACGATAGGGGCCATTCTACTGCAAACAAGGTGATAAGGAACATTGAGGAGATGGTGCAAGGTAAGACTACCAGATGGAAGAAGGTTCCAAGATCCTATTCCAATTGGATGACGTGTAACTTATGGGGATTACCCAATTCTCTTATGTATGACTAAGTGTTGTGTTTGTGGGCTCTAGAAGCTTGTTTCTAGTTGTCCCTCTGGTCTTTTGGCTTTGTATATTGGTTCTCTGTTTCTAATACATTTAATTACCGAAAAAAAAAACATGTCGTTTGAGGGTGAAAACCCAACTAGCCCGCAAATGAACCCGTAAGAAGCACGAACAACTCGCACGGGACCAATGTAAGTTCAACGAACTGAAGGTGTAGTCGCGGGCCTCTCGGTTTGAGAATATGACTATAATTTGAAAATATATCGATTACCCTTTAAAAACAAGACCTTAAAGGGGGAAAAAATAAATCACTCATAAACGGCACCGCAAGTGGCACGAACCGCTCGTGCGGGACCAATGTAACTTGTAAAAACTGACCGCATAGTCACGGGTCTCCCGATTTGAGAATTTGATGATAATTTCAAAATACGTATATTAGGCTTAAAAACATGTCGTTTGAGGGTGAAAACCCAAACCATCCCCCTAACGGCACCCTAAGAGGCATGAACACCTCGCACGAGACCAATGTAAGTTGTACGAACTAACAGCGTAGTCACGGGCCTCTCGGTTTGTGAATATGACCATAATTTGAAAATATATCGATTAGGCTTAAAAACTAACCTTTAAAGGGTGAAAACCCAAAGCACCCCCCAAACGGCCCCGTAAGAGCCACGAACACCTCGCACGGGACCAATGTATCTTGTACAAACTGACCGCGTAGTCACGGGTGTCCCGAAATGAGAATTTGATGATAATTTCAAAAAACGTAGATTAGGCTTAAAAACAAGCCTTTTGTGGGCGAAAACCCAAACTAGCCCCCTAACGCCCCCCTAAGAGGCACGAACACCTTGCACAGCACCAATGTAAGTTGTAAGAATGACAGCGTAGTCACGGGCCTCTCGGTTTCAGAATGTGACGATAATTTGAAAATATATCGATTAAGATTAAAAACAAGCCCTTAAAGGGTGAAAACCCAAACCAGCCCCCAAACGGCCCCGTAAGAGGCACGAACACCTCGCACAGGACCAACGTAACTTGTACAAACTGACCGCATAGTCACGGGTCACCCGGTTTTGAGAATATGACAGTAATTTCAAAATAAGTAGATTAGCCATAAAAACACGCCGTTTGAGGGTGAAAAGCCAAGCTAGCCTGCAAATAAACCCGTAAGAGGCACGAACAACTCGCACGGGACCAATGTAAGTTCAACGAACTGACAGTGTAGTCACGGGCCTCTCGGTTTGAGAATATGACTATAATTTGAAAATATATCGATTATCCTTTAAAAACGAACCCTTAAAAGGTGAAAACCCAAATCACTCATAAACGGCACCGTAAGTGGCACGAACAGCTCGTTCGGGACCAATGTAACTTGTAAAAACTGACCGCATAGTCACGGGTCTCCCGATTTGAGAATCTGATAATAATTTCTAAATATGTAGATTAGGCTTAAAAACATGTCGTTTGAGGGTGAAAACCCAAACCACCCCATTAACGGCACCCTAAGAAGCACGAACACCTCGTACGGGACCAATGTAAGTTGTACGAACTTATAGCAAAGTCACGGGCCTCTCGGCTTGAGAATATGACGATAATTTGAGAATATATCGATTAAGCTTAAAAACAAGCCCTTGAAGGTTGAAAACCCAAACCAGCCCCCAAACGGCCCCATAAGAGGCACGAACACCTCGCTTGGGACCAATGTAACTTGTACAAACTGACCACGTTGTCACGGGTCTCCCAGTTTTGAGAACTTGTCAAAATACATAGATTAGCCTTAAAAACATGCCGTTTGAGGGTGAAAACCCAACTATCCCGCAAATGAACCAGTAAGAAGCACGAACAACTCGCACGGGACCAATGTAAGTTCAACGAACTAAAGGTGTAGTCACGGGCCTCTCGGTTTGAGAATATGATTATAATTTGAAAATATATCGATTACCCTTTAAAAACAAGACTTTTTTTTTTTGGGAAAATTATGTATATTATATCCAGAAACAATCAACGGAACAAATTAGAGGAAAAAAAAAACCTCAAACCTCCAGAGGGGCATACCCCAACTGGAAAACCAAAGAAACAAAGGACAAGGACCAAACACGCCCTAAATCGATCCTACTCCAGAGTACTCTCTGGGATACCCCAGTTCATGCAAGCCATCCAGTTGACGTAGCTTCTTCTCCCCTTCCCCCAAGTCGTGACTCTTGCTCTCACCATCTCCTCAATCTCTGTTAATATGGCCCCAGTATTTTTCTTCGTCTTCTTATGGAGTCTATTATTTCTCTCCATCCACAGGTAGTAGCAAGTAGATGAAAAGGAAATGCATTTGATACGGTTATATAACTTAGGCCCCCCATAGTTGGAGATTGCAACTTGCATCTCCCCATCCCAGTCTCTAACCTCCCTATACTCCTGGTTCCTGAACCTCACTTCCTCCCAGACCTCCCTGGCCACCTGGCACTCGTTGAACAGGTGGGAGCAAGTCTCCTCCCCGTTGGAGCAGCTGCAGCAAAGGTTGGTATCAGCGATGCCCCAGCTGAAGAGCTTATTCTTCGTTTGCAAAGCGTCCCTACAAACCAGCCAAAGAATGAAGGCACACTTGGGGATATTGTTCTTATTCCAAACTAAGTTATGCCAGTTGGTGGGAGGGAGACCCGGACTCAAAGCCTCATAAGCCGAACTAATTGTGAACCCACGTGGCCTGGGGACCCAAACCACCTCGTCCGTGGTATCAAGCCTAATACTCGGTAACTCCGCATTCCTTATCTCAAGAAGTTCCACAGTAATCGTAGAGGGCCACCTCCATCCACTCTCAGCAATGTGGCCACCAACGCCTTGTGGTTGCTAGCAGCGTCATAAATAACCCTATCCCCATAGAGGGGGTGCAGAGGCCCTAAGGGGTGCCAGTTATCATGCCATAGGAAGGTCCCGCTGCCATCGCCAATAATGCACTTGATGAGAGGCCTGGTTAAATGTCTAAGTTGCATCATTTTCCTCCAACTCCAAGTAGTGTCATTAGCAATATCGATAGCCCACAAGCTCCTCCTTTTTAATTTGTAAATATTGCACCATTTGACCCACAAACCATCCTTCTTGCTGCTGAGGTTCCAAAGGAGCTTCATAATGGCAGCTTCATTCCATCTCCCAATGTTCTTGATTCCCAACCCCCCCTCTTCAAGTTCACAGCACAGGTCCTTCCAATCAACCTTAGCTCCCGAGTGTTTCAAATCGGGCCTAGTCCATAAGAAGTCCTTCATAAGCTGCTCGATAGTAAGGATAACTCTTTTAGGCAGGATGAATAGACTAGACGAGTACACCTGGATACCGAAGAGAACAGACTTAATGAGCTGAAGACGACCAGCGTAGCTGAGAAACCGATTGGTCCAACACTTAATCTTAGTAGTAATCCTGTCAATCAGCCTCTTGCAATCCTCACTCTTGAGTCTCGTAGTAATGAGGGGCACACCAAGGTACTAGAATGGAGTCCTACTGTGAGCGAACCCTAGCATACTACCAATCTGAATAATCCCACCCTCGTCAATTCCGGAAGAGTAGAAACTGCTCTTGTTAGGGTTAGGCAGGAACCCCGAGATGCTACAGAAATCCACAAGCACTTTCTTAGCAATCGAACAGGAGGTAATGTCCCCCCACTAAGAATAATCAGGTCGTCAGCAAAACATAAGTGGTGAAGACCAATCTCCTTACACCTTGGGTGGAAGGTAAAAACCGGGCCAGTGTAGCCTTGTCCATAATGCAAGAGAAGGTGTCCATAATCAGGAGAAAAAGATAGGGTGAGAGAGGGTCACCCTGTCTTAACCCCCTCCTTCCCTCGAAGAACCCATGCAGATAGCCATTCATACTGATGGAGAACCTGGTCGTCGTGCAACACTCCATAACCCACCCAACAAAACTAGATGGGAAGCCCAAGTGGTCCAACAGTTTGACCAGAAAGTCCCAACTGACAGTGTCATAAGCCTTGAAGAGGTCAATCTTCAAGGTGCATCTGGGGGGTTAAGCCCCCTGTGGTAGTTCCTCATAACCTCCTGCAGCAGTAGGATATTATCAGAAATTGATCTCCCTTTCACAAACGCAGCCTGATTCGAACTAATGATGTTGGGGAGAAGAGGCTTGATTCTAACAGCAAGAACCTTAGAGATACACTTATAAATAGTGTTACAACATGAAATAGGCCGAAAATCATGCATCCCAGTAGGAGTGGAAACCTTTGGAATGAGGGCCAAGGCCGTGCAATTCCACTGACGGGGCATGTAACAACTCCTAAAGAAGAATTTGATGGCCCTCATGACATCACTCCCAACCACATCCCAATTCTCTTTAAAGAAATGCGCATTGAACCCATCTGGACCAGGAGATTTTTCCGACCCAATAGCAAACATGGCCCCCTTAATTTCTTCATCACTGAAAGGCCTAGTCAAAGCCGCTTTGTCTTCATCAGTTATTCTCTTGCAAACATTCGCATTAAGAAGAGGAGCAGGGTCCTCACAGGTAATGCTACTGCCAAGAAGGTTACTAAAATACTCAACGGCAATATTAGCCACATTCTGGGTTCCTTCCACTCTGTTACCATTCTCGTCATTAACACTTACGATCTTTCTTTTGGCTCTAGCCTGGTTAGCCTTCTTGTGGAAGAAGGTGTTGTTACCGTCACCCAGCTGAAGCCATCTAACCCTGGACTGCTGCTTATAGAAAGACTCCTCCGCATTACGAAGATCCAAGTAAATGGATAGCTTGATCTTCTCCTCCCTCTGAATACTGGTATTACCCCCGTCAGAATCCAGCCTTGATTGAACGTCGTCCAGCTGATCTTTTGCTTCTTTGACTCTCAATGAAAGATGGTTGAAGAATCTTTTGTTGAACCCTTTAAGTTTAACCTTCAGACTTTTCATCTTCTTGCTCAATCTAGTCATGGGGTTGCCCTGCACCCTTTCGTTCCACGTATCGGTAAGAATCTCCTTAAAATCGGCATGGGACGTCCAAAAGTTGAAGAATTTGAAGGCTTGGGACCTCTAGGCTCATCATGGGAAAGAATCACAATGATTGGACAATGATCCGATACACCGTGAGGTAACACAGTAGCTTGGGAATCAGGAAAGCCCGCGTTCCATGCATCATTCTGAAGAACTCTATCAAGTCTAGATTGGATATTATCCTCACCCTCCTGTTTCTTATTCCACGTGAACCATAACCCCTGCGTAGTCATATCATCCACACGGATGTCGTAGATACATTGGTTAAAAACATTCGTTGTATCCTCATCAATGCCATGCAACCCCTTCTTCTCATCATGGGATCTTACCACATTAAAGTCCCCCATTAGCACCTAAGGTTGGTCGTTGACAACTACACTGTTGGATCTCAGAAAATCCCAAAGAGAGAGTCTACTACTCAGAAGGTTTTCTCCACAAATAAAGGTAGCCCAAAAGCTATCATTCCTCCCCCTTATCTCCACCTTACATAGCATGGCTTGGGGGTGAGATTGAACCAACTTCATAGTGACGCTACCCGAATTCCACCCCACCAAGACCCTAGCAATGCCTCCTCCACTAGGACAGTTGTCAATGCACTCCCAGTTAAAAAAGCAGTTACTCGTAACCATATTCAAGTTAATAAACCTAACTTTGGACTCTAGTAAACACACTAAGTCAAGCTGGTGGTCTCTAATAATCTTATTCACTTCCCGCTGTTTGTGAGGGGAATTAAGCCCTCTAATATTCCAAGACGCTAACTTGACCATTTGGTTCTATTCCCCTTCCCTTTCTTCCTTCTTCTATTCCCAGCATGCCCCATACAAATCATCTCCCCTTTCTGTTTATTGACAAGCTCGTCAACAGCTAGAACTCTTCTGGCAAGGGCGTTTGGCTCAGGAGTAGTCTCGTTCTCCAAGTCTTGTTCCAAAGTCTAGGACAAGAGGTAGGCCAACATGAAGCATCTGAATGCAAGGTTTCGCTGCCTGGACAATTACCTTACGTTGGTCAATGGGTTCAGGGGTAACCTCACCTTCTTCCACTGGGACCATAGCTTCGTCCACGTAACTAGACCAGACGTCATTAGGTTCCTGAGAGTCCGGTGTACCTTTGTGGGCATCTCTGGACCCCTCCCCTCCATCAATATCTCTAGCTCCAGACATTTCCCCCGTCTCAAAGGCGCCTTGAGGTTTGGATGTGCACTTCCTGCTGACCATCTTCCAATCGGCGTCCACCTGAGCCTGCACTTTCGCAGCTCCATTAGGGGTAGTCTGAGTACTCTTAGTTACCCTAGACTTGGTGCATTTATTAAGCGTGTGCCCAAACTCAAGGCAGTGAGGGCATGAAGGTGGCTTAGCTTGGTATTCAATACGCACATGAGCAAAGGTTCCGTCTTCCATGACAACGTTGATACTGTCCGCGTAGGTTTCCTTAGCTTCTACCTCAACACAGATACGCGCAAACGAAATTCTATTCATCTCTTCTGTGACGGCGTCAGCATACAATGGAAGACCCACCGAACTTGCGACGTAACTAAGTCCCTCCTCAGTCCAAAGCTGGACTGGGATATCATGTAACTTAACCCATATGGGTATTTTCTTTGCGCTTTCTTTGCAAAAGACGAAGTTGGGTTGTCACTTTTTCAGCATGATGGTCATGCCGGCAAAATGCCATGGCCCATTATCTAGAACCTCATCCCTATGGAAAGGGTCATCAAAAATGAAGAAGAAGAAGCCATTATCGTGAGCCAATACCTTAGTCAGTCCAAACTTGCTCATCATCCTCAAAGCAATATTGTTGACGAAAGTATATGGGAGTTTTTTCCCAAGAAAATAACCCACTATGTTGTTCTTCCATCTCCCATGGCCCTCTCTTGTCACTTCAGCCGGCGGCATGACAGTGATAACGTTGTCAACCACAGAGGGTTGGTTAAAAGTGAGTCTGAGTTTCGTTTTCCTCTTTTCAGCAGCAACAGAGCACCAGGTCTTGTCGTTGGGAATCCCGCTTTTGTTAGCCTGCTTCGTTGTTCCATTTCGACTATCAACTGACACCTTTATCTTGTTAGCCGTTACCTCGTTATTCTGGGAACCTTCCTGGCCAACACCGTCATTAGTACCGATAGCCGGGTTGACCTCAGATGACGTCACCTAACTGGCAAATGACCGTTCTCCATCACCGCCCCTACTAGTGGCTTTGGAAAAGAGATCAACCTCTTCGGGTGAGAAGCCTTTGCTTCTTAAGAACTCCCAGACGTCTTTTTCATAACCCTCCTCATGGCCATTCTTTCGTACATCTACCTTAGCAGTGCAAGGGGCATATATGGATGGGGTGGAACTAACGGGTAACTCAAACCTGTCCTGACTAGGCAACGACGGGCCTTCAGCCATGGTGGCAGTAACTGGGAAGGAAATAGGGTTTAGAGGATGGAGGGGAGGGTAGAAAACTGAGTGGAAACGGTTAGTTTAGGCAAGGGAAGTCTAGAGAGAAGGAGGAGCATTTTCAATTCTTAAACCCTTTATTGTTCATTTAAAAAAATAAGACTTTAAAGGGTGAAAACCCAAATCACTCATAAACGGCACCGCAAGTGGCACGAACCGCTCGTGCGGGACGAATGTAACTTGTAAAAACTGACCGCATAGTCACGGGTCTCCCGGTTTGAGAATTTGATGATAATTTCAAAATACGTATATTAGGCTTAAAAACATGCCGTTTGAGGGTGAAAACCCAAACCATCCCCCAAACGGCACCCTACGAGGCACGAACACCTCGTACGGGACCAATGTAAGTTGTACGAACTTACAGCATAGTCACGGGACTGTCGATTTGAAAATATATCGATTAAGCTTAAAAACAAGCCCTTAATGGGTGAAAACAAAAACTAGCCCCCAAAAATCCTCGTAAGAGACACGAACACCTCGCACGGGACCAATGTAACTTGTACAAACTGACCGCGTAGTCACGGGTCTCCCGGTTTGAGGATATGATGATAATTTCAAAATACGTAGATTAGGCTCAAAAACATGTCGTTTGAGGGTGAAAGCCCAAACCAGCCCCCTAACGCCCCCCTAAGAGGCACGAACACCTCGCACGGGACCAATGCAAGTTGTACGAACAGACAGCGTAGTCACGTGCCTCTCGGCTTGAGAATATGATGATAATTTGAAAATATATCGATTAAGCTTAAAAACAACCCCTTAAAGGGTGAAAACCCAAACCAGCCCCCAAACGGCCCCGTAAGAGGCACGAACACCTCATACGGGACGAATGTAACTTGTACAAACTGACCATGTAGTCACGGGTCTCGCGGTTTGAGAATATGACGATAATTTCAAAAAACGTAGATTAGGCTTAAAAACAACCCGTTTGACGCCCACGAAGGTCATTATTAAGGATATTGAGAATTTGGTTAGAACCAGAGCAAGCAACCGGACGAATGGGAGGAGATCCTTTAAGAATTGGATGGGGTGTTTAAATTGGAACATCTCTGACACATGTTTGTCATAGGCAATTTTTGAGGTGTGGGGTATTGGTTGTTTGCTTCTAGTTTTTTCCCCGTATTTTAATGTAGTCTTTTGGGGGGATTGTCCCCCAGATTTGTTTTGGAGTAATTCTCCTCGCTGCCTGTAAAGTTTTTCTTTGTCCTAATATACATAATGTCCTAAAAAAAAGAAGTCGTTTGACGGTGAAGGCTCAAACCAACCGCCTAAGTGGCTAGAACACCTCGCACGGGACCAATGTAAGCTGTACGAACAGACAGCGTAGTCACGGGCCGCTCGGTTTGAGAATATGATGATAATTTGAAAATATATCGATTAAGCTTATAAACAAGCCCTTATAGGGTGAAAACACAAACCAACCCCCAAACGAACCCGTAAGAGGCACAAACACCTCTCATGGGACCAACGTAACTTGTACAAACTGACCGCATAGTCACGGGTCTCCCGGTTTTGAGAACTTGTCAAAATACGTAGATTAGCCTTAAAAACATGCCGTTTGAGGGTGAAAACCCAACTAGCCCGCAAATGAACCAGTAAGAAGCACGAACAACTCACACGGGACCAATGTAAGTTCAACGAACTAAAGGTGTAGTCACGAGCCTCTCGGTTGGAGAATATGACTATAATTTGAAAATATATCGATTACCCTTTAAAAACAAGACCTTAAAGGGTGAAAACCCAAATCACTCATAAACGGCACCGCAAGTGGCACGAAACGCTCGTGCGGGACGAATGTAACTTGTAAAAACTGACCGCATAGTCACGGGTCACCCGGTTTGAGAATTTGATGATAATTTCAAAATACATATATTAGGCTTAAAAACATGCCGTTTGAGGGTGAAAACCCAAACCATCCCCCTAACAGAACCCTAAGAGGCACGAACAACTCGCACGGGACCAATGTAAGTTGTACGAACTAACAGCGTAGTCATGGGCCTCTCGGTTTGTGAATATGACCATAATTTGAAAATATATCGATCAAGCTTAAAAACTACATGGACCAATTTGAAAATATTGCTAATGATACTACTTGGAGTTGGAGGAAAATGATGCAACTTAGACACTTAACCAGGCCTCTCATCAAGTGCATCATTGGCGATGGCAACGGGACCTTCCTATGGCATGATAACTGGCATCCCCTTGGGCCCCTGCACCCCCTCTATGGGGATAGGGTTATTTATGACGCTGCTAGCAATCACAAGGCTTTGGTGGCTGATTACATCGCGGAGAGTGGGTGGAGGTGGCCCTCTACGATTACTGTGGAACTTCTTGAGATAAGGAATGCGGAGTTACCGGGTATTAGGCCTGATACCACGGATGAGGTGGTTTGGGTCCCGAGGCCACGCGGGTTCACTATTAGTTCGGCTTATGAGGCTCTGAGTCCGGGTCTCCCTTCCACCACCTGGCATAACCTCGTCTGGAACAAGAACAATATCCCCAAGTGTGCCTTCATTCTTTGGCTGGTCTGTAGGGACGCCTTGCAAACGAAGAATAAGCTCTTCAGCTGGGGCATCGCCGATAACAACCTTTGCTGCAGCTGCTCTAACGGAGTGGAGACTTGCTCTCACCTGTTCAACGAGTGCCATGTGGCCAGGGAGGTCTGGGAGGAAGTGAGATTCAGGAATCAGGAATACAGGGAGGCTACAGACTGGGATGGGGAGATACAAGGTGCTATCTCCAACTATGGGGGGCCTAAGTTATACAATCGTATCAGATGCATTTCCTTTTCAGTTACTTGCTACTGCCTGTGGATGGAGAGAAATAATAGATTTCATAAGAAGACGAAGGATAATACTGGGGCCATTTTAAAGAAGATTGAGGAGATGGTGAGAGCTAGAGTCATGACTTGGGGGAAGGGGAGAAGAAGCTACGTCAATTGGATGGCTTGCATGAACTGGGGTATTCCAGAGAGTGCTCTGGAGTAGGATTGATTTTGGGTTTGTTTGGTCCTTTATCTTTTGTTTCCTTGGTTTTCCAGATGGGGTATGCCCCTCTGGAGGTTTGAGGGTTTTCTTCCTCTAATTTGTTCCGTTGTTTATACTTGGTTTTAATATACATAATTTTCCCAAAAAAAAAAAAAAAAAAGCTTAAAAACTAACCTTTAAAGGGTGAAAACCCGAAGAAGTCCCCAAACGGCCCCGTAAGAGGCACGAACACCTCGCACGGGACCAATGTATCTTGTACAAACTGACCGCGTAGTCACGGGTGTCTCGAAATGAGAATTCGACGATAATTTCAAAAAACGTAGATTAGGCTTAAAAAAAGCCGTGTGTGGGCGAATACCCAAACCAGCGTCCTAACGCCCCCCTAAGAGGCACGAACACCTTGCATAGCACCAATGTAAGTTGTACGAATGACAGCGTAGTCACGGGCCTCTCGGTTTCAGAATGTGACGATAATTTGAAAATATATCGATTAAGATTAAAAACAAGCCCTTAAAGGGTGAAAACCCAAACCAGCCCCCAAACGGCCCCGTAAGAGGGACGAACACCTCGCACAGGACCAATGTAACAAACTGACCGCATAGTCACGGGTCTCCCGGTTTTGAGAATATGACAGTAATTTCAAAATACGTAGATTAGCCATAAAAACTTGCCATTTGAGGGTGAAAACCCAAGCTATCCTGCAAATGAACCCGTAAGAGGCACGAACAACTCGCAAGGGACCAATGTAAGTTCAACGAACTGACAGTGTAGTCACAGGCGTCTTGGTTTGAGAATATGACTATAATTTGAAAATATATCGATTATCCTTTAAAAACAAGCCCTTGAAGGGTGAAAACCCAAATCACTCATAAACGGCACCGTAAGTGGCACGAACCGCTCGTGCGGGACCAATGTAACTTGTAAAAACTGACCGCATTGTCACGGGTCTCCCGGTTTGAGAATCTGATGATAATTTCAAAATTCGTAGATTAGGCTTAAAAACATGTCGTTTGAGGGTGAAAACCCAAACCATCCCCCTAACGGCACCCTAAGAGGCACGAACACCTCGTACGGGACCAATGTAAGTTGTACGAACTTATAGCATAGTCACGGGCCTCTCGGCTTGAGAATATGACGATAATTTGAGAATATATCGATTAAGCTTAAAAACAAGCCCTTGAAGGGTGAA
Source organism: Sambucus nigra (assembly GCA_949130495.1). NCBI lineage: Eukaryota > Viridiplantae > Streptophyta > Magnoliopsida > Dipsacales > Adoxaceae > Sambucus > Sambucus nigra. The sequence goes on from OX422211.1 coordinate 404,759,160, forward strand.
AACCAAAACCAGCCCCAAATGGCCCCATAAGAGGCACAAACACCTCGCATGGGACCAATGTAACTTGTACAAACTGACCACATTGTCACGGGTCTCCCGATTTGAGCATATGATGAGAATTTCAAAATATGTAGATTAGGCTTAAAAACATGCCGTTTGAGGGTGAAAACCCAAAGCAGCCCCCAAACGGCCCCGTAAGAGGCACGAACACCTCGCACGGGACAAATGTATCTTGTACAAACTGGCCGCATAGTCACGGGTGTCCCGAAATGAGAATTTGACGATTATTTCAAAAAACGTAGATTAGGCTTAAAAACAAGCCATTTGTGGGCGAATACCCAACCAGCCCCCTAACGCCCCCTAAGAGGCACGAACACCTTGCACAACACCAATGTAAGTTGTACGAAGGATAGCTTAGTCACGGGCCTTTGGGTTTCAGAATGTGACGATAATTTTAAAATATATCGATTAAGATTAAAAACAAGCCCTTAAAGGGTGAAAACCCGAACCAGCCCCCAAACGGCCCCGTAAGAGGCACGACCACCTCGCACAGGACCAACGTAACTTGTACAAACTGACCGCATAGTCACGGGTCTACCGGTTTTGAGAATATGACAGTAATTTCAAAATACGTAGATTAGCCAGAAAAACATGCCGTTTGAGGGTGAAAACCCAAGCTAGCATGCAAATGAACCCGTAAGAGGCACGACCCACGGGACCAATGTAAGTTCAACGAACTGACAGTGTAGTCACGGGCGTTTCGGTTTGAGAAAATGACTATAATTTGAAAATATATCGATTATCCTTTAAAAACAAGCCCTTAAAGGGTGAAAACCCAAATCACTCATAAACGGCACCGTAAGTGGCACGAACCACTCGTACGGGACCAATGTAACTTGTAAAAACTGACCGCATTGTCACGGGTCTCCCGGTTTGAGAATCTGATGATAATTTCAAAATGCGTAGATTAGCATGCCGTTTGAGGGTGAAAACCGAAACCATCCCCCTAACGGTACCCTAAGAGGCACGAACACCTCGTACGGGGCCAATGTAAGTTGTACAAACTTATAGCATAGTCACGGGCCTCTCGGCTTGAGAATATGATGATAATTTGAGAATATATCGATTAAGCTTAAAAACAAGCCCTTGAAGGGTGAAAACCCAAACCAGCCCCCAAACGGCCCTGTAAGAGGCACGAACTCCTCGCATGGAACCAATGTGACTTGTACAAACTGACCACATTGTCACGGGTCTCCCGATTTGAGCATATCATGAGGATTAAAAACATGTCGTTTGAGGGTGAAAACCCAAAGCAACCCCCAAACGGCCCCGTAAGAGGCACGAACACCTCGCACGGAACCAATGTATCTTGTACAAACTGACCGCGTAGTCACGGGTGTCCCGAAATGAGAATTTGACGATAATTTTAAAAAACGTAGATTAGTCTTAAAAACAAGCCGTTTGTGGGCGAATACCCAAACCAGCCCCCTAACGCCCCCTAAGAGGCACGAACACATCGTACGGGAGAAATGTAAGTGGTACGAACTTACAGCATAGTCACAGGACTCCCGGTTTGAGAATATGACAAAAATTTAAAAATATATCGATTAAGATTAAAAACAAGCCCCTTAAAGGGTGAAAACCCAAACCAGCCCCCAAACGGCCCCGTAAGAGGCACGAACACCTCGCACAACACCAACGTAACTTGTACAAACTGACCGCACAGTAACGGGTCTCCCGGTTTTGAGAATATGACAGTAATTTCAAAATACGTAGATCAGGCTTAAAAAAAAGCCGTTTGAGGGTGAAAACCCAAGCCATCCCCCTAACAGCCCCCTAAGAGGCACGAACACCTCGCACGGGACCAGTGTAAGTTGTACGAACGGACAGCGTAGTCACGTGCCTCTCGGTTTGAGAATATGATGAGAATTTGAAAATATATCGATTAAGCTTAAAAACAAACCCTTAAAGAGTGAAAACCTAAACCATCCACCAAACGGCCCTGTAATAGGCACGAACACCTTGCACGGGACCAATGTAACTTGCACAAGCTGACCCGATAGTCACGGGTCTCCCGATTTCAGAATATGACGATAATTTCAAAATACGTAGATTAGGCTTAAAAACATGCCGTTTGAGGGTGAAAACCCAAACCAAATCCCAAATGGCCCCGTAAGAGGCACGACCACCTCACATGGGACTAATGTAAGTTGTAGAAACTAACCGCATAGACACGGGTCTCCCGATTTGAGAATATGATGATAATTTCAAAATGGGTTTACGCTTAAAAACAAGCCGTTTGAGGGTGAAAACACAAACCAGCCCCCTAACGGCCACCTAAGAGGCACGAACACCTCGCACGGGGCCAATGTAATTGTACGAAAAGACAGCGTAGTCACGTTCCTCTCGGCTTGAGAATATGATGATAATTTGAAAATATATCGATACAGCTTAAAAACAAGCCCTTAAAGGGTGAAAACCCAAACCAGCACCCACACGGCCCCGTAAGAGGCACGAACACCTCGCACACGGGAACAATGTAACTTGTACAAACTGACCATGTAGTCACGGGTCTCGCGATTTGAGAATACGACAATAGTTTCAAAATACGTAGATTAGGCTTAAAAACAAGCCGTTTGTGGGCGAATACCAAAACCAGCCCCCTAACGCCCCCTAAGAGGTACGAACACCTTGCACGACACCAATTTAAGTTGTACGAATGACAGCGTAGTCACGGGGCTCTCGATTTCAGAATATGACGATAATTTGAAAATATATCGATTAGATTAAAAACGCGCCTTTAATGGCTGAAAACCCAAACCATCCCCTAAACGGTCCCATAAGAGGCACGAACACCTCGCACAGGACCAACGTAACTTGTACAAACTGACCGCATAGTCACGGGTCTCCCGGTATTGAGAATATGACAATAATTTCAAAATACGTAGATTAAGCTTAAAAACATGCCGTTTGAGGGTGAAAGCCCAAACTAGCCCTCAAATGAACCCGTAAGAGGCACGAACAACTCACACAGGACCAATGTAAGTTCAACGAATTGACGGTGTAGTCACGGGCCACTCGGTTTGAGAATATGATTATAATTTGAAAATATATCTATTAACCTTAAAAACAAGCCCTTAAAGGGTGAAAACCCAAACCACCCCCAAACGGCACCGTAAGTGGCACGAACACTTCGTACGGGACCAGTGTAACTTGTACAAACTGATCGCGTAGTCACGGGTCTCCCGGTTTGAGAATATGAAGATAATTTCAAAATACATAGATTAGGCTTAAAATCAAGTCGTTTGAGAGAGAAAATCGAAACTTGCACCCTAACAGCCCCTAAGAGGCACAAACACCTCGTACGGGACCAAAGTAATTTGTACGAACTTATAGCATAGTCACAGGGCTCCCGGTTTGAGAATATGACGATAATTTGAAAATATGTCGATTAAGATTAAAAACAAGCCCTTAAAGGGTGAAAACCCAAACCAGCCCCTAAACGGCCCCGTAAGAGGCATGAACACCTCGCACCGGACCAACGTAACTTGTACAAACAGACCGCATAGTCACGGGTCTCCCGGTTTTGAGAATATGACAGTAATTTCAAAATACGTAGATTAGGCTTAAAAACATGCCGTTTGAGGGTGAAAACCCAAACCATCCCCCTAACGGCACCCTAAGAGGCACGAACACCTCGCACGGGACCAATGTAAGTTGTACGAACTGACAGCGTAGTCACGGGCCTCTCGGTTTGTGAATATGACCATAATTTGAAAATATATCGATTAAGCTTAAAAATTCGCCCTTAAAGGGTGAAACCCCAAAGCAGCCCCCTAACGGCCCCGTAAGAAGCACGAACACCCTCAAACATCTCGGTTTGTACAAATTGACCGCGTAGTGACGGATGTCCCGATCTGAGAATATGACGATAATTTCAGAATACATAGATTAGGCTTAAAAACAAGTCGTTTGAGGGTGAATACCCAAAACAGCCACCTAACGCCCCCTAAGAAGCACGAACACCTCGCACGGGACCTTAAAAACTAGCCCTTAAATGGTGAAAACCCAAACCAGCAACCAAACGGCCCCGTAAGAGGCACGAACACCTCGCACGGGACCAATGTAGTTTGTACGAACTGACCGCATAGTCACGGGTCTTCCGGTTTGAGAATATGACGGTAATTTCAAAATATGTAGATTAGACTTTAAAAACATGCCATTTGAGGGTGAAAACCCAAACCAACCACCAAATGGCCCCGTAAGAGGCACGAACACCTAGCACGGGACCAAAGTAAGTTGTGCGAACTGACAGTGTAATCACGGGCCTCTCGGTTTGCGAATATGACGATAATTTGAAAATATATCGATTAACCTTAAAAACAAGCCCTTAAATGGTGAAAACCCCAACCGCCCCCAAACGGCACCAAAAGTGGCACGAACACCTCGCACGGGACCAGTGTAACTAGTACAAACTGACCGCGTAGTCCTGGGTCTCCCGGTTTGAGAATATGAAGATAATTTCAAAATACATAGATCGGGCGTAAAAACAAATCGTTTGAGAGAGAAAACCGAAACCTGCACCCTAACAGCCCCTAAGAGGCACGAACACTTCGTACTGGACCAATGTAAGTGGTACGAACTTACAGCATAGTCGCGGGACTCCCGGTTTGAGAATATGACAAAATTTGAAAATATATCGATTAAGATTAAAAACAAGCCCCTTAAAGGGTGAAAACCCAAACCAGCCCCCAAAACGGCCCCGTAAGAGGCACGAACACCTCGCAGCGGCCCAACGTAACTTGTACAAACTGACCGCATAGTCACGGCTCTCCCGGTTTTGAGAATATGACAGTAATTTCAAAACACGTAGATTAGGCTTAAAAACAAGCCGTTTGAGGGTGAAAACCCAAACCATCCCCCTAAGAGCCACGAACACCTCGCACGGGACCAGTGTAAGTTGTATGAACTGACAGCGTAGTCACGTGCCTCTCGGCTTGAGAATATGATTAGAATTTGAAAATATATCGATTAAGCTTAAAAACAAGCCCTTAAAGGGTGAAAACCCAAACCAGCCCCCAAACGGCCCTGTAAGAGGCACGAACACCTTGCACGGGACCAATGTAACTTGTACAAGCTAACCCGATAGTCACGGGTCTCCCGGTTTTGGAATATGACGATAATTTCAAAATACGTAGATTAGGCTTAAAAACATGCCGTTTGAGGGTCAAAACCCAAACCAAAACCCAAATGGCCTCGTAAGAGGCACGAACACCTCGCATGGGACCAATGTAAGAGGTAGAAGCTGATCGCATAGTCACGGATCTCCCGATTTGAGAATATGACGATAATTTCAAAATGGGTTTACACTTAAAAGCAAGCCGTTTGAGAGTGAAAACCCAAACCAGCCCCCTAACGGCCACCTAAGAGGCACGAACACCTCGCACGGGACCAATGTAAGTCGTACGAACAGACAGCGTAGTCACGTGCCTCTCGGCTTGAGAATATGATGATAATTTGAAAATATATCGATTAAGCTTAAAAACAAGCCCTTAAAGGGTGAAAACCCAAACCAGCACCCACACGACCCCGTAAGAGGCACGAACACCTCGCACGGGAACAATGTAACTTGTACAAACTGACCGCGTGGTCTCGGGTCTCCCGGTTTGAGAATATGACAATAGTTTCAAAATACGTAGATTAGGCTAAAAAACATGCCGTTTGGGGGTGAAAACACAAACCATCCCCCAAATGGCCCCATAAGAGGCACAAACACCTCGCACGGGACCAATGTAAGTTGTACAAACTGTCAGTGTAGTCATGTGCCTGTCGGTTTGAGAATATAATGATAATTTGAAAATATATCAATTAACCTTAAAAACAAGCCCTTAACGGGTGAAAACTCAAACCATCCCCCAAACGTCCCTGTAAGAGGCTCGAACACCTCGCACGGGACCATGTAACTTGTAAAAACTGATCGCGTAGTCACGGGTCTCTCGGTTTCAGAATTTGATGATAATTCCAAAATACGTTGATTGGCTTTAAAAACAAGCCGTTTGAGCAATGTATTAGAGACTTCATTTGGTCTGGTCCTGAGCTCAAGCACAGTGGTGCTAAGGTGGCATGGGATGATGTGTGCATGCCTAAAAAGGAGGGAGGGTTGGGGATAAAAAGCTTGACTCAATGGAACAAGGCTGCAATTATGAAAAACCTTTGGAACCTCTTCAACAAGAAGGATAGTCTTTGGGTCAAATGGTGTCATACCTATAAAATTAAAGGTAGAAGCATATGGGCAATCCCCATCCCTCAAGACTCTTCTTGGAGTTGGAGGAAAATACTCAAAGCTAGGAATACCTTTATGTGGCAATTATGAAAAACCTTTGTAGACTTTTGTTTAAGGTTAATATTGGCAATGGTAGGAATACCTTTATGTGGCATGATAATTGGCACCATCTTGGCCCTCTTCAACCTCTGTTTGGGGACAGAACTATTTATGATGCAGCTAGCAACTCCAAGGCTATGGTCTCTGACTTCATTAATGGGTTCACTTGGAGATGGCCTGCTTCCACTACGTGGGAATTGAATGACATCAAGAACTCTCCCCTGCCTCCTATTTATCCGCTGACCACTGATAAAGTGACTTGGGCTCCTAATAGGACTGGCAACTTCTCCATTTCCTCTGCGTATGTCTCCATCTGTCCAAGGGGCAATGAGGCTCATTGGCATGGGTTAGTTTGGAACAAGGTGTGCATTCCCAAGTGTTCTTTCATACTCTGGCTTGCTTGCCATAAGGCTTTAGTGACTAAAGATAAGCTCATGGATTGGGGGCTTGTTGATAATAATACTTGTATGCTGTGCAACTCGGGCATTGAGACTATCAAGCACATATTAATGGATTGCCCTTTTTCCAAAACTGTTTGGGATGAGATTCTATTTCGTAACCAGTCTTATAGAGCTGTGGAGAGTTGGGAGAATGAGTTAAGAAGAGCTGCTGCTGATAGTAAAGGGGGGAACCTTAATTATTGGATTAAAACCACCACCTTCTCTGCCACTATCTACTGTCTCTGGCATGAAAGGAATTGCAGACTTCACGATAGGGGCCATTCTACTGCAAACAAGGTGATAAGGAACATTGAGGAGATGGTGCAAGGTAAGACTACCAGATGGAAGAAGGTTCGAAGATCCTATTCCAATTGGATGACGTGTAACTTATGGGGATTACCCAATTCTCTTATGTATGACTAAGCGTTGTGTTTGTGGTCTCTAGAAGCTTGTTTCTAGTTGACCCTCTGGCCTTTTGGCTTTGTATATTGGTTCTCTGTTTCTAATACATTTAATTACCGAAAAAAAAAGCCGTTTGAGGGTAAAAACCCACACCAGCCCCCTAACGGCCCCATAAGAGGCACGAAAACCTCGCACGGGACCAATGTAAGTTTTTTTTTTTTTCGGTAATTAAAGTATATTGAAAAGAAATAGTTACAAGATCCAAGAGGGCATACCCTCGTAAGCTAGAGCACATGCGCAGCTAGCCAACAATAAAACAATGGAACAACAAACTAGTCAAACACAAGTACCTAGGCCTAGGTAACAAAAGCCACAAGGGCAGCATGAATAACAAAACAATTGAACCCAAGGAAAAACAAGGCCCACCATCTGGCCGAAACAAACAACCAGAAACAATACCACCAAAACCAAGTGGACACCATGACCCACCACCTTGAAAACCCGGATGGCCAAACCATCCAAATCATAACCCGACCCGCAAAGCGCAACCGAAACAGTGGTAACACAGACAAGCCACAAGCCCTGGCGGCAACAGAAGCAACCGAAGGACCCAAACATGTTGATCCACGGACCAGAAGATCCATAATCATTGGGCATAGCACCCGAGAACCAACCATCGCAACCCCGGCCACAGTGCATCACTCCAAGCCAATTCCACATACCGCCAATCCCATCAAACAATGCCGGAACCGGCTCCGGTGGTGAGCAACACAAGGAACAGCCATACCCCAAAATAGCGCTCCAAAATCACAAACCACACGGACAGTAAGGGGGGAGTAGCAGAAATGGAGAAAACTTCTCAGAACGAAACCACCAGGGGTTGGAAATCAACCCCACAATCACCAGCAAGAAGCCCTCGCCACAGCGATGGTCACCAGTCGATCAAGCTGATAACAGTGAGAGGAGCCACCAAATGAGACCAAAACCCAATCCACATCTGACATGAAGCATAGCAAAGAGGTTGCGACAGGGAAGGGGAAAGGCCAAAAAAGTGGCAGGTGGTAAAGGACTAGAAGGTGGAAGGAGTAGTAGCGGCTATGACCAAGGTCCAACACAAGCCAAACCCAACCGGTAAAGGACCACCCACTGAACAAGCCCATCGTGAGCAACCACAACAACCAACTACGGCCAAACAAAGGCCATCACCACCATAGCAACACAAACGCAAAACCAAGAACCACCCCACTCCAGCCACAGCCCAATCACCACCAAATCGCACCCAAACCCATAACCTTCGATTGCCGGAAAGAAAAACCCACATCAATCTGACTTGAAGTTCAGCAAGCAAAAATGGCGATCCGATGTAGACCCATTCAGGACTACGGAGAATAGAGGGAAGGGGCAACGTGGTTTCCACCGGGACATAACCACCCAAAACTCCAATAGAGAGAAACGCCCAACCCATACCAGACCAGAATCGGTAGAGAAAGCGACATGACTCGACCAAAGGAGTTGAGGTTAATCACCGGAAAGGATAAGGGGGACCAATGTAAGTTGTACGAACATACAGCGTAGTCACGGGCCTCTCTTTTTGAGAATATGACGATAATTTCAAAAAACGTGGATTAGGCTTAAAAACAAACCGTTTGTGGGTGAATACCCAAACCAGCCACCTAACGCCCCCCTAAGAGGCACGAACACCTCGCACAGGACCAACGTAACTTGTACAAACTGATCGCATAGTCACGGGTCTCCCTGCTTTGAGAATATGACAGTAATTTCAAAATACGTAGATTAGGCTGAAAAACATGTCGTTTGAGGGTGAAAACCCAAACTAGCCCGCAAATGAACCCGTAAGAGGCACGAACAACTCGCACGGGACCAATGTAAGTTCAACGAACTGACGGTGTAGTCACGGGCCTCTCGGTTTGAGAATATGACTATAATTTGAAAATATATCGATTATCCTTTAAAAACAAGCCCTTAAAGGGTGAAAACCCAAATCACTCATAAACGGCACCATAAGTGGCACGAACCGCTCGCCCGGGACCAATGTAACTTGTAAAAACTGACCGCATACTCACGGGTCTCCCGGTTTGAGAATCTAATGATAATTTCAAAATACGTATATTTGGCTTAAAAACATGCCATTTGAGGGTGAAAACTCAAAGAAGCCCCCAATGTAAGTTGTACGAACTAACAGCGTAGTCACGGGCCTCTCGGTTTGTGAATATGACCATAATTTGAAAATATATCGATTAAGCTTAAAAACTAGCCCTTAAAGGGTGGGATAATGAGATCAGGAAGGCTGTTGCTGATTGTAAAGGGAAAGACCTAAAATCCAGGATTAAGACCACTTCCTTCTCTGCCACCATCTATTGTCTGTGGCAAGAAAGAAATAGTAGACTTCATAACAAGGGATTGGCTACAACTACCAAGGTGATTAGGAGCATCGAGGAAATGGTGCAAGGAAAATCTAGCAAATGGAAGAAATTTCGAAGATCTTACTCCAACTGGATGACTTGTAATTTATGGGGATTACCCAACTCTCTCCTGTATGACTAATTGTTTAGATGGTTGGTCTCTAGATGCATGTATCTAGTTGACTCTTTGGCCATTTGGCCTTTGTATATTTGGATCTTCTGTTTCTAATACACTTTAATTACCGGAGAAAAAAAACTAGCCCTTAAAGGGTGAAAACCCAAAGAAGCCCCCAAACGGCCCCATAAAAGGCACGAACACCTCGCACGGGACCAATATATCTTGTACAAATTGATCGCGTAGTGGCGGGTGTCCCGATCTGAGAATATGATGATAATTTCAAAATACGTAGATTAGGCTTAAAAACAAGTCGTTTGAGGGTGAATACCCAAAATAGCCACCTAACGCTCCCCTAAGAAGCACGAACACCTTGCACGGGACCAATGTAAGTTGTGCGAACTGACAGTGTCATCACGAGCCTCTCGGATTGAGAATATGACGATAATTTGAAAATATATCGATTAACCTTAAAAACTAGCCCTTAAATGGTGAAAACCCAAACCAGCAACCAAACGGCCCCGTAAGAGGCACGAACACCTCGCACGGGACCAATGTAATTTGTACAAACTGACCGCATAGTCACGGGTCTTCCGGTTTGAGAATATGACGGTAATTTCAAAATACGTAGTTTAGGCTTTAAAAACATGCCATTTGAGGGTGAAAAATCAAACCAACCCCCAAATGGCCCCGTAAGAGGCACGAACATCTCGCACGGGACCAGTGTAACTTGTACAAACTGACCACGTAGTCACGGGTCTCCCGGTTTGAGAATATGATGATAATTTCAAAATACATAGATCAGGCATAAAAAAAAGTCGTTTGATAGAGAAAATCGAAACCTGCACCCTAACGGCCCCTAAGAGGCACAAACACTTCGTACGGGACCAATGTAAGTGGTACGAACCTACAGCATAGTCACGGGACTCCCGGTTTGAGAATCTGACGAAAATTTGAAAATATATCGATTAAGATTAAAAACAAGCCCTTTAAAGGGTGAAAACCCAAATCAGCCCCCAAACGGCCCCGTAAGAGGCACGAACACCTCGCACCGAACCAACATAACTTGTACAAACTGACCGCATAGTCACGGGTCTCCCGATTTTGAGAATATGATAGTAATTTCAAAATACGTAGATTAGGCTTAAAAACAAGCCGTTTGAGGGTGAAAACCCAAACCAGCCCCTTAAGAGGCACGAACACCTCGCACGGGACCAGTGTAAGTTGTACGAACTAACAGCGTAGTCACGTGCCTCTCGGCTTGAGAATATGATGAGAATTTGAAAATATATCGATTAAGCTTAAAAACAAGCCCTTAAAGGGTGAAAACCCAAACCAGCCCCCAAACGGCCCTGAAGAGGCACGAACACCTTGCACGGGACCAATGTAACTTGTACAAGCTGACCCGATAGTCACGGGTCTCCCGGTTTCGGAATATGACGATAATTTCAAAATACGTAGATTAGGCTTAAACCGTTTGAGGGTGAAAACCCAAACCAAACCCCAAATGGCCTCGTAAGAGGCACGAACACCTCGCATGGGACCAATGTAAGTTGTAGAAGCTGATCGCATAATCACGGATCTCCCGATTTGAGAATATTACGATAATTTCAAAATCGGTTTACACTTAAAAACAAGCCGTTTGAGGGTGAAAACCCAAACCAGCCCCCTAACGGCCACGTAAGAGGCACGAACACCTCGCACGCGACCAATGTAAGTTGTACGAACAGACAGCTAGTCACGTGCCTCTCGGCTTGAGAATATGATGATAATTTGAAAATATATCGATTAAGCTTGACAACAAGCCCTTAAAGGGTGAAAACCCCAAAGCGGAGTTATCAAAAATGCTCCCGCTTCTCTCTAAAAAACCTTCACCCAAACACAACCCTAAAACTGTCGCCGCCTTACCCAACCAATCTACCTCCGGCCACCATAACCTATAGGCTACCATGAATAAACTTCCTCCGGCCATTCGTGGTGGCTGGACTCTTAACCCTAACCCTTCCCAAACGTCCACACACACGGATGGGAACTCCCAAAGGTGTGCCCCCCCCCCCCCCCATGGATGTTGCTAGATTTGTTCCTTATGATGCTGTGAGATTTCCCATCAATCAAGAATGTGGCATGGGAATGGAGTCTGGTCCGATTGATATTCAAGTTTCTATTGACAAGGAAGAAACTGAAGAGGGACAAATTGTTGCCTCAGAAGGATGTATGGCCAAAGAAACGATTCAGGACTCTAAGATTGTAGAGATGTATAAGGAATTCATGAAGCATAAAGGTTTCTCATATGAGGATGTAATGCAACATGGAAGAGCCATGTACGAAAACAAGGAATCCACCAATACTGGGGGTGGAGGTGAGAGTGGGGTAATGCAAGTAGCAGGGGATTGTATTGGTTGTGGACCTAACCCATGCTCCCCTAAGAACAAAGCTGTGGAGAAATCTTGGAAGGAGGTTGTTGCCAATAAAAGATACCCCAAGCTTCGTCTCACATATCATCCCCTCTCTATATCTGAGAACAGGATCACTGTAGCCCCTCTAGTGGAAATAGCAGCTAATGGATATGCTAAATGGGAGAATAGCATGGTGGGCTGCTTTCTGGGAAGGAAATTACCTTACACCTTAGTTTGCAATATAACACATAAGTTATGGAACAAGTTTGGCCTCAAACAGATTGTGGGTCACAACAATGGTTTCTATTTCTTTATGTTTGATAATGCTAACATGAGGGATGAGGTAATTGAGAATGGCCCATGGCATTTCGTGGGTAACCCAATTATCATCCAAAAATGGGCTCCAAATTTCTCTTTCAGCAAAGACTCTACTTCTGTGATTCCTGTTTGGGTCAAATTTCATAACATTCCTGTCCAGTTATGGACAGAGGAGGGGCTTAGCTATGTGGCAAGCTCAGTTGGAATACTAATGTATGCCGATACTATAACTGAAGGAATGCAGAAAATTAGTTTTGCTAGGATATGTGTTGAGGTAAAAGTCATGGGAGAATACCCAAAGACCATTGATATTAAAATGGAGGATGGGTCTATTGCAGTGGTTGCAGTTGAGTACCAAGAAAAATCTCCATCTTGTATCAAATGTGGCATTTTTGGTCATGATCTCCTTAACTGTCTGAAGGCTAAGAAGGCATGGGTGGCAACAAACAACAAAGAGAAGATGTATCGTTTCAAAAGTCAAACTGAGATTCAGAAGGCCTTAGAAGAGGAATGGACCCAAGTGCAACACTCAACCACTAAGAAACATGTTCCTAATGATAAGAGGGCAACAAAACCAATAGCAGTACAGGCTGAGGAGGTTACCAATCTAGTTCCTAATGTCAGGAGTGATCCAAAAGCAGGGCAGGCTGTGGTAGTTACAAATCCAGTGACAGAAGTAGGGGATAAGAGCATAAATACCTCTAATCCCTTTGATATTGTGGAGACTGAGAATGAAGATCCTCTAATGTCCACTCCTGCACCAGCTGGCTTGGTTCTAAAGATTAAGGCAGTTGATGAACTTGACAAGGGGATGGAAAGGGGAGGAGACAAAGGTGAAGGCAATCAGTTATCTGGAAGTAACAAGAAAGGGAAGAAGAAATCGGGTAACAAATTTAAAAAGTATAGATGACCAGAATGGGTACATGGAATATAAGGGGCCTTAATGCTCCCCATAAACAGATGGAGGTGGTTAAACTAATAAAAAGATAATAGATTAGACCTTATCAATCTTGTGGAAACTAAGATTAGAAGGAACAACCTGGATACTATCAAAAGTACATGCTTCTATCATTGGGAGTATATCCATAATTACCCTTTTGAGGGGGGTGTGGCAAGAGTGATTGTGGGTTGGAACCCCAATATTTTGAAGATTGAGGTGATCAACACTCATAGACATGCCCTGTTCTGCCTTGTAAATATCATTGGTACTCCTTCCATGCTACTTTCATATATGGGGAAAACCTTCCTGAGCAGAGGAGATGTCTGTGGACTTTCCTTAAAGAAAATAAAATGGTGGTTAATGATAGGCCTTGGATTCTAATGGGGGATTTTAATGTGGTCAGATGCCAGGAGGAAAAAATGGGGATTTTGGACATTGACAGAACTGCAACTGAGGAGTTTAATGATTGTCTGAATGAGCTAAATGCGGATGATATGATCAATAGTGGGTTATGGTTCACATGGAATAGGAACCAGAGGGGTGACAATAATGTTCAATCGAGAATTGATAGAGTCATACACAATGATATGTGGGCTGCGATTTTTCCTAATTCTCAGGCTATTACCCTTCCTAGTGGAATGTCTGACCACAGTCCTATTATCACCATTATGGATAACACTATTAGTTGGAGACCAAAGCCCTTCAAGTTCTTCAACTTCTGGATGAATCACGAAGAATTTTTGCCTACTATCATTGAAGCTTGGGATGTTGAGATGGATGGGAACCCAATGCAGAAGCTCTTCCAGAAGCTTAATAGAGTCAAAGCCTCTTTGAAGCACTTCAATAGGATGTTCATTAACAAGATTTCAGCTCAGGTAGCTGATTCCAAGTCAAAGCTTGATGCTATACAAAGTGAGCTGGACAAAGATGGTGCAAATAGGGAGTTGCAGGCTGTAGCAAAGGAGATGAGAATCAAATATGCTAAGCTAAGGAATGAGGAGGAATCATTCCTTAGACAGAAGGCTAGAATTAAATGGTTACAGATGGGAGATCAAAACAATACTTTCTTTCATAAGAAAGTAAATCAAAATGTGGCTAGAAGGAAAATTATGTGCATTGAAGATGATCTTGGTGTGAGAATTGAAGGCAAAGAGCAGGTGGCTGGTGAAGCTGTGAGATTTTTTGGGAACTTGTTAGGGAATAGGATGCAATGTAATGATGCTAACACTGTCTTGGGGGAGGTGATAAAGAACAAACTCACATCTAATCAAGCTGAGGTACTGGAGAAAGAGGTCACTCATGATGAAATCAAAGATACAATGTTTGGCATAGGATCTGACAAGGCCCCTGGTCCTGATGGTTTTAACAGCTATTTCTTTAAAAAGAATTGGCAGCTTGTTGGGGATGAGGTGTGTGAGGCTGTAAAATTCTTTTTTGATAATGGGATTTTCATCAAGCAATGGAACTGTACTAGCCTGGCTTTGATTCCTAAGGTTGCTGCCCCTAGAAGTATGAGGGAGTTCAGACCTATATCGTGCTGCAACACCTTGTACAAGTGCATTTCCAAAGTGATCACTTGCAGGCTTAAGAAGATGATGCCTGACCTCATTAGTAATAATCAGGCTGCTTTTGTTGAAGGAAGATCCATAGCTGATAACATTTTGCTATTACAAGAGATAATGAGAAATTATCATAGGGACTCTACCCCTCCTAGATGTGCAATAAAGATTGATATTCTAAAAGCCTATGATACTGTGAGCTGGGACTTCCTGTTGCAGCTATTGGCTCATGTTGGCTTCCCCCCCAAAGTCATTGGGTGGATCTCCAAGTGTGTGACTACTACTAGGTTCTCCATTAACCTGAATGGGGAACTGAATGGTTTTTTTCATGGGAAAAGAGGGCTCAGGCAGGGAGACCCTCTCTCTCCATATCTTTTCCTGCTAGTGATGGAGGTTTTCTCTGGGATTATTTCTAAAGCTGCTGAATCAGACCTGTTCAGTTATCACCCCAGATAAAAGGAGATGGCTCTAACTCATCTTAGTTTTGCTGATGATCTGATTGTTTTTGCTGGTGGGGACAAGGTTTCTTGCAGCATTGTGAAGGAGGCCATATCCAAATTCAGATCCTTATCTGGGCTTATGGTCAACTTAGAGAAGAGCAACCTATTCACTGCTGGGGTTAATGTGGATGGGATTCAGGAGATTTCCTCTATTCTTGGAATACAACACAGTTCCCCTCCTTTTAAATATTTGGGGGTTCCTCTCATTACAACTAGGTTGAAGAAGGAGGATTGCTCTCACTTGGTGGATAGGATAACTATGAGAACCAGATGTTGGACTAATAAATTCCTGAGTTTTGCAGGTAGGCTCCTCCTTGTGAAGACTGTGATTTTCAGCATCCAAGTGTATTGGTCAAGCATTTTTATCCTGCCCAAGAGTATCATTAAAAAAATTGAACAAATTATGAGGAATTACTTATGGAATGGGGATGAGGCTAATAGCAAAGGGGCAAAAGTTACGTGGAAGGATATTTGTGTATCTCTGGATGAGGGGGGGCTAAATATCAAGTGTTTAGAGACTTGGAACAGAGCAGCTATGGCTAAGCACTTATGGAATCTATGCAGTATAGATCAAATGGTGCAACACTTACAAGATCAAAGGAAGGAGCATCTGGGCTCTGAGTATCCCAAACGATTCTTCATGGAGTTGGAGGAAAATCCTCAAGAGCAGAGAGAAGTTTAGAAGTAAAATCAAGACCATCATAGGGAATGGAAATCATGCTTTTATGTGGTTTGATAATTGGCACCCAAATGGCCCGTTGCATCCCCTATATGGGGGAAACATTGTGTATGACTCTGCTAGTAATCTAAAAGCAAAAGTTTCTGATTTTATCCACCAATTGGAGTGGAGATGGCCTTCAACTGTGACTTGGGAGCTGAATGATGTTAAGAATGCTATTCTTCCTACTATTCATGATGCAAATGATAATGTTGTGTGGCTGCCCTCATATAATGGGAAGTTCACCATAGCTTCTGCTTGGGAGCTTTTAAAGGCCCATAAGCCTTTGGTTAACTGGAGCAAGTTTGTGTGGAGTAAGGTTTGCATCCCTAAATGCTCTTTCATTACTTGGCTGGTGGTTAGGAGGGCCATCAACACTAAAGTTAAGTTACATGAATGGGGGGTTTCTCTGGATGATCTTTGTGAGTTATGTGGAAATGAGAGGGAGACATATAACCATTTGTTCTCTCAATGCAGCCTTAGTAAAAGTATATGGCAAGAGGTGTTGCTTAGAAACCAATGCTATAGGGATTCCCAGGATTTATATAGTGAGGTGGATATGGCTACTGTTAACCACTCTACGAAGACACTATGTGACAAGATAAGATCCTTATCCTTTACTACCACTATCTATTGCATATGGATGGAAAGGAATGCTAGATGCTTCAAGCATGTCTCCAATTCCCTTGACTCCATTGTGAAGGGCATTGAAAACATGGTTCGAGCAAAAGTGCTTACTTGGAAAAAGGACAGAAGGAACTATGCTAACTGGATGGCTTGTATGTACTGGAACATTCCTGAAGATAGGCTTCTTGTCTAAGGAGTAGTCTTGTCTAGGATTTTCTTGTTGTTTGTTTGCCTTTGGGGTATGCCCCGGGGTTCCCTTTCATTAGTTGAGGTTTTTCCTCTGTAAATTCTTAGTTTTTCTTTATATATTCAACCTTTCCAAAAAAAAAAAAAAGGGTGAAAACCCAAACCAGCACCCACACGGCCCCGTATGAGGCACGAACACCTCGCACGGGAACAATGTAACTTGTACAAACTGACCGCGTGGTCTCGGGTCTCCCGGTTTGAGAATATGACAATAGTTTCAAAATACGTAGATTAGGCTAAAAAACATGCCGTTTGGTGGTGAAAACACAAACCATCCCACAAATGGCCCCGTAAGAGGCACAAACACCTCGCACGGGACCAATGTAAGTTGTACAAACTATCTGTGTAGTCATGGGCCTGTCGATTTGAGAATATAACGATAATTTGAAAATATATCGATTAACCTTAAAAACAAGCCCTTAAAGGGTGAAAACCCAAACCATCCCCAAACGGCACCGTAACTGGCACGAACACCTCGCACGGGACCAGTGTAACTTGTACAAACTGACCGTGTAGTCACGGGTCTCCCGGTTAGTGAATATAAAGATAATTTCAAAATACATAGATCAGGCTTAAAAACAAGTCGTTTGAAAGAGAAAACCGAAACCTGCATCCTAACGGACCCCTAAGAAGCATGAACACTTCATACGGTACCAATGTAAGTGGTATGAACTTACAGCATAATCACGGGACTCCCGGTTTGAGAATATGACGAAAATTTGAGAATATATCGATTAAGATTAAAAACAAGCCCCTTAAAGGGTGAAAACCCAAACCAGCCCCCAAACGGCCCCGTAAAGGGCACGAACACCTCGCACCGGACCAACGTAACTTGTACTAACTAACCGCATAGTCACGAGTCTCCCGGTTTTGAGAATATGACTGTAATTTCAAAATACGTAGATTAGGCTTAAAAACAAGCCGTTTGAGGGTAAAAACCCAAACCAGCCCCCTAAGAGGCACGAACACGTCGCATGGGACCAGTGTAAGTTGAACGAACTGACAGCATAGTCACGGGCCTCTCAGCTTGAGAATATGATGAGAATTTTAAACTATATCGATTAAGCTTAAAAACAAGCCCTTAAAGGGTGAAAACCCAAACCAGCCCCCAAACGGCCCTGTAAGAGGCACGAACACATTGCACGGGACCAATTTAACTTGTACAAGCTGACCCGATAGTCATGGGTCTCCCGGTTTCGGAATATGACGATAATTTCAAAATACGTTGATTAGGCTTAAAAACATGCCGCTTGAGGGTCAAAACCCAAACCAAACCCCAAATGGCCCCGTAAGAGGCAGGAACACCTCGCATGGGACCAATGTAAGTTGTAGAAACTGATCGCATAGTCACGGGTCTCCCGATTTGAGAATAGGACGATAATTTCAAAATGGGTTTACACTTAAAAACAAGCCGTTTGAGGGTGAAAACCCAAACCAGCCCTCTAACGGCCACCTAAGAGGCACGAACACCTCGCACGGGACCAATGTAAGTTGTACAAACAGGCAGCGTAGTCACGCGCCTCTCGCCTTGAGAATATGATGATAATTTGAAAATATATCGATTAAAGTTAAAAACAAGCCCTTAAAGGGTGAAAACCCAAACCAGCACCCACACGGCCCCGTAAGAGGCACGAACACCTCGCACGGGAACAATGTAACTTGTACAAACTGACCGCATGGTCTCAGGTCTCCCGGTTTGAGAATATGACAATAGTTTCAAAATACGTAGATTAGGCTAAAAAACATGTCGTTTGGTGGTGAAAACACAAACCATCCCCCAAATGGCCCCGTAAGAGGCACAAACACCTCGCACGGGACCAATGTAAGTTGTACAAACTGTCAGTGTAGTCATGGGCCTGTCGATTTGAGAATATAACGATAATTTGAAAATATATCAATTAACCTTAAAAACAAGCCCTTAACGGGTGAAAACTCAAACCATCCCCCAAACGTCCCTGTAAGAGGCTCGAACACCTCGCACGGGACCATGTAACTTGTATAAACTGATCGCGTAGTCACGGGTCTCTCGGTTTCAGAATTTGATGATAATTCCAAAATACGTTGATTGGTTTAAAAAGCAAGCCGTTTGAGGGTGAAAACCACACCAGCCCCCTAAGAGGCACGAAAACCTCGCACGGGACCAATGTAAGTTGTACGAACATACAGCGTAGTCACGGGCCTCTCTTTTAAAGAACATGACGATAATTTCAAAAAACATGGATTAGGCTTAAAAACAAACCGTTTGTGGGCGAATACCCAAACCAGCCCCCTAATGGCCCCCTAAGAGGCCCGAAAACCTCGCACGGGACCAATGTAAGTTGTACGAACATACAGCGTAGTCACGGGCCTCTCTTTTTGAGAATATGACGATAATTTCAAAAAACGGGGATTAGGCTTAAAAACAAACCGTTTGTGGGCGAATACCCAAACCAGCCCCCTAACTCCCCCCTAAGAGGCACGAACACCTTGCACGACACCGATTTAAGTTATACCAATGACAGCGTAATCATGGGGCTCTCGATTTCAAAATATGACGATAACTTGAAAATATATCGATTAAGATTAAAAATAAGCCCTTAAAGGGTGAAAACCCGAACCTAGATCCAAACGTCCCCGTAAGAGGCACGAACACCTCGCACAGGACCAACATAACTTGTACAAACTGACCGCATAGTCACGGGTCTCCCTGTTTTGAGAATATGACAGTAATTTCAAAATACGTAGATTAGGCTTAAAAACATGTCGTTTGAGGGTGAAAACCCAAACTAGCCCGCGAATGAACCCGTAAGAGGCACGAACAACTCGCAAGGGACCAATGTAAGTTCAACGAACTGACGGTGTAGTCACGGGCCTCTCGGTTTGAGAATATGACTATAATTTGAAAATATATCGATTATCCTTTAAAAACAAGCCCTTAAAGGGTGAAAACCCAAATCACTCATAAACGGCACCGTAAGTGGCACGAATCGCTCGCACGGGACCAATGTAACTTGTAAAAACATACCGCATAGTCACGGGTCTCCCGGTTTGAGAATCTGATGATAATTTCAAAATACGTATATTAGGCTTGAAAACATGTCATTTGAGGGTGAAAACCCAAACCATCCCCCTAACGGCACCCTAAGAGGCACGAACACCTCGCACGGGACCAATGTAAGTTGTACGAACTAACAGCGTAGTCACGGGCCTCTCTGTTTGTGAATATGACCATAATTTGAAAATATATCGATTAAGCTTAAAATCTAGCCCTTAAAGGGTGAAAACCCAAAGAAGCCCACAAACGGCCCCGTAAGAGGAACGAACACCTTGCACGGGACCAATGTAAGTTGTGCGAACTGACAGTGTCGTCACGGGCCTCTCGGTTTGAGAATATGACGATAATTTGAAAATATATCGATTAACCTTAAAAACTAATGGTGAAAACCCAAACCAGCAACCAAACAGCCCGTAAGAGGCACGAACATGTCGTACGGGACCAATGTAAGTTGTGCGAACTGACAGTGTAATCACGGGCCTCTCGGTTTGCAATTTTGACGATAATTTGAAAATATATCGATTAACCTTAAAAACAAGCCCTTAAAGGGTGAAAACCCAAACCACCCCCAAACGGCACCGTAAGTGGCACGAACACCTCGCACGGGACCGGTGTAACTTGTACAAACTGACCGCATAGTCACGGGTCTCCCGGTTTTTGAATATGAAGATAATTTCAAAATACATAGATCAGGCTTACAAACAAGTCGTTTGAGAGAGAAAACCGAAACCTGCATCCTAACGGCCCCCTAAGAGGCACGACCACTTCGTACGGGACCAATGTAAGTGGTACGAATTTACAGCATAGTCACGGGACTCCCGGTTTGAGAATATGACGAAAATTTGAAAATATATCGATTAAGATTAAAAACAAGCCCCTTAAAGGGTGAAAACCCAAACCAGCCCCGTAAAGGGCACGAACACCTCGCACCGGACCAACGTAACTTGTACAAACTGACCGCATAGTCACGGGTCTCCCGATTTTGAGAATATGACAGTAATTTCAAAATACGTAGATTAGGCTTAAAAACAAGCCGTTTGAGGGTAAAAACCCAAACCATCCCCCTAAGAGGCACGAACACCTCGCACGGGACCAGTGTAAGTTGTACGAACTGACAGCGTAGTCATGTGCCTCTCATCTTGAGAATATGATGAGAATTTGAAAATATGTTGATTAAGCTTAAAAACAAGCCCTTAAAGGGTGAAAACCCAAACCAACCGCCAAACGGCCCTGTAAGAGGCACGAACACCTTCACGGGACCAATGTAACTTGTACAAGCTGACCCGATAGTCACGGGTCTCCCAATTTCGGAATTTGACGATAATTTCAAAATACGTAGATTAGGCTTAAAAACATGCCGTTTGAGGTTCAAAACCCAAACCAAACCCCAAATGGCCCCGTAAGAGGCACGAACACCTCGCATGGGACCAATGTAAGTTGTAGAAACTGATCGCATAGTCACGGGTCTCCCGATTTGAGAATATGACGATAATTTCAAAATGGGTTTACACTTAAAAACAAGCCGTTTGAGAGTGAAAACCCAAACCAGCCCCCTAACGGCCACCTAAGAGGCACGAACACCTCGCATGGGACCAATGTAAGTCGTACGAACAGACAGCGTAGTCACGTGCCTCTCGGCTTGAGAATATGATGATAATTTGAAAATATATCGATTAAGCTTAACAACAAGCCCTTAAAGGGTGAAAACCCAAACCAGCACCCACACGACCCCGTACGAGGCACGAACACCTCGCACGGGAACAATGTAACTTGTTCAAACTGACCGCGTGGTCTCGGGTCTCCCGGTTTGAGAATATGACAATAGTTTCAAAATACGTAGATTAGGCTAAAAAACATGCCGTTTGGTGGTGAAAACACAAACCATCCCCCAAATGGCCCCGTAAGAGGCACAAACACCTCGCACGGGACCAATGTATGTTGTACAAACTGTCAGTGTAGTCATGGGCCTGTCGATTTGAGAATATAACGATAATTTGAAAATATATCAATTAACCTTAAAAACAAGCCCTTAACGGGTGAAAACTCAAACCATCCCCCAAACGTCCCTGTAAGAGGCTCGAACACCTCGCACGGGACCATGTAACTTGTATAAACTGATCGCGTAGTCACGGGTCTCTCGGTTTCAGAATTTGATGATAATTCCAAAATACGTTGATTGGCTTTAAAAACAAGCCGTTTGAGGCTGAAAACCACACCCGCCCCCTAAGAGGCACGAAAACCTCGCACGGGACCAAGGTAAGTTGTACGAACATACAACGTAGTCACGGGCCTCTCTTTTTGAGAATATGACGATATTTTCAAAAAACGTGGATTAGGATTAAAAAGAAACCGTTTGTGGGCGAATACCCAAACCAGCCCCCCTAAGAGGCACGAACACCTTGCACGACACCAATTTAAGTTATACGAATTTACAACATAGTCACGGGACTCCCGGTTTGAGAATATGACGAAAATTTGAAAATATATCGATTAGGATTAAAAACAAGCCCTTAAAGGGTGAAAACCCAAACCTGCCTCCAAACGGCCCCGAAAGAGGCACAAACACCTCGTACTGGACCAACGTAACTTGTACAAACTGACCGCATAGTCACGGGTCTCCCGGTTTTGAGAATATGACAGTAATTTCAAAATACGTAGATTAGGCTTAAAAACAAGCCGTTTGAGGGTAAAAACCCAAACCAGCCCCCTAAGAGGCACGAACACCTCGCACGGGACCAGTGTAAGTTGTACGAACTGACAGCGTAGTCACGTGCCTCTCATCTTGAGAATATGATGAGAATTTGAAAATATGTCGATTAAGCTTAAAAACAAGCCCTTAAAGGGTGAAAACCCAAACGGCCCCGTAAGAGGCACGAACACCTCGCATGGGACCATTGTAACTTGTACAAACTGACCGCATAGTCACGGGTCTTCCGGTTTGAGAATATGACGGTTATTTCAAAATACGTAGATTAGGCTATAAAAACATGCCATTTGAGGGTGAAAACCCAAACCAGCCCCCAAATGGCCCCGTAAGAGGCACGAACACCTAGCACCGGACCAATGTAAGTTGTGCGAACTGACAGTGTAATCACGGGTCTCTCGGTTTGAGAATATGACGATAATTTGAAAATATATCGATTAACCTTAAAAACAAGCCCTTAAAGGGTGAAAACCCAAACCACCCCCAAATGGCACCGTAAGTGGCACGAACACTTCGTAAGTGACCAGTGTAACTTGTACACACTGATCGCGTAGTCACGGGTCTCCCGGTTTGAGAATATGAAGATAATTTCTAAATACATAGATTAGGCTTAAAAACAAGTCGTTTGAGAGAGAAAATCGAAACCAGCACCCTAACGGCCCCTAAGAGGCACAAACACTTCGTACGGGACCAATGTAAGTGGTACGAACCTACAGCATAGTTACGGGACTCCCGGTTTGAGAATATGACGTTAATTTGAAAATATACCGATTAAGATTAAAAACAAGCCCTTAAAGGGTGAAAACCCAAACCAGCCCCCAAACGGCCCCGTAAGAGGCACGAACACTTCGCACCGGACCAACGTAACTTGTACAAACTGACCCCATCGTCACGGGTCTCCCGGTTTTGAGAATATGACAGTAATTTCAAAATACGTAGATTAGGCTTAAAAACATGCCGTTTGAGGGTGATAACCCAAACCAGCCCCCTAACGGCCACTCGCACGGGACCAATGTAAGTTGTACGAACTGACAGAGTAGTTACGTGCCTCTGGGTTTGAGAATATGATGAGAATTTGAAAATATATCGATTAAGCTTAAAAACAAGCCCTTAAAGGGTGAAAACCCAAACCAGCACCCACACGGCCTCGTAAGAGGCACGAACACTTCGCACGGGAACAATGTATCTTGTACAAACTGACCGCGTGGTCTCAAGACTCCCGGTTTGAGAATATGACAATAGTTTTAAAATACGTAGATTAGGCTAAAAAACATGCCGTTTGGGGGTGAAAACCCAAACCATCCCCTAAATGGCCCCGTAGAGGTACAAACACCTCGCACGGGACCAATGTAAGTTGTACAAACTGACAGTGTAGTCACGGGCCTGTCTGTTTGAGAATATAACAATAATTTGAAAATATATCGATTAACCTTAAAAACAAGCCCTTAACGGGTGAAAACTCAAGCCATCCCCCAAACGGCCCCGTAAGAGGCTCGAACACCTCGCACGGGACCAATGTAACTTGTACAAACTGACCGCGTAGTCAAGGGTCTCCCGGTTTCAGAATTTGATATTAATTTCAAAGTACGTAGATTAGCTTTAAAAACAAGCCGTTTGAGGGTGAAAACCCACACCAGCCCCCTAACGGCCCCTTAAGCGGCATGAACACCTCGCAAGGAACCAATGTAAGGATTACGAACTGACAGCGTAGTCACGGGCCTCTCAGTTTGAGAATATGATGATAATTTGAAAATATATTGATTAAGCATAAAACCAAGCCCTTAAAGGGTGAAAACCCACACTAGCAACCAAAAACCCCCTTAAGAGGCACGAACACCTCGCTCGGGATCAATGTAACTTGTACAAACTGACCGCGTAGTTACGGGTCTCCTGGTTTGAGAATATGACGATAATTTAAATATATGTAGATTAGGCTAAAAAACATGCCGTTTGAGGGTGAAAGCCCAAACAAGAGCCCCCTAACGCCCCCCTAAGATGAACGAACACCTCGCACGGGACCAATGTAAGTTGTACGCTCCCGGCTTGAGAATATGCTGATAATTTGAAAATATATCGATTAAGCTTAAAAGCAACCCCTTAAAGGGTGAAAACCCAAACGGCCCCGTAAGAGGCACGAACTCCTCATACGGGACCAATGTAACTTTGTACAAACTGACCACGTAGTCACGGGTCTTGCGGTTTGAGAATATGACGATAATTTCAAAAAACGTAGATTAGGCTTAAAAATAAGCCGTTTGTGGGCGAATACCCAAACCAGCCCCCTAACGCCCCCTAAGAGGCACGAACACCTTGCACGGCACCAATTTAAGTTGTACGAATGACAGCGTAGTCACGGGGCTCTCGATTTCATAATATGACGATAATTTGAAAATATATCGATTAAGATTAAAAACAAGCCCTTAAAGGGTGAAAACCCAAACCAGCCTCCAAACGGCCCCGTAAGAGGGACGAACACCTCGCACAGGACCAACGTAACTTGTACAAATTGACCGCGTAGTGATGGGTGTCCCGATCTGAGAATATGACGATAATTTCAAAATACGTAGATTAGGTTTAAAAACAAGTCGTTTGAGGGTGAATACCCAAACAATCCACCTAACGCCCCCCTAAGAAGCACGAACACCTCGCACGGGACCAATGTAAGTTGTGCAAACTGACAGTGTAGTCACGGGCCTCTCGGTTTGAGAATATGACGATAATTCGAAAATATATCGATTAACCTTAAAAACTAGCCCTTAAAGGGTGAAAACCCAAACCAGCAACCAAACGGCCCCCCGTAAGAGGCACGAACACCTCGCACGGGACCAATGTAACTTGTACAAACTGACCGCATAGTCACGGGTCTTCCGGTTTGAGGATATGACGATTATTTCAAAATACGTAGATTTGAGGGTGAAAACCCAAACCAGCCCCCAAATGGCCCCGTAAGAGGCACGAACACCTAGCACCGGACCAATGTAAGTTGTGCGAACTGATAGTGTAATCACGGGCCTCTCGGTTTGAGAATATGACGATAATTTGAAAATATATCGATTAACCTTAAAAACATGCTCTTAAAGGGTGAAAATCCAAACCACCCCCAAACGGCACCGTAAGTGGCACGAACACTTCGTACGGGACCAGTGTAACTTGTACAAACTGACCGCGTAGTCACGGATCTCCCGGTTTGAGAATATGAAGATGATTTTAAAATACATAGATTAGGCTTAAAAACAAGTCGTTTGAGAGAGAAAATCGAAACCTGCACCCTAAAGGCCCCTAAGAGGCATGAACACGTCGTACGGGACCAAAGTAAGTTGTACGAACTTAAAGCATAGTCACGGGGCTCCCGTTTTAAGAATATGATGATAATTTGAAAATATATCGATTAAGCTTAAAAACAAGCCCTTAAAGGGTGAAAACCCAAACCAACCCCCGAACGACCCCGTTAGAGGCACGAACACCTCGCACAGGACCAACGTAACTTGCACAAACTGACCGCATAGTCACGGGTCTCCCGATTTTGATAATATGACAGTAATTTCAAAATACGTAGATTAGGCTTAAAAACATGCCGTTTGAGGGTGATAACCCAAACCAGCCCCCTAACGGCCCCCTAAGAGGCACGAACACCTCGCACGGGACCAATGTAAGTTGTCCGAACTGACAGCGTAGTCACGTGGCTCTGGGCTTGAGAATATGATGAGAATTTGAAAATATATCGATTAAGCTTAAAAACAAGCCCTTAAAGGGTGAAAACCCAAACCAGCACCCACATGGCCTCGTAAGAGGCACGAACACCTCGCACGGGAACAATGTAACTTGTACAAACTGACCGCGTGGTCTCAAGTCTCCCGGTTTGAGAATATGACAATAGTTTCAAAATACGTAGATTAGGATAAAAAAACATGCTGTTTGGTGGTGAAAACGCAAACCATCCCCCAAATGGCCCCGTAAGAGGCACAAACACCTCGTACGGGACCAATGTAAGTTGTACAAACTATCAGTGTAGTCATGGGCCTGTCGATTTGAGAATATAACGATAATTTGAAAATATATCGATTAACCTTAAAAACAAGCCCTTAAAGGGTGAAAACCCAAACCACCCCCAAACGGCACCGTAACTGGCACGAACTCCTCGCACGGGACCAGTGTAACTTGTACAAACTGACCGCGTAGTCACGGGTTTCCCGGTTAGTGAATATGAAGATAATTTCAAAATACATAGATCAGGCTTAAAAACAAGTCATTTCAAAGAGAAAACCGAAACCTGCATCCTAACGGACCCCTAAGAAGCACGAACACTTCGTACGGTACCAATGTAAGTGGTACGAACTTACAGCATAGTCACGGGACTCCCGGTTTGAGAATATGACGAAAATTTGAGAATATATCGATTAAGATTAAAAACAAGCCCCTTAAAGGGTGAAAACCCAAACCAGCCCCCAAACGGCCCCGTAAAGGGCACGAACACCTCGCACCGGACCAACGTAACTTGTACTAACTGACCGCATAGTCACGAGTTTCCCGGTTTTGAGAATATGACAGTAATTTCAAAATACGTAGATTAGGCTTAAAAACAAGCCGTTTGAGGGTAAAAACCCAAACCAGCCCCCTAAGAGGCACGAACACGTCGCAAGGGACCAGTGTAAGTTGTACGAACTGACAGCATAGTCACGTGCCTCTCAGCTTGAGAATATGATGAGAATTTGAAAATATATCGATTAAGCTTAAAAACAAGCCCTTAAAGGGTGAAAACCCAAACCAGCCCCCAAACGGCCCTGTAAGAGGCACGAACACATTGCACGGGACCAATTTAACTTGTACAAGATGACCCGATAGTCTAGGGTCTCCCGGTTTCGGAATATGACGATAATTTCAAAATACGTAGATTAGGCTTAAAAACATGCCGCTTGAGGGTCAAAACCCAAACCAAACCCCAAATGGCCCCGTAAGAAGCACGAACACCTCGCATGGGACCAATGTAAGTTGTTGAAACTGATCGCATAGTCACGGGACTCCCGATTTGAGAATATGACAATAATTTCAAAATGGGTTTACACTTAAAAACATGCCGTTTGAGGGTGAAAACCCAAACCAGCCCCCTAACGGCCACCTAAGAGGCACGAACACCTCGCACGGGACCAATGTAAGTGGTACGAACAGACAGCGTAGTCACGCGCCTCTCGGCTTGAGAATGTGATGATTATTTGAAAATATATCGATTAAGCTTAAAAACAATCCCTTAAAGGGTGAAAACCCAAACCAGCACCCACACGGCCCCGTAGGAGGCACGAACACCTCGCACGGGTACAATGTAACTTGTACAAACTGACCGCGTGGTCTCAGGTCTCCCGGTTTGAGAATATTACAATAGTTTCAAAATACGTAGATTAGGCTAAAAAACATGCCGTTTGGTGGTGAAAACACAAACCATCCCCCAAATGGCCCCGTAAGAGGCACAAACACCTCGCACGGGACCAATGTAAGTTGTACAAACTGTTAGTGTAGTCATGGGCCTGTCGATTTGAGAATACAACGATAATTTGAAAATATATCAATTAACCTTAAAAACAAGCCCCTAACGGGTGAAAACTCAAACCATCCCCCAAACGTCCCTGTAAGAGGCTCGAACACCTCGCATGGGACCATGTAACGTGTATAAACTGATCGCGTAGTCACGTGTCTCTCGGTTTCAGAATTTGATGATAATTCCAAAATACGTTGATTGGCTTAAAAAACAAGCCGTTTGAGGGTGAAAACCACACCAGCCCCCTAAGAGGCACGAAAACCTCGCACGGGACCAATGTAAGTTATACGAACATACAGCGTAGTCACGGGCCTCTCTTTTAAAGAACACGATGATAATTTCAAAAAATGTGGATTAGGTTTAAAAACAAACCGTTTGTGGGCGAATACCCTAACCAGCCCCCTAACGGCCCCCTAAGAGGCACGAAAACCTCGCACGGGACCAAGGTATGTTGTACGAACATACAGCGTAGTCACGGGCCTCTCTTTTTGGGAATATGACGATAATTTCAAAAAACGTGGATTAGGATTAAAAACAAACCGTTTGTGGGCGAATACCCAAACCAGCCCCCTAACGCCCCCTAAGAGGCACGAACACCTTGCACGACACCAATTTAAGTTATACCAATGACAGCGTAATCATGGGGCTCTCGATTTCAGAATATGACGATAACTTGAAAATATATCGATTAAGATTATAAACAAGCCCTTAAAGGGTGAAAACCCAAACCAGCCTCCAAACGGCCCCGTAAGAGGCACGAACACCTCGCACAGGACCAACGTAACTTGTACAAACTGACCGCATAGTCACGGGTCTCCCTGTTTTGAGAATATGACAGTAATTTCAAAATATGTAGATTAGGCTTAAAAACATGTCGTTTTAGGGTGAAAACCCAAACTAGCCAGCAAATGAACTTGTAAGTGGCACGAACAACTCGCAAGGGACCAATGTAAGTTCAACGAACTGACGGTGTAGTCATGGGCCTCTCGGTTTGAGAATATGACTATAATTTGAAAATATATCGATTATCCTTTAAAAACAAGCCCTTAAAGGGTGAAAACCCAAATCACTCATAAACGGCACCGTAAGTGGCACGAACCGCTCGCACGGGACCAATGTAACTTGTAAAAACTGACCGCATAGTCACGGGTCTCCCGGTTTGGGAATCTGATGATAATTTCAAAATACGTATATTAGGCTTAAAAACATGCAATTTGAGGGTGAAAACCCAAACCATCCCCCTAACGGCACCCTAAGAGGCACGAACACCTCGCACGGGACCAATGTAAGTTGTACGAACTAACAGCGTAGTCACGGGCCTCTCGGTTTGTGAACATGACCATAATTTTAAAATATATCGATTAAGCTTAAAAACTAGCCCTTAAAGGTTGAAAACCCAAAGAAGCCAACAAACGACCCCGTAAGAGACACGAACACCTCGCACGGGACCAATGTAAGTTGTCACGGGCCTGTCGGTTTGAGAATATGACGATAATTTGAAAATATATCGATTAACCTTAAAAACTAGCCCTTAAATGGTGAAAACCCAAACCAGCAACCAAACTGCCCCGTAAGAGGCACGAACACCTCGCACAGGACCAATGTAAGTTGTGCGAACTGACAGTGTAATCACGGGCCTCTCGGTTTGCGATTTTGACGATAATTTGAAATTATATCGATTAACCTTAAAAACATGCCCTTAAAGGGTGAAAACCCAAACCACCCCCAAACGGCACCGTAAGTGGCACGAACACCTCGCACGGGACCAGTGTAACTCGTACAAACTGACCGCGTAGTCACAGGTCTCCCGGTTTGTGAATATGAAGATAATTTCAAAATACATAGATCAGGCATAAAAACAAGTCGTTTGAGAGAGAAAACCGAAACCTGCACCCTAACGGCCCCTAAGAGGAACGAACACTTCGTACGGGACCAATGTAAGTGGTAAGAATTTACAGCATAGTCACGGGACTCCCGGTTTGAGAATATGACGAAAATTTGAAAATATATCGATTAAGATTAAAAACAAGCACCTTAAAGGGTGAAAACCCAAACCAGCCCCCAAACGGCCCCGTAAAGGGCACGAACACCTCGCACCGGACCAACGTAACTTGTACAAACTGACCGCATAGTCACGGGTCTTCCGGTTTTGAGAATATGACAGTAATTTCAAAATACGTAGATTAGGCTTAAAAACAAGTCGTTTGAGGGTGAAAACCCAAACCAGCCCCCTAAGAGGAACGAACACCTCGCACGGGACCAGTGTAAGTTGTACGAACTGACAGCGTAGTCACGTGCCTCTCGGCTTGAGAATATGATGAGAATTTGAAAATATATCGATTAAGCTTAAAAATAAGACCTTAAAGGGTGAAAACCCAAACCAGCCCCCAAACGGCCCTGTAAGAGGCACGAACACCTTGCACGGGACCAATGTAACTTGTACAAGTTGACCCGATAGTCACGGGTCTCCCGCTTTCAGAATATGACGATAATTTCAAAATACGTAGATTAGGCTTAAAAACAGCCGTTTGAGAGTGAAAACCCAAACCAAACCCCAAATGGCCCCGTAAGAGGCACGCACACTTCGCATGGGACCAATGTAAGTTGTAGAAACTGACCGCATAGTCACGGGTCTTCCGATTTGAGAATATGACGATAATTTCAAAATGGGTTTAAGCTTAAAAACAAGCCGTTTGAGGGTGAAAACCCAAACCAGCCCCCTAACGGCCACCTAACAGGCACGAACACCTCGCACGGGACGAATGTAAGTTGTACGAACAGACAGCGTAGTCACGTGCCTCTCGACTTGAGAATATGATGATAATTTGAAAATATATCGATTAAGCTTAAAAACAATCCCTTAAAGGGTGAAAACCCAAACCAGCACCCACACGGCCCCGTAAGAGGCACGAACACCTCGCACGGGTACAATGTAACTTGTACAAACTGACCGCGTGGTTTCAGGTCTCCCGGTTTGAGAATATTACAATAGTTTCAAAATACGTAGATTAGGCTAAAAAACATGCCGCTTGGTGGTGAAAACACAAACCATCCCCCAAATGGCCCCGTAAGAGGCACAAACACCTCGCACGGGACCAATGTAAGTTGTACAAACTGTTAGTGTAGTCATGGGCCTGTCGATTTGAGAATACAACGATAATTTGAAAATATATCAATTAACCTTAAAAACAAGCCCCTAACGGGTGAAAACTCAAACCATCCCCCAAACGTCCCTGTAAGAGGCTCGAACACCTCGCATGGGACCATGTAACGTGTATAAACTGATCGCGTAGTCACGTGTCTCTCGGTTTCAGAATTTGATGATAATTCCAAAATACGTTGATTGGCTTAAAAAACAAGCCGTTTGAGGGTGAAAACCACACCAGCCCCCTAAGAGGCACGAAAACCTCGCACGGGACCAATGTAAGTTATACGAACATACAGCGTAGTCACGGGCCTCTCTTTTAAAGAACACGATGATAATTTCAAAAAATGTGGATTAGGTTTAAAAACAAACCGTTTGTGGGCGAATACCCTAACCAGTCCCCTAACGGCCCCCTAAGAGGCACGAAAACCTCGCACGGGACCAAGGTATGTTGTACGAACATACAACGTAGTCACGGGCCTCTCTTTTTGGGAATATGACGATAATTTCAAAAAACGTGGATTAGGATTAAAAACAAACCGTTTGTGGGCGAATACCCAAACCAGCCCCCTAACGCCCCCTAAGAGGCACGAACACCTTGCACGACACCAATTTAAGTTATACCAATGACAGCGTAATCATGGGGCTCTCGATTTCAGAATATGACGATAACTTGAAAATATATCGATTAAGATTATAAACAAGCCCTTAAAGGGTGAAAACCCAAACCAGCCTCCAAACGGCCCCGTAAGAGGCACGAACACCTCGCACAGGACCAACGTAACTTGTACAAACTGACCGCATAGTCACGGGTCTCCCTGTTTTGAGAATATGACAGTAATTTCAAAATATGTAGATTAGGCTTAAAAACATGTCGTTTTAGGGTGAAAACCCAAACTAGCCAGCAAATGAACTTGTAAGTGGCACGAACAACTCGCAAGGGACCAATGTAAGTTCAACGAACTGACGGTGTAGTCATGGGCCTCTCGGTTTGAGAATATGACTATAATTTGAAAATATATCGATTATCCTTTAAAAACAAGCCCTTAAAGGGTGAAAACCCAAATCACTCATAAACGGCACCGTAAGTGGCACGAACCGCTCGCACGGGACCAATGTAACTTGTAAAAACTGACCGCATAGTCACGGGTCTCCCGGTTTGGGAATCTGATGATAATTTCAAAATACGTATATTAGGCTTAAAAACATGCAATTTGAGGGTGAAAACCCAAACCATCCCCCTAACGGCACCCTAAGAGGCACGAACACCTCGCACGGGACCAATGTAAGTTGTACGAACTAACAGCGTAGTCACGGGCCTCTCGGTTTGTGAACATGACCATAATTTTAAAATATATCGATTAAGCTTAAAAACTAGCCCTTAAAGGTTGAAAACCCAAAGAAGCCAACAAACGACCCCGTAAGAGACACGAACACCTCGCACGGGACCAATGTAAGTTGTCACGGGCCTGTCGGTTTGAGAATATGACGATAATTTGAAAATATATCGATTAACCTTAAAAACTAGCCCTTAAATGGTGAAAACCCAAACCAGCAACCAAACTGCCCCGTAAGAGGCACGAACACCTCGCACAGGACCAATGTAAGTTGTGCGAACTGACAGTGTAATCACGGGCCTCTCGGTTTGCGATTTTGACGATAATTTGAAATTATATCGATTAACCTTAAAAACATGCCCTTAAAGGGTGAAAACCCAAACCACCCCCAAACGGCACCGTAAGTGGCACGAACACCTCGCACGGGACCAGTGTAACTCGTACAAACTGACCGCGTAGTCACAGGTCTCCCGGTTTGTGAATATGAAGATAATTTCAAAATACATAGATCAGGCATAAAAACAAGTCGTTTGAGAGAGAAAACCGAAACCTGCACCCTAACGGCCCCTAAGAGGAACGAACACTTCGTACGGGACCAATGTAAGTGGTAAGAATTTACAGCATAGTCACGGGACTCCCGGTTTGAGAATATGACGAAAATTTGAAAATATATCGATTAAGATTAAAAACAAGCACCTTAAAGGGTGAAAACCCAAACCAGCCCCCAAACGGCCCCGTAAAGGGCACGAACACCTCGCACCGGACCAACGTAACTTGTACAAACTGACCGCATAGTCACGGGTCTTCCGGTTTTGAGAATATGACAGTAATTTCAAAATACGTAGATTAGGCTTAAAAACAAGTCGTTTGAGGGTGAAAACCCAAACCAGCCCCCTAAGAGGAACGAACACCTCGCACGGGACCAGTGTAAGTTGTACGAACTGACAGCGTAGTCACGTGCCTCTCGGCTTGAGAATATGATGAGAATTTGAAAATATATCGATTAAGCTTAAAAATAAGACCTTAAAGGGTGAAAACCCAAACCAGCCCCCAAACGGCCCTGTAAGAGGCACGAACACCTTGCACGGGACCAATGTAACTTGTACAAGTTGACCCGATAGTCACGGGTCTCCCGCTTTCAGAATATGACGATAATTTCAAAATACGTAGATTAGGCTTAAAAACAGCCGTTTGAGAGTGAAAACCCAAACCAAACCCCAAATGGCCCCGTAAGAGGCACGCACACTTCGCATGGGACCAATGTAAGTTGTAGAAACTGACCGCATAGTCACGGGTCTCCCGATTTGAGAATATGACGATAATTTCAAAATGGGTTTAAGCTTAAAAACAAGCCGTTTGAGGGTGAAAACCCAAACCAGCCCCCTAACGGCCACCTAACAGGCACGAACACCTCGCACGGGACGAATGTAAGTTGTACGAACAGACAGCGTAGTCACGTGCCTCTCGACTTGAGAATATGATGATAATTTGAAAATATATCGATTAAGCTTAAAAACAATCCCTTAAAGGGTGAAAACCCAAACCAGCACCCACACGGCCCCGTAAGAGGCACGAACACCTCGCACGGGTACAATGTAACTTGTACAAACTGACCGCGTGGTCTCAGGTCTCCCGGTTTGAGAATATTACAATAGTTTCAAAATACGTAGATTAGGCTAAAAAACATGCCGTTTGGTGGTGAAAACACAAACCATCCCCCAAATGGCCCCGTAAGAGGCACAAACACCTCGCACGGGACCAATGTAAGTTGTACAAACTGTTAGTGTAGTCATGGGCCTGTCGATTTGAGAATACAACGATAATTTGAAAATATATCAATTAACCTTAAAAACAAGCCCCTAACGGGTGAAAACTCAAACCATCCCCCAAACGTCCCTGTAAGAGGCTCGAACACCTCGCATGGGACCATGTAACGTGTATAAACTGATCGCGTAGTCACGTGTCTCTCGGTTTCAGAATTTGATGATAATTCCAAAATACGTTGATTGGCTTAAAAAACAAGCCGTTTGAGGGTGAAAACCACACCAGCCCCCTAAGAGGCACGAAAACCTCGCACGGGACCAATGTAAGTTATACGAACATACAGCGTAGTCACGGGCCTCTCTTTTAAAGAACACGATGATAATTTCAAAAAATGTGGATTAGGTTTAAAAACAAACCGTTTGTGGGCGAATACCCTAACCAGTCCCCTAACGGCCCCCTAAGAGGCACGAAAACCTCGCACGGGACCAAGGTATGTTGTACGAACATACAACGTAGTCACGGGCCTCTCTTTTTGGGAATATGACGATAATTTCAAAAAACGTGGATTAGGATTAAAAACAAACCGTTTGTGGGCGAATACCCAAACCAGCCCCCTAACGCCCCCTAAGAGGCACGAACACCTTGCACGACACCAATTTAAGTTATACCAATGACAGCGTAATCATGGGGCTCTCGATTTCAGAATATGACGATAACTTGAAAATATATCGATTAAGATTATAAACAAGCCCTTAAAGGGTGAAAACCCAAACCAGCCTCCAAACGGCCCCGTAAGAGGCACGAACACCTCGCACAGGACCAACGTAACTTGTACAAACTGACCGCATAGTCACGGGTCTCCCTGTTTTGAGAATATGACAGTAATTTCAAAATATGTAGATTAGGCTTAAAAACATGTCGTTTTAGGGTGAAAACCCAAACTAGCCAGCAAATGAACTTGTAAGTGGCACGAACAACTCGCAAGGGACCAATGTAAGTTCAACGAACTGACGGTGTAGTCATGGGCCTCTCGGTTTGAGAATATGACTATAATTTGAAAATATATCGATTATCCTTTAAAAACAAGCCCTTAAAGGGTGAAAACCCAAATCACTCATAAACGGCACCGTAAGTGGCACGAACCGCTCGCACGGGACCAATGTAACTTGTAAAAACTGACCGCATAGTCACGGGTCTCCCGGTTTGGGAATCTGATGATAATTTCAAAATACGTATATTAGGCTTAAAAACATGCAATTTGAGGGTGAAAACCCAAACCATCCCCCTAACGGCACCCTAAGAGGCACGAACACCTCGCACGGGACCAATGTAAGTTGTACGAACTAACAGCGTAGTCACGGGCCTCTCGGTTTGTGAATATGACCATAATTTTAAAATATATCGATTAAGCTTAAAAACTAGCCCTTAAAGGTTGAAAACCCAAAGAAGCCAACAAACGACCCCGTAAGAGACACGAACACCTCGCACGGGACCAATGTAAGTTGTCACGGGCCTGTCGGTTTGAGAATATGACGATAATTTGAAAATATATCGATTAACCTTAAAAACTAGCCCTTAAATGGTGAAAACCCAAACCAGCAACCAAACTGCCCCGTAAGAGGCACGAACACCTCGCACAGGACCAATGTAAGTTGTGCGAACTGACAGTGTAATCACGGGCCTCTCGGTTTGCGATTTTGACGATAATTTGAAATTATATCGATTAACCTTAAAAACATGCCCTTAAAGGGTGAAAACCCAAACCACCCCCAAACGGCACCGTAAGTGGCACGAACACCTCGCACGGGACCAGTGTAACTCGTACAAACTGACCGCGTAGTCACAGGTCTCCCGGTTTGTGAATATGAAGATAATTTCAAAATACATAGATCAGGCATAAAAACAAGTCGTTTGAGAGAGAAAACCGAAACCTGCACCCTAACGGCCCCTAAGAGGAACGAACACTTCGTACGGGACCAATGTAAGTGGTAAGAATTTACAGCATAGTCACGGGACTCCCGGTTTGAGAATATGACGAAAATTTGAAAATATATCGATTAAGATTAAAAACAAGCACCTTAAAGGGTGAAAACCCAAACCAGCCCCCAAACGGCCCCGTAAAGGGCACGAACACCTCGCACCGGACCAACGTAACTTGTACAAACTGACCGCATAGTCACGGGTCTTCCGGTTTTGAGAATATGACAGTAATTTCAAAATACGTAGATTAGGCTTAAAAACAAGTCGTTTGAGGGTGAAAACCCAAACCAGCCCCCTAAGAGGAACGAACACCTCGCACGGGACCAGTGTAAGTTGTACGAACTGACAGCGTAGTCACGTGCCTCTCGGCTTGAGAATATGATGAGAATTTGAAAATATATCGATTAAGCTTAAAAATAAGACCTTAAAGGGTGAAAACCCAAACCAGCCCCCAAACGGCCCTGTAAGAGGCACGAACACCTTGCACGGGACCAATGTAACTTGTACAAGTTGACCCGATAGTCACGGGTCTCCCGCTTTCAGAATATGACGATAATTTCAAAATACGTAGATTAGGCTTAAAAACAGCCGTTTGAGAGTGAAAACCCAAACCAAACCCCAAATGGCCCCGTAAGAGGCACGCACACTTCGCATGGGACCAATGTAAGTTGTAGAAACTGACCGCATAGTCACGGGTCTCCCGATTTGAGAATATGACGATAATTTCAAAATGGGTTTAAGCTTAAAAACAAGCCGTTTGAGGGTGAAAACCCAAACCAGCCCCCTAACGGCCACCTAACAGGCACGAACACCTCGCACGGGACGAATGTAAGTTGTACGAACAGACAGCGTAGTCACGTGCCTCTCGACTTGAGAATATGATGATAATTTGAAAATATATCGATTAAGCTTAAAAACAATCCCTTAAAGGGTGAAAACCCAAACCAGCACCCACACGGCCCCGTAAGAGGCACGAACACCTCGCACGGGTACAATGTAACTTGTACAAACTGACCGCGTGGTCTCAGGTCTCCCGGTTTGAGAATATTACAATAGTTTCAAAATACGTAGATTAGGCTAAAAAACATGCCGTTTGGTGGTGAAAACACAAACCATCCCCCAAATGGCCCCGTAAGAGGCACAAACACCTCGCACGGGACCAATGTAAGTTGTACAAACTGTTAGTGTAGTCATGGGCCTGTCGATTTGAGAATACAACGATAATTTGAAAATATATCAATTAACCTTAAAAACAAGCCCCTAACGGGTGAAAACTCAAACCATCCCCCAAACGTCCCTGTAAGAGGCTCGAACACCTCGCATGGGACCATGTAACGTGTATAAACTGATCGCGTAGTCACGTGTCTCTCGGTTTCAGAATTTGATGATAATTCCAAAATACGTTGATTGGCTTAAAAAACAAGCCGTTTGAGGGTGAAAACCACACCAGCCCCCTAAGAGGCACGAAAACCTCGCACGGGACCAATGTAAGTTATACGAACATATAGCGTAGTCACGGGCCTCTCTTTTAAAGAACACGATGATAATTTCAAAAAATGTGGATTAGGTTTAAAAACAAACCGTTTGTGGGCGAATACCCTAACCAGTCCCCTAACGGCCCCCTAAGAGGCACGAAAACCTCGCACGGGACCAAGGTATGTTGTACGAACATACAACGTAGTCACGGGCCTCTCTTTTTGGGAATATGACGATAATTTCAAAAAACGTGGATTAGGATTAAAAACAAACCGTTTGTGGGCGAATACCCAAACCAGCCCCCTAACGCCCCCTAAGAGGCACGAACACCTTGCACGACACCAATTTAAGTTATACCAATGACAGCGTAATCATGGGGCTCTCGATTTCAGAATATGACGATAACTTGAAAATATATCGATTAAGATTATTAACAAGCCCTTAAAGGGTGAAAACCCAAACCAGCCTCCAAACGGCCCCGTAAGAGGCACGAACACCTCGCACAGGACCAACGTAACTTGTACAAACTGACCGCATAGTCACGGGTCTCCCTGTTTTGAGAATATGACAGTAATTTCAAAATATGTAGATTAGGCTTAAAAACATGTCGTTTTAGGGTGAAAACCCAAACTAGCCAGCAAATGAACTTGTAAGTGGCACGAACAACTCGCAAGGGACCAATGTAAGTTCAACGAACTGACGGTGTAGTCATGGGCCTCTCGGTTTGAGAATATGACTATAATTTGAAAATATATCGATTATCCTTTAAAAACAAGCCCTTAAAGGGTGAAAACCCAAATCACTCATAAACGGCACCGTAAGTGGCACGAACCGCTCGCACGGGACCAATGTAACTTGTAAAAACTGACCGCATAGTCACGGGTCTCCCGGTTTGGGAATCTGATGATAATTTCAAAATACGTATATTAGGCTTAAAAACATGCAATTTGAGGGTGAAAACCCAAACCATCCCCCTAACGGCACCCTAAGAGGCACGAACACCTCGCACGGGACCAATGTAAGTTGTACGAACTAACAGCGTAGTCACGGGCCTCTCGGTTTGTGAATATGACCATAATTTTAAAATATATCGATTAAGCTTAAAAACTAGCCCTTAAAGGTTGAAAACCCAAAGAAGCCATAAAACGACCCCGTAAGAGACACGAACACCTCGCACGGGACCAATGTAAGTTGTCACGGGCCTGTCGGTTTGAGAATATGACGATAATTTGAAAATATATCGATTAACCTTAAAAACTAGCCCTTAAATGGTGAAAACCCAAACCAGCAACCAAACTGCCCCGTAAGAGGCACGAACACCTCGCACAGGACCAATGTAAGTTGTGCGAACTGACAGTGTAATCACGGGCCTCTCGGTTTGCGATTTTGACGATAATTTGAAATTATATCGATTAACCTTAAAAACATGCCCTTAAAGGGTGAAAACCCAAACCACCCCCAAACGGCACCGTAAGTGGCACGAACACCTCGCACGGGACCAGTGTAACTCGTACAAACTGACCGCGTAGTCACAGGTCTCCCGGTTTGTGAATATGAAGATAATTTCAAAATACATAGATTAGGCATAAAAACAAGTCGTTTGAGAGAGAAAACCGAAACCTGCACCCTAACGGCCCCTAAGAGGAACGAACACTTCGTACGGGACCAATGTAAGTGGTAAGAATTTACAGCATAGTCACGGGACTCCCGGTTTGAGAATATGACGAAAATTTGAAAATATATCGATTAAGATTAAAAACAAGCACCTTAAAGGGTGAAAACCCAAACCAGCCCCCAAACGGCCCCGTAAAGGGCACGAACACCTCGCACCGGACCAACGTAACTTGTACAAACTGACCGCATAGTCACGGGTCTTCCGGTTTTGAGAATATGACAGTAATTTCAAAATACGTAGATTAGGCTTAAAAACAAGCCGTTTGAGGGTGAAAACCCAAACCAGCCCCCTAAGAGGAACGAACACCTCGCATGGGACCAGTCTAAGTTGTACGAACTGACAGCGTAGTCACGTGCCTCTCGGCTTGAGAATATGAT
The DNA here is from genome assembly GCA_949130495.1 of Sambucus nigra. Classification (NCBI taxonomy): domain Eukaryota; kingdom Viridiplantae; phylum Streptophyta; class Magnoliopsida; order Dipsacales; family Adoxaceae; genus Sambucus; species Sambucus nigra. The sequence continues at coordinate 404,799,248 of OX422211.1, forward strand.
GAGAATTTGAAAATATATCGATTAAGCTTAAAAATAAGACCTTAAAGGGTGAAAACCCAAACCAGCCCCCAAACGGCCCTGTAAGAGGCACGAACACCTTGCACGGGACCAATGTAACTTGTACAAGTTGACCCGATAGTCACGGGTCTCCCGCTTTCAGAATATGACGATAATTTCAAAATACGTAGATTAGGCTTAAAAACAGCCGTTTGAGAGTGAAAACCCAAACCAAATCCCAAATGGCCCCGTAAGAGGCACGCACACTTCGCATGGGACCAATGTAAGTTGTAGAAACTGACCGCATAGTCACGGGTCTCCCGATTTGAGAATATGACGATAATTTCAAAATGGGTTTAAGCTTAAAAACAAGCCGTTTGAGGGTGAAAACCCAAACCAGCCCCCTAACGGCCACCTAACAGGCACGAACACCTCGCACCGGACGAATGTAAGTTGTACGAACAGACAGCGTAGTCACGTGCCTCTCGACTTGAGAATATGATGATAATTTGAAAATATATGGATTATGCTTAAAAACTAGCCCTGAAAGGGTTAAAACCCAAACCAGCACCCAAACGAACACCTCGCACGGGAACAATGTAACTTGTACAAACTGACCGCGTGGTCTCGGGTCTCCCGGTTTGAGAATAAGACTATAGTTTCAAAATACGTAGATTAGGCTAAAAAACAAGCCGTTTGGGGGTGAAAACACAAACCGTCCCCCAAATGGCCCCGTAAGAAGCACAAACACCTCGCACGGGACCATTGTAAGTTGTACAAACTATCAGTGTAGTCATGGGCCTGTTGGTTTGAGAATATAATGATAATTTGAAAATATATCAATTAACCTTAAAAACAAGCCCTTAACGGGTGAAAACTCAAGCCATCCCCCAAGCGTCCCTGTAATAGGCTCAAACACGTCGCACGGGACCATGTAACTTGTATAAACTGATCGCGTATTCACGGGTCTCTCGGTTTCCGAATTTGATGATAATTCCAAAATACTTTGATTGGCTTTAAAAACAAGCCGTTTGAGGGTGAAAACCCACACGAGCCCCCTAACGCCCCCCTAAGAGGCACGAAAACCTCGCACGGGACCAATGTAAGTTGCACGAACATTATTTTTGCAGGTCAGGTTACGAATTGGATGGTTTGGCCATCGGGTTTTCAGGGTGTTGGGCCATGGTGCCCACTTGGTTTTGGTGGTATTGTTTTGGTTGATTAGTTTCGGCCAGATAGTGGGCCTTGTTTCTTTGGGTTCAATTGTTTGTTGTTTATGCTTCCCTTGTGGCTTTTGTTACCTAGACCTAGGTAATTGTGTTTTTGTTTTATGGGGCCTTCGTGGCTTGTCTACTAGGCTTTTGGACTAGTTTGTTGTTCCATTGTTTTTGTTGGCTAGCAGCGCCTGTGCTCTAGCATACGAGGGTATGCCCTCATGGACCTTGTAACTATTTCTTTTCAATATACTTTTAATTACCGAAAAAAAATAAGTTGCACGAACATACAGCGTAGTCACGGGCCTCTCTTTTTGAGAATATGACGATAATTTCAAAAAACGTGGATTAGGCATAAAAACAAACCGGTTGTGGGTGAATACCCAAACCAGCTCCCTAACACCCCCCTAAGAGGCACGAACACCTCTCACGGGACCAATGTAAGTTGTACGAACAGACAACGTAGTAGTCACGTGCCTCTGGGCTTGAGAATATGATGATAATTTGAAAATATATCGATTAAGCTTAAAAACAACCCCTTAAAAGGTGAAAACCCAAACGGCCCCGTAAGAGGAACGAACACCTCATACGGGACCAATGTAACTTTGTACAAACTGACCACGTAGTCACGGGTCTCGCGGTTTGAGAATATGACGATAATTTCAAAAAACGTAGATTAGGCTTAAAAACAAGCCGTTTGAGGGCGAATACACAAACCAGCCCCCTAATGCCCCCCTAAGAGGTACGAACACCTTGCACGGCACCAATTTAAGTTGTACGAATGACAGCGAAGTCACGGGGCTCTTGATTTCATAATATGACGATAATTTTAAAAACAAGCCCTTAAAGGGTGAAATCCCAAACCAGCCCCCAAACGGCCCCGTAAGAGGGACGAACACCTCGTACAGGACCAACATAACCTGTACAAATTGACCGCGTAGTGATGGGTGTCCCGATCTGAGAATATGACGAAAATTTCAAAATACGTAGATTAGGTTTAAAAACAAGTCGTTTAAGGGTGATACCCAAACCATCCACCTAACGCCCACCTAAGAAGCACGAACACCTCGCACGGGACCAATGTAAGTTGTGCAAACTGACAGTGCAGTCACGGGCCTCTCGGTTTGAGAATATGACGATAATTCGAAAATATATCGATTAACCTTAAAAACTAGCCCTTAAAGGGTGAAAACCCAAACCAGCAACCAAACGGCCCCGTAAGAGGCACGAACACCTCGCACGGGACCAATGTAACTTGTACAAACTGACCGCATAGTCACGGGTCTTCCGGTTTGAGAATATGACGGTTATTTCAAAATACGTAGATTAGGCTATAAAAACATGCCATTTGAGGGGGAAAACCCAAACCAGCCCCCAAATGGCCCCGTAAGAGGCACGAACACCTAGCACCGGACCAATGTAAGTTGTGCGAACTGACAGTGTACTCACGGGCCTCTAGGTTTGAGAATATGACGATAATTTGAAAATATATCGATTAACCTTAAAAACAAGCCCTTAAAGGGTGAAAACCCAAACCTGCACCCTAACGGCCCCTAAGAGGCACGAACACCTCGTACGGGACCAAAGTAAGTTGTACGAACTTAAAGCATAGACACGCGGCTCCCGGTTTAAGAATATGACGATAATTTGAAAATATACCGATTAAGATTAAAAACAAGCCCTTAAAGGGTGAAAACCCAAACCAGCCCCCAAACGGCCCCGTAAGAGGCACGAACACCTCGCACCGGACCAACGTAACTTGTACAAGCTGACCCCATAGTCACGGGTCTCCCGGTTTTCAGAATATGACAGTATTTTTAAAATACGTAGATTAGGCTTAAAAACATGCCGTTTGAGATTTTATGCGAACTTGGTAAAAAAATGCTCCCACTTCTCTCTAGGAAACCTTCAGCCAAACACAATTACCCAACCAAACTACCTCCGGCCACCCTAACCCATAGCCTACCATGAACAAACTACCTCCGGCCATTCGTGGTGGCTGGACTCTTAACCCCAACCCTTCCCAAACGTCCATACACACGGAAGGGAACTCCCAGAGGCGTACCACCCCCATGGATGGTGCTAGATTTGTTCCTTATGATGCTGTGAGAATTCCCATCAATCAAGAAAGTGGCATGGGAATGGAGTCTGGTCCGATTGATTTTCAAGATTCAATTGACGTGGAAGTAACTGAAGAGGGACAAATTGATGCCTCAAATGGAAGTCGGGGCAAAGATACGATACAGGACTCTAAGATTGTAGAGATGTACAAGGAATTCATGAAGCATAAAGGTTTCTCATATGAGGATGTTCTGCAACATGGAAGAGCCATATACGAAAATAAGGACTCCACCAATACCGGGGTTGGAGGTAAGAGTGGGGAAAAGCATGTAGCAGGGGAAGGTTGTGGACCTATTCGATGCTCCCCCAAGAACAAAGTTGTGGAGAAATCTTGGAAGGAGGTTGTTGCCGATAAAAGATACCCCAAGCTTCGACTCACATATCATCCCCCCTCTATATCTGATAACAGGATCACTGTTGCCCCTCCAGTGGAAATAGTAGCTAATGGATATGCTAAATGGGAGAATAGCATGGTGGGTTGCTTTCTGGGAAGGAAATTACCTTACACCTTAGTTTGCAATATAGCACATAAGTTATGGAACAAGTTTGGCCTCAAACAGATTGTGGGTCACAACAATGGTTTCTATTTCTTTATGTTTGATAATGCTAATATGAGGGATGAGGTAATTGATAATGGCCCATGGAATTTTGTGGGTAATCCAATTATCATCCAAAAATGGGCTCCAAATTTCTCTTTCAGCAAAGACACTACTTCTGTGATTCCAGTTTGGGTCAAATTTCATGACATTCCTGTCCAGTTATGGACAGAGGAGGGGCTTAGCTATGTGGCAAGCTCAGTTGGAATACCAATGTATGCTGATACTATAACTGAAGGAATGCAGAAAATTAGTTTTGCTAGGATATGTGTTGAGATAAAAGTCATGGGAGAATACCCTAAGACCATTGATATTAAAATGGAGGATGGGTCCATTGCTGTGGTTGCAGTTGAGTACCAAGAAAAACCTCCATCTTGTATAAAATGTGGCATTTTTGGTCATGATCTCCTTAATTGTCAGAAGGCTAAGAAGGCATGGGTGGCAACAAACAACAAAGAGAAGATGTTTCCTTTCAAAAGTCAAACTGAGATTCAGAAGGCCTTAGAAGAGGAATGGACCCAAGTGCAACACTCAACCACGAAGAAACCTGTTCCTAATGATAAGAGGGCAACAAAACCAAAAGTAGTACAGGATGAGGAAGTTACCAATCTAGTTCCTAATGCCAGGAGTGACCCAATAGTAGGGCAGGCTGAGGTAGTTACAAATCCAGTGATAGTAGCAGGGGATAAGAGCATAAATACCTCTAATTCCTTTGATATTTTGGAGACTGAGAATGAAGATCCTCTAATGTCCACTCCTGCACCAGCTGGCTTGTGTTCTTAAGATTAAGGCAGTTGATGAATTTGACAAGGGGATGGAAAGGGGAGGAGACAAAGGTGAAGGCAATGAGTTATCTGGAAGTAACAAGAAAGGGAAGAAGAAATCAGGTAACAAATTTGAAAAGTATAGATGACCAGAATGGGTACATGGAATATAAGGGGTCTTAATGCTCCCCATAAGCAGGTGGAGGTGGTTAAACTAATAAAAGATAATAATTTAGACCTTATCAGTCTTGTGGAAACTAAGATCAGAAGGAACAATCTGGATACTATCAAAAGTATATGCTTCTATCATTGGGAGTATATCCATAACTGCCCTACGGATGGGGGTGTGGCTAGAGTGATTGTGGGTTGGAACCCCAATATTTTGAAGGTTGAGGTGATTAACACTCATAGACAGGCCCTGTTCTGCCTTGTAAATATCATTGGTACTAGCTACTCTTTTCATGCTACCTTCATATATGGGGAAAACCTTCCAGAGCATAGGAGATGTCTATGGACATTCCTTAAAGAAAATAAAATGGTGGTTAATGATAGGCCTTGGATTCTAATGGGGGATTTTAATGTGGTCAGATGCCAGGAGGAAAAAATGGGGATTTTGGATATTGATAGAGCTGCAACTGAGGAGTTTAATGATTGTCTGAATGAGCTAAATGCGGATGATATGGTCAATAGTGGTTTATGGTTCACCTGGAATAGGAACCAGAGGGGTGACAATAAAGTTCAATCGAGAATTGATAGAGTCATACACAATGATATGTGGACTGCTCTGTTTCCTAATTCTCAGGCTATTACCCTTCCTAGTGGAATATCTGACCACAGTCCTATCATCACCTTTATGGATAACACTATTAATTGGAGACCAAAGCCCTTCAAGTTCTTCAACTTCTGGATGAATCACGATGAATTTTTGCCTACTATCATTGAAGCTTGGGATGTTGAGGTGGATGGGAACCCAATGCAGAAGCTCTTCAAGAAGCTTAATAGTGTCAAAGCCTCTTTGAAGCACTTCAATAGGATGCTCTTTAACAAGATTTCAGCTCAGGTAGCTGATTCCAAGTCAAAGCTAGATGCTATACAAAGTGAGCTGGATAGAGATGGTACTAATAGGGAGTTGCAGGATGCAGCGAAGGAGATGAGAATCAAATATGCTGAACTAAGGAATGAGGAGGAATCCTTCCTTAGACAGAAGGCTAGAATTAAGTGGTTGCAGCTGGGAGATCAAAACAATACTTTCTTTCATAAGAAAGTAAATCAAAATGTGGCTAGAAGGAAAATTATGAGCATTGAAGATGATCTAGGTGTGAGAATTGAAGGTAAAGAGCAGGTGGCTGGTGAAGCTGTGAGATTTTTTGAAAACTTGTTAGGGAATAGGACTCAATGTGATGATGCTAACACTGTCTTGGGGGAGGTGATAAAGAATAAGCTCACCTCTAATCAAGCTGAGTTACTGGAGAAAGAGGTCACTCATGATGAAATCAAGGCTGCAATGTTTGGCATAGGGTCTAACAAGGCCCCTGGTCCTGATGGTTTTAACAACTACTTCTTTAAGAAGAACTTGCAGCTTGTTGGGGAAGAGGTGTGTGAGGCTATAAAATTCTTTTTTGATAATGGGATTTTCTTCAAGCAATGGAACTGTACTAGTCTGGCTTTGATTCCTAAGGTTGCAGCCCCTAGAAGTATGAGGGAGTTCAGACCTATATCGTGCTGCAACACCTTATACAAGTGCATTTCCAAAGTGATCACTTGCAGGCTCAAGAAGATGATGCCTGACCTCATTAGTAATAATCAGGCTGCTTTTGTTGAAGGCAAATCCATTGCTGATAACATTTTGCTATTACAAGAGATAATGAGAAATTATCATAGGGACTCTACCCCTCCTAGATGTGCAATTAAGATTGATATTCTAAAAGCCTATGATACCGTGAGCTGGGACTTCCTAATGCAGTTGTTGACCCATGTTGGTTTCCCCCCCCCCCCCCCAAAGTCATTGGGTGGATCTCCAAGTGTGTGACTACAACCAGGTTCTCCATTAATCTGAATGGGGAACAGAATGGCTTCTTTCATGGGAAAAGAGGGCTCAGGCAGGGAGACCCTCTATCCCCATACCTTTTCCTGCTTGTGATGGAGGTTTTCTCTGGGATTATTTCTAAAGCTACTGAATCAGTCCTGTTCAGGTATCATCCCAGATGCAAGGAGATGGCTCTAACTCATCTAAGTTTTGCTGATGATCTGATTGTTTTTGCTGGTGGGGACAAGGTTTCTTGCAGCATTGTGAAGGAGGCCATATCAAAATTCATCTCTTTATCTGGGCTGATGGTCAACTTAGAGAAGAGCAACCTTTTCACTGATGGGGTTAATGTGGATGGGATTCAAGAGATTTCCTCTATTCTTGGAATACAACATAGTTCCCCTCCTTTCAAATATCTTGGGGTTCCTCTCATTACAACTAGGTTGAAAAAGGATGATTGCTCTCACTTGGTGGAAAGGATTACTATGAGAACCAGATGTTGGACTAATAAATTCCTGAGTTTTGCAGGTAGGCTCCTCCTTGTGAAGACTGTGATTTTCAGCATCCAAGTGTATTGGTCAAGCATTTTTATCCTGCCCAAGAGTATCATTAAAAAAATTGAGCAAATTATGAGGAATTACTAATGGAAAGGGGATGAGGCTAATAGCAAAGGGGCAAAAGTTGCTTGGAAGGATATTTGTGTATCTCTGGATGAGGGGGGGGCTAAATATCAAGTGTTTAGAGACTTGGAACAGAGCAGCTATGGCTAAGCACTTATGGAATCTATGCAGTAAGAAGGACAGCCTATGGATCAAATGATGCAACACTTACAAGATCAAAGGAAGGAGCATCTGGGCTTTGAGTATCCCAAACGATTCTTCATGGAGTTGGAGGAAAATCCTCAAGAGCAGAGAGAAGTTTAGAAGTAAAATCAAGACCATCATAGGGAATGGAAATCATGCATTTATGTGGTTTGATAATTGGCACCCAAATGGCCCGTTGCATCCCCTATATGGGGGAAACATTGTGTATGACTCTGCTAGTAATCTAAAAGCAAAAGTTTCTGATTTTATCCACCAATTGGAGTGGAGATGGCCTTCAACTGTGACTTGGGAGCTGAATGATGTTAAGAATGCTATTCTTCCTACTATTCATGATGCAAATGATAATGTTGTGTGGCTGCCCTCAAATAATGGGAAGTTCACCATAGCTTCTGCTTGGGAGTTTGTAAAGGCCCATAAGCCTATGGTTAACTGGAGCAAGTTGGTGTGGAGTAAGGTTTGCATCCCTAAGTGCTCTTTCATTACTTGGCTGATGGTTAGGAGGGCCATCAACACTAAAGTTAAGTTACATGAATGGGGGATTTCTCTGGATGACCTTTGTGAGTTATGTGGAAATGAGAGGGAGACATATAACCATTTGTTCTCTCAGTGCAGCCTTAGTAAAAGTATATGGCAAGAGGTGTTGCTTAGAAACCAATGCTATAGGGATACCCAGGATTTAAATAGTGAGGTGGATATGGCTACTGTTAACCACTCTACGAAGACCATATGTGATAAGATAAGATCCTTATCCTTTACTACCACTATCTACTACATATGGTGGGAAAGGAATGCTAGATGCTTTAAGCATGTCTCCAATTCCCTTGACTCCATTGTGAAGGGCATTGAAAACATGGTTAGAGCAAAAGTGCTTACGTGGAAAAAGGACAGAAGGAGCTATGCTAACTGGATGGCTTGTATGTACTCCATTCCTGAAGATAGGCTTCTTTTCTAAGGATTAGTCTTGTTAGGCTTCTGTCTTGGTGTTTTTTTGCCTTTGGAGTATGCCCCGGGGTTCCTTTTCTTCAATTGAGGTTTTCTCCTCTCTAAATTCTTAGTTTTTCTTTATATATTCAATTTCCCAAAAAAAAAACATGCCGTTTGAGGGTGATAACCCAAACCAGCCCCCTAACGGCCACTCGCACGGGACCAATGTAAGTTGTACGAACTGACAGCGTAGTTACGTGCCTCTGGGATTGAGAATATGATGAGAATTTGAAAATATATCGATTAAGCTTAAAAACAAGCCCTTAAAGGGTGAAAACACAAACCAGCACCCACACGGCCTCGTAAGAGGCACGAACACCTCGCACGGGAACAATGTAACTTGTACAAACTCACCGCGTAGTCAGGGGTCTCTCGGTTTTAGAATTTGATGAAAATTCCAAAATACGTTGATTAGGCTTTAAAAACAAGCCGTTTGAGGGTGAAAACCTACACCAGCCCCCTAACGGCCCCCTAAGAGGCACGAAAACCTCGGACGAGACCAATGTAAGTTTTACGAACATACAGTGTAGTCACGGGCCTCTCGGTTTGAGAGTATGATGATAATTAGAAAATATATCGATTAAGCTTAAAACCAAGCCCTTAAAGGGTGAAAACCAAAACCAGCCCCCAAAAATCCCCGTAAGAGACACGAACACCTCGCACGGGACCAATGCAATTTGTACAAACTGACCGCGTAATCACGAGTCTCCCGGTTTGAGAATATGACGATAATTTCGAAATACGTAGATTAGGCTCAAAAACATGCCGTTTGAGGGTGAAAGCCCAAACCAGCCCCCTAACGCTCCTTTAAGAGGCACGAACACCTCGCACGGGGCCAATGTAAGTATTACGAACAGACAGCGTAGTCACGTGCCTCTCGGCTTGACAATATGATTGTAATTTCAAAATATATCGATTAAGCTTAAAAACAACCCCTTAAAGGGTGAAAACCCAAACCAGCCTCCAAACGGCCCCGTAAGAGGAGCGAACACCTCATAGGGGACCAATGTAACTTGTACAAACTGACCACGTAGTCACGGGTCTCGCGATTTGAGAATTTGACGATAATTTCAAAAAACGTAGATTAGGCTTAAAAACAAGCCGTTTGTTGGCGAATACCCAAACCTTCCCCCTAACGCCCCCTAAGTGGCACGAACACCTCGCACGGGACCAATGTAAGTTGAACGAATAGACAGCGTAGTCAAGTGCCTCTCGGCTTGAGAATATGATGATAATTTGAAAATATATCGATTAAGCTTAAAAACATGCCCTTAAAGGGTGAAAATCCAAACCAGAACCCACACGGCCCCGTAAGAGGCACGACCACCTCGCACAGGAACAATGTAACTTGTACAAACTTTCCGCGTGGTCTCGGGGCTCCCGGTTTGAGAATATGACAATAGTTTCAAAATACGTAGATTAGGCTTAAAAACAAGCCGTTTGTTGGTGAATACCCAAACCAGCCCCCTAACGCCCCCTAAGAGGCACGAACCCCTCGCACGGGACCAATGTAAGTTGTATGAACAGACAACGTAGTCACGTGCCTCTCGGCTTGAGAATATGATGATAATTTGAAAATATATCGATTAAGCTTAAAAACAAGCCCTTAAAGGGTGAAAACCCAAACCAGCACCCACACGGCCCCGTAATAAGAGGCACGAACACCTAGCACGAGACCAATGTAACTTGTACAAACTGACCGCGTGGTTTCGGGTCTCCCGGTTTGAGAATATGACAATTTTCCAAAATACGTAGATTAGGCTAAAAACATGTCGTTTGGGGGTGAAAACCCAAACCATCCCCCAAATGGCCCCTTAAGAGGCACAAACACCTCATATGGGACCAATGTAAGTTGTACAAACTGACATTGTAGTCACGGGCCTGTCGGTTTGAGAATATAACGATAATTTGAAAATATATCGATTAACCTTAAAAACAACTCCTTAACGGGTGAAAACTCAAACCATCCCCCAAACGGCCCTGTAAGAGGCTCGAACACTTCGCACGGGACCAATGTAACTTGTACAAACTAATCGCGTAGTCACGGGTCTCCCGGTTTCAGAATTTGATGAAAATTCCAAACTTCGTTGATTGGCTTTAAAAACAAGCCGTTTGAGGGTGAAAACCCACACCAGCCCCCTAACGGCCCCCCTAAGAGGTACGAAAACCCCCTAACGGCCCCCTAAGAGGCACGAAAACCTCGCACAAAACCAATGTAAGTTGTACGAACATACAGCGTAGTCATGGGCCTCTCGATTTGAGAATATGATGATAATTAGAAAATATATCTATTAATCTTAAAACCAAGCCCTTAAAGGGTGAAAACCAAAACCAGCCCCCAAAAATCCCCGTAAGAGAGATTACTCCCTTGCCTTCTGGTATTGTGCTAAAGATTAAAGCTGTGGATGAGCTGTCTACCAAAATCAAGACTGATGAATCTCCCCTATCTTCTAAGGGGAAGAAGAAGAAGAAGAAGAAGAAGAAGAAGGGGGGTACCAAACAATAATTCAAATGACCAAGATTGTGTCCTGGAACATTAGGGATCTCAACTCCCCTCACAAACAGCAGGAAGTGAAGAAGTTGATATATGATAATAAGTTAAGCCTTGTTTGTCTCCTTGAATCTAAAGTCAGAAGGAACCACATTGCCAAGGTGGCTGCCAACTGCTTCTGGAATTGGAAGTATAGTCACAACTGCCCAGATAATGGTGGAGTAGCTAGAGTGATCTTAGCATGGGACCCAATTACATTTGAAGTGGAGATTCTCTTATCCCATCCCCAAGCTCTTTTTTGTAAGATCAAGTGTGTGGGGGTCAACAAGTTTTTCTATGCAACTTTTGTTTATAGCCTTAATCTTCCTATTGAAAGGATTCCACTTTGGAGTTTCCTTAGACAGAACCACAACCTCACAAACAATAGCCAATGGATCATTATGTGGGATTTCAACACTGTTAGAAACAGAGAGGATAAAAGTGGTAGGCTGGGAATTGATATTAGGGCTGCTGCTGATTTTAATAACTGCCTATTTGAGATAATGATGGATGATATGCTTGCCACGGGTCTATGGTTCTCTTGGAGTAACAAAAGTAAGGGGATTGAGAATACTCAAACCAGAATTGATAGGATTCTCCATAACTCTCAATGGAGTGTTTCTTTCCCTAATTCCCATGCCAACTACCTATGCCCAGGTGTTTCTGATCATAGCCCCATTGTGATCTCTCTTCTCAACCAACCCAGCAAGCCAAAACCCTTCAAATTCTTTGATTATTGCATGAAGAATTCTGAATTTATGCCCACGCTTGTGACCTCTTGGCATGAGGAATGTCAGCTATTCCCTATGGCTAAACTTTCCCACAAACTTAGAAGACTTAAACCTCTTTTAAGACTTATTAACCATAAGTTCTACTCCAATATCTCTGAGCGTGTGAGGATCACTAAAGATAATTTGGATCATATCCAGCGCTACCTGGACAGTGATGGTTCAAATAGCAGGCTTAGGAAGGATGAACATGAGTGTGCTACTCTCTATAGCTCCTTACGCGCTGCTGAAGAAGCCTACTACAAGCAAAAGGCTAGAATCAATTGGCTGCAGTCAGGGGATATGAACACAAGCTTCTTCCATAATAAAGTAAAAGCAAACACCTCTAGAAGAAAAGTCTTGTGTATACAGAATGAGAGAGGAGACACTATTGAAGGCATTGAGGCAGTGAGTGAAGAGGCCATAAATTTTTTCACTAATTTGTTGGGGAGGCAGAGAAGGAGATCTACCACTATCCCTATGATCATGAAAAGGAAGCTGAATCCTTCGCAGTGGCCTAACCTTACTGCCCCCATAACTGATAATGAGATTAAAAATGCTATGTTCTCCATTGCCTCCAACAAAGCTCCTGGCCCTGATGGTTTCAGTGCTGCCTTCTTTAAGAAGAATTGGGATGTTGTGGGGGATGATGTGATGGAAGCTATTCATCATTTTTTTTAACCACAGCTACTTGCCTAGACAATGGAATACCACCTCTCTTGCTCTGATCCCCAAAGCTCCTAACCCAAACACTATGGCTGATTTCATACCCATAGCGTGCTGCAACACGATTTATAAGTGTATTTCCAAGATTCTTACCCTAAAACTCAAGCCTCTTATGACTCAACTGATAAATGATAGCCAAGCTGCCTTTGTCCAGGGGAGATCTATCACTGATAATATTCTCTTGCTGCAAGAATTGATGAGGAACTACCACAGGGACTCTAACACTCCTAAATGCACTGTGAAGATTGACATTATGAAGGCTTATGATTCAGTGGATTGGGAGTTCCTTTTTGGCATTCTTATCCAAATCAACTTCCCTCCCAGGTTTGTTTCTTGGATTAAGGCATGTGTTTCCTCTGTCTGGTACTCTATTAGTCTGAATGGGACTCTAAATGGGTTCTTTGAAGGCAAAAGGGGGCTGAGGCAAGGAGATCCCCTTTCCCCCTTTCTTTTCCTTATTGTGATGGAGGCCCTCTTTTGTATTCTTGATAAGCATGCTAGCAGAGATACCTTCATTTTCCATCCCAAATGCAAAGAAAATAATGTTAACCACCTGTGCTTCGCGGATGACCTGGTGGTTTTCTGCAATGGTGAGATGTGTTAAGGATGCGCTTGAGGAATTTGCTGATTATAGTGGGTTACTCCCCAATCTGGCTAAAAGTAATTTTTACTGTTCTGGAGTGAATGCTGAAATTATCAGCTCTATGTCTTCTTCCTTGGGCATCTCCCACCAGCAGCCTCCTTTCAAGTATTTGGGAGTCCCCCTCATCTCTACAAGACTCAAGCATGTGGATTGTATGGTTCTTATCGACAAAATTACTAATAAAGTCAAAAGCTGGACCACTAGATTCTTGAGTTATGCAGGCAGATTGCAGCTTGCAATTTTTGTCTTGTTTAGTTCCCAAATTTACTGGTCATCGATCTTTATTCTACCTAAAAGTGTGGTGAAGGCTATTGAGAAATGTATTAGAGAGTTCATATGGACTGGCCCTGAGCTCAAGCACAGTGGAGCTAAAGTGGCATGGGATGAGGTCTGCAAGACTAAAAAGGAAGGGGCTCTGGGAATAAAGCGCCTGACTCATTGGAACAAGGCTGCAGTTATGAAAAACCTTTGGAACCTCTTCAACAAAAAGGATAGTCTTTGGGTCAAGTGGTGTCATACTTATAAGATAAAAGGGAGAAGCATATGGGCAATCCCCATTCCTCAAGACTCTTCATGGAGCTGGAGGAAAATTCTTAAAGCTAGAGAGGAATGTAGACTCATGGTTAAGGCTTATATTGGAAATGGCAAGAATACTTTCATGTGGCATGATAATAGGCACCACCTTGGCCCTCTTCAACCTCTTTTTGGGGATAGAACCATATATGATGCTGCTAGCCACTCCAAGGCTAAGGTCTTCGAATTCATTGATGGGTTCAATTGGAAATGGCCAGCTTCTACCACTTGGGAGCTGAATGATATCAAAAACTCTCCCCTGCCTTCTATAAATCCTATGATCTCTGATAGTATAAAGTGGACTCCTAACAGGTCGGGTAATTTCTCTATTGCGTCTGCATATGAGTCCACCTATTCTAGGGGGAATGAAGTTCAATGGCATGGGCTGGTTTGGAAGAAGATGAGTATCCCAAAGTGTTCATTCATTCTTTGGTTGGCCTGCAGAAAGGCTTTAGTGACTAAAGATAAACTCTTTGATTGGGGAGTTGTCGATAATAAAGCTTGTTTGCTTTGTAACTCTGGGATTGAGACTATTAAGCACATCTTAATGGAATGCCCATTCTCCAAAATTGTTTGGGATGAGATTCTATTTAGGAACCAATCTTATAGAGCTATGGGAAGGTGGGATATTGAGACCAGGAAGGCTGTTGCTGATAGTAAAGGGATTGACCTAAAATCCAGGATTAAGACCACTTCCTTCTCTGCCACCATCTATTGTCTGTGGCAGGAAAGAAATAGTAGGCTCCATAACAAGGGATAGGCTACAACTTCCAAGGTGATTAGGAGCATCGAGGAAATGGTGCAAGGAAAATCTAGCTATTGGAAGAAATATCGAAGATCTTACTCCAACTGGATGACTTGTAATTTATGGGGATTACCCAACTCTCTCTTGTATGACTAAATGTTTTGATGGTTGGTCTCTAGATGCATGTATCTAGCTGACTCTTTGGCCTTTTGGCCTTTGTATATTTGGGTCTTTTGTTTCTAATACACTTTAATTACCGAAAAAAAAACACCTCGCACGGGACCGGTGTAACTTGTACAAACTGACCGCGTAGTCACGGGTCTCCCGGTTTGAGAATATGACGATAATATCAAAATACGTAGATTAGGCTAAAAAACATGCCATTTGAGGGTGAAAGCCCAAACCAGCCCCCTAACGCCCCCCTAAGAGGCACGAGCACCTCGCACGGGACCAATGCAAGTTGTACGAATAGACAGCGTAGTCACGTGCCTCTCGGCTTGAGAATATGATGATAATTTGAAAATATATCGATTAAGCTTAAAAACAACCCCTTAAAGGGTGAAAACCCAAACCAGCCCCCAAACGGCCCCGTAAGAGGCACGAACATCTCATACGGGACCAATGTAACTTGTACAAACTGACCACGTAGTCACGGGTCTCGCGGTTTTAGAATATGACGATAATTTCAGAAAACGTAGATTAGGCTTAAAAACAAGCCGTTTGACGCCCACGGAGGTCATTATTAAGGATATTGAGAATATGGTTAGAACCAGAGCAGGCAGCCAAACGAATGGGAGGAGATCCTTTAAAAATTGGATGGCGTGTTTAAATTGGAACATCTCTGACACTTGTTTGTCATAGGCAATTTTTGAGGTGTGGGTAATTGGTTGTTTCCTGCCAGATTTTTCCCCTTATTTTAATGTTGTCTTTTGGGGGGATTGTCCCGCAGATTTGTTTTGGAGTAATTCTTCTCGCCGCCTGTAAAGTTCTTCTTTGTCCTAATATACATAATTTCCTAAAAAAAAAGAAGTCGTTTGAGGGTGAAAACCCAAACCAGCCCCCAAAGTGGCTAGAACACCTCGCACGGGACCAATGTAAGCAGTACGAACAAACAGCGTAGTCACGGGTCTCTCGGTTTGAGAATATGACGATAATTTGAGAATATATCGATTAAGCTTAAAAACAAGCCCTTGAAGGGTCAAAACCCAAACCAGCCCCCAAACGGCCCCGTAAGAGGCACGAACACCTCGCTCGGGACAAAAGTAACTTGTACAAACTAACCACGTTGTCACGGCTCTCCCGGTTTGAGAATATGACGATAATTTCAAAATACGTAGATTAGGCTTAAAAACAAGTTTTTTGAGGTTGAATACCCAAACCAGCCACCTAACGCCCCCTAAGAGGCACGAACCCCTCGCATGGGACCAATGTAAGTTGTACGAACTAACAGCATAGCCACGGGACTCTCGATTTGGGAATATGATGAGAATTTGAAAATATATCGATTAAGCTTAAAAACAAGCGCTTAATGGGTGAAAACCCAAACGGCCCTGTAAGAGGCACGAACACCTCGCACGGGACCAATGTAACTTGTACAAACTGACCGCATAGTCACGGGTCTTCCGATTTGAGAATATGATGGTAGTTTCAAAATACGTAGATTAGGCTTTAAAAATATGTCGTTTGAGGGTGCAAACCCAAACCAGCCCCCAAACGGCCCCGTAAGAGGCATGAACACCTAGCACGGGACCAATGTAAGTTCTGCGAACTGACAGTGTAATCACAGGCATCTGGGTTTGAGAATATGGCCATAATTTGAAAATATATCATTTAACCTTAAAAACAAGCCCTTAAAGGGTGAAAACCCAAACCACCCCCAAACGGCACCAAAAGTGGCACGAACACCTCACACGGGGCCAGTGTAACTTGTACAAACTGACCGCGTAGTCACGGGTCTCCCGGTTTGAGAATATGAAGATAATTTAAAAATACATAGATTAGGCTTAAAAATAAGTCGTTTGAGAGAGAAAACCCAAACCTGCCCCCTAACGGCCCCTAAGAGGCACGAACACCTCGTATGGGACCAATTTAAGTTGTACGAACTTACAGCATAGTCACGGGCCTCCCGGTTTGAAAATATTATGCGAATTTCAGAATTTATCGATTAAGCTTAAAAACAAGCCCTTCAAGGGTGAAAACCCAAACCAGCCCCCAAACGGCCCCGTAAGAGGCACGAACAGCTCTCCCGGGGCCAATGTAACTTGTTCAAATTGACCGCGTTGTCACGGGTCTCCCGGTTTAACAATATGACGATAATTTCAAAATACCTAGATTAGGCTTAAAAATAAGTTGTTTGAGGTTGAATACCCAAACCAGCCACCTAACCCCCTAAGAGGCACGGACACCTCGCACGGGACCAATGTAAGTTGTACGAACTGACAACGTAGTCACGGGACTCTCAATTTGAGAATATGTGGAGAATTTGAAAATATATCGATTAAGCTTAAAAACAAGCCCTTAATGAGTGAAAACCCAAACGGCCCTGTAAGAGGTACGGACACCTTGCACGGGACCAATGTAACTTGTACAAACTGACCGCATAGTCACGGGTCTCCCGGTTTCGGAATATGACGATAATTTCAAAATACGTAGATTAGGCTTAAAAACATGCCGTTTGAGGGTGAAAACCCAAACAGACCCCCAAATGGCCCCGTAAGAGGCACGAACACATCGCATGCGGCCAATGTAACTTGTTCAAATTGACCGCATTGTCACGGGTCTCCCGGTTTGAGAATATGACGATAATTTTAAAATACGTAGATTAGGCTTAAAAACAAGTTGTTTGAGGTTGAATACCCAAACCTTCCCCCTAACTGCCCCCTAAGAGGCACGGACACCTCGCACGCGACCAATGTAAGTTGTACGAACTGACAGCGTAGTCACGGGACTCTCGATTTGAGAATATGATGAGAATTTGAAAATATATCGATTAAGCTTAAAAACAAGCCCTTAATGGGTGAAAACCCAAACGGCCCTGTAAGAGGCACGGACACCTGGCACGGGACCAATGTAACTTGTACAAACTGACCGCATAGTCACGGGTCTCCCGGTTTCGGAATATGACGATAATTTCAAAATACGTAGATTAGGCTTAAAAACATGCCGTTTGAGGCTGAAAACCAAAACCAACCCCCAAATGGCCCTGTAAGAGGCACGAACACCTCGCATGCGACCAATGTAACTTGTACAAACTGACCGCGTTGTCACGGGTCTCCCGGTTTGAGAATATGACGATAATTTCAAAATACGTAGATTAGGCTTAAAAACAAGTTGTTTGAGGTTGAATACCCAAACCTGCCCCCTAACTGCCCCTAAGAGGAACGAACACCTCGCACGGGACCAATGTAAGTTGTACGAACTGACAGCGTAGTCACGGGACTCTCGATTTGAGAATATGATGAGAATTTGAAAATATATCGATTAAGCTTAAAAACAAGCCCTTAATGGGTGAAAACCCTAACGGCCCTGTAAGAGGCACGAACACCTTGCACGGGACCAATGTAACTTGTACAAACTGACCGCATAGTCACGGGTCTCCCGGTTTCGAAATATGACGATAATTTCAAAATACGTAGATTAGGCTTAAAAACATGCCGTTTGAGGATGAAAACCCAAACCAACCCCCAAATGGCCCCGTAAGAGGGACGAACACCTCGCATGGGACCAATGTAACTTGTAGAAACTGACCGCGTAGTCACGGGTCTCTCGATTTGAGAATATGACGATAATTTCAAAATGGGTTTAGGCTTAGAAACAAACCGATTGAGGGTGCAAACCAAAACCAGCCCCCTAACGGCCCCCTAAGAGGCACAAACACCTCGCACGGGACCAAGGTAAGTTGTACGAACAGACAGCGTAGTCACGTGCCTCTCGGCTTGAGAATATGATGATAATTTGAAAATAAATCGATTAAGCTTAAAAACAACCCCTTAAAGGGTGAAAACCCAAACCAGCACTCAAACGGCCCCGTAAGAGGCAAGAACACTTCGCACGGGACCAATGTTACTTGTACAAACTGACCGCGTGGTCAAGGGTCTCCCGGTTTGAGAATATGACAATACTTTCCAAATACGTAGATTAGGCTAAAAAACATGTCGTTTGGGGGTGAAAACCCAAACCATCCCCCTAACGGCACCCAAAGAGGCACAAACACCTAGCATGGGACCAATGTAAGTTGTGTGAACTGACAGTGTAATCACAGGCCTCTCGGTTTGTGAATATGACCATAATTTTAAAATATATCGATTAAGCTTAAAAACAAGCCCTTAAAGGGTGAAAACCCAAACCATCCCCAAACGGCGTCGTAAGTGGCTCGAACACCTCGCACGGGACCAATGTAACTTGTAGAAACTGATCCCGTAGTCACGGGTCTCTCAGTTTCAGAATTTGATGAAAATTCCAAAATACGTTGATTGGCTTTAAAAACAAGCCGTTTGAGGGTGAAAACCCACACCAGCCCCCTAAGAGGCATGAAAACCTCGCACGGGACCAATGTAAGTTGTACGAACGTACAGCGTAGTCATGGGCCTCTCGGTTTGAGAATATGATGTTAATTAGAAAATATATCGATTAAGCTTAAAACCATGCCCTTAAAGGGTGAAAACCAAAATCAGCCACCAAAAATCCCCGTAAGAGACACGAACACCTCGTACGGGACCAATGTAACTTGTACAAACTGACCGCGTAGTCACGAGTCTCCCGATTTGAGAATATCACGATAATTTCAAAATACGTAGATTAGGCTCAAATACATGCCGTTTGAGGGTGAAAGCCCAAACCAGCCCCCTAACGCCCCCCTAAGAGGCACAAACACCTCGCACGGGACCAATGTAAGTTGTACGAATAGACAGCATAGTCACATTCCTCTCGGCTTGAGAATACGATGATAATTTGAAAATATATCGATTAAGCTTAAAAACAACCCCTTAAAGGGTGAAAACCCAAACCAGCCTCCAAACGGCCCCGTAAGAGGCACAAACACCTCATACGGGACCAATGTAACTTGTACAAACAGACCACGTAGTCATGGGTCTCGCGATTTGAGAATATGATGATAATTTCAAAAAACGTAAATTAGGCCTAAAAACAAGCCGTTTGTGGGCGAATACCCAAACCAGCCCCCTAAGAGGCACGAACACCTTGCACGACACCAATTTAAGTTGTACGAATGACAGTGTAGTCACGGGGCTCTCAATTTCAGAATATGACGATAATTTGAAAATATATCAATTAAGATTAAAAATGTGACCTCAATGGGTGAAAACCCAAACCAGCCCCCAAACGGCCCCCGTAAGAGGCACGAACACCTCGTACGGGACCAATGTATCTTGTACAAATTGACTGTGTAGTCCCGGGTGTCCCGATCTGAGAATATGACGATAATTTCAGAATATGAAGATTAGGCTTAAAAACAAGTCGTTTGAGGGGGAATACCCAAACCCGCCACCTAAGAGGCACAAACACCTCGCACGGGACCAATGTTAGAACAGACAGCGTTGTCACGTGCCTCTCGGCTTTAGAATATGATGATAATTTGAAAATATATCGATTAAGCTTAAAAACAAGCCCTTAAAGGGTGAAAACCCAAACCAGCAACCAAACGGCCCCGTAAGAGGCACGAAAACCTCGCAGGGGACCAATGTAACTTGGACAAACTGACCGCTTGGTCAAGGGTTTCCCGGTTTGAGAATATGACAATAGTTTCAAAATACGTAGATTAGGCTAAAAAGCATGTCGTTTGGGGGTGAACACCCAAACCATCCCCCTAACGGCACCCAAAGAGGCACGAACACCTAGCACGGGACCAATGTAAGTTGTGCGAACTGACAGTGTAATCATAGGCCTCTCGGTTTGTGAATATGACCATAATTTGAAAATATATCGATTAAGCTTAAAAACTAGCCCTTAAAGGGTGAAAACCCAAACCAACCCCAAACGGCACCGTAAGTTGCTCGAACACCTCGCACGGGACCAATGTAACTTATACAAACTGATCGCGT
The DNA here is from genome assembly GCA_949130495.1 of Sambucus nigra. NCBI lineage: Eukaryota > Viridiplantae > Streptophyta > Magnoliopsida > Dipsacales > Adoxaceae > Sambucus > Sambucus nigra. The sequence continues at coordinate 404,819,817 of OX422211.1, forward strand.
AGTCACGGGTCTCTCGGTTTCAGAATTTGATGAAAAATTCAAAATACGTTGATTGGCTTTAAAAACAAGCCGTTTGAGGGTGAAAACCCACACCAGACCCCTAACGGCCCCCTAAGAGGCACGAAAACCTCGCATGGGACCAATGTAAGTTGTACGAACATACAGCGTAGTCACGGGCCTCTTGGTTTGAGAATATGATGATAATTAGAAAATATATCGACTAAGCTTAAAACCAAGCCCGTAAGGGTGAAAACCAAAATTAGCCCTCAAAATCCCCGTAAGAGAAACGAACACCTCGTACGGGATCAATGTAACTTGCACAAACTGACCGCGTAGTCACGAGTCTCCCGGTTTGAGAATATGACGATGATTTCAAAATACGTAGATCAGGCTTAAAAACATGCCGTTTGAGGGTGAAAGCCCAAACCAGCCCCCTAACGCCCCCCTAAGAGGCATGAACACCTCGCACGGGACCAATGTAAGTTGAACGAACAGACAGCGTAGTCACGTGCCTCTCGGCTTCAGAATATGATAATAATTTGAAAATATATCGATTAAGCTTAAAAACAACCCCTTAAAGGGTTAAAACCCAAACCAGTCTCCAAACGGCCCCATAAGAGGCACGAACACCTCATACGGGACTAATGTAACTTGTACAAACTGACCACGTAGTCACGAGTCTCCCGATTTGAGAATATGACGATAATTTCAAAAAATGTAGATTAGGCTTAAAAACAAGCCGTTTGGTGGCGAATACCCAAACCAGCCCCCTAACGCCCCCTAAGAGGCACGAACACCTTGCACGGCACCAATTTAAGTTGTAAGAATGGCAGCGTAGTCACGGGGCTCTCGATTTCAGAATATGACGATAATTTGAAAATATATCAATTAAGATTAAAAACGTGCCCTTAATGGGTGAAAACCAAAACCAGCCCCCAAACGGCCCCATAAGAGGCGCGAACACCTCGCACAGGACCAACGTAACTTGTACAAACTGACCGCATAGTCACGGGTCTCCCGATTTTGAGAATATGACAGTAATTTCAAAATACGTAGATTAGGCTTAAAAACATGCCGTTTGAGGGTGAAAACCCAAACTAGCCATCAAATGACCCGTAAGAGGCACGAACAACTCGCACGGGACCAATGTAAGTTCAACAAACTGACGGTGTAGTCACGGGCCTCTCGGTTTGAGAATATAACTATAACTTGAAAATATATCGATTATCCTTTAAAAACAAGCCCTTATTGGTGAAAACCCAAATCACTCATAAACGGCACCGTAAGTGGTACGAACCGCTCGCTCGGGACCAATGTAACTTGTAAAAACTGACCGCATAGTCACAGGTCTCCCGGTTTGAGAATCTGATGATAATTTCAAAATACGTAGATTAGGCTTAAAAACATACCGTTTGAGGGTGAAAACCCAAACCATCCCCCTAACGGCACCCTAAGAGGCACGAACACGTCGCACGGGACCAATGTAAGTTGTACGAACTGACAGCGTAGTCACGGGCCTGTCGGTTTGAGAATATAACGATAATTTGAAAATATATCGATTAACCTTTAAAACAAGCCCTTAACGGGTGAAAACTCAAACCATCCCCCAAATGGCCCTGTAAGAGGCTCGAACACCTCGCACGGGACCAATGTATCTTGTACAAACTGATCGCCTAGTCACGGGTCTCTCGGTTTCAGAATTTGATGAAAATTCCAAAATACGTTGATTGGCTTTAAAAACAAGCCGTTTGAGGGTGAAAACCCACACCAGCCTCCTAACGTACCCCTAAGAGGCACGAAAACCTCGCACGGGACCAATGTAAGTTGTACGAACATACAGCGTAGTCACGGGCCTCTCGGTTTGAGAATATGATAATAATTAGAAAATATATCGATTAAGTTTAAAACCATGCCCTTAAAGGGTGAAAACCAAAACCAGCCCCCAAAAATCCCCGTAAGAGACACGAACACCTCGCACGGGACCAATGTAACTTGTTCAAACTGACCGCACAGTCAAGGGTCTTCCGGTTTGAGAATATGACGGTAATTTCAAAATACGTAGATTAGGCTTTAAAAATATGCCGTTTGAGGGTGAAAACCCAAATCAGCCCCCAAATGGCCCCGTAAGAGGCACGAACACCTAGCACGGGACCAATGTAAGTTGTGCGAACTGACAGTGTAATCACAGGCCTCTCGGTTTGAGAATATGACCATAATTTGACAATATATCGATTAACCTTCAAAACAAGCCCTTAAAGGGTGAAAACCCAAACCACCCCCAAACGGCACCGTAAGTCGTACGAACTCCATGCACGGGGCCAGTGTAACTTGTACAAACTTACCGCGTAGTCACGGGTCTCCCGGTTTGAGAATATGACGATAATTTCAAAATACGTAGATTGGGCTTAAAAACAAGTCGTTTGAGAGAGAAAATCCAACCTGCCCCCTAACGACCCCTAAGAGGCACGAACACCACGTACGGGACCAATGTAAGTTGTGCGAACTGACAGTGTAGTCACTGGCCTCCCGGTTTGATAATATGACGATAATTTGAAAATATATCGATTAACCTTAAAAAAAAGCCCTTGAAGGGTGAAAACCCAAACCAGCCCCCAAACGGTCCCGTAAGAGGCACGAACACCTCGCTCGGGGCAACTGTAACTTGTACAATCTCACCGCGTTGTCATGGGTTCTCCCGGTTTAGAATATGACGATAATTTCAAAATACCTAGATTAGGCTTAAAAAGAAGTTATTTGAGGTTGAATACGCAAACCAGGCACCTAACGCCCCCCTAAGAGGCACGAACACCTCGCACGGGACCAATGTAAGTTGTACAAACTGACAGCGTAGTCACGGGACACTCTATTTGAGAATATGTTGAGAATTTGAAAATATATCGATTAAGCTTAAAAACAAGCCCTTAATGGATGAAAATCCAAACGGCCCTGTAAGAGGCACGAACACCTTGCATGGGACCAATGTAACTTGTACAAATTGATCGCATAATCACGGGTATCCCGATTTCGGAATATGACGATAATTTTAAAATACGTAGATTAGGCTTAAAAACATGTCGTTTGAGGGTGAAAACCCAAACCGACCCACAAATGGCCTCGTAAGAGGCACGAACACCTCGCATGGGACCAATGTAACTTGTACAAACTGACCACGTTTTCACGGGTCTCCCGGTTTGAGCATATGACGATAATTTCAAAATACGTAGATTAGGCTTAAAAACAAGCCCTTAACGGGTGAAAACTCAAACCATCCCCCAAACGGCCCTGTAAGAGGCTCGAACACCTCGCACGGGACCAATGTAACTTGTACAAACTGATCGCGTAGTCACGGGTCGCTCGGTTTCAGAATTTGATGAAAATTCGAAAATACATTGATTGGCTTTAAAAACAAGTCATTTGAGAGTGAAAACCCACACCAGCCCCCTAACGACCCCCTAAGAGGCACGAAAACCTCGCACGGGACCAATGTAAGTTGTACGAACATACAGCGTAGTCACGGGCCTCTTGGTTTGAGAATATGATGATAATTAGAAAATATATCGATTAAGCTTAAAACCAAGCCCTTAAAGGGTGAAAACAAAAACCAGCCCCCAAAAATCCCCGTAAGAGACACGAACACCTCGTACGGGACCAATGTAACTATTACAAACTGACCACGTAGTCACGAGTCTCTCGGTTTGAGAATATGATGATAATTTCAAAATACGTAGATTAGGCTAAAAAACATGCCATTTGAAGGTGAAAGCCCATACCAGCCCCCTAACGCCCCCTAAGAGGCACGAACACCTCGCACGGGACCCATGTAAGTTGTACGAACAGACAGCGTAGTCACGTGCCTCTCGGCTTGAGAATATGATGATAATTTGAAAATATATCGATTAAGCTTAAAAACAACCCCTTAAAGGGTGAAAACCCAAACCAGCCTCCAAACGGCCCCGTAAGAGGCACGAGCACCTCATACGGGACCAATGTAACTTGTACAAACTGACCACGTAGTCACGGGTCTCGCGATTTGAGAATATGACGATAATTTCAAAAAATATAGATTAGGCTTAAAAACAAGCCGTTTGTGGGCGAATACCAAAACCAGCCCCCTAACGTCCCCTAAGAGGTACGAACACCTTGCACGGCACCAATTTAAGTTGTACGAATGACAGCGTAGTCACGGGGCTCTCGATTTCAGAATATGACGATAATTTGGAAATATATCGATTAAGATTAAGATTAAAAACGTGCTCTTAATGGATGAAAACACAAACCATCCCCAAAACGGTCCCATAAGAGGCACGAACACCTCGCACAGGACCAACGTAACTTGTACAAACTGACCGCATAGTCATGGGTCTCCCGGTTTTGAGAATATGACAGTAATTTTAAAATACATAAATTAGGCTTAAAAACATGTCGTTTGAGGGTGAAAACCCAAACTAGCGCTCAAATGAACCCGTAAGAGGCACGAACAACTCGCACGGGACCAATGTAATTTCAACGAACTGACGGTGTAGTCGCGGGCCACTCGGTTTGAGAATATGACTATAATTTGAAAATATATCGATTATCCTTTAAAAACAAGCCCTTAAAGGGTGAAAACCCAAATCACACATAAACGGCACCGTAAGTGGCACGAACCGCTTGCAAGGGACCAATGTAACTTAGAAAAACTGACCGCATAGTCACGGGTGTCCCGATTTGAGAATATGACGATAATTTCAAAATACGTAGATTAGGCTTAAAAACAAGTCGTTTGAGCGTGAATACCCAAACCAGCCACCTAACACCCCCTAAGAAGCACGAACTCCTCGCACGGGACCAAGGTAAGTTGTGCGAACTGACGGTGTAGTCACGGGCCTCTCGGTTTGAGAATATGACGATAATTTTAAAATATATCGATTAACCTTAAAAACTAGCCCTTAAAGGGTGAAAACCCAAACCAGCAACCAAACGGCCCTGTAAGAGACACGAACACCTCGCACGGGACCAATGTAACTTGTACAAACTGACCGCATAGTCAAGGGTCTCCCGGTTTGAGAATCTGATGATAATTTCAAAATACGTAGATTATGCTTTAAAAACATTCCCTTTGAGGGTGAAAACCCAAACCATCCCCCTAACGGCACCCTAAGAGGCACGAACACCTAGCGCGGGACTAATGTAAGTTGTGCGAACTGACAGTGTAATCACAGGCCTCTCGGTTTGTGAATACGACCATAATTTGAAAATATATCAATTAAGCTTAAAAACTAGCGCTTAAAGGGTGAAAACCCAAACCACCCCCAAACGGCACCGTAAGTGGCACGAACACCTCGCACGGGACTAGTGTAACTTGTACAAATTGACCGCGTAGTCACGGGTCTCCCGGTCTGAGAATATGACGATAATTTCAAAATACGTAGATTAAGCTTAAAAACAAGTCGTTTTGAGAGAGAAAACCCTAACCTGCCCCCTAACGGCCCCTAAGAGGCACGAACACCACGCACGGGACCAATGTAAGTTGTGCGAACTGACAGTGTAGTCACGGGCCTCCCGGTTTGAGAATATGACGATAATTTGAAAATATATCGATTAAGATTAAAAACAAGCCCTTAAAGGGTGAAAACCCAAACCAGCCCCCAAACGGCCCCGTAAGAGGCACGAACACCGAGCCCAGGGCCAATATAACTTGTACAAACTGACCGCATAGTCACGGGTCTTCCGATTTGAGAATATGACGGTAATTTCAAAATACGTAGATTAGGCTTAAAAACAAGTTGTTTGAGGTTGAATACCCAAACCAGCCACCTAACGCCCCCCTAAGAGGCACGAACACCTCGCACGGGACCAATGTAAGTTGTACGAACTGACAGCGTAGTCACGGGACTCTCGGTTTGAGAATATGTTGAGAATTTGAAAATATATCGATTAAGCTTAAAAACAAGCCCTTAATGGGTGAAAACCCAAACCAGCAACCAAACGGCCCCGTAAGAGGCACGAATACCTCGCACGGGGCCAATGTAACTTGTACAAACTGACCGCGTAGTCACGGGTCTCCCGGTTTGAGAATATGAAGATAATTTCAAAATACGTAGATTAGGCTTTAAAAACATTCCATTTGAGGGTGAAAACCCAAACCTGCCCCCAAATGGCAAACACCTAGCACGGGACCAATGTAAGTTGTGCGAACTGATAGTGTAATCACGGGCCTCCCGGTTTGAGAATATGACGATAATTTGAGAATATCGATTAAGCTTAAAACTAAGCCCTTGAAAGGTGAAAACCCAAACCAGCCCCCAAACGGACCAGTAAGAGGCACGAACACCTCGCCCGGGGCCAATGTAACTTGTACAAACTGACCGCGTAGTCACGGGTCTCCCGGTTTGAGAATATTAAGATAATTTCATAATACGTAGATTAGGCTTTAAAAACATTCCATTTGAGGGTGAAAACCCAAACCTGCCCCCAAATGGCGAACACCTAGCACGGGACCAATGTAAGTTGTGCGAACTGATAGTGTAATCACGGGCCTCCCGGTTTGAGAATGTGACGATAATTTGAGAATATATCGATTAATCTTAAAAATAAGCCCTTGAAAGGTGAAAACCTAAACCAGCCCCAAACGGCCTTGTAAGAGGCACGAACACCTCGCCCAGGGCCAATGTAACTTGTACAAACTGACCGCGTTGTGGGTCTCCCTGTTGAGAATATGACGATAATTTCAAAATACCTAGATTAGGCTTAAAAACAAGTTGTTTGAGGTTGAATACCCAAACCAGCCACCTAACGCCCCTCTAAGATGCACGAACACCTCGCACGGGACCAATGTAAGTTGTACGAACTGATAGCGTAGTCACGGGACTCTCGATTTGAGAATATGTTGAGAATCTGAAAATTTACTGATTAAGCTTAAAAACAAGCCCTTAATAGGTGAAAATCAATACGGCCCTGTAAGAGGCACGAACACCGTGCACGGGACCAATGTAACTTGTACAAACTGACCGCATAGTCACGAGTCTCCCGGTTTCGGAATATGACGATAATTTCAAAAAACGTAGATTAGGCTTAAAAACAAGCCGTTTGTGGGCGAATACCCAAACCAGCCACCTAACGCCCCCTAAGAGGCACGGACACCTTGCACGGCACCAATTTAAGTTGTACGAATGATAGCGTAGTCACGGGGCTCTCGATTTCAGAATATGCTGATAACCTGAAAATATATCGATTAAGATTAAAAACAAGCCCTTAAAGGGTGAAAACCCAAACCAGCCTCCAAACGGCCCCGTAAGAGGCACGAACACGTCGCACATGACCAACATAACTTGTACAAACTGACCGCATCGTCACGGGTCTCCCGGTTCTGAGAATATGACAGTAATTTCAAAATATGTAGATTACGCTTAAAAACATGTCGTTTGAGGGTGAAAACCCAAACTAGCCCGCAAATGAACCCGTAAGAGGCACGAACAACTCGCACGGGACCGATGTAAGTTCAATGAACTGACGGTGTAGTCACGGGCCTCTCGGTTTGAGAATATGACTATAATTTGAAAATATATCGATTATCCTTTAAAAACAAACCCTTAAAGGGTGAAAACCCAAATCACTGATAAACGGCACTGTAAATGGCACGAGCCGCTCGCACGGGACCAATGTAACTTGTAAAAACTGACCGCATAGTCACGGGTCTCCCGGTTTGAGAATCTGATTATAATTTCAAAATACGTAGATTAGGCTTAAAAACATGCCGTTTGAGGGTGAAAACCTAAACCATCCCCCTAACGCCCCCCTAAGAAGCATGAACACCTCGCACGGGACCCATGTAAGTTGTACAAACTAACAGCGTAGTCACGGGCCTCTCGGTTTGTGAATATGACCATAATTTGAAAATATATCGATTAAGCTTAAAAACATGCCCTTAAAGGGTTAAAACCCAAAGCAGCCCCCAAACGGCCCCCCCGTAAGAGGCACGAACACCTCGCACGGGTCCAATGTATCTTGTACAAATTGACCGCGTAGTGACGGGTGTCCCGATCTGAGAATATGACGATAATTTAAAAATACGTAGATCCTTAAAAATAAGTCGTTTGAGGGTGAATACCCGAACCAGCCACCTAACGCCCCCTAAGAAGCACGAACAGCTTGCACGGGACCAATGTAAGTTGTGCGAACTGACAGTGCAGTCACGGGCCTCTCGGTTTGAGAATATGACGATAATTTGAAAATATATCGATTAACCTTAAAACTAGCCCTTAAAGGGTGAAAACCCAAACCAACAACCAAACGGCCCCATAAGAGGTACGAACACCTCGCATGGGACCAATGTAACTTGTACAAACTGATCGCATAGTCACGGGTCTTCCGGTTTGAGAATATGACGGTTATTTCAAAATACATAGATTAGGCTTTAAAAACATGCCATTTGAGGGTGAAAACCCAAACCAGCACCCAAATGGCCCCGTAAGAGGCACGCACACCTAGCAAGGCACCAATGTAAGTTGTGCGAACTGACAGTGTAATCACGGGCCTCTCGGTTTTAGAATATGACGATAATTTGAAAATATATAGATTAACCTTAAAAACAAGCCCTATAAGGGTGAAAACCCAATCCACCTCCAAACAACACCGTAAGTGGCACGAACACCTCGCACGGGACCAGTGTAACTTGTACAAACTGACTGCGTAGTCACGGGTCTCCCGATTTGAGAATATGAAGATAATTTCAAAATACATAGATTAGGCTTAAAAACAAGTCATTTGAGAGAGAAAACCGAAACCTGCATCCTAACAGCCCCTAAGAGGCACGAACAACTCGTACGAGAACAATGTAAGTTGTACGAACTTACAGCATAGTCACGGGCCTCCCGATTTGAGAATATGACGATAATTTGAAAATATATAGATTAAGATTAAAAACAAGTCCTTAAAGGGTGAAAACCCAAACCAGCCCCCAAACGGCCCCTTAAGAGGCACAAACACCTCGCACCGGACCAAGGTAACTTGTACAAACTGACCGCATAGTCACGGGTCTCCTGGTTTTGAGAATATGACTGTAATTTCAAAATACGTAGATTTGGCTAAAAAACATGCCGTTTGAGGGTGAAAACCCAAACCAGCCCCCTAACGGCCCCCTAAGAGGCACGAAAACCTCGCACGGGACCAGTGTAAGTTGTAAGAACTGACAGCGTCGTCACGTGCCTCTCGGCTTGAGAACATGATGAGAATTTGAAAATGTATCGATTAAGCTGAAAAACAAGCCCTTAATGGGTGATAACCCAAACCAGCAACCAAACGGCCCCGTAAGAGGCACGAAGACCTCGCACGGGAACAATGTAACTTGTTCAAACTGACCGCGTGGTCTTGAGTCTCCCGGTTTGAGAATATGACAACAGTTTCAAAATACGTAGATTAGGCTAAAAAACATGCCGTTTGGGGGTGAAAACCCAAACCATCCCCCAAACGGCCCCTTAAGAGGCTCGAACACCTCGCACGAGACCAATGTAACTTGTACAAACTGACCGCGTAGTCAAGGGTCTCCCGATTTCGAAATATGATGATAATTTCAAAATACGTAGATTAGGCTTAAAAACATGCCTTTTGAGGGTGAAAACCCAAACCAAACCCCAAATGGCCCCGTAAGAGGCATGAACACCTCGCATGGGACCAATGTTAGTTGTAGAAACTGACCGCATAGTCACGGGTCTCCCGATTTGAGAATATAATGATAATTTCAAAATGGGTTTACGCTTAAAAACAAGCCGTTTGTGGGTGAAAACCCAAACCAACCCCCTAACGGCCACCAAAGAGGCACGAACACCTCGCACGGGACCAATGTAAGTTCTACGAACAATAAGCGTAGTCACGTGCCTCTCGGCTTGAGAATATGATGATAATTTGAAAATATATCGATTAAGCTTAAAAACAACCCCTTAAAGGGTGAAAACCCAAATCAGCAGGCACGAACACCCCGCATAGTCACGGGTCTCCCTGTTTTAAGAATATGACAATAGTTTCAAAATACGTAGATTAGGCTAAAAAACATGTCGTTTGGGGGTCAAAACCCAAGCCATCCCCCAAATGGCCCCGAAAGAGGCACAAACACCTCGCACGGGACCAATGTAAGTTGCACAAACTGACAGTGTAGTCACGGGCCTGTCGGTTTGAGAATATAACGATAATTATAAAAAATATCGATTAACCTTAAAAACAAGCCCTTAACGGATGAAAACTAAAACCATCCCCCAAACGGCCTTGTAAGAGACTCGAACACCACGTACTGGACCATGTAACTTGTACAAAGTGATCGCGTTGTCAAGGGGCTCCCGATTTCAGAATTTGATGATAATTCCAAAATACAGTGATTGGCTTTAAAAACAAGCCGTTTGAGGGTGAAAACCCACACCAGCCCCCTAACGGCCCCCTAAGAGGCACGAAAACCTCGCACGGGACCAATGTAAGTTGGACGAACATACGGCGTACTCACGGTCCTCTCGGTTTGAGAATATGACTATAATGTGAAAATATATCGATTATCCTTTAAAAACAAGCCCTTAAAGGGTGAAAACCCAAATAACTCATAAAGGGCACCGTAAGTGGCACGAATCGCTCGTGCGGGACCAATGTAACTTGTAAAAACTGACCGTATAGTCACGGGTCTCCTGGCTTGAGAATCTGATGAAAATTTCAAAATACGTAGATTAGGCTTAAAAACATGCCCTTTGAGGGTGAAAACCCAAACCATCCCCCTAACGGCACCCTCAGAGGCACGAACACCTCGTACGAGATCAATGTAAGTTGTACGAACTTACAACATAGTCACAGGCCTCCCGGTTTGAGAATCTGATGATAATTTCAAAATAAGTAGGCTTGAAAACATGCCGTTTGAGGGTGAAAACGCAAACCATCCCTCTAACGGCACCCAAAGAGGCACGAACACCTCGTACTGGACCAATGTAAGTTGTACGAACTTACAGCATAGTCACGGGCCTTTCGGTTTGAGAATATATCGATTAAGCTTAAAAACAAGCCCTTGAAGGGTGAAAACCCAAACCAACCCCCAAATGGCCCCGTAAGAGGCACGAACACTTCGCCCGAGACCAATGTAATTTGTACAAACTGACCGCGTTGTTACGGGTCTCCCGGTTTGAGAATATGACGATCATTTCAAAATACGTAGATTAGGCTGAAAAACAAGTTGTTTGAGGTTGAATACCCAAACCAGCCACCTAACACCCCCCTAAGAGTCACGAACACCTCGCACGGGACTAATGTAAGTTGTACGAACTGACAGCGTAGTCACGGGACTCTCGATTTGAGAATATGATGAGAATTTGGAAATATATCGATTAAGCTTAAAAACAAGCCCTTAATGGGTGAAAACCCAAACGGCCCTGTAAGAGGCACGAACACCTCGCACGGGACCAAAGTAACTTGTACAAACTGAATGCATAGTCACAGGTCTCTCGGTTTCGGAATATGACGATAATTTCAAAATACGTAGATTAGGATTAAAAACATGTCGTTTGAGTGTGAAAACCAAAGCCAACCCCCGAATGGCCCCGTAAGAGGCACGAACACCTCGTATGGGACCAATGTAACTTTAAGAAACTGACCGCGTAGTCACGGGTCTCCCGATTTGAGAATATGACGATAATTTCAAAATGGGTTTAGGCTTAAAAACAAGCCGTTTGAGGGTGAAAACCCAAACCAGGCCCCTAATGGCCCCCTGAGAGGCACGAACACCTCGCACGGGACCAATGTAAGTTGTACGAACAGACAGCGTCGTCACGTGCCTCTCGGCTTGAGAATATGATGATAATTTGAAAATATATCGATTAAGCTTAAAAACAAGCCCTTAAAGGGTGAAAACCCAAACCAGCACCCACACAGCCCCGTAAGAGGCACGAACACCTCGCACGGGAACAATGTAACTTGTACAAACTGACCGCGTGGTCTCGGGTCTCCCGGTTTGAGAATATGACAATAGTTTCAAAATACGTAGATTAGGCTAAAAAACATGCCGTTTGGGGGTGAAAACACAAACCATCCCCCAAATGGCCCCGTAAGAGGCAAAAACACCTCGCACGGGACCAATGCAAGTTGTACGAACTGTCAGTGTAGTCATGGGCCTGTCGGTTTGAGAATATAACAAAAATTTGAAAATATATCAATTAACCTTAAAAACAAGCCCTTAACGGGTGAAAACTCAAACCATCCCCCAAGCGTCCCTGTAAGAGGCTCGAACACCTCGCACGGGACCATGTAACTTGTATAAACTGATCGCGTAGTCACGGGTCTCACGATTTTAGAATTTGATGATAATTCCAAAATACGTTGATTGGCTTTAAAAACAAGCCGTTTGAGGGTGAAAACCTTGTAATGGGACCAATGTAAGTTGTACGAACATATAGTGTAGTCACGGGCCTCACTTTTTGAGAATATGATGATGATTAGAAAATATATCGATTAAGTTTAAAACCAAGCCCTTATACGGTGAAAACAAAAACCAGCTCCCAAAAATCCCCGTAAGAGACACGAACACCTCGCACGGGACCAATGTAACTTCTACAAACTGACCGCGTAGTCACGGGTCTCCTGGTTTGAGAATATGATGATAATTTCAAAATACGTAGATTAGGCTAAAAAACATGCCGTTTGAGGGTGAAAGCCCAAACCAGCCCCCTAACGCCCCCCTAAGAGGCACGAACACCTCGCACGGGACCAATGCAAGTTGTACGAACAGACAGCGTAGTCACGTGCCTCTCGGCTTGAGAATATGATGATAATTTGAAAATATATCGATTAAACTTAAAAACAACCCCTTAATGGGTGAAAACCCAAACCAGCCCCCAAACGGCCCCGTAAGAGGCACAAACACCTCATACGGGACGAATGTAACTTGTACAAACTGACCACGTAGTCATGGGTCTCGCGGTTTGAGAATATGACGATAATTTCCAAAAACGTAGATTAGACTTAAAAACAAGCCGTTTGACGCCCACGAAGGTCAAAACTAAGGATATTGAGAATTTGGTTTGATCCAGAGCAAGCAACCGGACTAATGGGAGGAGATCCTTTAAAAATTGGATGGCGTGTTTAAATTGGAACATCTCTGACACTTGTTTTTCATAGGCAATTTTTGTGGTGTGGGTTATTGGTTGTTTGCTTCTAGTTTTTTCCCCTTATTTTATTTTAATGTAGTCTTTTGGGGGGATTGTCCCCCAGATTTGTTTTGGAGTAATTCTCCTCGCTGCTTGTAAAGTTTTTCTTTTTTTTTTGGTAACTTTAAATATATTGAAAAGAAAGATATATACAAGGTGAAGAACGCCAAGCCCGGAGGCTAGTAACCAGAAGGTGGGGCATACCCCCCTCCCCAACAAACATCAACATAGGAAATCAAAATAAGCAAAACAATCTCAAAACATCAACAAGTAAATCAAAAGAAATAACATTAGAGGTACAACATGGATTCAGGAATCCCCCATTGGTTGCAGACCATCCAATTAGTGTAGCTTCTGTTAGTGTTCTTCCAAGTACTGATCTTGATCTTCATCATATTATTGATCTCATACATGAGCTGACCAGGAGTCCTAGCCCCTCTGCTGTGCATCCTGCCATTCCTTTCCATCCAAATACAATAGATGGTAGTAGTGAAGGATAGAGTCCTGACTTTGTTGATGAGATTGTTGTTGTTAGCATACTCCACAGCCCACTCTAGCTCTCTCTCCCACGTCCCTATATTCCTGTAGCATTGGTTCCTGCAAAGTACTTCCATCCACACCTCCTTAGAGTAAGGGCAGTCAGCAAATAAGTGCGATAAAGTTTCAGTCCCATTAGTGCATAACATGCAATTACTATTGTCCACAATCCCCCACTCCAATAGTTTATCTTTGGTACTAAGACTTCTTCTGCAGACCAGCCAGGAGATGCAGGAGCATTTAGGTATGTTGGCACGGCTCCAAACCACCCTATTCCATTCCACCTCAGTGTTGTGACTGCAAATAGCCTTATAGGCAGATTGAATGGAGAATAACCCATTTGTAGAAGGAACCCACGTTACCACATCCTCCTGATGAGAAATAACTGGAAGAGCGGCATTCTGGATGTCATTAAGCTCCCACGTAACTGTGGAAGGCCACCTCCAATTCGTTCCTCTAATGAAATCAGCCACCTTGGCATAGGGGTTGCTGGCAGCATCATAAATGATCCTATCCCCAAATAAAGGTTGAAGAGGCCCAAGAGGGTGCCAGTTATCATGCCAAATAAAAGTGTTATTACCATTACCAGTGATAGACTTGATGAGAGGTCTGCTCTCCCTCCTCATTTTCAGAATTTTCCTCCATGTCCATGAGCAATCACTTGGAATGGCAATCGCCCAGAAGCTCCTTCTCTTGATTTTATACATATGACACCATTTCAACCAAAGACTCTCTTTATTATTGCATATATTCCATATATGTTTCATCATAGCAGCCTTATTCCATTCTTCTATACATTTTATCCCCAACCCTCCCTCGGTTTTAGGCTTACAAACCTTACTCCAAGCCACTTTGGCCCCACTATGCTTCAAGTCAGAACCATGCCAGATGAAGTCTCTAATCAGTTGGTCAATATCTTTAATGACACCTTTGGGCATGATGAAAAGACTTGCCCAATAACCTGTATACTGAACAGGATAGAGAGAGCAAGCTGAAGTCTACCAGCATAGCTGAGCATCTTGTTGGTCCAGCTTTTAATTCTCTTGGTAAGTCTGATGATGAGATCCAAGCAGTCCTCCTTCCTAAGTCTCGTGGAGATCAAAGGCACCCCAAAATATTTGAAGGGAGGCTTCTTTAATTGGAACCCAATTTTGTCAGCAAGAGCCTGAGCCTGAAGAACATCCATTCCCCCACAGTAAATATTGCTTTTCTCCATGTTGGGACAAAGCCCAGAGAGAAGAGCAAACTCCTCAATAGTATGATTAATGCAGTCAAGAGTCTGCTCATCCCCCCCACCAAATATCATCAGGTCATCAGCAAAGCAAAGATGGTTAAGACTAATATCCTTACATTTAGGGTGGTAATTGAAGTTCATGATGTTGCAGTTCTGGTCCAGAAGACAGGAAAAACACTCCATAGCCAGAAGAAAAAGATAAGGTGATAGAGGGTCACCTTGTCTAAGGCCTCTAGAGCTTTTAAAGAACCCATGGGATTCCCCATTAAGGCTAATGGAGAGTACCAGGCAATGGTCACACACTCCTTAATCCATCTAATCATGATATGAGGAAATCTGACCTTCTCTAAGACATCAAAAAGGAACTCCCAACTCACAGTGTCATAAGCCTTCATAATGTCCACCTTAATAGCACATCTAGCCATACCATTGCCTCTATGATAGTTCCTCATAATCTCTTGAAGTAGAAGGATATTATCAGCAATGGATCTCCCTCTAACAAAGGCTGCTTGACTCTCACTTATGAGGTGGCCCAAACCAGCCCCCTAAGTGGCTAGAACACCTCGCACGGGACCAATGTAAGCTGTACGAACAGACAGCATAGTCACGGGCCTCTCGGTTTGAGAATATGATGATAATTTGAAAATATATCTATTAAGCTTTTGAACAAGCCCTTAAAGGGTGAAAACACAAACCAGCCCCCAAACGAACCCGTAAGAGGCACGAACACCTCTCATGGGACCAACGTAACTTGTACAAACTGACCGCATAGTCACGGGTCTCCCGGCTTTGAGAATATGACAGTACTTTCAAAATACGTAGATTAGCCTTAAAAACATGTCGTTTGAGGGTGAAAACCCAACTAGCCCGCAAATGAACCCATAAGAAGCACGAACAACTCGCACGGGACCAATGTAAGTTCAACGAACTGAAGGTGTAGTCACTGGCCTCTCGGTTTGAGAATATGACTATAATTTGAAAATATATCGATTACCCTTTAAAAACAAGACCTTAAAGGGTGAAAACCCAAATCACTCATAAACGGCACCGCAAGTGGCACGAACCGCTCGTGCGGGACCAATGTAACTTGTAAAAACTGACCGCATACTCACGGGTCTCCCGGTTTGAGAATTTGATGATAATTTCAAAATACGTATATTAGGCTTAAAAACATGCCGTTTGAGGGTGAAAACCCAAACCATCCCCCAAACGGCACCCTAAGAGGCATGAACACCTCGCACGGGACCAATGTAAGTTGTACGAACTAACAGCGTAGTCACGGGCCTCTCGGTTTGTGAAAATGACCATAATTTGAAAATATATCGATTAAGCTTAAAAACTAACCTTTAAAGGGTGAAAACCCAAAGCAGCCCCCAAACGGCCCCGTAAGAGCCACGAACACCTCGCACGGGACCAATGTATCTTGTACAAACTGACCGCGTAGTCACGGGTGTCCCGAAAAGAGAATTTGACGATAATTTCAAAAAACGTAGATTAGGCTTAAAAACAAGCCGTTTGTGGGCGAAAACCCAAACTAGCCCCCTAACGCCCCCCTAAGAGGCACGAACACCTTGCACAGCACCAATGTAAGTTGTAAGAATGACAGCGTAGTCACGGGCCTCTCGGTTTCAGAATGTGACGATAATTTGAAAATATATCGATTAAGATTAAAAACAAGCCCTTAAAGGGTGAAAACCCAAACCAGCCCCCAAACGGCCCCGTAAGAGGCACGAACACCTCGCACAGGACCAACGTAACTTGTACAAACTGACCGCATAGTCACGGGTCACCCGGTTTTGAGAATATGATAGTAATTTCAAAATACGTAGATTAGCCATAAAAACATGCCGTTTGAGGGTGAAAACCCAAGCTAGCCTGCAAATGAACCCGTAAGAGGCACGAACAACTCGCACGGGACCATGTATGTTCAACGAACTGACAGTGTAGTCACGGGCCTCTCGGTTTGAGAATATGAATATAATTTGAAAATATATCGATTATCCTTTAAAAACGAACCCTTAAAAGGTGAAAACTCAAATCACTCATAAACGGCACCGTAAGTGGCACGAACAGCTCGCTCGGGACCAATGTAACTCGTAAAAACTGACCGCATAGTCACGGGTCTCCCGATTTGAGAATCTGATAATAATTTCTAAATATGTAGATTAGGCTTAAAAACATGCCGTTTGAGGGTGAAAACCCAAACCACCCCACTAACGGCACCCTAAGAGGCACGAACACCTCGTACGGGACCAATGTAAGTTGTACGAACTTATAGCAAAGTCACGGGCCTCTCGGCTTGAGAATATGACGATAATTTGAGAATATATCGATTAAGCTTAAAAACAAGCCCTTGAAGGGTGAAAACCCAAACCAGCCCCCAAACGGCCCCATAAGAGGCACGAACACCTCGCTTGGGACCAATGTAACTTGTACAAACTGACCACGTTGTCACTGGTCTCCCAGTTTTGAGAACTTGTCAAAATACATAGATTAGCCTTAAAAACATGCCATTTGAGGGTGAAAACCCAACTATCCCGCAAATGAACCAGTAAGAAGCACGAACAACTCGCACGGGACCAATGTAAGTTCAACGAACTAAAGGTGTAGTCACGGGCCTCTCGGCTTGAGAATATGATTATAATTTGAAAATATATCGATTACCCTTTAAAAACAAGACTTTTTTTTTTTGGGAAAATTATGTATATTATATCCAGAAACAATCAACGGAACAAATTAGAGGAAAAAAAAAACCTCAAACCTCCTGAGGGGCATACCCCAACTGGAAAACCAAAGAAACAAAGGACAAGGACCAAACACGCCCTAAATCGATCCTACTCCAGAGTACTCTCTGGGATACCCCAGTTCATGCAAGCCATCCAGTTGACGTAGCTTCTTCTCCCCTTCCCCCAAGTCATGACTCTCGCTCTCACCATCTCCTCAATCTCTGTTAATATGGCCCCAATAGTTTTCGTCGTCTTCTTATGGAGTCTATTATTTCTCTCCATCCACAGGTAGTAGCAAGTAGATGAAAAGGAAATGCATTTGATACGGTTATATAACTTAGGCCCCCCATAGTTGGAGATTGCAACTTGCATCTCCCCATCCCAGTCTCTAACCTCCCTATACTCCTGGTTCTTGAACCTCACTTCCTCCCAGACCTCCCTGGCCACCTGGCACTCGTTGAACAGGTGGGAGCAAGTCTCCTCCCCATTGGAGCAGCTGCAGCAAAGGTTGTTATCAGCAGCCCTAAACGGCACCGTAAGTGGCACGAACACCTCGCACGGGACCAGTGTAACTTGTACAAACTGACCGCATAGTCACGGGTCTCCCGGTTTGTGAATATGAAGATGATTTCAAAATACATAGATCAGGCTTAAAAACAAGTCGTTTGAGAGAGAAAACCGAAACCTGCATCCTAACGGCCCCCTAAGAGGCACGAACACTTCGTACGGGACCAATGTAAGTGGTACGAATTTACAGCATAGTCACGGGACTCCCGGTTTGAGAATATGACGAAAATTTGAAAATATATTGAGTAAGATTAAAAACAAGCCCCTTAAAGGGTGAAAACCCAAACCAGCCCCCAAACGGCCCCGTAAAGGGCACGAACACCTCGCACCGGACCAACGTAACTTGTACAAACTGGCCGCATAGTCACGGGTCTCCCAGTTTTGAGAATATGACAGTAATTTCAAAATACGTAGATTAGGCTTAAAAACAAGCCGTTTGAGGGTAAAAACCCAAACCAGCCCCCTAAGAGGCACGAACACCTCGCACGGGACCAGTGTAAGTTGTACGAACTGACAGCGTAGTCATGTGCCTCTCATCTTGAGAATATGATGAGAATTTGAAAATATGTCGATTAAGCTTAAAAACAAGCCCTTAAAGGGTGAAAACCCATACCAGCCCCCAAACGGCCCTGTAAGAGGCACGAACACCTTCACGGGACCAATGTAACTTGTACAAGCTGACCCGATAGTCACGGGTCTCCCAATTTCGAAATTTGACGATAATTTCAAAATACGTAGATTAGGCTTAAAAACATGCCGTTTGACGGTCAAAACCCAAACCAAACCCCAAATGGCCCCGTAAGAGGCACGAACACCTCGCATGGGACCAATGTAAGTTGTAGAAACTGATCGCATAGTCACGGGTCTCCCGATTTGAGAATATGACGATAATTTCAAAATGGGTTTACACTTAAAAACAAGCCGTTTGAGAGTGAAAACCCAAACCAGCCCCCTAACGGCCACCTAAGAGGCACGAACACCTCGCACGGGACCAATGTAAGTCGTACGAACAGACAGCGTAGTCACGTGCCTCTCGGCTTGAGAATATGATGATAATTTGAAAATATATCGATTAAGCTTAAAAACAAGCCCTTAAAGGGTGAAAACCCAAACCAGCACCCACACGACCCCGTAAGAGGCACGAACACCTCGCACGGGAACAATGTGACTTGTACAAACTGACCGCGTGGTCTCGGGTCTCCCGGTTTGAGAATATGACAATAGTTTCAAAATACGTAGATTAGGCTAAAAAAACATGCCGTTTGGTGGTGAAAACACAAACCATCCCCCAAATGGCCCTGTAAGAGGCACAAACACCTCGCACGGGACCAATGTATGTTGTACAAACTGTCAGTGTAGTCATGGGCCTGTCGATTTGAGAATATAACGATAATTTGAAAATATATCAATTAACCTTAAAAACAAGCCCTTAACGGGTGAAAACTCAAACCATCCCCCAAACGTCCCTGTAAGAGGCTCGAACACCTCGCACGGGACCACGTAACTTGTATAAACTGATCGCGTAGTCACGGGTCTCTCGGTTTCAGAATTTGATGATAATTCCAAAATACGTTGATTGGCTTTAAAAACAAGCCGTTTGAGGGTGAAAACCACACCAGCCCCCTAAGAGGCACGAAAACCTCGCACGGGACCAAGGTAAGTTGTACGAACATACAGCGTAGTCACGGGCCTCTCTTTTTGAGAATATGACGATAATTTCAAAAAACGTGGATTAGGATTAAAAAGAAACCGTTTGTGGGCGAATACCCAAACCAGCCCCCTAACGCCCCCTAAGAGGCACGAACACCTTTCACGACACCAATTTAAGTTATACGAATTTACAGCATAGTCACGGGACTCCCGGTTTGAGAATATGTCGAAAATTTGAAAATATATCGATTAAGATTAAAAACAAGCCCTTAAAGGGTGAAAACCCAAACCAGCCCCCAAACGGCCCCGTAAAGGGCACAAACACCTCGCACCGGACCAACGTAACTTGTACAAACTTACTCCATAGTCACGGGTCTCCCAGTTTTGAGAATATGACAGTAATTTCAAAATACGTAGATTAGGCTTAAAAACAAGCCGTTTGAGGGTAAAAACCCAAACCAGCCCCCTAAGAGGCACGAACACCTCGCACGGGACCAGTGTAAGTTGTACGAACTGACAGCGTAGTCATGTGCCTCTCATCTTGAGAATATGATGAGAATTTGAAAATATGTCGATTAAGCTTAAAAACAAGCCCTTAAAGGGTGAAAACCCATACCAGCCCCCAAACGGCCCTGTAAGAGGCACGAACACCTTCACGGGACCAATGTAACTTGTACAAGCTGACCCGATAGTCACGGGTCTCCCAATTTCGAAATTTGACGATAATTTCAAAATACGTAGATTAGGCTTAAAAACATGCCGTTTGACGGTCAAAACCCAAACCAAACCCCAAATGGCCCCGTAAGAGGCACGAACACCTCGCATGGGACCAATGTAAGTTGTAGAAACTGATCGCATAGTCACGGGTCTCCCGATTTGAGAATATGACGATAATTTCAAAATGGGTTTACACTTAAAAACAAGCCGTTTGAGAGTGAAAACCCAAACCAGCCCCCTAACGGCCACCTAAGAGGCACGAACACCTCGCACGGGACCAATGTAAGTCGTACGAACAGACAGCGTAGTCACGTGCCTCTCGGCTTGAGAATATGATGATAATTTGAAAATATATCGATTAAGCTTAAAAACAAGCCCTTAAAGGGTGAAAACCCAAACCAGCACCCACACGACCCCGTAAGAGGCACGAACACCTCGCACGGGAACAATGTGACTTGTACAAACTGACCGCGTGGTCTCGGGTCTCCCGGTTTGAGAATATGACAATAGTTTCAAAATACGTAGATTAGGCTAAAAAAACATGCCGTTTGGTGGTGAAAACACAAACCATCCCCCAAATGGCCCTGTAAGAGGCACAAACACCTCGCACGGGACCAATGTATGTTGTACAAACTGTCAGTGTAGTCATGGGCCTGTCGATTTGAGAATATAACGATAATTTGAAAATATATCAATTAACCTTAAAAACAAGCCCTTAACGGGTGAAAACTCAAACCATCCCCCAAACGTCCCTGTAAGAGGCTCGAACACCTCGCACGGGACCACGTAACTTGTATAAACTGATCGCGTAGTCACGGGTCTCTCGGTTTCAGAATTTGATGATAATTCCAAAATACGTTGATTGGCTTTAAAAACAAGCCGTTTGAGGGTGAAAACCACACCAGCCCCCTAAGAGGCACGAAAACCTCGCACGGGACCAAGGTAAGTTGTACGAACATACAGCGTAGTCACGGGCCTCTCTTTTTGAGAATATGACGATAATTTCAAAAAACGTGGATTAGGATTAAAAAGAAACCGTTTGTGGGCGAATACCCAAACCAGCCCCCTAACGCCCCCTAAGAGGCACGAACACCTTTCACGACACCAATTTAAGTTATACGAATTTACAGCATAGTCACGGGACTCTCGGTTTGAGAATATGTCGAAAATTTGAAAATATATCGATTAAGATTAAAAACAAGCCCTTAAAGGGTGAAAACCCAAACCAGCCCCCAAACGGCCCCGTAAAGGGCACAAACACCTCGCACCGGACCAACGTAACTTGTACAAACTTACTCCATAGTCACGGGTCTCCCAGTTTTGAGAATATGACAGTAATTTCAAAATACGTAGATTAGGCTTAAAAACAAGCCGTTTGAGGGTAAAAACCCAAACCAGCCCCCTAAGAGGCACGAACACCTCGCACGGGACCAGTGTAAGTTGTACGAACTGACAGCGTAGTCATGTGCCTCTCATCTTGAGAATATGATGAGAATTTGAAAATATGTCGATTAAGCTTAAAAACAAGCCCTTAAAGGGTGAAAACCCATACCAGCCCCCAAACGGCCCTGTAAGAGGCACGAACACCTTCACGGGACCAATGTAACTTGTACAAGCTGACCCGATAGTCACGGGTCTCCCAATTTCGATATTTGACGATAATTTCAAAATACGTAGATTAGGCTTAAAAACATGCCGTTTGACGGTCAAAACCCAAACCAAACCCCAAATGGCCCCGTAAGAGGCACGAACACCTCGCATGGGACCAATGTAAGTTGTAGAAACTGATCGCATAGTCACGGGTCTCCCGATTTGAGAATATGACGATAATTTCAAAATGGGTTTACACTTAAAAACAAGCCGTTTGAGAGTGAAAACCCAAACCAGCCCCCTAACGGCCACCTAAGAGGCACGAACACCTCGCACGGGACCAATGTAAGTCGTACGAACAGACAGCGTAGTCACGTGCCTCTCGGCTTGAGAATATGATGATAATTTGAAAATATATCGATTAAGCTTAAAAACAAGCCCTTAAAGGGTGAAAACCCAAACCAGCACCCACACGACCCCGTAAGAGGCACGAACACCTCGCACGGGAACAATGTGACTTGTACAAACTGACCGCGTGGTCTCGGGTCTCCCGGTTTGAGAATATGACAATAGTTTCAAAATACGTAGATTAGGCTAAAAAAACATGCCGTTTGGTGGTGAAAACACAAACCATCCCCCAAATGGCCCTGTAAGAGGCACAAACACCTCGCACGGGACCAATGTATGTTGTACAAACTGTCAGTGTAGTCATGGGCCTGTCGATTTGAGAATATAACGATAATTTGAAAATATATCAATTAACCTTAAAAACAAGCCCTTAACGGGTGAAAACTCAAACCATCCCCCAAACGTCCCTGTAAGAGGCTCGAACACCTCGCACGGGACCACGTAACTTGTATAAACTGATCGCGTAGTCACGGGTCTCTCGGTTTCAGAATTTGATGATAATTCCAAAATACGTTGATTGGCTTTAAAAACAAGCCGTTTGAGGGTGAAAACCACACCAGCCCCCTAAGAGGCACGAAAACCTCGCACGGGACCAAGGTAAGTTGTACGAACATACAGCGTAGTCACGGGCCTCTCTTTTTGAGAATATGACGATAATTTCAAAAAACGTGGATTAGGATTAAAAAGAAACCGTTTGTGGGCGAATACCCAAACCAGCCCCCTAACGCCCCCTAAGAGGCACGAACACCTTTCACGACACCAATTTAAGTTATACGAATTTACAGCATAGTCACGGGACTCTCGGTTTGAGAATATGTCGAAAATTTGAAAATATATCGATTAAGATTAAAAACAAGCCCTTAAAGGGTGAAAACCCAAACCAGCCCCCAAACGGCCCCGTAAAGGGCACAAACACCTCGCACCGGACCAACGTAACTTGTACAAACTTACTCCATAGTCACGGGTCTCCCAGTTTTGAGAATATGACAGTAATTTCAAAATACGTAGATTAGGCTTAAAAACAAGCCGTTTGAGGGTAAAAACCCAAACCAGCCCCCTAAGAGGCACGAACACCTCGCACGGGACCAGTGTAAGTTGTACGAACTGACAGCGTAGTCATGTGCCTCTCATCTTGAGAATATGATGAGAATTTGAAAATATGTCGATTAAGCTTAAAAACAAGCCCTTAAAGGGTGAAAACCCATACCAGCCCCCAAACGGCCCCGTAAGAGGCACGAACACCTTCACGGGACCAATGTAACTTGTACAAGCTGACCCGATAGTCACGGGTCTCCCAATTTCGATATTTGACGATAATTTCAAAATACGTAGATTAGGCTTAAAAACATGCCGTTTGACGGTCAAAACCCAAACCAAACCCCAAATGGCCCCGTAAGAGGCACGAACACCTCGCATGGGACCAATGTAAGTTGTAGAAACTGATCGCATAGTCACGGGTCTCCCGATTTGAGAATATGACGATAATTTCAAAATGGGTTTACACTTAAAAACAAGCCGTTTGAGAGTGAAAACCCAAACCAGCCCCCTAACGGCCACCTAAGAGGCACGAACACCTCGCACGGGACCAATGTAAGTCGTACGAACAGACAGCGTAGTCACGTGCCTCTCGGCTTGAGAATATGATGATAATTTGAAAATATATCGATTAAGCTTAAAAACAAGCCCTTAAAGGGTGAAAACCCAAACCAGCACCCACACGACCCCGTAAGAGGCACGAACACCTCGCACGGGAACAATGTGACTTGTACAAACTGACCGCGTGGTCTCGGGTCTCCCGGTTTGAGAATATGACAATAGTTTCAAAATACGTAGATTAGGCTAAAAAAACATGCCGTTTGGTGGTGAAAACACAAACCATCCCCCAAATGGCCCTGTAAGAGGCACAAACACCTCGCACGGGACCAATGTATGTTGTACAAACTGTCAGTGTAGTCATGGGCCTGTCGATTTGAGAATATAACGATAATTTGAAAATATATCAATTAACCTTAAAAACAAGCCCTTAACGGGTGAAAACTCAAACCATCCCCCAAACGTCCCTGTAAGAGGCTCGAACACCTCGCACGGGACCACGTAACTTGTATAAACTGATCGCGTAGTCACGGGTCTCTCGGTTTCAGAATTTGATGATAATTCCAAAATACGTTGATTGGCTTTAAAAACAAGCCGTTTGAGGGTGAAAACCACACCAGCCCCCTAAGAGGCACGAAAACCTCGCACGGGACCAAGGTAAGTTGTACGAACATACAGCGTAGTCACGGGCCTCTCTTTTTGAGAATATGACGATAATTTCAAAAAACGTGGATTAGGATTAAAAAGAAACCGTTTGTGGGCGAATACCCAAACCAGCCCCCTAACGCCCCCTAAGAGGCACGAACACCTTTCACGACACCAATTTAAGTTATACGAATTTACAGCATAGTCACGGGACTCCCGGTTTGAGAATATGTCGAAAATTTGAAAATATATCGATTAAGATTAAAAACAAGCCCTTAAAGGGTGAAAACCCAAACCAGCCCCCAAACGGCCCTGTAAAGGGCACAAACACCTCGCACCGGACCAACGTAACTTGTACAAACTTACTCCATAGTCACGGGTCTCCCAGTTTTGAGAATATGACAGTAATTTCAAAATACGTAGATTAGGCTTAAAAACAAGCCGTTTGAGGGTAAAAACCCAAACCACCCCCTAAGAGGCACGAACACCTCGCACGGGACCAGTGTAAGTTGTACGAACTGACAGCGTAGTCACGTGCCTCTCATCTTGAGAATATGATGAGAATTTGAAAATATGTCGATTAAGCTTAAAAACAAGCCCCTAAAGGGTGAAAACACAAACGGCCCCGTAAGAGGCACGAACACCTCGCACGGGACCAATGTAACTTGTACAAACTGACCGCATAGTCACGGGTCTTCCGGTTTGAGAATATGATGGTTATTTCAAAATACGTAGATTAGGATATAAAAACATGCCATTTGAGGGTGAAAACCCAAACCAGCCCCCAAATGGCCCCATAAGAGGCACGAACACCTAGCACCGGACCAATGTAAGTTGTACGAACTGACAGTGTAATCACGGGCCTCTCGGTTTGAGAATATGACGATAATTTGAAAATATATCGATTAACCTTAAAAACAAGCCCTTAAAGGGTGAAAACCCAAACCACCCCCAAACGGCACCGTAAGTGGCACGAACACTTCGTAAGTGACCAGTGTAACTTGTACACACTGATCGCGTAGTCACGGGTCTCCCGGTTTGAGAATATGAAGATAATTTCTAAATACATAGATTAGGCTTAAAAACAAGTCGTTTGAGAAAGAAAATCGAAACCTGCACCCTAACGGCCCCTAAGAGGCACAAACACTTCGTACGGGACCAATGTAAGTGGTACGAACCTACAGCATAGTCACGGGACTCCCGGTTTGAGAATCTGACGATAATTTCAAAATATACCGATTAAGATTAAAAACAAGCCCTTAAAGGGTGAAAACCCAAACCAGTCCCCAAACGGTCCCGTAAGAGGCACGAACACTTCGCACCGGACAAACGTAACTTGTACAAACTGACCCCATAGTCACGGGTCTCCCAGTTTTGAGAATATGACAGTAATTTCAAAATACGTAGATTAGGCTTAAAAACATGTCGTTTGAGCATGATAACCCAAACCAGCCCCCTAACGGCCACTCGCACGGGACCAATGTAAGTTGTACGAACTGACAGAGTAGTTACGTGCCTCTGGGCTTGAGAATATGATGAGAATTTGAAAATATATCGATTAAGCTTAAAAACAAGCCCTTAAAGGGTGAAAACCCAAACCAGCACCCACACGGCCTCGTAAGAGGCACGAACACCTCGCACGGGAACAATGTATCTTGTACAAACTGACCTCGTGGTCTCAAGTCTCCCGGTTTGAGAATATGACAATAGTTTTAAAATACGTAGATTAGGCTAAAAAACATGTCGTTTGGGGGTGAAAACCCAAACCATCCCCTAAATGGCCCCGTAGAGGTACAAACACCTCGCACGGGACCAATGTAAGTTGTACAAACTGACAGTGTAGTCACGGGCCTGTCTGTTTGAGAATATGACGATAATTTGAAAATATATCGATTAACCTTAAAAACAAGCCCTTAACGGGTGAAAACTCAAGCCATTCCCCAAACGGCCCCGTAAGAGGCTCGAACACCTCGCACGGGACCAATGTAACTTGTACAAACTGACCGCGTAGTCAAGGGTCTCCCGGTTTCAGAATTTGATATTAATTTCAAAGTACGTAGATTAGCTTTAAAAACAAGCCGTTTGAGGGTGAAAACCCACACCAGCCCCCTAACGGCCCCTTAAGCGGCATGAACACCTCGCAAGGAACCAATGTAAGGATTACGAACTGACAGCGTAGTCACGGGCCTCTCAGTTTGAGAATATGATGATAATTTGAAAATATATTGATTAAGCTTAAAACCAAGCCCTTAAAGGGTGAAAACCCACACTAGCAACAAAAAACCCCCTTAAGAGGCACGAACACCTCGCTCGGGATCAATGTAACTTGTACAAACTGACCGCGTTGTTACGGGTCTCCCGGTTTGAGAATATGACGATAATTTAAATATACGTAGATTAGGCTAAAAAAATGTCGTTTGAGGGTGAAAGCCCAAACCAGAGCCCCATAACGCCCCCCTAAGAGGCACGAACACCTCGCACGGGACCAATGTAAGTTGTACGAACAGACAACGTAGTCACGTGCCTCCCGGCTTGAGAATATGCTGATAATTTGAAAATATATCGATTAAGCTTAAAAGCAACCCCTTAAAGGGTGAAAACCCAAACGGCCCGTAAGAGACACGAACTCCTCATACGGGACCAATGTAACTTTGTACAAACTGACCACGGGTCTCGCGGTTTGAGAATATGACGATAATTTCAAAAAACGTAGATTAGGCTTAAAAACAAGCCGTTCGTGGGCGAATACCCAAACCAGCCCCCTAACGCCCCCCTAAGAGGCACGAACACCTTGCACGGCACCAATTTAAGTTGTACGAATGACAGCGTAGTCACGGGGCTCTCGATTTCATAATATGACGATAGTTTGAAAATATATCGATTAAGATTAAAAACAAGCCCTTAAAGGGTGAAAACCCAAACCAGCCCCCAAACGGCCCCGTAAGAGGGACGAACACCTCGCACAGGACCAACGTAACTTGTACAAATTGACCGCGTAGTGATGGGTGTCCCGATCTGAGAATATGACGATAATTTCAAAATACGTAGATTAGGTTTAAAAACAAGTCGTTTGAGGGTGAATACCCAAACAATCCACCTAACGCCCCCCTAAGAAGCACGAATACCTCGCACGAGACCAATGTAAGTTGTGCAAACTGACAGTGTAGTCACGGGCCTCTCGGTTTGAGAATATGACGATAATTCGAAAATATATCGATTAACCTTAAAAACTAGCCCTTAAAGGGTGAAAACCCAAACCAGCAACCAAACGGCCCCCCGTAAGAGGCACGAACACCTCGCACGGGACCAATGTAACTTGTACAAACTGACCGCATAGTCACGGGTCTTTCGGTTTGAGGATATGACGATTATTTCAAAATACATAGATTAGGCTATAAAAACATGCCATTTGAGGGTGAAAACCCAAACCAGCCCCCAAATGGCCCCGTAAGAGGCACGAACACCTAGCACCGGACCAATGTAAGTTGTGCGAACTGATAGTGTAATCACGGGCCTCTCGGTTTGAGAATATGACGATAATTTGAAAATATATCGATTAACCTTAAAAACAAGCCCTTAAAGGGTGAAAATCCAAACCACCCCCAAACGGCACCGCAAGTGGCACGAACACTTCGTACGGGACCAGTGTAACTTGTACAAACTGACCGCGTAATCACGGATCTCCCGGTTTGAGAATATGAAGATGATTTTAAAATACATAGATTAGGCTTAAAAACAAGTCGTTTGAGAGAGAAAATCGAAACCTGCACCCTAACGGCCCCTAAGAGGCACGAGCACGTCGTACGGGACCAAAGTAAGTTGTACGAACTTAAAGCATAGTCACGGGGCTCCCGGTTTAAGAATATGATGATAATTTGAAAATATATCGATTAAGCTTAAAAACAAGCCCTTAAAGGGTGAAAACCCAAACCAGCCCCCGAACGACCCCGTAAGAGGCACGAACACCTCGCACAGGACCAACGTAACTTGCACAAACTTACCGCATACTCACGGGTCTCCCGGTTTTGAGAATATGACAGTAATTTCAAAATACGTAGATTAGGCTTAAAAACATGCCGTTTGAGGGTGATAACCCAAACCAGCCCCCTAACGGCCCCCTAAGAGGCACGAACACCTCGCACGGGACCAATGTAAGTTGTCCGAACTGACAGCATAGTCACGTGGCTCTGGGCTTGAGAATATGATGAGAATTTGAAAATATATCGATTAAGCTTAAAAATAAGCCCTTAAAGGGTGAAAACCCAAACCAGCACCCACATGGCCTCGTAAGAGGCACGAACACCTCGCACGGGAACAATGTAACTTGTACAAACTGACCGCGTGGTCTCAAGTCTCCCGGTTTGAGAATATGACAATAGTTTCAAAATACGTAGAATAGGCTAAAAAACATGCCGTTTGGGGGTGAAAACCCAAACCATCCCCTAAATGGCCCCGTAAGAGGCACAAACAACTCGCACGGGACCAATGTAAGTTGTACAAACTGACAGTGTAGTCACGGGCCTGTCTGTTTGAGAATATAACGATAATTTGAAAATATATCGATTAACCTTAAAAACAAGCCCTTAACGGGTGAAAACTCAAGCCATCCCCCCAACGGCCCCCTAAGAGGCTCGAACACCTCGCACGGGACCAATGTAACTTGTACAAACTGACCGCGTAGTCAAGGGTCTCCCGGTTTTAGAATTTGATATTAATTTCAAAGTATGCAGATTAGCTTTAAAACAAGTCGTTTGAGGGTGAAAACCCACACCAGCCCCCTAACGGCCCCTTAAGTGGCATGAACACCTCGCAAGGAACCAATGTAAGGATTACGAACTGACAGCGTAGTCACGGGCCTCTCAGTTTGAGAATATGATGATAATTTGAAAATATATCGATTAAGCTTAAAACCAAGCCCTTAAAGGGTGAAAACCCAAACTAGCAACCAAAAACCCCCGTAAGAGGCACGAACACCTCGCTCGGGATCAATGTAACTTGTACAAACTGACCGCGTTGTTACGGGTCTCCCGGTTTGAGAATATGACGATAATTTAAATATACGTTGATTAGGCTAAACAACATGCCGTTTGAGGGTGAAAGCCCCCCTAAGAGGCACGAACACCTCGCACGGGACCAATGTAAGTTGTACGAACAGACAGCGTAGTCACGTGCCTCCCGGCTTGAGAATATGATGATAATTTGAAAATATATCGATTAAGCTTAAAAACAACCCCTTAAAGGGTGAAAACCCAAACGGCCCAGTAAGAGGCACGAACACCTCATACGGGACCAATGTAACTTTGTACAAATTGACCACGTAGTCACGGGTCTCGCGGTTTGAGAATATGACGATAATTTCAAAAAACGTATATTAGGCTTAAAAACAAGCCGTTTGTGGTCGAATACCAAAACCAGCCCCCTAACGCCCCCTAAGAGGCACGAACACCTTGCACGGCACCAAATTAAGTTGTACGAATGACAGCGTAGTCACGGGGCTCTCGATTTCATAATATGACGATAATTTGAAAATATATCGATAAAGATTAAAAACAAGCCCTTAAAGGGAGAAAACCCAAACCAGCCCCCAAACGGCCCCGTAAGAGGGACGAACACCTCTTACAGGACCAACGTAACTTGTACATATTGACCGTGTAGTGATGGGTGTCCCGATCTGAGAATATGACGATAATTTCAAAATACGTAGATTAGGTTTAAAAACAAGTCGTTTGAGGGTGAATACCCAAACAATCCACCTAACGCCCCCCTAAGAAGCACGAACACCTCGCACGGGACCAATGTAAGTTGTGCAAACTGACAGTGTAGTCACGGGCCTCTCGGTTTGAGAATATGACGATAATTTGAAAATATATCGATTAACCTTAAAAACTAGCCCTTGATGGGTGAAAACCCCGTATGAGGCACGAACACCTCGCACGGGTTTTTTCTAGTTTAGGTTTTGTTTGGTTCCGACCTGGTTGGCCTGTTTTCCAGTCATACCGTAGGGTTTTTTCTTGTTCTGTGAGGGGTTTCTTCCTCTGTATATCTTTTGGTCTTTTTTATATACAATTAAATTCCTAAAAAAAAAAAACACCTCGCACGGGAACAATTTAATTGTACAAACTGACCGCGTGGTCTCGGGTCTCCCGGCTTGAGAATATGACAATAGATTCAAAATACGTAGATTAGGCTAAAAAACATGCCGTTTGGTGGTGAAAACGCAAACCATCCCCCAAATGGCCCCGTAAGAGGCAAAAACACCTCGCACGGGACCAATGTAAGTTGTACAAACTATCAGTGTAGTCATGGGCCTGTCGATTTGAGAATATAACGATAATTTGAAAATATATCGATTAACCTTAAAAACAAGCCCTTAAAGGGTGAAAACCCAAACCACCCCAAACGGCACCGTAACTGGCACGAACACCTCGCACGGGACCAGTGTAACTTGTACAAACTGACCGCGTAGTCACGGGTCTCCTGGTTAGTGAATATGAAGATAATTTCAAAATACATAGATCAGGCTTAAAAACAACTCATTTCAAAGAGAAAACCGAAACCTGCATCCTAACGGACCCCTAAGAAGCACGAACACTTCGTACGGTACCAATGTAAGTGGTACGAACTTACAGCATAGTCACGGGACTCCCGGTTTGAGAATATGACGAAAATTTGAGAATATATCGATTAAGATTAAAAACAAGCCCCTTAAAGGGTGAAAACCCAAACCAGCCCCCAAACGGCCTCGTAAAGGGCACGAACACCTCGCACCGGACCAACGTAACTTGTACTAACTGACCGCATAGTCACGAGTCTCCCGGTTTTGAGAATATGACTGTAATTTCAAAATACGTAGATTAGGCTTAAAAACAAGCCGTTTGAGGGTAAAAACCCAAACCAGCCCCCTAAGAGGCACGAACACGTCGCATGGGACCAGTGTAAGTTGTACGAACTGACAGCATAGTCACGTGCCTTTCAGCTTGAGAATATGATGATAATTTGAAAATATATCGATTAAGCTTAAAAACAAGCCCTTAAAGGGTGAAAACCCAAACCAGCCCCCAAACGGCCCTGTAAGAGGCACGAACACATTGCACGGGACCAATTTAACTTGTACAAGCTGACCCGATAGTCATGGGTCTCCCGGTTTTGGAATATGACGATAATTTCAAAATACGTAGATTTGGCTTAAAAATATGCCGCTTGAGGGTCAAAACCCAAACCAAACCCCAAATGGCCCCGTAAGAGGCACGAACACCTCGCATGGGACCAATGTAAGTTGTTGAAACTGATCGCATAGTCACGGGTCTCCCGATTTGAGAATATGACGATAATTTCAAAATGGGTTTACACTTAAAAACATGCCGTTTGAGGGTGAAAACCCAAACCAGCCCCCTAACGGCCACCTAAGAGGCACGAACACCTCGCACGGGACCAATGTAAGTGGTACGAACAGACAGCGTAGTCACGCGCCTATCGGCTTGAGAATATGATGATAATTTGAAAATATATCGATTAAGCTTAAAAACAATCCCTTAAAGGGTGAAAACCCAAACCAGCACCCACACGGCCCCATAAGAGGCACGAACACCTTGCACGGGAACAATGTAACTTGTACAAACTGACCGCGTGGTCTCAGGTCTCCCGGTTTGAGAATATGACAATAGTTTCAAAATATGTAGATTAGGCTAAAAAACATGCCGTTTGGTGGTGAAAACACAAACCATCCCCCAAATGGCCCCGTAAGAGGCACAAACACCTCGCACGGGACCAATGTAAGTTGTACAAACTGTTAGTGTAGTCATGGGCCTATGTATTTGAGAATACAACGATAATTTGAAAATATATCAATTAACCTTAAAAACAAGCCCTTAACGGGTGAAAACTCAAACCATCCCCCAAACGTCCCTGTAAGAGGCTCGAACACCTCGCACGGGACCATGTAACGTGTATAAACTGATTGTGTATTCACGGGTCTCTCAGTTTCAGAATTTGATGATAATCCAAAATACGTTGATTGGCTTAAAAAACAAGCCGTTTGAGAGTGAAAACCACACCAGCCCCCTAAGAGGCACGAAAACCTCGCACGGGACCAATGTAAGTTATAGGAACATACAGCGTAGTCACGGGCCTCTCTTTTAAAGAACACGACGAAAATTTCAAAAAACGTGGATTAGGCTTAAAAACAAACTGTTTGTGGGCGAATACCCAAACTAGCCCCTAACGGCCCCCTAAGAGGCCCGAAAACCTCGCACGGGACCAATGTAAGTTGTACGAACATACAGCGTAGTCACGGGCCTCTCTTTTTGAGAATATGACGATAATTTCAAAAAACGTGGATTAGGCTTAAAAACAAACCGTTTGTGGGCGAATACCCAAACCAGCCCCCTAACTCCCCCCTAAGATGCACGAACACCTTGCACGACACCGATTTAAGTTATACCAATGACAGCGTAATCACGGGGCTCTCGATTTCAAAATATGACGATAACTTGAAAATATATCGATTAAGATTAAAAATAAGCCTTTAAAGGGTGAAAACCCGAACCTAGATCCAAACGTCCCCGTAAGAGGCACGAACACCTCGCACAGGACCAACATAATTTGTACATACTGACCGCATAGTCACGGGTCTCCCTGTTTTGAGAATATGACAGTAATTTCAAAATACGTAGATTAGGCTTAAAAACATGTCGTTCGAGGGTGAAAACCCAAACTAGCCCGCAAATGAACCCGTAAGAGGCACGAACAACTCGCAAGGGACCAATGTAAGTTCAACGAACTGACGGTGTAGTCACGGGCCTCTCGGTTTGAGAATATGACTACAATTTGAAAATATATCGATTATCCTTTAAAAACAAGCCCTTAAAGGGGGAAAACCCAAATCACTCATAAACGGCACCGTAAGTGGCACGAATCGCTCGCACGGGACCAATGTAAC
Source organism: Sambucus nigra (assembly GCA_949130495.1). NCBI lineage: Eukaryota > Viridiplantae > Streptophyta > Magnoliopsida > Dipsacales > Adoxaceae > Sambucus > Sambucus nigra. Next base: position 404,853,570 of record OX422211.1, read on the forward strand.
TTGTAAAAACATACCGCATAGTCACGGGTCTCCCGGTTTGAGAATCTGATGATAATTTCAAAATACGTATATTAGGCTTGAAAACATGTCATTTGAGGGTGAAAACCCAAACCATCCCCCTAACGGCACCCTAAGAGGCACGAACACCTCGCACGGGACCAATGTAAGTTGTACGAACTAACAGCGTAGTCACGGGCCTCTCGGTTTGTGAATATGACCATAATTTGAAAATATATCGATTAAGCTATTAAACTAGCCCTTAAAGGGTGAAAACCCAAAGAAGCCCCCAAACGGCCCCGTAAGAGGCACGAACACCTCGCACGGGATCAATGTAAGTTGTACGAACTGACAGTGTCGTCACGGGCCTCTCGGTTTGAGAATATGACGATAATTTGAAAATATATCGATTAACCTTAAAAACTAGCCCTTAAATGGTGAAAACCCAAACCAGCAACCAAACGGCCCGTAAGAGGCACGAACACCTCGCACGGGACCAATGTAAGTTGTGCGAACTGACAGTGTAATCACGGGCCTCTCGGTTTGCAATTTTGACGATAATTTGAAAATATATCGATTAACCTTAAAAACAAGCCCTTAAAGGGTGAAAACCCAAACCAGCCCCAAACGGCACCGTAAGTGGCACGAACACCTCGCACGGGACCAGTGTAACTTGTACAAACTGACCGCATAGTCACGGGTCTCCCGGTTTGTGAATATGAAGATAATTTCAAAATACATAGATCAGGCTTAAAAACAAGTCGTTTGAGAGAGAAAACCGAAACCTGCATCCTAACGGCCCCCTAAGAGGCACGAACACTTCGTACGGGACCAATGTAAGTGGTACGAATTTACAGCATAGTCACGGGACTCCCGGTTTGAGAATATGACGAAAATTTGAAAATATATCGATTAAGATTAAAAACAAGCCCCTTAAAGGGTGAAAACCCAAACCAGCCCCCAAACGGCCCCGTAAAGGGCACGAACACCTCGCATCGGACCAACGTAACTTGTACAAACTGACCGCATAGTCACGGGTCTCCCGATTTTGAGAATATGACAGTAATTTCAAAATACGTAGATTAGGCTTAAAAACAAGCCGTTTGAGGGTAAAAACCCAAACCAGCCCCCTAAGAGGCACGAACACCTCGCACGGGACCAGTGTAAGTTGTACGAACTGACAGCGTAGTCATGTGCCTCTCATCTTGAGAATATGATGAGAATTTGAAAATATGTCGATTAAGCTTAAAAACAAGCCCTTAAAGGGTGAAAACCCAAACCAGCCCATAAACGGCCCTGTAAGAGGCACGAACACCTTCACGGGACCAATGTAACTTGTACAAGCTGACCCGATAGTCACGGGTCTCCCAATTTCGAAATTTGACGATAATTTCAAAATACGTAGATTAGGCTTAAAAACATGTCGTTTGACGGTCAAAACCCAAACCAAACCCCAAATGGCCCCGTAAGAGGCACGAACACCTCGCATGGGACCAATGTAAGTTGTAGAAACTGATCGCATAGTCACGGGTCTCCCGATTTGAGAATATGACGATTATTTCAAAATGGGTTTACACTTAAAAACAAGCCGTTTGAGAGTGAAAACCCAAACCAGCCCCCTAACGGCCACCTAAGAGGCACGAACACCTCGCACGGGACCAATGTAAGTCGTACGAACAGACAGCGTAGTCACGTGCCTCTCGGCTTGAGAATATGTGTGACACCCCGACTAATTAAACACCGGGTAGCTACTCCTTTATAAAATTAATTCAAAATGCCAAGTTGGCTCAGTTAATAGCATCACTGTCGAAAACGTTTTATTATTACTAACCGCCTAGTATTTAAAAAGTAAGTTCCAAATTTTATTAAATTTGATTAACATGCCACAAGAGTAATGAATAACTAAATAACACCATTCACCATACTGAAGTAAAATGAATAACCATCACATTAAGTAAATAAAACCTGGAGGTAAAACTCCTCAAAACAAATCCCACAACTGATAAGTAAACTGAAATAAATAATTAAAACTGAATACTGAGCAATACATGCTAGAGTCTGAAAACTGAAATGTAAAAGAGGTCTCTAAAGAAATGGGCAACATGCCCTACAACTGATAGATAGTGACTCTGGAATCCAAAAGATGGAAGCGTCTATGAGAAAATCCCTGTAGCTTCCACAACCAGCTACAGCACGTCACCTGAATGAGAATCCTATGCTTGATGTCCTTGTGGCTGGGCACCTAAAATGGTTTTACAAGAAAATATATTTGAAAGCAAATGGGTCAGAGCCCGAAAGTGTTATATTTTAAAAACCTGCAAGTGCTTTAAAAACATTTAAAACATTAAATGTAAAGTACATGTTAGGACGTGCACTCACATTATATTCTCACCTCTCGTCTAACTGTGCACTCCTAACGCAAGTACCCATCTATAACTACCCATACTACTAGCTAACTGACAATATAACTAGCTAGACTACCAAAGGTTCTACCCATTTACTCGGTTCCATATAACATAACAACTCTCGTAATTAAATAGAGGTTTAATGTGAACACAGTTACTAAATATGCCAATGATATAACTATCAGTTAACTCATTATATAACTCGAAACAATACCGTAATATTTTTACAACATTAACATGAGGATTTCCATTAATTTAATGTATATTATTCACCACATAAATATACGATACAAGCACCCCGCAATCTAAGCGGTAGTGCACACATACTCTGCTATCCATCCCGGTACATCACGTACATAAGGATTACATATTCCGAATCTCTCAGGAATAGTTTACCGATAACAACATCACAAATAATGGAGGCGAACACAGTCACCATCACATGGGTCACGCACATACCTACGCTCCCATGGTCAGCGGACTTATTAATATCACAATAAGTCTTTCAATGACCTATGTTCATCAAGGTACCAGTCTATATCCCCCCCGTAGGCACACAAGGATTAGAGGGTCCTAAGCGAACGAAACCTCCCGTGATAGCAAGTATGGTAGGTATGTCATAAAAACAATCCATATACTAATACTAAGTAAACACACATCTTAGTAATACCGTATTTTAATCGTAGTACATATCGCAATCTTGTACTAACTAATTATCACAACCTATTTTATTCCGGTTCATAATTATACGCGCTATAATTCATCCTCACATCGTAGTAGTCACTCACGTCTCAACCCAAATGATTCATTGAATATAACTCTCGTATATGATTTACTCATCCCAACAACCCGAAAGTCCCAAATAAGTCACTATATCATCAAAGGGATGCTAACTCTACCCTTGAACCATCTCCCGAAACTCCAAAAGTCAAAACAGTCCAAAAAGGGTCAAACTGTCAACTCGTTAGAAGTCTCGTTCGAACGAGGCTTCGAACGAGTTTGGACTGTCAGGTCGTTAGAAGTCTCGTTCGAACGAGGCTGTTCGAACGAGATCCCAGTTCGTTCGAACGAACTGACCCTTCTAACGATATCTCGTTCGAACGAGATATCGAACGAAAATCCTACTCGTTAATAACGACTGGTCAACTCGTTAGAAGCTCGTTCGAACGAGCTCGTTCGAACGACCTGGGGGCTGCTTCTAAAGAGGCAGTTTCGGCCCAGAATTTCCCAAAAATCGTTTTTCACCATTTTTACTCCTCAAACCTCTTCTAAAGTTCGTTCCCACAATATATTGAGTTCTCTAATCATCCTCAAACATGTTAAGGGGCTATACTAACATCATTAAAGGGTTTGATATCATCTAAACATCATTAAATCACAATTTATACTTTAATTCCCAATTTTCTTCAAGAACATAAACCCTAACTTTTTCTCATCATAAATTCCCAGATTTTAATTCGTTTATGCATCACCTAGATATGAAATCTCCGAAATTTAATCTTCCAACAATGTTTCTACATGCAAACCTATCCCAACATTCAATAATAACTTCAAATTTCATGGGTTTTCTTTTAATCTTTCAAGAACAGTTAAGATTCTTCAATTTCTAACATGGAAAAGACATTCTCAGTAATTAAATGGAAATAAAGTCACTTGCCTTGGTTTGATTTCTGAATTTGGTGTGGATTCGGTGTAGAATTTCTGCAGAATCTCTCTCTCTCTCTCCTTCTCCAAGCTTTCTTCTCCAAAAGGCTATGGTGGCTAGGGTTTGCTTTGGGGAAACTTATGAAACCTAATTTCAATAAACCTCCGTAGCTTGTTGGGTTAATAAGGGTTGGTTGGGGTCAATCCTTATCAGATTACAACTCTCAATTTTCGTCACTTTTAATTACCCAAAAATACCAAATTACTAAAATACCCTTTAAGTTACCGGTACGGTCTAAAATTACCCCGGGACCCAAACTATACCCCCGGCTAGTGTTTTCTGACTATCTCGACCCTTCCGGAGGCGTTGGCGCGCTCAAAACGACCATACGGATTATCGATTTTAAATTTACTTTTAATATCAAAATATAATACCGTGACGCGGCGGTCCCACGCGTCTCAACAAAATTTCTAAAATGCCGTATATAAATCTCACAACAAATTTTATAATACCAAGTTCATATATAATCATATATGCACATAATCAAATACTAACTCGTATCACATTAGTATTTATAACCCGGATTAATTTCCAATTAATACGCATTTAATTAATTAATCCCCAAAAATAAATATAGACAAAAGTACGGGGTATTACAATATGATGATAATTTGAAAATATATCGATTAAGCTTAAAAACAAGCCCTTAAAGGGTGAAAACCCAAACCAGCACCCACACGACCCCGTAAGAGGCACGAACACCTCGCACGGGAACAATGTAACTTGTACAAACTGACCGCGTCGTCTCGGGTCTCCCGGTTTGAGAATATGACAATAGTTTCAAAATACGTAGATTAGGCTAAAAAAACATGCCGTTTGGTGGTGAAAACACAAACCATCCCCCAAATGGCCCCGTAAGAGGCACAAATACCTCGCACGGGACCAATGTATGTTGTACAAACTGTCAGTGTAGTCATGGGCCTGTCGATTTGAGAATATAACGATAATTTGAAAATATATCAATTAACCTTAAAAACAAGCCCTTAACGGGTGAAAACTCAAACCATCCCCCAAACGTCCCTGTAAGAGGCTCAAACACCTCGCACGGGACCATGTAACTTGTATAAACTGATCGCATAGTCACGGGTCTCTCGGTTTCAGAATTTGATGATAATTCCAAAATACGTTGATTGGCTTTAAAAACAAGCCGTTTGAGGGTGAAAACCACATCAGACCCCTAAGAGGCACGAAAACCTCGCACGGGACCAAGGTAAGTTGTACGAACATACAGCGTAGTCACGGGCCTCTCTTTTTGAGAATATGACGATAATTTCAAAAAACGTGGATTAGGATTAAAAAGAAACCGTTTGTGGGCGAATACCCAAACCCGCCCCCTAACGGCCCCCTAAGAGGCACGAACACCTTGCACGACACCAATTTAAGTTATACGAATTTACAGCATAGTCACGGGACTCCCGGTTTGAGAATATGACGAAAATTTGAAAATATATCGATTAAGGTTAAAAACAAGCCCTTAAAGGGTGAAAACCCAAACCAGCCCCCAAACGGCCCCGTAAAGGGCACAAACACCTCGCACCGGACCAACGTAACTTGTACAAACTTACTCCATAGTCACGGGTCTCCCAGTTTTGAGAATATGACAGTAATTTCAAAATACGTAGATTAGGCTTAAAAACAAGCCGTTTGAGGGTAAAAACCCAAACCAGCCCCCTAAGAGGCACGAACACCTCGCACGGGACCAGTGTAAGTTGTAAGAACTGACAGCGTAGTCACGTGCCTCTCATCTTGAGAAGATGATGAGAATTTGAAAATATGTCGATTAAGCTTAAAAACAAGCCCCTAAAGGGTGAAAACACAAACGGCCCCGTAAGAGGCACGAACACCTCGCACGAGACCAATGTAACTTGTACAAACTGACCGCATAGTCACGGGTCTTCCGATTTGAGAATATGACGGTTATTTCAAAATACGTAGATTAGGATATAAAAACATGCCATTTGAGGGTGAAAACCCAAACCAGCCCCCAAATGGCCCCGTAAGAGGCACGAACACCTAGCACCGGACCAATGTAAGTTGTACGAACTGACAGTGTAATCACGGGCCTCTCGGTTTGAGAATATGACGATAATTTGAAAATATATCGATCAACCTTAAAAACAAGCCCTTAAAGGGTGAAAACCCAAACCACCCCCAAACGGCACCGTAAGTGGCACGAACACTTCGTAAGTGACCAGTGTAACTTGTACACACTGATCGCGTAGTCACGGGTCTCCCGGTTTGAGAATATGAAGATAATTTCTAAATACATAGATTAGGCTTAAAAACAAGTCGTTTGAGAGAGAAAATCGAAACCTGCACCCTAACGGCCCCTAAGAGGCACAAACACTTCGCACCGGACCAACGTAACTTGTACAAACTGACCCCATAGTCACGGGTCTCCCGGTTTTGAGAATATGACAGTAATTTCAAAATACGTAGATTAGGCTTAAAAACATGTCGTTTGAGGGTGATAACCCAAACCAGCCCCCTAACGGCCACTCGCACGGGACCAATGTAAGTTGTACGAACTGACAGAGTAGTTACGTGCCTCTGGGCTTGAGAATATGATGAGAATTTGAAAATATATCGATTAAGCTTAAAAACAAGCCCTTAAAGGGTGAAAACCCAAACCAGCACCCACACGGCCTCGTAAGAGGCACGAACACCTCGCACGGGAACAATGTATCTTGTACAAACTGACCTCGTGGTCTCAAGTCTCCCGGTTTGAGAATATGACAATAGTTTTAAAATACATAGATTAGGCTAAAAAACATGCCGTTTGGGGGTGAAAACCCAAACCATCCCCTAAATGGCTCCGTAGAGGTACAAACAGCTCGCACGGGACCAATGTAAGTTGTACAAACTGACAGTGTAGTCACGGGCCTGTCTGTTTGAGAATATAACGATAATTTGAAAATATATCGATTAACCTTAAAAACAAGCCCTTAACGGGTGAAAACTCAAGCCATTCCCCAAACGGCCCCGTAAGAGGCTCGAACACCTCGCACGGGACCAATGTAACTTGTACAAACTGACCGCGTAGTCAAGGGTCTCCCGGTTTCAGAATTTGATATTAATTTCAAAGTACGTAGATTAGCTTTAAAAACAAGCCGTTTGAGGGTGAAAACCCACACCAGCCCCCTAACGGCCTCTTAAGCGGCATGAACACCTCGCAAGGAACCAATGTAAGGATTACGAACTGGCAGCGTAGTCACGGGCCTCTCAGTTTGAGAATATGATGATAATTTGAAAATATATTGATTAAGCTTAAAACCAAGCCCTTAAAGGGTGAAAACCCACACTAGCAACCAAAAACCCCCTTAAGAGGCACGAACACCTCGCTCGGGATCAATGTAACTTGTACAAACTGACCGCGTTGTTACGGGTCTCCCGGTTTGAGAATATGACGATAATTTAAATATACGTAGATTAGGCAAAAAAAATGTCGTTTGAGGGTGAAAGCCCAAACCAGAGCCCCATAACGCCCCCCTAAGAGGCACGAACACCTCGCACGGGACCAATGTAAGTTGTACGAACAGACAACGTAGTCACGTGCCTCCCGGCTTGAGAATATGCTGATAATTTGAAAATATATCGATTAAGCTTAAAAGCAACCCCTTAAAGGGTGAAAACCCAAACGGCCCGTAAGAGGCACGGACTCCTCATACGGGACCAATGTAACTTTGTACAAATTGACCACGTAGTCACGGGTCTCGCGGTTTGAGAATATGACGATAATTTCAAAAAACGTAGATTAGGCTTAAAAACAAGCCGTTTGTGGGCGAATACCCAAACCAGCCCCCTAACGCCCCCCTAAGAGGCACGAACACCTTGCACGGCACCAATTTAAGTTGTACGAATGACAGCGTAGTCACGGGGCTCTCGATTTCATAATATGATGATAATTTGAAAATATATCGATTAAGATTAAAAACAAGCCCTTAAAGGGTGAAAACCCAAACCAGCCCCCAAACGGCCCCGTAAGAGGGACGAACACCTCGCACAGGACCAACGTAACTTGTACAAATTGACCGCGTAGTGATGGGTGTCCCGATCTGAGAATATGACGATAATTTCAAAATACGTAGATTAGGTTTAAAAACAAGTCGTTTGAGGGTGAATACCCAAACAATCCACCTAACGCCCCCCTAAGAAGCACGAATACCTCGCACGAGACCAATGTAAGTTGTGCAAACTGACAGTGTAGTCACGGGCCTCTCGGTTTGAGAATATGACGATAATTCGAAAATATATCGATTAACCTTAAAAACTAGCCCTTAAAGGGTGAAAACCCAAACCAGCAACCAAACGGCCCCCCGTAAGAGGCACGAACACCTCGCACGGGACCAATATAACTTGTACAAACTGACCGCATAGCCACGGGTCTTCCGATTTGAGGATATGATGATTATTTCAAAATACATAGATTAGGCTATAAAAACATGCCATTTGAGGGTGAAAACCCAAACCAGCCCCCAAATGGCCCCGTAAGAGGCACGAACACCTAGCACCGGACCAATGTAAGTTGTGCGAACTGATAGTGTAATCACGGGCCTCTCGGTTTGAGAATATGACGATAATTTGAAAATATATCGATTAACCTTAAAAACAAGCCCTTAAAGGGTGAAAATCCAAACCACCCCCAAACGGCACCGCAAGTGGCACGAACACTTCGTACGGGACCAATGTAACTTGTACAAACTGACCGCATAATCACGGATCTCCCGGTTTGAGAATATGAAGATGATTTTAAAATACATAGATTAGGCTTAAAAACAAGTCGTTTGAGAGAGAAAATCGAAACCTGCACCCTAACGGCCCCTAAGAGGCACGAGCACGTCGTACGGGACCAAAGTAAGTTGTACGAACTTAAAGCATAGTCACGGGGCTCCCGGTTTAAGAATATGATGATAATTTGAAAATATATCGATTAAGCTTAAAAACAAGCCCTTAAAGGGTGAAAACCCAAACCAGCCCCCGAACGACCCCGTAAGAGGCACGAACACCTCGCACAGGACCAACGTAACTTGCACAAACTGACCGCATACTCATGGGTCTCCCGGTTTTGAGAATATGACAGTAATTTCAAAATACGTAGATTAGGCTTAAAAACATGTCGTTTGAGGGTGATAACCCAAACCAGCCCCCTAACGGACCCCTAAGAGGCACGAACACCTCGCACGGGACCAATGTAAGTTGTCCGAACTGACAGCGTAGTCACGTGGCTCTGGGCTTGAGAATATGATGAGAATTTGAAAATATATCGATTAAGCTTAAAAACAAGCCCTTAAAGGGTGAAAACCCAAACCAGCACCCACATGGCCTCGTAAGAGGCACTCCCGATTTGAGAATATGACAATAGTTTCAAAATACGTAGATTAGGCTAAAAAACATGCCGTTTGGGGGTGAAAACCCAAACCATCCCCTAAATGGCCCCGTAAGAGGCACAAACAACTCGCACGGGACCAATGTAAGTTGTACAAACTGACAGTGTAGTCACGGGCCTGTCTGTTTGAGAATATAACGATAATTTGAAAATATATCGATTAACCTTAAAAACAAGCCCTTAACGGGTGAAAACTCAAGCCATCCCCCAAACGGCCCCGTAAGAGGATCGAACACCTTGCACGGGACCAATGTAACTTGTACAAACTGATCGCGTAGTCAAGGGTCTCCCGGTTTCAGAATTTGATATTAATTTCAAAGTATGTAGATTAGCTTTAAAACAAGTCGTTTGAGGGTGAAAACCCACACCAGCCCCCTAACGGCCCCTTAAGTGGCATGAACACCTCGCAAGGAACCAATGTAAGGATTACGAACTGACAGCGTAGTCACGGGCCTCTCAGTTTGAGAATATGATGATAATTTGAAAATATATCGATTAAGCTTAAAACCAAGCCCTTAAAGGGTGAAAACCCAAACTAGCAACCAAAAACCCCCGTAAGAGGCACGAACACCTCGCTCGGGATCAATGTAACTTGTACAAACTGACCGCGTTGTTACGGGTCTCCCGGTTTGAGAATATGACGATAATTTAAATATACGTTGATTAGGCTAAACAACATGCCGTTTGAGGGTGAAAGCCCCCCTAAGAGGCACGAACACCTCGCACGGGACCAATGTAAGTTGTACGAACAGACAGCGTAGTCACGTGCCTCCCGGCTTGAGAATATGATGATAATTTGAAAATATATCGATTAAGCTTAAAAACAACCCCTTAAAGGGTGAAAACCCAAACGGCCCCGTAAGAGGCACGAACACCTCATACGGGACCAATGTAACTTTGTACAAATTGACCACGTAGTCACGGGTCTCGCGGTTTGAGAATATGACGATAATTTCAGAAAACGTATATTAGGCTTAAAAACAAGCCGTTTGTGGTCGAATACCAAAACCAGCCCCCTAACGCCCCCTAAGAGGCACGAACACCTTGCACGGCACCAAATTAAGTTGTACGAATGACAGCGTAGTCACGGGGCTCTCGATTTCATAATATGACGATAATTTGAAAATATATCGATAAAGATTAAAAACAAGCCCTTAAAGGGAGAAAACCCAAACCAGCCCCCAAACGGCCCCGTAAGAGGGACGAACACCTCGCACAGGACCAACGTAACTTGTACATATTGACCGTGTAGTGATGGGTGTCCCGATATGAGAATATGACGATAATTTCAAAATACGTAGATTAGGTTTAAAAACAAGTCGTTTGAGGGTGAATACCCAAACAATCCACCTAACGCCCCCCTAAGAAGCACGAACACCTCGCACGGGACCAATGTAAGTTGTGCAAACTGACAGTGTAGTCACGGGCCTCTCGCTTTGAGAATATGACGATAATTCGAAAATATATCGATTAACCTTAAAAACTAGCCCTTGATGGGTGAAAACCCAAACCAGCAACCAAACAGCCCCGTATGAGGCACGAACACCTCGCACGGGAACAATTTAATTGTACAAACTGACCGCGTGGTCTCGGGTCTCCCGGCTTGAGAATATGACAATAGTTTCAAAATACGTAGATTAGGCTAAAAAACATGCCGTTTGGTGGTGAAAACGCAAACCATCCCCCAAATGGCCCCGTAAGAGGCACAAACACCTCGCACGGGACCAATGTAAGTTGTACAAACTATCAGTGTAGTCATGGGCCTGTCGATTTGAGAATATAACGATAATTTGAAAATATATCGATTAACCTTAAAAACAAGCCCTTAAAGGGTGAAAACCCAAACCACCCCAAACGGCACCGTAACTGGCACGAACACCTCGCACGGGACCAGTGTAACTTGTACAAACTGACCGCGTAGTCACGGGTCTCCCGGTTAGTGAATGTGAAGATAATTTCAAAATACATAGATCAGGCTTAAAAACAAGTCATTTCAAAGAGAAAACCGAAACCTGCATCCTAACGGACCCCTAAGAAGCACGAACACTTCGTACGGTACCAATGTAAGTGGTACGAACTTACAGCATAGTCACGGAACTCCCGGTTTGAGAATATGACGAAAATTTGAGAATATATCGATTAAGATTAAAAACAAGCCCCTTAAAGGGTGAAAACCCAAATCAGCCCCCAAACGGCCCCGTAAAGGGCACGAACACCTCGCCCCGGACCAACGTAACTTGTACTAACTGACCGCATAGTCACGAGTCTCCCGGTTTTGAGAATATGACAGCAATTTCAAAATACGTAGATTAGGCTTAAAAACAAGCCGTTTGAGGGTAAAAACCCAAACCAGCCCCCTAAGAAGCACGAACACGTCGCATGGGACCAGTGTAAGTTGTACGAACTGACAGCATAGTCACGTGCCTCTCAGCTTGAGAATATGATGAGAATTTGAAAATATATCGATTAAGCTTAAAAACAAGCCCTTAAAGGGTGAAAACCCAAACCAGCCCCCAAACGGCCCTGTAAGAGGCACGAACACATTGCACGGGACCAATTTAACTTGTACAAGCTGACCCGATAGTCATGGGTCTCCCGGTTTCGGAATATGATGATAATTTCAAAATACGTAGATTTGGCTTAAAAACATGCCGCTTGAGGGTCAAAACCCAAACCAAACCCCAAATGGCCCCGTAAGAGGCACGAACACCTCGCATGGGACCAATGTAAGTTGTTGAAACTGATCGCATAGTCACGGGTCTCCCGATTTGAGAATATGACGATAATTTCAAAATGGGTTTACACTTAAAAACATGCCGTTTGAGGGTGAAAACCCAAACCAGCCCCCTAACGGCCACCTAAGAGGCACGAACACCTCGCACGGGACCAATGTAAGTGGTACGAACAGACAGCGTAGTCACGCGCCTCTCGGCTTGAGAATATGATGATAATTTGAAAATATATCGATTAAGCTTAAAAACAATCCCTTAAAGGGTGAAAACCCAAACCAGCACCCACACGGCCCCATAAGAGGCACGGACACCTCGCACGGGAACAATGTAACTTGTACAAACTGACCGCGTGGTCTCAGGTCTCCCGGTTTGAGAATATGACAATAGTTTCAAAATACGTAGATTAGGCTAAAAAACATGCCGTTTGGTGGTGAAAACACAAACCATCCCCCAAATGGCCCCGTAAGAGGCACAAACACCTCGCACGGGACCAATGTAAGTTGTACAAACTGTTAGTGTAGTCATGGGCCTGTCGATTTGAGAATACAACGATAATTTGAAAATATATCAATTAACCTTAAAAACAAGCCCTTAACGGGTGAAAACTCAAACCATCCCCCAAACGTCCCTGTAAGAGGCTCGAACACCTCGCACGGGACCATGTAACGTGTATAAACTGATCGCGTAGTCACGGGTCTCTCGGTTTCAGAATTTGATGATAATCCAAAATACGTTGATTGGCTTAAAAAACAAGCCGTTTGAGGGTGAAAACCACACCAGCCCCCTAAGAGGCACGAAAACCTCGCACGGGACCAATGTAAGTTATAGGAACATACAGCGTAGTCACGGGCCTCTCTTTTAAAGAACACGACGAAAATTTCAAAAAACGTGGATTAGGCTTAAAAACAAACCGTTTGTGGGCGAATACCCAAACTAGCCCCCAACGGCCCCCTAAGAGGCCCGAAAACCTCGCACGGGACCAATGTAAGTTGTACGAACATACAGCGTAGTCACGGGCCTCTCTTTTTGAGAATATGATGATAATTTCAAAAAACGTGGATTAGGCTTAAAAACAAACCGTTTGTGGGCGAATACCCAAACCAGCCCACTAACTCCCCCCTAAGAGGCACGAACACCTTGCACGACACCAATTTAAGTTATACCAATGACAGCGTAATCATGGGGCTCTCGATTTCAAAATATGACGATAACTTGAAAATATATCGATTAAGATTAAAAACAAGCCCTTAAAGGGTGAAAACCCGAGCCTAGATCCAAACGTCCCCGTAAGAGGCACGAACACCTCGCACAAGACCAACGTAATTTATACAAACTGACCGCATAGTCACGGGTCTCCCTGTTTTGAGAATATGACAGTAATTTCAAAATACGTAGATTAGGCTTAAAAACATGTCGTTTGAGGGTGAAAACCCAAACTAGCCCGCAAATGAACCCGTAAGAGGCACGAACAACTCGCAAGGGACCAATGTAAATTCAAAGAACTGACGGTGTAGTCACGGGCCTCTCGGTTTGAGAATATGACTATAATTTGAAAATATATCGATTATCCTTTAAAAACAAGCCCTTAAAGGGTGAAAACCCAAATCACTCATAAACGGCACCGTAAGTGGCACGAATCGCTCGCACGGGACCAATGTAACTTGTAAAAACATACCGCATAGTCACGGGTCTCCCGGTTTGAGAATATGATGATAATTTCAAAATACGTATATTAGGCTTAAAAACATGTCATTTGAGGGTGAAAACCCAAACCATCCCCCTAACGGCACCCTAAGAGGCACGAACACCTCGCACGTGACCAATGTAAGTTGTACGAACTAACAGCATAGTCACGGGCCTCTCGGTTTGTGAATATGACCATAATTTGAAAATATATCGATTAAGCTTAGAAACTAGCCCTTAAAGGGTGAAAACCCAAAGAAGCCCCCAAACGGCCCCGTAAGAGGCACGAACACCTTCACAGGACCAATGTAACTTGTACAAGCTGACCCGATAGTCACGGGTCTCCCGATTTCGGAATATGACGATAATTTCAAAATACGTAGATTAGGCTTAAAAACATGCCGTTTGAGGGTCAAAACTCAAACCAAACCCCAAATGGCCCCGTAAGAGGCACGAACACCTCGCATGGGACCAATGTAAGTTGTAGAAACTGATCGTATAGTCACGGGTCTCCCGATTTGAGAATATGACGATAATTTCAAAATGGGTTTACACTTAAAAACAAGCCGTTTGAGAGTGAAAACCCAAACCAGCCCCCTAACGGCCACCTAAGAGGCACGAACAGCTCGCACGGGACCAATGTAAGTCGTACGAACAGACTGCGTAGTCACGTGCCTCTCGGCTTGAGAATATGATGATAATTTGAAAATATATCGATTAAGCTTAAAAACAAGCCCTTAAAGGGTGAAAACCCAAACCAGCACCCACACGACCCCGTAAGAGGCACGAACACCTCGCACGGGAACAATGTAACTTGTACAAACTGACCGCGTGGTCTTGGGTCTCCTGGTTTGAGAATATGACAATAGTTTCAAAATACGTAGATTAGGCTAAAAAACATGCCGTTTGGTGGTGAAAACACAAACCATCCCCCAAATGGCCCCGTAAGAGGCACAAACACCTCGCACGGGACCAATGTATGTTGTACAAACTGTCAGTGTAGTCATGGGCCTGTCGATTTGAGAATATAACGATAAAATATATTAATTAACCTTAAAAACAAGCCCTTAACGGGTGAAAACTCAAACCATCCCCCAAACGTCCCTGTAAGAGGCTCGAACACCTCGCACGGGACCATGTAACTTCTATAAACTGATCTCGTAGTCACGGGTCTCTCGGTTTCCGAATTTGATGTTAATTCCAAAATACTTTGATTGGCTTTAAAAACAAGCCGTTTGAGGGTGAAAACCCACACCAGCCCCCTAACGGCCCCCTAAGAGGCACGAAAACCTCGCACGGGACCAATGTAAGTTGTACGAACACACAGCGTAGTCACGGGCCTCTCTTTTTTAGAATATGATAACAATTTCAAAAAACGTGGATTAGGCATAAAAACAAACCGGTTGTGGGTGAATACCCAAACCAGCCCCCTAACACCCCCCTAAGAGGCACGAACACCTCTCACGGGACCAATGTAAGTTGTACGAACAGACAGCGTAGTAGTCACGTGCCTCTGGGCTTGAGAATATGATGATAATTTGAAAATATATCGATTAAGCTTAAAAACAACCCCTTAAAAGGTGAAAACCCAAATGGCCCCGTAAGAGGAACGAACACCTCATACGGGACCAATGTAACTTTGTACAAACTGACCATGTAGTCACGGGTCTCGCGGTTTGAGAATATGACGATAATTTCAAAAAACGTAGATTAGGCTTAAAAACAAGCCGTTTGTGGGCGAATACACAAACCAGCCCCCTAATGCCCCCCTAAGAGGCACGAACACCTTGCACGGCACCAATTTAAGTTGTACGAATGACAGCGTAGTCACGGGGCTCTCGATTTCATAATATGACGATAATTTGAAAATATATCGATTAAGATTAAAAACAAGCCCTTAAAGGGTGAAATCCCAAACCAGCCCCCGAAGGCACCGTAAGAGGGACGAACACCTCGCACAGGACCAACGTAACTTGTACAAATTGACCGCGTAGTGATGGGTGTCCCGATCTGAGAATATGACGATAATTACAAAATACGTAGATTAGGTTTAAAAACAAGTCGTTTAAGGGTGATACCCAAACCATCCACCTAACGCCCCCCTAAGAAGCACGAACACCTCGCACGGGACCAATGTAAGTTGTGCAAACTGACAGTGCAGTCACGGGCCTCTCGGTTTGAGAATATGACGATAATTGGAAAATATATCGATTAACCTTAAAAACTAGCCCTTAAAGGGTGAAAACCCAAACCAGCAACCAAACGGCCCCGTAAGAGGCACGAACACCTCGCACGGGACCAATGTAACTTGTACAAACTGACCGCATAGTCACGGGTCTTCCGGTTTGAGAATATGACGGTTATTTCAAAATACGTAGATTAGGCTATAAAAACATGCCATTTTAGGGGGAAAACCCAAACCAGCCCCCAAATGGCCCCGTAAGAGGCACGAACACCTAGCACCGGACCAATGTAAGGTGTGCGAACTGACAGTGTACTCACGGGCCTCTAGGTTTGAGAATATGACGATAATTTGAAAATATATCGATTAACCTTAAAAACAAGCCCTTAAAGGGTGAAAACCCAAACCTGCACCCTAACGGCCCCTAAGAGGCACGAACACCTCGTACGGGACCAAAGTAATTTTTACGAACTTAAAGCATAGTCACGCGGCTCCCGGTTTAAGAATATGATGATAATTTGAAAATATACCGATTAAGATTAAAAACAAGCCCTTAAAGGGTGAAAACCCAAACCAGCCCCCAAACGGCCCCGTAAGAGGCACGAACACCTGGCACCGGACCAACGTAACTTGTACAAACTGACCCCATAGTCACGGGTCTCCCGGTTTTGAGAATATAACAGTAATTTCAAAATACGTAGATTGGGCTTAAAAACATGCCGTTTGAGATTTTATGCGAACTTGGTAAAAAAATGCTCCCACTTCTCTCTAGGAAACCTTCAGCCAAACACAACCCTAAAAGTGTCGCCGCCATACCCAACCAAACAACCCATAGCCTACCATGAACAAACTACCTCCGGCCATTCGTGGTGGCTGGACTCTTAACCCCAACCCTTCCCAAACGTCCACACACACGGAAGGGAACTCCCAGAGGCGTACCACCTCCATGGATGGTGCTAGATTTGTTCCTTATGATGCTGTGAGAATTCCCATCAATCAAGAAAGTGGCATGGGAATGGAGTCTGGTCCGATTGATTTTCAAGATTCAATTGACGTGGAAGTAACTGAAGAGGGACAAATTGATGCCTCAGATGGAAGTCGGGGCAAAGATACGATACAGGACTCTAAGATTGTAGAGATGTACAAGGAATTCATGAAGCATAAAGGTTTCTCATATGAGGATGTTCTGCAACATGGAAGAGCCATATACGAAAATAAGGACTCCACCAATACCTGGGTTGGAGGTAAGAGTGGGGAAAAGCATGTAGCAGGGGAAGGTTGTGGACCTATTCCATGCTCCCCCAAGAACAAAGTTGTGGAGAAATCGTGGAAGGAGGTTGTTGCCGATAAGAGATACCCCAAGCTTCGACTCACATATCATCCCCCCTCTATATCTGATAACAGGATCACTGTTGCCCCTCCAGTGGAAATAGCAGCTAATGGATATGCTAAATGGGAGAATAGCATGGTGGGTTGCTTTCTGGGAAGGAAATTACCTTACACCTTTTTTTTTTTTTGGGAAAGATTGAGTATATAAAAAAAACTAAGAATTTACAGAGGAAAAAACCTTAACAAAGAAAAAAAGAAAAGAACCCCAGGGCATACCCCAAAGGCAAACAAAACAACAAGCAGAGCCAAAAACTAGACTAATCCTTAGTACAGAAGACTATCTTCAGGAATGTTCCAGTACATACAAGCCATCCAGTTTGCATAGTTCCTTCTGTCCTTTTTCCAGGTAAGCACTTTCGCTCGAACCATGTTTTCAATGCCCTTCATAATGGAGTCAAGGGAATTGGAGACATGCTTGAAGCATCTAGCATTCCTTTCCATCCAAATGCAGTAGATAGTAGTAGTAAAGGATAAAGATCTTATCTTATCGCAAAGAGTCTTCGTAGAGTGGTTAATAGTAGCCTTATCCAACTCACTATTTAGATCCAGGGTATCCCTATAGCATTGGTTTCTAAGCCACACCTCTTGCCATATACTTTTACTAAGGCTGCACTGAGTGAACAAGTGGTTATATGTCTCCCTCTCATTCCCACATAACTCACACAGGTCATCCATAGAAACCCCCCATTCATGTAGCTTAACTTTAGTGTTGATGGCCCTCCTAACCACCAACCAGGTAATGAAAGAGCATTTAGGGATGCATACCTTACTCCACACAAACTTGCTCCAGTTAACCATAGGCATATGTGCCTTTAAAAGATCCCAAGCAGAAGCTATTGTGAACTTCCCATTATTAGAGGGCAGCCACACAACATTATCATTCGCATCCTGAATAGTAGGAAGAATAGCATTCTTAACTTCATTCAGCTCCCAAGTCACAGTTGAAGGCCATCTCCACTCCAAGTGGTGGATAAAATCAGAAACTTTTGCTTTTAGATTACTAGCAGAGTCATACACAATGTTTCCCCCATATAAGGGGTGCAGCGGGCCATAAGGGTGCCAATTATCAAACCACATAAAAGCATGATTTCCATTCCCAATGATGGTCTTAATTTTGCTTCTAAACTTCTCTCTGCTCTTGAGGATTTTCCTCTAGCTCCATGATGAATCATTTGGGATACTCAGAGCCCAGATGCTCCTTCCCTTGATCTTATAAATGTTGCACCACTTGATCCATAGGCTGTCCTTCTTACTGCATAGATTCCACAAGTGCTTAGCCATAGCTGCTCTGTTCCAAGTCTCAAGACACTTGATATTTAGCCCCCCCTCATCCAGAGATACACAAATATCCTTCCAAGCAACTTTTGCCCCTTTGCTATTAGCCTCATCCCCTTTCCATAAGTAATTCCTCATAATCTGGTCAATTTTTTTAATGATGCTCTTGGGCAGGATAAAAATGCTTGCCCAATACACTTGGATGCTGAAAATCACAGTCTTCACAAGGAGGAGCCTACCTGCAAAACTCAGGAATTTATTAGTCCAACATCTGGTTCTCATAGTTATCCTCTCCACCAAGTGAGAGCAATCCTCCTTCTTCAACCTAGTTGTGATGAGAGGAAGCCCCAGATATTTGAAAGGAGGGGAGCTGTGCTGTATTCCCAGAATAGAGGAAATCTCCTGAATCCCATCCACATTAACCCCAGCAGTGAAAAGGCTGCTCTTCTCCATGTTGACCATAAGCCCAGTTAAAGAGCTGAAATTTGATATGGCCTCCTTCACAATGCTGCAGGACACCCTGTCCCCACCAGCAAAAACTATCAGATCATCAGCAAAACTAAGGTGCGTAAGGGCCATCTCCTTGCACCTGGGGTGATAATTGAATAGGTCTGACTCAGCAGCTTTAGAAATAATCCCAGAGAAAGCCTCCATCACTAGCAGGAAAAGATATGGAGAGAGAGGGTCTCCCTGCCTGAGCCCTCTATTCCCATGAAAAAACCCATTCAGTTCCCCATTCAGATTAATGGAGAACCTGGTAGTAGTCACACACTTGGATATCCACCCAATGACTTTGGGGGGGGAAGCCAACATGAGTCAATAGCTGCATCAGGAAGTCCTAGCTCACTGTATCATAGGCTTTAAGAATATCTATCTTAATTGCACATCTAGGAGGGTTTGAGTCCCTATGATAATTTCTCATTAACTCTTGTAATAGCAGGATGTTATCAGCTATGGATCTGCCTTCAACAAAGGCAGCCTGATTATTACTAATGAGGTCTGGCATCATCTTCTTAAGCTTGCAAGTAATAACTTTGGAGATGCACTTGTACAAGGTGTTGCAGCACGATATAGGTCTGAAATCCCTCATACTTCTAGGGGCAGCAACCTTAGGAATCAAAGCCAGGCTGGTACAGTTCCACTGGTTGAAGAAACTTCCATTATCGAAAAAGAATTTAATAGCCTCACACACCTCTTCCCCAACAAGCTGCCAATTCTTCTTAAAGAAATAACTGTTAAAGCCATCCGGACCAGGGGCCTTGTCAGACCCAATTCCAAACATTGCCTCTTTGATTTCATCATGTGTGACCTCTTTCTCCAATAACTCAGCTTGATTAGAGGTGAGCTTATTCTTAATCACCTCCCCCAAAACAGAGTTAGCATCAATACATCGAGACCTATTCCCTAACAAGTTCCCAAAAAATTTCACAGCTTCTCCAGCCACCTGCTCTTTCCCTTCAATTCTCACACCATGATCATCATCAATGCTCAAAATTTTCCTTCTAGCCACATTTTGATTTACTTTCTTATGAAAGAAAGTATTATTTTGGTCTCCCAGCTGCAGCCACTTAACTCTAGCCTTCTGTCTAAGGAATGACTCCTCCTCATTCCTAAGCTTAGCATATTTGATTCTCATCGCCTTAGCAGCATCCTGCTTCTCCCTATTAGCACCATCTCTGTCCAGTTCACTTTGGATAGCATCAAGCTTAGACTTGGAATCAGCAACCATTGCTGAAATCTTATTAAAGAACTTCCTATTAAAGTGCTTCAAAGAGGCCTTGACTCTATTCAGCTTCTTGAAGAGCTTCTGCATTGGGTTCCCATCCACATCAACATCCCAAGCTTCAATGATAGTCGGCATAAACTCATCGTGATTCATCCAGAAGTTGAAGAACTTGAATGGCTTAGGTCTCCAAGTAATAGTGTTATCCATCAAGGTGATAATGGGACTGTGGTCCGAAATTCCACAAGGAAGGGTAATAGCTTGTGAATTAGGGAAGAGAGCAGCCCACCTGTCATTGTGTATGACTCTATCAATCCTCGATTGAACATTATTGTCACCCCTCTGATTCCTATTCCAGGTGAACCATAACCCACTATTGACCATATCATCCGCATTTAGCTCATTCAAACAATCATTAAACTCCTCAGCAGCAGCTCTGTCAATACCCAAAACTCCCATTTTTTCCTCCTGGCATCTGACCACATTAAAATCCCCCATTAGAATCCAAGGCCCATCATTAACCACCAATTTATTTTCTCTAAGGAAAGTCCAAAGGCATCTCCTCTGCTCAGGAAGGTTTTCCCCATATATGAAGGTAGCATGGAAGGAGTAGCTGGTACCAATGATATTTACAAGGCAGAACAGGGCCTGTCTATGAGTGTAGATCACATCAATCTTCAGAATATTTGGGTTCCAGCCCACAATCACTCTAGCCACACCCCCATCCGTGGGGCAATTATGGATATACTCCCAATGATAGAAGCAAGAACTTTTAATAGTCTCCATATTGTTCCTTTTAATCTTAGTTTCCACAAGACTGATAAGGTCTAATCTATTATCCTTTATTAGTTTAACCACCTCTACCTGCTTATGGGGAGCATTAAGGCCCCTTATATTCCATGTACCCATTCTGGTCATCTAAACTTCTTGACTTTGTTCCCTGATTTCTTCTTCCCTTTCTTGTTACTCCCAGGTAACTCATTGCCTCCACCTTTTTCTCCTCCCCTTTCCAGGCCCTTGTCAAGTTCATCAACTGCCTTAATCTTAAGGACCAAGCCTGCTGGTGCAGGAGTGGACATTAGAGGATCTTCATTCTCAGTCACCAAAATATCAAAAGGATTAGGGGAATTTATGCTCTTATCCCCTTCTTCTAGCACTGTCTTAGTAACTACCTCAGCCTGCCCTGCTACTGGATCATTCCTGGCATTAGGAACCAGATTGATCCCTTCCTCGGCCTGAACTTCTTTTGGTTTTGTTGCCCTCTTGTCATTATGATTCTTATTGGTTGTGTATTGCACTTGGGTCCATTCCTCTTCTAAGGCCTTCTGAATCTCAGTCTGACTTTTGAAAGGATACTTCATCTCTTTGTTGTTAGTTGCCACCCATGCCTTCTTGGCCTTCTGACAATTGAGGAGATCATGACCAAAAATGCCACATTTGATACACGATGGAGGTTTTTCTTGGTACTCAACTGCAACCACAGCAATGGACCCATCCTCCATTTTAATATCAATGGTCCTTGGGTATTCTCCCATAACTTTTAACTCAACACATATCCTAGCAAAACTGATTTTCTGCATTCCTTCAGTTATAGTATCAGCATACATAGGTATTCCAACTGAGCTAGCCACATAGCTCAGCCTCTCCCCTGTCCACAACTGGACAGGAATGTCATGAAATTTGACCCAAACAGGAATCACAGAAGTTGAGTCTTTGCTGAAAGAGAAGTTTGGAGCCCATTTTTGGATGATAATTGGGTTCCCCACAAAATTCCATGGGCCATTGTCAATTACCTCATCCCTCATATTAGCATTATCAAACATAAAGAAATAGAAACCATTGTTGTGACCCACAATCTGTTTGAGGCCAAACTTGTTCCATAACTTATGTGCTATATTGCAAACTAAGGAGTAAGGTAATTTCCTTCCCAGAAAGCAGCCCACCATGCTATTCTCCCATTTAGCATATCCATTCGCTGCTATCTCCATTGGAGGGGCCACAGTGATCCGGTTATCAGAAATAGAGGGGGGATGATATGTGAGTCGCAGCTTGGGGTATCTTTTATTGGCAACAACTACCTTCCAAGTTTTCTCCACAGCAACTTTCTTGGGTGAGCATGGAATAGGTTCACAATCATTACATTCCCCTGCTACTTGCATTACCCCACTCTTACCTCCACCCCCAGTATTAGTGGAGTCCTTGTTTTCGTTTATGGCTCTTCCATGTTGCAAAACATCCTCATATGAGAAACCTTTATGCTTCATGAATTCCTTGTACATCTCTACAATCTTGGAGTACTGAATCGTATCTTCTAAGGCAACAATTTGTCCCTCTTCAGTTTCTTCCTTGTCAATAGAATTTTGAGTATCAATCGGCCCAGACTCCATTCCCATGCCGTTATCTTGATTGATGGGAAATCTCACTGCATCATAAGGAACAAATCTAGCAACATCCAAAGGGGGGTACGCCTCTGAGAGTTCCCATCCGTGTGCGTGGACGTTTGGGAAGGGTTAGGGTTAAGAGCCCACCCACCACGAATGGCCGGAGGTAGTTTGTTCATGGTAGCCTATAGGTTAAGGTGGACGGAGGTAGAATGGTTGGGTAAGGCGGTGACAGTTTTAGGGTTGTGTTTGGTTGAAGGTTTTTTAGAGAGAAGCGGGAGCATCTTCGCTTGATTATTTTTTACCTTACACCTTAGTTTGCAATATAGCACATAAGTTATGGAACAAGTTTGGCCTCAAACAGATTGTGGGTCACAACAATGGTTTCTATTTCTTTATGTTTGATAATGCTAATATGAGGGATGAGGTAATTGGTAATGGCCCATGGCATTTTGTGGGTAATCCAATTATCATCCAAAAATGGGCTCCAAATTTCTCTTTCAGCAAAGACACTACTTCTGTGATTGGGTCAAATTTCATGACATTCCTGTCCAGTTATGGACAGAGGAGGGGCTTAGCTACGTGGCAAGCTCAGTTGGAATACCAATGTATGCTGATACTATAACTGAAGGAATGCAGAAAATTAGTTTTGCTAGGATATGTGTTGAGATAAAAGTCATGGGAGAATACCCTAAGACCATTGATATTAAAATGGAGGATGGGTCCATTGCTGTGGTTGCAGTTGAGTACCAAGAAAAACCTCCATCTTGTATAAAATGTGGCATTTTTGGTCATGATCTCCTTAATTGTCAGAAGGCTAAGAAGGCATGGGTGGCAACAAACAACAAAGAGAAGATGTTTCCTTTCAAAAGTCAAACTGAGATTCAGAAGGCCTTAGAAGAGGAATGGACCCAAGTGCAACACTCAACCACGAAGAAACCTGTTCCTAATGATAAGAGGGCAACAAAACCAAAAGCAGTACAGGATGAGGAAGTTACCAATCTAGTTCCTAATGCCAGGAGTGACCCAATAGTAGGGCAGGCTGAGGTAGTTACAAATCCAGTGATAGTAGCAGGGATAAGAGCATAAATACCTCTAATTCCTTTGATATTTTGGAGACTGAGAATGAAGATCCTCTAATGTCCACTCCTGCACCAGCTGGCTTGGTTCTTAAGATTAAGGCAGTTGATGAATTTGACAAGGGGGTGGAAAGGGGAGGAGACAAAGGTGAAGGCAATGAGTTATCTGGAAGTAACAAGAAAGGGAAGAAGAAATCAGGTAACAAATTTAAAAAGTATAGATGACCAGAATGGGTACATGGAATATAAGGGGTCTTAATGCTCCCCATAAGCAGGTGGAGGTGGTTAAACTAATAAAAGATAATAATTTAGACCTTATCAGTCTTGCGGAAACTAAGATCAGAAGGAACAATCTGGATACTATCAAAAGTATATGCTTCTATCATTGGGAGTATATCCATAACTGCCCTACGGATGGGGGTGTGGCTAGAGTGATTGTGGGTTGGAACCCCAATATTTTGAAGATTGAGGTGATTAACACTCATAGACAGGCCCTGTTCTGCCTTGTAAATATCATTGGTACTAGCTACTCTTTTCATGCTACCTTCATATATGGGGAAAACCTTCCAGAGCATAGGAGATGTCTATGGACATTCCTTAAAGAAAATAAAATGGTGGTTAATGATAGGCCTTGGATTCTAATGGGGGATTTTAATGTGGTCAGATGCCAGGAGGAAAAAATGGGGATTTTGGATATTGATAGAGCTGCAACTGAGGAGTTTAATGATTGTCTGAATGAGCTAAATGCGGATGATATGGTCAATAGTGGTTTATGGTTCACCTGGAATAGGAACCAGAGGGGTGACAATAATGTTCAATCGAGAATTGATAGAGTCATACACAATGATATGTGGACTGCTCTGTTTCCTAATTCTCAGGCTATTACCCTTCCTAGTGGAATATCTGACCACAGTCCTATCATCACCTTTATGGATAACACTATTAATTGGAGACCAAAGCCCTTCAAGTTCTTCAACTTCTGGATGAATCACGATGAATTTTTGCCTATTATCATTGAAGCTTGGGATGTTGAGGTGGATGGGAACCCAATGCAGAAGCTCTTCAAGAAGCTTAATAGTGTCAAAGCCTCTTTGAAGCACTTCAATAGGATGCTCTTTAACAAGATTTCAGCTCAGGTAGCTGATTCCAAGTCAAAGCTAGATGCTATACAAAGTGAGCTGGATAGAGATGGTACTAATAGGGAGTTGCAGGATGCAGCAAAGGAGATGAGAATCAAATATGCTGAACTAAGGAATGAGGAGGAATCCTTCCTTAGACAGAAGGCTAGAATTAAGTGGTTGCAGCTGGGAGATCAAAACAATACTTTCTTTCATAAGAAAGTAAATCAAAATGTGGCTAGAAGGAAAATTATGAGCATTGAAGATGATCTAGGTGTGAGAATTGAAGGTAAAGAGCAGGTGGCTGGTGAAGCTGTGAGATTTTTTGAAAACTTGTTAGGGAATAGGACTCAATGTGATGATGCTAACACTGTCTTGGGGGAGGTGATAAAGAATAAGCTCACCTCTAATCAAGCTGAGTTACTGGAGAAAGAGGTCACTCATGATGAAATCAAGGCTGCAATTTTTGGCATAGGGTCTGACAAGGCCCCTGGTCCTGATGGTTTTAACAGCTACTTCTTTAAGAAGAACTGGAAGCTTGTTGGGGAAGAGGTGTGTGAGGCTATAAAATTCTTTTTTGATAATGGGATTTTTTCAAGCAATGGAACTGTACTAGTCTGGCTTTGATTCCTAAGGTTGCAACCCCTAGAAGTATGAGGGAGTTCAGACCTATATCGTGCTGCAACACCTTATACAAGTACATTTCCAAAGTGATCACTTGCAGGCTCAAGAAGATGATGCCTGACCTCATTAGTAATAATCAGGCTGCTTTTGTTGAAGGCAGATCCATTGCTGATAACATTTTGCTATTACAAGAGATAATGAGAAATTATCATAGGGACTCTACCCCTCCTAGATGTGCAATTAAGATTGATATTCTAAAAGCCTATGATACTGTGAGCTGGGACTTCCTAATGCAGCTGTTGACCCATGTTGGTTTCCCCCCCAAAGTCATTGGGTGGATCTCCAAGTGTGTGACTACAACCAGGTTCTCCATTAATCTGAATGGGGAGCTGAATGGCTTTTTTCATGGGAAAAGTGGGCTCAGGCAGGGAGACCCTCTATCCCCATACCTTTTCCTGGTTGTGATGGAGGTTTTATCTGGGATTATTTCTAAAGCTACTGAATCAGTCCTGTTCAGGTATCATCCCAGATGCAAGGAGATGGCTCTAACTCATCTAAGTTTTGCTGATGATCTGATTGTTTTTGCTGGTGGGGACAAGGTTTCTTGCAGCATTGTGAAGGAGGCCATATCAAAATTCAGCTCTTTATCTGGGCTGATGGTCAACTTAGAGAAGAGCAACCTTTTCACTGCTGGGGTTAATGTGGATGGGATTCAGGAGATTTCCTCTATTCTTGGAATACAACATAGTTCCCCTCCTTTCAAATATCTTGGGGTTCCTCTCATTACAACTAGGTTGAAGAAGGATGATTGCTCTCACTTGGTGGAAAGGATTACTATGAGAACCAGATGTTGGACTAATAAATTCCTGAGTTTTGCAGGTAGGCTCCTCCTTGTGAAGACTGTGATTTTCAGCATCCAAGTGTATTGGTCAAGCATTTTTATCCTGCCCAAGAGTATCATTAAAAAAACTGAGCAAATTATGAGGAATTACTTATGGAAAGGGGATGAGGCTAATAGCAAAGGGGAAAAAGTTGCTTGGAAGGATATTTGTGTATTTCTGGATGGGGGGGGGGGGGGGGCTAAATATCAAGTGTTTAGAGACTTGGAACAGAGCAGCTATGGCTAAGCACTTATGGAATCTATGCAGTAAGAAGGACAGCCTATGGATCAAATGGTGCAACACTTACAAGATCAAAGGAAGGAGCATTTGGGCTCTTAGTATCCCAAACGATTCTTCATGGAGTTGGGGGAAAATCCTCAAGAGCAGAGAGAAGTTTAGAAGTAAAATCAAGACCATCATAGGGAATGGAAATCATGCATTTATGTGGTTTGATAATTGGCACCCAAATGGCCCGTTGCATCCCCTATATGGGGGAAACGTTGTGTATGACTCTGCTAGTAATCTAAAAGCAAAAGTTTCTGATTTTATCCACCAATTGGAGTGGAGATGGCCTTCAACTGTGACTTGGGAGCTGAATGATGTTAAGAATGCTATTCTTCCTACTATTCATGATGCAAATGCTAATGTTGTGTGGCTGCCCTCAAATAATGGGAAGTTCACCATAGCTTCTGCTTGGGAGCTTTTAAAGGCCCATAAGGCTATGGTTAACTGGAGCAAGTTGGTGTGGAGTAAGGTTTGCATCCCTAAGTGCTCTTTCATTACTTGGCTGATGGTTAGGAGGGCCATCAACACTAAAGTTAAGTTACATGAATGGGGGGTTTCTCTGGATGACCTTTGTGAGTTATGTGGAAATGAGAGGGAGACATATAACCATTTGTTCTCTCAGTGCAGCCTTAGTAAAAGTATATGGCAAGAGGTGTTGCTTAGAAACCAATGCTATAGGGATACCCAGGATTTAAATAGTGAGGTGGATATGGCTACTGTTAACCACTCTACGAAGACCCTATGTGATAAGATAAGATCCTTATCCTTTACTACCACTATCTACTGCATATGGTTGGAAAGGAATGCTAGATGCTTTAAGCATGTCTCCAATTCCCTTGACTCCATTGTGAAGGGCATTGAAAACATGGTTAGAGCAAAAGTGCTTACGTGGAAAAAGGACAGAAGGAGCTATGCTAACTGGATGGCTTGTATGTACTGGAACATTCCTGAAGATAGGCTTCTTTTCTAAGGATTAGTCTTGTTAGGCTTCTGTCTTGGTGTTTGTTTGCCTTTGGGGTATGCCCCGGGGTTCCTTTTCTTCAATTGAGGTTTTCTCCTCTGTAAATTCTTAGTTTTTCTTTATATATTCAATTTCCCAAAATAAAAACATGCCGTTTGAGGGTGATAGCCCAAACCAGCCCCCTAACGGCCACTCGCACGGGACCAATGTAAGTTGTACGAACTGACAGCGTAGTTACGTGCCTCTGGGATTGAGAATATGATGAGAATTTGAAAATATATCGATTAAGCTTAAAAACAAGCCCTTAAAGGGTGAAAACCCAAACCAGCACCCACACGGCCTCGTAAGAGGCACGAACACCTCGCACGGGAACAATGTAACTTGTACAAACTGACCGCGTGGTCTCAAGTCTCCCGGTTTGAGAATATGACAATAGTTTTAAAATACGTAGATTAGGCTAAAAAACATGCCGTTTGGGGGTGAAAACCCAAACCATCCCCTAAATGGCCCCGTAAGAGGTACAAACACCTCGCACGGGACCAATGTAAGTTGTACAAACTGACAGTGTAGTCACGGGCCTGTCTGTTTGAGAATATAACGATAATTTGAAAATATATCGATTAACCTTAAAAACAAGTCCTTAACGGGTGAAAACTCAAGCCATCCCCCAAACGGCCCCGTAAGAGGCTCGAACACCTCGCACGGGGCCAATGTAACTTGTACAAACTGACCGCGTAGTCAAGGGTCTCCCGGTTTCAGAATTTGATATTAATTTCAAAGTACGTAGATTAGCTTTAAAAACAAGTCGTTTGAGAGTGAAAACACACACCAGCCCCCTAACGGCCCCTTAAGCGGCATGAACACCTCGCAAGGAACCAATGTAAGGATTACGAACTGACAGCGTAGTCACGGGCCTCTCAATTTGAGAATATGATGATAATTTGAAAATATATCGATTAAGCTTAAAACGAAGTCCTTAAAGGGTGAAAACCCACACTAGCAACAAAAAAAACCCTTAAGAGGCACGAACACCTCGCTCGGGATCAATGTAACTTGTACAAACTGACCGCGTTGTTACGGGTCTCCCGGTTTGAGAATATGACGATAATTTAAATATATGTAGATTAGGCTAAAAAACATGCCGTTTGAGGGTGAAAGCCCAAACCAGAGCCCCCTAACGCCCCCCTAAGAGGCACGAACACCTCGCACGGAACCAATGTAAGTTGTACGAACAGACAACGTAGTCACGTGCCTCCCGGCTTGAGAATATGCTGATAATTTGAAAATATATCGATTAAGCTTAAAAACAACCCCTTAAAGGGTGAAAATCCAAACGGCCCCGTAAGAGGCACGAACACCTCATACGGGACCAATGTAACTTTGTACAAACTGACCACGTAGTCACGGGTCTCGCGGTTTGAGAATATGACGATAATTTCAAAAAACGTAGATTAGGCTTAAAAACAAGCCGTTTGTGGGCGAATACCCAAACCAGCCCCCTAACGCCCCCCTAAGAGGCACGAACACCTTGCACGGCACCAATTTAAGTTGTACGAATAACAGCGTAGTCACGGGGCTCTCGATTTCATAATATGACGATAATTTGAAAATATATCGATTAAGATTAAAAACAAGCCCTTAAAGGGAGAAAACCCAAACCAGCCCCCAAACGGCCCCGTAAGAGGGACGAACACCTCGCACAGGACCATAGTAACTTGTACATATTGACCGCGTAGTGATGGGTGTCCCGATCTGAGAATATGACGATAATTTCAAAATACGTAGATTAGGTTTAAAAACAAGTCGTTTGAGGGTGAATACCCAAACAATCCACCTAACGCCCCCTAAGAAGCACGAACACCTCGCACGGGACCAATGGAGTTGTGCAAACTGACAGTGTAGTCACGGGCCTCTCGGTTTGAGAATATGACGATAATTTGAAAATATATCGATTAACCTTAAAAACTAGCCCTTAATGGGTGAAAACCCAAACCAGCAACCAAACGGCCCCGTAAGAGGCACGAACACCTCGCACGGGACCAATGTAACTTGTACAAACTGACCGCATAGTCACGGGTCTTCCGGTTTGAGAATATGATGGTTATTTCAAAATACGTAGATTAGGATATAAAAACATGCCATTTGAGGGTGAAAACCCAAACCAGCCCCCAAATGGCCCCGTAAGAGGCACAAACACCTAGCACCGGACCAATATAAGTTGTGCGAACTGACAGTATAATCACGGGCCTCTCAGTTTGAGAATATGACGATCATTTGAAAATATATCGATTAACCTTAAAAACAAGCCCTTAAAGGGTGAAAACCCAAACCTCCCCCAAACGGCACCGTAAGTGGCACGAACACTTCGTACGGGACCAGTGTAACTTGTACAAACTGACTGCGTAGTCACGGGACTCCCGGTTTGAGAATATCAAGATAATTTCAAAATACATATGGCTTAAAAACAAGTCGTTTGAGAGAGAAAATCGAAACCTGCACCCTAACGGCCCCTAAGAGGCACGAACACCTCGCACGGGACCAAAGTAAGTTGTACGAACTTACAGCATAGTCACAGGGCTCCCGGTTTGAGAATATGACGATAATTTGAAAATATACCGATTAAGATTAAAAACAAGCCCTTAAAGGGTGAAAACCCAAACCAGCCCCCAAACGGCCCCGTAAGAGGCACGAACACCTCGCACCGGATCAACGTAACTTGTACAAACTAACCGCATAGTCACGGGTCTCCCGGTATTGAGAATATGACAGTAATTTAAAAATACGTAGATTAGGCTTAAAAACATGCCGTTTGAGGGTGATAACCCAAACCAGCCCCCTAACGGCCCCTCGCACGGGACCAATGTAAGTTGTACGAACTGACAGCATAGTCACGTGCATCTGGGCTTGAGAATATGATGAGAACTTGAAAATATATCGATTAAGCTTACAAACAAGGCCTTAAAGGGTGAAAACCCAAACCAGCACCCACACGGCCTCGTAAGAGGCACGAACACCTCGCAGGGGTACAATGTAACTTGTACAAACTGACCGCGTTGTCTCAAATCTCCCGGTTTAAGAATATGACAATAGTTTCAAAATACGTAGATTAGGCTTAAAAACATTCCGTTTGGGGGTGAAAACCCAAACCATCCCCTAAATGGCCCCGTAAGAGGTACAAACACCTCGCACGGGACCAATGTAAGTTGTACAAACTGACAGTGTAGTCACAGGCCTATCTGTTTGAGAATATAACGATAATTTGAAAATATATCGATTAACCTTAAAAACAAGCCCTTAACGGGTGAAAACTCAAGCCATCCCCCAAACGGTAAGAGGCTCGAACACCTCGCACGGGACCAATGTAACTTGTACAAACTGACCGCGTAGTCAAGGGTCTCCCGGTTTCAGAATTTGATATTAATTACAAAGTACGTAGATTAGCTTTAAAAACAAGTCGTTTGAGGGTGAAAACCCACACCAGCCCCCTAACGGCCCCTTAAGTGGCATGAACACCTCGCAAGGAACCAATGTAAGGATTACGAACTGACAGTGTAGTCACGGGCCTCTCAGTTTGAGAATATGATGATAATTTGAGAATATATCGATTAAGCTTAAAACCAAGCCCTTAAAGGGTGAAAACCCAAACTAGCAACCAAAAACCACCGTAAGAGGCACGAACACCTCACCCGGGATCAATGTAACTTGTACAAACTGACCGCGTTGTTATGGGTCTCGCGGTTTGAGAATATGACGATAATTTAAATATACGTAGATTAGGCTAAAAAACATGCCGTTTGAGGGTGAAAGCCCAAACCAGAGCCCCTAACGCCCCCCTAAGAGGCACGAACACCTCGCACGGGACCAATGTAAGTTGTACGAACAGACAGCGTAGTCACGTGCCTCCCGGCTTGAGAATATGCTGATAATTTGAAAATATATCGATTAAGCTTAAAAACAACCCCTTAAAGGGTGAAAACCCAAACGGCCCCGTAAGAGGCACGAACACCTCATACGGGACCAATGTAACTTTGTACAAACTGACCACGTAGTCACGGGTCTCGCGGTTTGAGAATATGACGATAATTTCAAAAAACGTAGATTAGGCTTAAAAACAAGCCGTTTGTGGGCGAATACCCAAACCAGCCCCCTAACACCCCCCTAAGAGGCACGAACACCTTGCACGGCACCAATTTAAGTTGTACGAATGACAGCGTAGTCACGGGGCTCTCGATTTCATAATATGACGATAATTTGAAAATATATTGATTAAGATTAAAAACAAGCCCTTAAAGGGTGAAAACCCAAACCAGCCCCCAAACGGCCCCGTAAGAGGGACGAACACCTCGCACAGGACCAACGTAACTTGTACAAATTGACCTCGTAGTGATGGGTGTCCCGATCTGAGAATATGACGATAATTTCAAAATACGTAGATTAGGTTTAAAAACAAGTCGTTTGAGGGTGAAT
The DNA here is from genome assembly GCA_949130495.1 of Sambucus nigra. Taxonomy (NCBI): domain Eukaryota; kingdom Viridiplantae; phylum Streptophyta; class Magnoliopsida; order Dipsacales; family Adoxaceae; genus Sambucus; species Sambucus nigra. The sequence continues at coordinate 404,885,843 of OX422211.1, forward strand.
ACCCAAACCATCCACCTAACGCCCCCCTAAGAAGTACGAACACCTCGCACGGGACCAATGTAAGTTGTGCAAACTGACAGTGTAGTCACGGACCTCTCGGTTTGAGAATATGACGATAATTTGAAAATATATCGATTAAACTTAAAAACTAGCCCTTAGAGGATGAAAACCCAAACCATCAACCAAACGGCCCCGTAAGAGGCACGAACACCTCGCACGGGACCAATGTAACTTGTACAAACTGACCTCATAGTCACGGGTCTTCCGGTTTGAGAATATGATGGTTATTTCAAAATACGTAGATTAGGCTATAAAAACATGGCATTTGAGGGTGAAAACCCAAACCAGCCCCGAAATGGCCCCGTAAGAGGCACGAACACCTAGCACCGGACCAATATAAGTTGTACGAACTAACAGTGTAATCACGGGACTCTCGGTTTGAGAATATGACGATAATTTGAAAATGTATCGATTAACCTTAAAAACAAGCCCTTAAAGGGTGAAAACCCAAACCACCCCCAAACGGCACCGTAAGTGGCACGAACACTTCGTACGAGACCAGTGTAACTTGTACAAACTGACCGCGTAGTCACGGGTCTCCCGGTTTGAGAATATGAAGATAATTTCAAAATGCATAGATTAGGCTTAAAAACAAGTCGTTTGAGAGAGAAAATCGAAACCTGCACCCTAACGGCCCCTAAGAGGAACGAACACCTCGTACGGGACCTAAGTAAGTTGTACGAACTTATAGCATAGTCACAGGGCTCCCGGTTTGAGAATATGACGATAATTTGAAAATATATCGATTAAGATTAAAAACAAGCCCTTAAAGGGTGAAAACCCAAACCAGCCCCCAAACGGCCCCGTAAGAGGCACGAACACCTCGCACCGGACCAACGTAACTTGTACAAACTGACCGCATAGTCACGGGTCTCCCGGTTTTGAGAATATGACAGTAATTTCAAATACGTAGATTAGGCTTAAAAACATGTCGTTTGAGGGTGATAACCCAAACCAGCCCCCTAACGGCCCCCTAAGAGGCACGAACACCTCGCACGGGACCAATGTAAGTTGTACGAACTGACAGCGTAGTCACGTGCCTCTGGGCTTGGGAATAAGATGAGAATTTGAAAATATATTGATTAAGCTTAAAAACAAGCCCTTAAAGGGTGAAAACCCACATAATGAAATTATAAAGAAAGGCTCCAACTTCTCTCTAGAACCACATGCTCCAAAAAGCCTCCCGTCACCTACTATACACCCTTTCCTACCTTACTCACACTATCTAATGCTCCATGGTAACCACGGTCAAACCTTCAGGTGACAGACTTTCCAGACCTACACAGGTGGTGGCTGGTTTCGAAGAGTTAGAAGATGGCCAGTTTGCCGTAGACCTCATTGACAACCCAGGGGGGTTGGAGCTGTGATGGGACCTCCCACTTCACCGCCCGACTCTGGTCCTGTATTGACTCCCATCGCCGGCACCGGGGTTCATGGCCAGGCCATTTTGACCAAAGTTACGGGCGACGAGAACTATGGGAAAGGTTCCCCGGGCGTTGACGTTAACTACAACCGCCAGTCTGATGGGCGGAATGAGGGCGAGGTGGTGGCTTTGAGTGTTTCTGATGAAACCAAGGAACGTAGATCAGATAGAGGGGTTGGTATGGGCTCTGGGCTCAATGGTACGGGGATGGGAAAGTTTTCTGCCGACACGGAAAAGCTGTCAGTTAAACTGACGAGCGTCCCAACTCTCCAGACGGAACTGACTTCTCAACAACTGCCGAGACACAATGAGAGGACGTGGAGCACTGTAGCGGCAGTTAAGAAATAACCTAGGATTCGTCTCAATACCACCAGCCTTCTGTTGTGGATTCTGTCATCACGGTAACGCCTCCCGCTGCAGTTGCTACCGGAGGCCATAAAAGGTGGGAGAATAGTTTGGTGGGTTATTTTTTGGGGAAAAAACTTCCTTTCTCCTACGTTAATAACGCCGCCACCAGACTGTGGAGCAAGTTTGGGATGACCAAAGTGATAGCACACGACAATGGTTTTTTCTTCTTTCTTTTTGACAACCCCTCTCAACGGGATGAAGTTCTTGACAATGGCCCGTGGCATTTTGCGGGGATGTCAATTATTCTGAAAAAATGGCATGCTAGCTTTAGCCTCCACAAGGAAACAGTGAAGAAGATACCCAAATGGGTGAAGTTTCACGACATTCCCGTCCAGCTGTGGACGGAGGAAGGACTCAGTTACATTGCGAGTTCGGTAGGAGTCCCTTTGTTTGCCGACGCTGTCACGGAGGAGATGAATAGAATTTCTTACGCACGAGTTTGCATCGAGGTCGAAGCTAAGGAGACGTATCCCAATAGCATCAACGTTGTTATGGAGGACGGTGTTTGTGCACCGGTGCGAGTTGAATTCCAAGCCAAACCACCTTCGTGCACTAAATGCCTCGATTTTGGCCACAATATCACTACATGCACGTTAAACATGGTACCAAAAACTATTGTGGAAGTTGGTGCTAAAATGACCAAATCCCATGCAGGTTCTGAATGGAAACTGGTGGCGAGGAAGCCTATCCCAGTTACTGTCCGGGAGATAGGAGAGTCGTCAGGTGTGATGAGCTCAGGAGGAGGTTAGGGGCACTGTGGAGGTCTGTGAGATTGCCCCTAGCGTGGTCTCACCCACGATACGGTTATCCAACCAGTTTAGCGTCGTGGACAATGACAGTGAGTTTGAGGCAACTCCAGAACCTTCGGCACTTGCTAGGAGAGTAACGGTCGTGGATGAGCTTGCCTACAAGCATAAGGAAGAGATGACTAAGGCGAACCACTCTGGTGGCAAGAACAGGAGAAAGGGGAAGGGGAACAAAACCTGATGATTAAGATAGGGTCTTGGAATTTTAGGGGTCTGTATTCCCCGAATAAACAGAAGGAAGTTAGTAAGTTAATAATTGACCAACAGCTTGACATTGTTTGCTTGGTGGAAACAAAAGTTAGGAAGGAAAATTTATGTAATGTTAAAAATAATTGTTTTTTACATTGGGATCTCATTGATAACTGCCCTTTAGGGGGGGTGATTGTAGGATGGAATCCTAGTTGTTTGGCGGTAACAATGGTCCAGTCTCACCCTCAAGCCATGTAGTGTAGGGTGAAGGCCTGTGGTAGTAATTGCGAGTTTTTTGCGACCTTCATTTACGGGGAGAACTTACCTCACGGAAGAGAGCCTCTTTGGGAGTCTCAAAGTCAATAGGGATTGCACTGATGGGCAGCCTTGGATACTTATGGGGGACTTCAATGTTGTGAGAACCAATGAAGAGAAAAGCGGGATGCATGGCATTGACGTGTGTGCTACGGAGGCATTCAACCAGTGTATTAATGACATCCAGGCTGATGATATGATGACGAATGGGCTTTGGTTTTCGTGGAATAATCGCTAGGGGGTAGGGACAATGTCCAATCGAGATTAGATAGGGTTCTTCATAACGACACGTGGAGTACCTACTTTCCGGAGTCTCAGGCGAGTGTTCTTCCTCAGGGTGTTTCGGATCACTGCCCGATCATTATCTTGCTTGCTCCCGGGGAACCGAATAGGCCCAAGCCGTTTAAGTTCTATAACTTTTGGATGGGCCATGCTGATTTCCAGGATGTTCTGACCGAGTCTTGGTACGGGGACGATGTGGGTAATCCCATGGTGAGATTGAGTAAGAAGATGCGTAGATTGAAGATTAACCTCAAAGACTTTAATAAGAAGTTCTATAGCCAGCTTTCTAGGAGGGTGGAGGAGGCTAAGTCTTACTTGATGATGTGCAGACTAGACTTGATAGTGATGGGAGCAACCTTAGCTTTCAACTAGAAGAGAGGGAGAAGTTGACGGCTTACCTGGAGCTCAGTTGGGGGATGGGAATAACTCCTTTTTCCATAAGAGGGCCAATCAAGCTACCGCTAGGAGGAAGATTATCAGCATTGAGGATGAGAATGGGGTGCGGGTTGAAGGTTCTCAGGGAGTGGGTAATACGGCAGTGGGTTTCTTCCGCAACCTTCTGGGCTATAGGCTGTGCGGACCCTGCTCCCATTCTGGATGCGAATGTTGTGAAAAGAGTCAGTGATGTGGCCGCCGCGACTATGATTGCGCCCATTGATGATGAAGAAATAAAGGGGGATATGTTTGCCATTGGGTCGGATAAAGCCCCGGGTCCCGACGGATTCAATGCCTTCTTTTTCAAGCAGAATTGGGAGGTTGTGGGGAATGACGTCACTGAGGCTGTTAAGTTCTTTTTCAGGTGTAGCTACCTACCTAGGCAATGGAATTGTACTGCCCTCGCCCTTATCCCTAAGGTTACCACTCCGAACGGTATGCATGATTTCAGACCCATATCTTGTTGCAATACTATTTATAAGTGCATATCGAAGATTCTTGCCAACAGGATTAAGCCTATCCTCCCCCATGTGATCAATCCGAGTCAGGCCGCTTTTGTTAAAGGGAGATCTATTTCTGATAACATCCTTCTTCTCTAGGAGGTCATGAGGAATTACCATAGTGAGCTTTGCCCGCCTAGAAGTACCTTGAAGATTGATTTGCTGAAAGCGTATGACACGGTGGATTGGGGATTTCTTTTCACCTTGCTGACTCACCTGGGGTTCCCTGCCATTTTCGTTGGGTGGATTAGAGAATGTATGACTAACACCAGGTTCTCTATCAGTCTGAATGGGCACCTCCATGGCTTCTTTGAGGGAAGGAGAGGGTTGAGGCAGGATGACCCCCTATCTCCCTATCTTTTCCTTCTGGTGATGGATTCTCTCTCGTGTATCTTGGACAAAGCTAGCACCAACCCATTGTTTACCTTTCACCCCAAGTGTAAGGAAGTGGGGCTTAACCACTTATGTTTCGCCGATGATGTGATAATTCTGTGTGGGGGGGACATTCCCTCCTGTACCATTGTGAAGAAGGCGGTTGATGATTTCTGTAGTATTGCGGGCCTCACTCCCAATTTGTGTAAGAGTAGCTACTATTGCACGGGATTGGAGGAGGATCGGATCGCGCAGATCGGGGATATTCTTGGTTTTGGTCATAGCAACCCCCCGTTCCTCTACCTCGGGGTTCCTCTCATCACCACCAGACTCAAGAAGGAGGATTGCAGTAGGCTAATTGACAGGATAACTGGGAGGATCAAGTGTTGGACCAACAAGCTTCTCAGCTACGCCGGTAGATTACAACTTATTAAGACCGTCTTGTTCGGGATCCAGGTCTATTGGTCTAGTCTGTTCATCTTTCCTAAGGGGGTTATTCTCAAGATTGAGCAGCTGATGAGGGATTTCCTATGGACTGGTTCCGATCTTAAACATTCGGGGGCCAAGGTGGCTTGGAATGATCTTTGGAATGTGGCGGCCATCATGAAGATGCTTTGGAACCTCTGTAGCAAGAAGGACTGCCTTTGGGTTAAGTGGTGCAATGTGTATAAGTTGAAGAGAAGAAGTTTGTGGGCTATTAATATAGCCAGTGACTCGTCTTGGAGCTGGAGGAAGATGATGCAGTTGAGACATCTCATCAGACCTCTCATCAGATGGAGTATTGGTAACGATAGGGATATCTTTTTCTGGCACGATAACTGGCACCCTCTGGGGCCACTTCATCCTTTGTTTGGGGACCGTGTTATCTATGACGCTGCTAGTAACCATAAGGCTTTGGTTGCTGATTACATTGTCGAGGGGAGGTGGAGATGGCCAACGGTGGTTACTTGAGAGCTCTTGGATATTAGGAATGCAGTTTTGCCCAGCATTAGGCATGATGCTGTTGATGAGGTGGTCTGGATTCCAAACCAGAAGGATTTTTCTATCAGATCAGCCTACGAGGAGATAACCCCCACCCTCCCTCCTGTTCCCTGGCACAAAATTGTGTGGAATAAGGGTAATATCCCCAAATGTGCTTTTGTTCTTTGGATGATTTGTAAGGATGCGATTCACACCAAGGACAAGCTCTATAACTGGGGCATCTCGGATGATAACGTGTGTTGTAGCTGCTCTATCGGGGTAGAGTCCATACCGCACGTCTTCAATGAGTGTCCAGTTGCAAAGGAGGTTTGGGAGGAGGTTAGAACCAGGAATCAGGAGTACAGAGGGGCTTTGGATTGGGACGGTGAGTTGGCTCATGCTATTTCATGTTACAGTGGGACGAGTTTTTATAATCGTATTAGGAATATTTCTTTCTCCTCTACTGTGTACTGCCTTTGGATGGAGCGTAACGCCATACATTTTAAGCGGGTGGCCAAGAGCAAGGATGTCATTGTCAGAGATATCGAAGTTATGATCAGAGCTAGAGTCACAATCTGGAGCAAGGGGACGAGGAGATTTGAGAACTGGATGGCTTGCATGAACGGGGGTATCCCGGAGAGTGTTGTTGAGTAGGGGATCGCGGGGTGTGTGGCTTCTTGCACTTGTTTCGCTTGTTTTTGGTTTTCTCCCCTGTGGGGCATACCCCTAGGGGAGGTGATGGGTTTCATCTCTATGTGTACTTGTCGTAGTTTCCGTTGTTGATATATATACATAATTTTTCCCAAAAAAAAGGGTGAAAACCAAAACCAACACCCACACGGCCTCGTAAGAGGCACGATATCTCGTTACTTATTTCAGCTTTGGGATTTGTAGTGAGGAGTTTTCCTCCAGACTTTATTTACATTATGTGATGATTATTCTTTTTACTTCAGTATGGTGAATGGTGTTATTATGATTCATTACACTTGTTGCATGTTAATCAGACTTTAATTAAAATTTGGCAACTTACTTTTTAAATACTAGGTGGTTAGTAATCATTAAAATGTTTTCGACAGTGATGCTATTAACTGGACCAACTTGGCATTTTGAATTAATTTAATAAAGGAGTAGCTACCCGGTATTTAATTAGTCGGGGTGCCACAATGGTGTATTTAAGGTCGCATAGAGGAACAATTGACTATTTAAGGTTGCATTTGGGAAATGACTATTTAAGATCTTGTGGCGGACGGGTTGTCTATTTAAGGTTTTATAAGGAACATGCTCACTATTTATGAACGCTTTACTATTGAAGGCAGCATAGTGAGCGGCTGACTACCTAAGGTCGCATAAACGATCGGTTGACTATTTAAGGCCCTTTAGCGGATCAGTTGAGTATTTAATGTTCAAAATGAACGTGTTGACTATTTACTATCCTATAGGAGACCAGTTTACTAGTTAACGTCACATTGGAGTTAGTTGGCTATTTATGGTAGCATATGGGACCCGTTGACTATTTAAGATTGCATGGGGGAGTGACCGACCGTTTAAGTTGCCATATTGACTATATAAGGACACTTAGCGAATGAATTGACTATTCAAGGTTGCAAAGAGGACAAATTAACTAATTAAGGTCACAAAGGGTACTACTTGACTATTTACGGATTCTTAAGGAACGGTAAACTATTTACACTCACATAAAGGGCCGGTTAATTATTTAAGTCCATGGGAGACCGGTTGACTATTCAAGGTCATAATGGGGACTTTTTAAGGTCGCTCAGAAGACGGTATGACTATTTAAGGTCCCGTAGGGGACAGGTTGATTATTTAAGGTGGCAACGGGAGGTAATTGACTATTTAAGATCCACTGGGAGATTTGTTGATTATTTAAGATCGCATAACGAAATGATTGACTATTTCTGGTCACATTAGGAACCGACTGACTATTCAAAGTCCCACACTGACTATTTAAGGAACATGAGAGACCAATTGATAATTTAAAGTTGAATAGGGGATCGATTGACTATTTAAGGATGCATAAGAGACCATTTAACAATTTAAGGAAACTTTTATTAAAAAAAACTTTGTCAAGAAAAGTTCAAAGAGGGGTAAGAAGGGCCCAACTAAAAAACAAATTCTTTTACAAAAAGTAATTTTAATCGTAAAAGAGAAGTTTAAATCATGTTTTTGTTAGAAAGTAAAGAATTCTAGTGTAGATTTTCTCTATTCGAACTAAATTACTTTTATTCTTTTATTAAAATTAATTCTATGGGCACAACATAAAGATGAGTTGAAATTGTTTGTTAATATGTTAATTTTATTTGGAAAGTAGGAAAATTGAGTTTTCAGTGCAAACATATATTTTGTCGAAAGCGGGAGGAATATAGCAAAAAAAACAAGCTATAATTAGGGAGGAAGGGAAGTTTATTTCAAAACTTCATTTGTATATAGAAAATGGGGTAAATATTTTTAATTATGAAAAGCGGAGGTTTAATTAAATTGGTTGGTCAAAAGAGTATGGCTCGTTTATTTAAGAGTAGTAGTAAACTTACATACACTAACGAACTACAAAGTACCAAATGTGTTTCACATTCGTTGCAATATGGTGGGGCCACACACCATGTTACAACTGTTGTAACAAAAGATTTGGGGCTTTATATGCACTATGTATGTGTAAGAGAAATTTGATTCTATTCATAAATAAATTTTATTTAAAATATATGGAAAGTGGGAGGAAGAATTTCTTTTACTAACTATTAAGTAAAAGGTAAGTTTATTAAGATAGAAAAACGAGATTAGTGAGTTTTAGTTTAAAGATACAAGTTTGACGAGGCAAAGGGGTTTATATTGAAAAATAAAATTTGACGAGAAGTGAGGGGGAACGATAATATTCTTTTTCAAAAAAATAAAAGATGTGCTTTCACGGCTAGAAAATTATGTGGGAAAAGAGGATACAATACAAAGAGTATTAGAAAAAGGAAGGAGACTGATAGATTACGGAACAGTGTTAAGAACGAAATCAAATACATAAAGAGTAGATATGATTATAAAATTTTAAAAGAAAATAATAAGTATAGGAGTATACGATAATATATAATGGATTTCATCTTTAAAATAGTTTTTAATATAAATATATAGGAAAATGTGAGGGTGTAAAAACGAGGGTTGAAAGGAAGGGCTAAAAAATAGACAATTATAACTGAATTTAGCTGACTTTAGCAAATTCAAATAGACTATTAAGGTCCCCGAGACACCTTACTTCTTATACAAAGAGTTTACAAGATAAACAACATATTTTCGAAATTAGTACATAAACCTTAGTTGATTATTACCATTTCAGATTTTGGTATCATGTCTACCCCAAAGACATTGGTTGGAAATATGCATACCGAAAGGAGGGCAGAAGGGGTGTTAGTTATAAATTTGGTGAGCACAAGTTAAGTGAAGGCATAACTTGGCTAAAAGATCACTTAACGCATACCCGCAATGGTATTATAGCTTGCAAAAAGGTTACAGAAGATGCAAAAGCTGAAAGTTATGCAGCCTTCATAAATTCCAAGCAAGTAAAAGCTAACCAAAATAGTTTGTTGGGGAGACGGGTGCGGGTTCCGCATAGGGTTCGAGTTATGGTGTTAAAAAAGAAGCCCTAAGTAATGGGGCTGGTAACAATAGATCTAGTGGTCCAATGGACAAGGTTGTAAATTCCAAAGTTATTCAAAGTGCACCAAACACAATAATATCTCGATTTGCTACGGCTTTTCTCACCCTCCAATGCCTTTACAAGCATAAAAAAGCACTAGAAATTATGCTTCTTGGGAAGAATTTTCTCAAGAAAGGAAACCGAAGGGAAATTTGTGAGGAGAATTGTGGTGAATGGCCTAAAATTTTGGCAACGTGTAGCCCGTTATTTGAAGACCGTTGTTTCACTTGTTAGTCAGTTAAGAGTGGTCGATCACGAGAAGTCATCTTTCCCATTGGATTATGGTTGTCTTTTGAAGGACCTATTGAGGAAAGGTTTGCTTAAGGTTCCATAGGGACTAGTTAACTATTTATGGTAGCTTAAGTAACTGGTTGACTATTTAAGATCGCATATGAGATCGGTTAACTACTACGGTGGCATATGAGACCGGTTGACTATTTAAGGTATAATTGGGGATATGTTGACTATTTAAGATCCCATTGGGGACCAGTTAACTACTTCAGGTAATATAGGGATTGGTAACTATTTAGGGTCACACAGGACCAGTTGATTATTACAGGTTGCATGGTGGACCGATTAACAATTTAGGGTCGCATACAGATTTTTTGACAATTAAAGGTGGCTTAGGAGACTAGCTAAATATTCAAGGATGGAAAGGTTGACAGTTGAGGGTTACATGGGAGCGGTTCACTATTTAAGGTTGAATGGCGGTTCAGTTAACTATTTACTATTTAAGGTCAAATCGGGGATCGGTTAACTATTTTTTTTTGGTAACTTTAATTATATTGAAAAGAAAGATATATACAAGGAGAAGAACACCAAGCCCAGAGGCTAGTAACCAGAAGGTGGGGCATACCCCCCTCCCCAACAAACATCAACATAGGAATTCAAAGGAAGCAAAAACTCACCCAAAACTTCAACAAAAAAATCAAAAGAAAATAACATTAGAGGTACAACATGGTTTCAGGAATCCCCCATTGGTTGCATACCATCCAATTAGTGTAGCTTCTGTTCGTGTTCTTCCAAGTACTGATCTTGATCCTCATCATGTTATTGATCTCATACATGAGCTGACCAGGGGTTCTAGCCCCTCTGCTGTGCATCCTGCCATTCCTTTCCATCCAAATGCAATAGATGGTGGTAGTGAAAGATAGAGTTCTGACTTTGTTGATGAGGTTGTTGTTTTTAGCATACTCCACAGCCCACTCTAGCTCTCTCTCCCACGTCCCTATATTCCTGTAGCATTGGTTCCTGCAAAGTACTTCCATCCACACCTCCTTAGTGTAAGGGCAGTCAGCAAATAAGTGCGATAAAGTTAGAACTTGGTTTTAATATACATAATTTTCCCAAAAAAAAAAAGTGCGATAAAGTTTCAGTCCCATTTGTGCATAACATGCAATTACTATTGTCCACAATCCCCCACTCCAACAGTTTATCTTTGGTAATAAGACTTCTTCTGCAGATCAGCCACGCGATGAAAGAGCATTTAGGTATGTTGGCATGGATCCAAACCAACCTATTCCATTCCACCTCATTGTTGTGACTGCAAATAGCCTTATAGGCAGATTGAATGGAGAAAATCCCATTAGTAGAAGGAACCCACGTAACCACATCCTCCTGCTGCGAAATAACTGGAAGAGTGGCATTCTGGATGTCATTAAGCTCCCACGTAACTGTGGAAGGCCACCTCCAATTCGTTCCTCTAATGAACTCAGCCACCTTGGCGTAGGAGTTGCTGGCAGCATCATAAATGGTCCTATCCCCAAATAACGGATGTAGAGGCCCAAGAGGGTGCCAGTTATCATGCCAGATAAAAGTGTTATTACCATTACCAATGATAGACTTAATGAGAGGTCTGCTCTCCCTCCTCATTTTCAGGATTTTCCTCCATGTCCATGAGCAATCACTAGGAATAGCAATCGCCCAGAAGCTCCTTCTCTTGATTTTATACATGTGACACCATTTCACCCAAAGACTCTCTTTATTATTGCATATATTCCATATATGTTTCATCATAGCAGCCTTATTCCATTCTTCAATACATTTAATCCCCAACCCTCCCTCGGTTTTAGGCTTACAAACCTTACTCCAAGCCACTTTGGCCCCACTATGCTTCAAATCAGAACCATGCCAGATGAAGTCTCTAATCAGTTGGTCTATATCTTTAATGACACCTTTGGGCATGATGAAAAGACTTGCCCAATACACCTGTATACTGAAAAGGATAGAGAGAGCAAGCTGAAGTCTACCAGCATAACTGAGCATCTTGTTGGTCCAGCTTTTAATCCTCTTGGTAAGTCTATTAATGAGATCCAAGCAGTCCTCCTTCTTAAGTCTCGTGGAGATCAAAGGCACCCCAAGATATTTGAAGGGAGGCTTCTTTAATTGGAAGCCAATTTTGTCAGCTAAAGCCTGAGCCTGAGGAACATCCATTCCCCCACATTAAATATTGCTTTTCTCCATGTTGGGACAAAGCCCAGAGAGAAGAGAAAACTCCTCAATAGTATGGTTAATGCAGCCAAGTGACTGCTCATCCCCCCCACCAAATATCATCAGGTCATCAGCAAAGCAAAGATGGTTAAGACCAATTTCCTTACATTTAGGGTGATAATTGAAGTTCATGTTGTTGCAGTGCTGGTCCAGAAGACAGGAAAAACACTCCATAGCCAGAAGAAAAAGATAAGGGGAGAGAGGGTCACCTTGTCTAAGGCCTCTAGAGCTTTTAAAGAACCCATGGGATTCCCCATTAAGGCTGATGGAGTACCAGGCAGTGGTCACACACTCTTTAATCCACCTAATCATGATATGAGGAAATCTGACCTTCTCTAAGACATCAAAAAGGAACTCCCAACTCACAGTGTCATAAGCCTTCATAATGTCCACCTTAATAGCACATCTAGCCATACCATTGCCCCTATGATAGTTCCTCATAATCTCTTGCACAAGAAGGATATTATCAGCAATAGATCTCCCTCTAACAAAGGCTGCCTGACTCTCACTAATGAGGTGGTTCATGAGGGGCATAATCCTGGCAGCAATGATTCTAGAGATGCATTTGTATATAGTATTGCAGCAGGCAATAGGTCTATAGTCACGCATGGAAGATGGGTTAGAGTTCTTAGGTATGAGGGCAAGAATGGTGCAATTCCATTGCCTAGGCATTTTACAGTTGATAAAGAAGTGCTTAACAGCCTTAGTCACATCATTCTCAACAACCTCCCAGTTCAACTTGAAGAAGGCAGCATTGAACCCATCAGGTCCGGGAGCTTTATCAGAACCAATAGAGAACATAGCCCTTTTAATTTCATCATTTGAAGGGATGGAGGTGATGCCATCACTCTGATTTTGATTAAGCTTCCTAACCATCAGGTTCTCAATATTGAAGGGTCTGAAACAGTTCATATCATCAGCAGAGAAAAGATTTTGGAAAAAATTAATAGCTTCATTAGCAACACCCTCGCTACCTTCAATGGTCAGCCCATTAGAGTTCTGAATCATTAGGATTTTCTTCCTGGCACAGTTGCTGTTAACCCTTTTATGAAAGAAGGAGGTGTTCAAATCCCCCAATTGGAGCCAATTAATTCTTGCTTTTTGCTTGAAGAGGGACTCCTCATTGTTCCTCAGATGGTTATAGTAGTTAACCAGCTCAGTCTCCTCCCTCCTTAGCTCATGATTACTGCCATCATTGTCCAGAGTAGCCTGCACCTGATTAAGGAGATACTTAACCTCATTAACTCTAGCAGAAATATTAGAGTAAAACTTCTTGTTCAGGCTTCTAAGAGGGGACTTCAATCTTTTAAGCTTGGTAGAGAGTTTAAACATGGGGTTCCCATTACAGTCCTCATGCCAAGAATCCATGAGGGTGTCCTTGAAGGTATCATGCTTCATCCAGAAATTATAGAACTTGAAAGGTTTAGGTTTAGTGTTTAAAGATGGCAAGAAGGTAATAATGATGGGGCTATGGTCAGAGATACCATGACAGAGAAAGTTAGCCTGGCTATCAGGGAATGATGTACTCCAACAAGAGTTCTGGAGGACTCTATCAATCCTTGATTGAACACACGCAGACCCCCCACTCTTATTAGACCAAGAAAACCACACACCAGTGGAATTCATATCTTCAGCTTCAATATCCTCAATGCAATTGTTGAAATCATCCACAGCTCTATAATCAATTCCATTGTGGCTCCTCTTCTCCTCCTGGTACCTCACAACATTAAAATCCCCCAGAATGATCCAAGGCTGGTTGGTAGTGGTAATGAAATTGCACTTGAGGAAGTCCCATAAAGTATTCCTATTTGCGGGTATGTTATGTCCATAGACAAACGTGGCAAAGAATACCTTGTTGGATCCCACAACTTTGACTTTGCATAAAATAGCTTGATGATGGATGTCACATGTTTCCACATCACAAACATTAGGGTTCCAAGCAATAATGACCCTGGCCACACCACCATTATCCGGGCAGTTATGACACATATTCCAATTAAAAAAACAATTATTCTTAATAACCTGCATGTGGTTAAGTCTAACTTTAGTCTCCATTAAACCAATTAGAGCAATACCATTGTCACGAATGGTTTTCTTGATTTCATGTTGCTTGTGTGGGGAATTTAAACCCCTAATGTTCCATGAAGCTATCTTGATCATCTTGGTATAGGCTTGTCTCCACTCCTCTTCAACCAAATGTCGTTTCCCTTCTTTTTCTGCTTCTTTTTGGAAGATGCTTTGTTAGTATGGTCATTGTACTCAAGATTTCTAGCCATTTCATCAATGGCTTTCACTTTTAGAACAATGCCCTGTGGAGCTGGGGTACTCTCTTCTTGTGGTATCTCTTCAATCTCTATCATTTCATTCTCTTCCTCTCGAGCAAGGATGGCAAAGCTATTCTGATTAGAGCTTGATTGGCCTACATTTGTGATGTCTACCTTATCAAGATTGCGTTCAGCCTTGTGGCTAGCCTTATGTTTCGCAGCAGTTCTAGTCGTGGTAACCTGTTCCCATACATCCGTTAGTGGTTTCATTTTAGGTAGTACCACCTTTGGGCAAGGCATTCTCCTCCATTTTGTGATGTGGACAACCATTTAGGTTATGACCGAAGACAAGGCAGTTAGGGCATGAAGGCGGTTTTGCTTGAAACTCAACCCTAACTGGTGTGGTAGTACCATCCTCCATTGTAACATTGATGCTGTTAGGGTAAGTTGCTGTGGCCTCCACGTCGATGCATATGCGAGCATAGGTTATTCTATTCATTTCTTCCGTCATGGCATCAGCGTAAAGGGGAAGACCCACCGAGCTGGCGATGTAACTAAGCCCTTCTTCCGTCCAAAGTTGAACAGGAATGTCGTAGAACTTGACCCAAACAGGGATTTTCTTCCCCGTGTCTTTAGAGAACTTGAACTGTGCTTGCCATTTGTTAAGGATGATAGTCATACCTGCAAAATGCCATGGCCCATTGTCCAGCACCTCATCACGCTGGCTTTGTTCATCAAACATGAAAATGAAAAATCCATTATCATGCGCTATGACCTTCGTCATACCAAATTTTCCCCATAGTCTAGTAGCAGTGTTGTTAACAAAGGAAAAAGGAAGCTTTTTCCCTAAGAAATAACCAACCATGCTGTTCTCCCAACGACCGTACCCTTTCCTGGCAACATCGAGCGGTGGGTTGACAGTGATGGTGGACTCCACAACTGATGGTTGGTGAAAAGTTAGTTTGAGTTTTGGTTTCTTCTTTTCTACGATAATAGAACTCCATGTCTTGTCAGAGCGTAACATGTTGTTGGTCTGGAGTATAGGGACTCCCAGACTTACTTTCTCATATCCCATCTTTCTCTCACTAGCAGGTATAGTGCCAGATAGGGTAGTAGACGTACTAGATACTCCATTAGAGACCATATCAATATCTGTCAACTTTAAAACAGCTTCCGTACTATCTAACGTCTCCTTGAGCCCACCGTTACTGCCTGCACAGTTCTCGGAGCTGAACCCTACCTTTACGTCCATTGTCATCCCGGACGGAGACAAGTTCTCAACCCGGTCATTGGAGGTTTCGAACATCATCACATCTTCAAGGGAGTATCCTTTGCTCAAGAGGAAATTCATAAATATGTTATTATCATTGCTTGTCTCTTTTATCCTTGCAAGATGCTCATATGCACTGTCAAGGCTTTTATCGGACGTTAAGATTTGCCCTACATCTGCCTCGTCAATCATGTTCAGACTCATGCCATCGCCTGGGATAAGGGCAGTATTCTTTACAGAAGACCCTACACCCGATTCAGCCATCATAGAAGATGGAGTTTGAGAAATAGCTTTCCCACGTATAGCTGAAGGTAGGTTAGAAGGAGTAGGGTTAGGAGAGGAAGGCCGGCCATCAGGTTTGGTCATCGGAACTATGCTTAGTTTAGGGTTAGGGTTAGTCATGGCTGGAAAGTTTGGTGGTGGTTGGGGAGAGGGGTTGTGTTTGGCTTAGAGAGAAGGAGGAGCATATTTCGTTGCTAGAGAAAATTGAGTGTCATTTTTCTATGGATCGGTTAACTATTAGAAGTTGTATAGGGGTCGATTGACTATTAAAGGCCACATCGAGGATCGTTGGTGATTTAAGGTCACATTGGAGAACGTTCAACATTTTACATCCCGTAGGAAACAAACTGATTTTTTAAGGAGACGTAGGGACCAGTTGACAGTTGAAGGTCCCATATAGTACAAATTGACTATTTAAAGTCGCATATGTGACGGATTGTATATTTAAGGTCGCATAGAGGTACAATTGACTATTTCAGGTTGCATTTGGGAAATGACTATTTAAGATCTTATGGGGGATGGGCTGTCTATTTAAGGTTATATAGGGAACATGCTCACTATTTAAGAACGGATTACTATTTAAGGTTGAATGGTGAGCAGCTGACTATCTAAGGTCGCATAAACGATCGGTTGACTATTTAAGGCCCTATAGCGTATCAGATAATGTTCCAAACAAACATGTTGACTATTTATAACCTATAGGAGACCACTTGACTAGTTAAGGTCGCGTTGGAGTCAGTTGGTTATTTATTGTAGCATATGGGACCCGTTGATACGTATAATATATAATATATGTTAAAATATATAATATATATCCAAATATATATATTAATGAAATAAAACAGATTTTTTTTCATAAAATACATTATTAGAGCATTCTTAACATTAGAAATCATAATAAAGTATAATCATAATCACATAAGAAAAAAAATTAAAAAAAAGTGTCCTTTTTACGTGTCCCAGTGTGTCGGCAACGAGTCCGAGCGTTTCGGCCACGTGTCGGAGCGTGTCGCGTGTCGAACTCGTGTCAAAGCCGACTCGTGGCTTCCGGGAGAGTGTCGGTGCTACATAGGTGGTGATTGACCCAAAATTTTGGAAACGTGTAGCCTATTGTTTGAAGACCGTTGTTTCACATGTTAGTCTATTGACAGAGGTTCATAATGAGAGGACGACTATCCTATTGGATAACAGTTGACTTTTGAAGGACCAATTAGAGACGGGTTTACTTAAGGTTCCATAGGGGACCGGTTAAATATTTATGATAGCATATGCAAATGGTTGACTATTTAAGATCACATATGAGATCCGTTAACTACTAAGGTCGCATATGAGACCGGTTGATTATTTAAGGTCGCATAAGAGACCGGTTGACCATTTAAGGCATAATGGGGGATATGTCGACTATTTAAGGTCCAACTGGGGACCAGCTAACTACGTAAGCTCATATAAGGGGATTGGTAACTATTTAGGGCCGCATAGAACCAGTTGACTATTAAAGGTTGCATGGTGGACCGGTTAACAATTTAGGGTCGCATACGGATTGTTTCACAATTAAAGGCCGCTTAGGGAATTGGCTAAATATTAAAGGTTGCACAGGTTGATAGTTAAGGGGCACAATGGGAGAGATTTACTATTTAAGGTCCAATGGGGGTTCAATTGACTATTTAAGACTGTTTAAGGTTAGTTGACTATTAAAGGCAACATTGAGGGTCGTTGGTTATTTAATTTCAGATTGTAGAACATTCTATATTTTACATCCCGTAGGAAAAAAATGATTTTTTAAGGCGACATAGGACCAGTTAACATTTGAAGATCCTGAATCTATGAAGCACGGATGCGGATACGGGGTGCGGGTGCGGCGATTCGAAAAATCTCAAAAAATTAGGATACGGGTGCGGCAATATATAATATAATAATATAAATTATGTTATGTTATTTTTAAGTAGTACAAATAAGTTCCATCATTATTATGATTCTCAAAAATTTATGATACGGGTGTTTGTTATTTTTTAACACATTGACAATATTAAAACAATGTCACATATATTATAATAATCTACTAAAACCCATTAACCATTAAACTATAAAAGCAGAATTCAATATAATATAATATAATAAAAAACAATTAACTTCACAAAACTCATTTAACATTAAACTAAAAACAAACATTCGAAGTCGTTAAGAAACCTACTTATCTATTAGCTTTCACATATATTATAATAATCCACTAAAACCCACTAACCATTTTTTTATAAAAGTAGAATCCAATATAATGTAATAACAAGCAGTTAATTTGGGCCACAAAACCCTTTTAACATGAAACCAAAAACAAATATATAAAGTTGTTAAGAAACTGAATTATCAGTCTTCACATATATTATAATAATCACCCACAAATCATTAAACTATAAAAGTAGAATCCAATATAATATAATGACAAACACTTAACTTGGGTCACAAAACCCATTTAACATTAAAACATTAAACTAAAAACAAACACAGGAAGTTGTTAAGAAACCAGTTAACTTCGTATATGTTGAAGGAGAGTAAGAAGAGAGAGAGAGAGAGAGAGAGAGAGAGAGAGAGAGAGAGAGAGAGATGAAAATGGAAAAAAAAAATCAGAATCGTGTTTTTTTTGGATTCTTTACGAATCCCATCAAAACCAGCAAAGTCCTTACCGAATCCTTCCCGAATCCAGAATTAATTTATTTAATTAATACCTTATTCTTCTTTGGGTGCGAATCAGGGCCGAATCGCACCCGCACCCGACTCGCGCGAGATTCGGATTTTTCAGGCATTTTGAAGAATTCGTGCTTCATAGTCCTGAATAGTACAACTGACTACTTAAAGTCACATATGTGTTTTCAGATTGTAAATTTAAGGTCGCATAGAGCAACAATTGACTATTTTCGGATGCATTTGGGAAATGACTAATTAAGTTCTTGTGGGGGATAGTACACCGATTGACTAGATAAGGTCACACTGGATTCAGTTGGCTATTTATGGTCGCAGATGGGACCTGTTGACTATTTAAGGTCGTATAGGACCAGCTGATTATTTAAGATTGCGTGACAAGTTAACTAAATAAGGTCACATATGGTGCTAGTTGACTATTTACGGATCCATAATGAACAGGAAAATTATTTACACTCGCATAAGGGGCCGGTTAGTTATTTAAGGTCCATGGGAGACCGGTTGATAATTCAAGGTCACACTGGGGACCCTTTTAAGGTCACTTGGGTGACGGTATGAATATTTAAGTTCCCACGAAGGGAAGGTTAATAATTTAAGGTGGCAACGGGAGGTGATTGACCAGTGTGAAGTTTCTTGTAATACCCCGTACTTTTAAAGATATTTAAATTACAAAGGTGGGCGTAATTTGGTAAATTGAGGAATTACTGTGAATAGTAATTATTGAATTTATGAGTGAAATTGAATAAATTCAGAATATAAAGTAACTAGTAAATATTAGTTTGTAAGTGCCAGATTAATATTTACATGGATTATTTTTAATTACATGTCGCAAGTTGGGTAAAGCGACAAAGAAAATATTTTTAATTGGAAAATACGCATATTGAACATGTTGGGGCAAAATTAATGAATTTTAGTTAAGTACCTCGGATGGAGATTTCGACTGCGCCATTAGGTTCGGAATGGCCGAGATAGTCAAAATAGACTACCCGGGGGTAGTATTTGGGTTCCGGACATTTTTGGACTAGTAGGGGCTCGTAAACGGGTACACGAGTCATTTAACGATTGGGCATTTACCCAATTTCGGGTTTAAAGACTTAAGCAGCCCCCTTTCCCTTTCATTTCTGCCCTAAGAGAGAGAAGAGAGTAGAGAGAAGGAAGAGAAGAAGAAGAAGAAAGAAAAGAAGAAGAAGAAGAAGAAGAGAAGGAAAATCCGGCCAAATTCGCGGGATTCGACTCGAGAACGTCGGATTTATTCCACAAGGCAAGTGTTTAACTTGCATATTGATTTAGTGTGTTAATTTCTCATATTGTAGTTGGTATAAAACTAAAGATTTTTGGGTTGAAATTTCGTGGATCAAAGGGGTTTTCGAAAGATTAAAACGGATATAACTCGATTAATACCCAATTTGAGAAACTTGAAATTAATTGAAATTAATTGTTGGATCTGGGTTCTAGGATGATTGGAACCCTTTGAATGTGTGTATTTATGGTTATTTGAGGTTGAATGATGATGAGAGAGGAGATAAAAAGCTTGGATGTGTTTTAATGGAGGTTCGGATTTTTGGAGAAGAAGATGAATAGTGACCAGCCCACTTCCGGGCTGTTTCGGATAGGAATACAACCGATTCAGCTCTCGGTCAAAACATGAAAGTTGTAGATAATTTTGATACGGTCGCGTGGGCGCTGACCGCGTATTTTTCTTCGAATTGTTATGATTTTTACAAGATGACAGTTCCGGGGTGAAATCACCAACTCGGAAATGCACTCGGAAATTGGAAAAATAAAGGCTAGAATTATTTGGAGATAAATATTTGGGGTTCCTGAAAATAGTGTGGGGACTTCTAAATATTTTTTTTAGTAAGGCGTGTACCTTGGGTTAGTTGAAAGTAAAATCCAAGATTTACCCAAATAGGGGTGTTCGTGAGGAAAAATACTTAAAGGGGTATTTAAGTGTGATTTGAATGTTAAATAAGGGAACATGTATTGGGGTAGTGTTTTAATTGTGTGACGGCTTGTATTATTGTGAATGAGAATATTCAAGGTTATTGGCTATCGTTACGAGAGTTTGGAGATTATAGCCATAAAAGATTGAGAATAGATAAAAAATATATATCGGTGTCGTTGGTATTGTCATCGTGCGGTGAGAAAATATCGGAAATGATGTATTGAGGATTAGTTAAAATTGATTAATGCGTAGGATATTCGAGAGATAAATATACTACGTGGGAAATTTATTATACGGGTTGTGCGTATGCTCGAATGTTATTATATACATGGGTTAAATAATTACCTATGGGGAATTATGTATAGGTGAGAGAAATACCTATAATTATAATATGGTTGTGTGAATACCAAATTGATGATATATGTATATAGGTGGAATGTGTACCTATATGATTTTTTTATTATGTGTATGACATACCTACCATACTTGCTATCACGGGAGGTTGACGTTCGGAAGAGGACAATCTTATCCTGTGTTGCCTTCGGGGGGATTTTAGATTTGGTACCTCAAGAACATAGGGCTGTGAAAGGCTTATTTGTGAGTTGATAAGTCCACTGCTTATGGGAGCGTAGGTATGTGCGTGACCCGTAGGTACGTGAACTATGTTCTCCTCCAATACGTGTGATTTGTATTGTTACAGTTCCTGAGTGATGTGGAACGGGTAATCCTTTTTGTACGAGATGTACTTGGATTGGATAGCAGAGTATGAGTGCACCGCAGCTGAGGCTAGGGGTGCTATATATCTATATATGTATTGTGATTAACATATATGTGTACTTGAGATAATTCACGGATGCTTAGTAAATGAGAATGACTAAGCCACTTATATTATAGTTCGGTGGATGATTAATATACTTGTTGCGTATAGTATACTATTGATATATATGAGATGAGATATCATATAACCTAACCTTGTATAAAGTGAAAAGAATGAATAAAGTGTGATATTACTTCCGGTAGATTTATATCCGGATTTATATGAATGCGAATAATAGGTTCTAATGAGAACTATTAATAAATACGAGATGGTATAAATATGTTATATACTGAAGGCCTAATGGATCCCGGTGATCAACATTGTCACGTAGTAGTGTATCGGGGGGGTTCCTTGTTTGGATTTCCCTTCGCGAGACACCCCACGCACGAACGTAACGTAATGTTGGGAATGGGGAGAAGTTTAGTCCTTAGTACCCGAATCGATGAGGTTTATTAGAAGATGGGTAATTACATTAGTTAGGCAGGGTAGCTTAACTAGGTTGTCTAAAATGGTATGCGCTAGTTGTTCACTGTTAGAAGAGGGGTGAGGTGTATCTCATGTGAGAGCGATACCAGTTTAAAATATGAGAAATAACATATTTTAAAATATGGATTTTATGCACTTGCTAAAATATTTTCAACAATCGGGCTCTGACCCATTTTCTCTACTTTTCCCCTCTCTTGCTATATATATATATATATATATATATAGGTGTCCAGACACAAGGACGCCTGGATAATAATTCATTCGAGTCAGACGTTTGCTGCAGCAGCTGTGGATGCAAGCAGGTTTATTGTAGACGCTTCCATCATTGAGATCTAGATAGGAGGTATTGTAGTCATATTCGGGCTAATGGCCCAACTGTACTCATTTATTCATTTACCGCCTTTTGTGTGGAATTCTATTTGGTTGTATTATTTGGACCGAGTGTTCGGTTATTTTACTTTATTTTATTTCAGTTGTTGCATATAAACTGTTGTCCTTATTTTATTTGGATGGTTTGGTTAAAAAGATTAGTTAATTTAAAATTTTGACGTCGGCCTAATAGGATATTAGTAATTAATTGGTTTTCCACAGTGATGTTAAGAATGAACCACATGAGACTCCTGTTTTAATTTGATATAGGAGTGATCGCCCGGTATTTTATTAGGCGGGGTGTCACAGGTGGTATCAGAGCATCAGGTTCTAGTGTCCTTAGGAATCTGTGCGGACGTACTACGCTTTCAGCGTTGCTTTTGATTTGATATAGAGCATTATGATTAGGATTGTTTATATCCTCTTGTGAGATTTCATTCTCCTGCCATTATGTAAGATTATAGTAAATCTTTTGCGCGCTCATTCGGGATTCGTGCGCTGATTGACGAAGGGCGACCATGGAAGTCCATTGTGAGGGCAGGAGGAGACGGGGCTTAGTTAGAGCTATAAGTTGATGTTGGAAATGAGGATCGCGGTAAAGGTCATTTTCCTTGCGGCATTGTCATTGATTGCTGCAATGACTACTATAGGATAGTAGTTATAATTATCTATGCACCACTATAGTAGAGAATGGTGCTAAACTTGAATTTCCCAGTGAAGTTAGATGGGGAAAAAGCTTAAGAGGTCTTTGATGAGGATCGTGCATTGAAGTTGAGCTAGGCGAAAATAGTTTAACTTCACTTCTAGGAAGTTGAAGGATCGAAAGCTTGGGCCTAGAGTTGGGTATGGAAATACCCATATGTGAAAATTTGAGGAAAATTTTTTCACTCGTTGGAGCAATGTGAAATAGTGGGAATGATGGTCACCATATATAGAGGAGCATAATATTTTGCTCATAAATTAATCTTACAGACGGTTTTAAAATGAAAATTCCCATGATTTAGAATAAAGTGAATGAAGTTTCTAGGTTATTCACATAAGAATCGGTCAGAGACCAACGGTGAATAAAGAGTGACATGGATAAGTGAAGTTAGTACCGGAGTAAGGTAGGTACAAGGGAGGAAGAGGCTTCTCCAGTGGAATGATAGACTCACTAGTAATTGGACTTATGTAGAGTGAGTTATAGTTATTTTAGTGCAAGGTGTGAAATATGCAAAAAAAAAAAAAGTTAAAGTTGTGAGACTTTGTGATTTTAAGAGTCAAATGGGATAAAGACTCTTGGGATTCGAATTGAAATTTTGGATATAATTGGGATACGAGCTAGTTGTGATAAGCTTAATATTTATTTATGTTATAAGTAAGTGAATACTTATAGGATAAAAATCGAATATGTTTATTCGGGAAATGCGGGGTAATATTACGAGAGATATACACGAATAGCCGATTATATTGTATATATACACGAGCATATTGAGACGTATATGTGATATGTTTAAATATATATGTATGTGATTGGTATATTTATATGAAACATACCCCTCTAGTGCTATCATGGGAAGTTATGCATTTTGGGTGAGGCCCCTGGCTTGAGGAGCAGGGAGCGTATAGTCTCCAGGTCATAATGTCCATTTTATATTGTGTGATTTTTATCAGGAATGAGACGTGGTGGGTATGCTTCGTTCTCATTTCCTCGGAGGAACTATGATTGCTTCCCATTCATTGTGATTTGGTTTTTACCAAGTCGGTGCGATAGTCCGATCGCTGGTACCCAGGATGATGTGTGAGTAATTCCCTGGAAGATGATAGCATTGAGAGACTGCATCCATTGAGTTATAGCTCTGAGGGATGGTTATTTATACTTATATAGTGTGTGATATATAAGTATGGATATGCTTGATGTGTATAGTATAATGTATATATATTTATTTAAGATGTGAAACATATATATACGGACATAATAACGCATGGAATGCGAGATAAATGCTGGATGAGCTCGCCTTGATTACTTGTTTAGATGAAAATTAGATGAGGAGATGTTTCATTACCATGATTTGAATGCATGGGGACCTTATAGATACAATTTAAGGTATGCAGGCTTTATTATTGAGCTGTGAGTTTAAGCTCATTGTTGTTTGGGCTAAGGACTTAGTGTTAGTACAAGCGCTTGGTGGTGTGGCTCCTGGAAAGAATTAAGAGTTTTGACCACATTTTGTCGATAGGAGAGATGGGATTATCCGAGTGGCATATTTGAACTAGCGAACCTCCACGACCGACAAAGTTAAGTAATAGTGTATAGGAGGGGTTCCTTGTTTGGATTTCGCTTGCGAGACGCTCCACGCATGAACCTTAATGACGTCGGGAGTGGAGAGATATTATATAATGCAAGGATGCTAGTTTTGACGATAAGTCACCTAGTGTAGAGCAAACACTATCGAGTGAGATCCGTTTGATGACGGTATAATCATATAGAGTTATAAGTGCTACGGAGAAGCACTAAAAATTATTCTCTCATCGCAAGTATGTGGGTGAGTTAAGGTGAAGGAAATCGATTTGAGACGTTTATTCAGGCCTTGAATAGAAGGAAAATTCAGAGGAAATACATTTTGGGTATAATGTTCATAGCGCTTTTGCAGAGAGTAAGTGCCCAATTAGTTAGATTTTGCATTTCACTAAGATGGAAGGATATAGTGGTAGAAGTACGCCGGTAGGTTAACGAGGTAAAATTTAGAACATCCCGTTGGTGTCCCTTGGACCTTTATATCTCGATGACCGACGATGCGAGGGAGTAGTGTAACGGGAGGGTTCCTTGTTTGGATTTCGCTTTGCGAGACGTCCCACGCATGAAACCGAGCAAATGTCGGAAGTTGAGAGAGGTCTTGGGCACTAGGGAAATATTTAGAATAGTACTCATATTACGTGTGTTAGAGACACCTTAATCTTAAGACTACCACGAAGTAAGGGCAATAAGGCACTGATATACGAAGACTATTGTAAGATAACCACAAGAAGATCGATGGGATAGTCTTAAGAAGGATTGAATTTCCAAGTATCGGGTGAATTAAATTTCGAATTATTCGGGTTAACGGATACCCATGTGTTAGTACCAGGCCAATGAAATGAGGCCCATTATTTAGAGTGAGTGTGATGTATCAAAACGTTTGCAATGGTGGTGCATATATGCACGGATGATAGGGGGTATGGGTACCCTGATTAGTAAATCCCAAAAATGTTCGAGATTGAAAGATGTGAAAATATATATGTATAATATATGCCTGAAGGGAGGCTATAAACAAGGTTAAACGGTATAGCGTATTGAATGTCGTGCGAGAATGATGATAATGCAAACATTTATGTGCAACGAGAGCTAACACACCCGAGATGGGATTGAAAGGTTGTGGGAAGTCATTTAAAAAAAGTACCTCTTAATGAAAAGGTTACCCAATTTATTGTGAGAAAGTGGAGCGGGGTCTTACTCAAGCGAGTATTGAAGAGTGGCTTGTGCGTGACTGTATGGTTAGCATACTCCAAGTAAAGAAGGAGTGTATGTAGTACCAAATTCCGGAAAAGTATATGATAGTTAATACTTTAATTATTCGGCATAGGGAATATACCTTGTAGATTACAAGAGAGATAGTAATCTGAATATTTATATAATACGTAGCGATGAGAATAAAACACATATGAGAAGTGTACAATTAGGATGGAAATATGCCTATGAATCTTAATAGGATGTGTGTATGCCTATTATGTGATATTATTATTAAGAGCACTAATGGGTGATAACCCCGAGGGTGCAAGAACATTATTGATTAAGTGCGCTAATGGGTGTTAACCCGGGGTGCAGGATTAATATATATATGTCTAGGGATGATGTGACTATATGTGTATATATATGGATTTACGAATATTTCTACTGTGTGAGACTAGTAGATATGGTAACAATAATAAATACTTTACACTAAGTGGTCTTAACAAAAAGGGTGCAAGATTAGGGAAAATATATAGAGATGATGAGACTATATATATGAGCATACGCCTTGAGATGGGTGGAATACAGTGAGAGACCATTGTGTTAGGCTATATCTAAATCTGGTTAAGCTAGGACGTAATGTATATACCGATCCTAGAGTAGTGGTACAGGCTATATCTGAATTTCGAGGATGAAATTCTGTTGTAAGGGGGGAAGTATGTAATACCCCGTACTTTTAAAGATATTTAAATTACAAAGGTGGGCGTAATTTGGTAAATTGAGGAATTACTGTGAATAGTAATTATTGAATTTATGAGTGAAATTGAATAAATTCAGAATATAAAGTAAATAGTAAATATTAGTTTGTAAGTGCCAGATTAATATTTACATGGATTATTTTTAATTACATGTCGCAAGTTGGGTAAAGCGACAAAGAAAATATTTTAAATTGGAAAATACGCATATTGAAAATGTTGGGGCAAAATTAATGAATTTTAGTTAAGTACCTCGGATGGAGATTTCGACTGCGCCATTAGGTTCGGAATGGCCGAGATAGTCAAAATAGACTACCCGGGGGTAGTATTTGGGTTCCGGACATTTTTGGACTAGTAGGGGCTCGTAAACGGGTACACGAGTCATTTAACAATTGGGCATTTACCCAATTTCGGGTTTAAAGACTTAAGCAGCCCCCTTTCCCTTTCATTTCTGCCCTAAGAGAGAGAAGAGAGTAGAGAGAAGGAAGAGAAGAAGAAGAAGAAGAAGAAGAAGAAGAAGAAGAAGAAGAAGAAGAAGAAGAAGAAGAAGAAGAAGAAAGAAAAGAAGAAGAAGAGAAGGAAAATCCGGCCAAATTCGCGGGATTCGACTCGAGAACGTCGGATTTATTCCACAAGGCAAGTGTTTAACTTGCATATTGATTTAGTGTGTTAATTTCTCATATTGTAGTTGGTATAAAACTAAAGATTTTTGGGTTGAAATTTCGTGGATCAAAGGGGTTTTCGAAAGATTAAAACGGATATAACTCGATTAATACCCAATTTGAGAAACTTGAAATTAATTGAAATTAATTGTTGGATCTGGGTTCTAGGATGATTGGAACCCTTTGAATGTGTGTATTTATGGTTATTTGAGGTTGAATGATGATGAGAGAGGAGATAAAAAGCTTGGATGTGTTTTAATGGAGGTTTGGATTTTTGGAGAAGAAGGTGAATAGTGACCAGCCCACTTCCGGGCTGTTTCGGATAGGAAGACAACCGATTCAGCTCTCGGTCAAAACATAAAAGTTGTAGATAATTTCGATACGGTCGCGTGGGTGCCAACCGCGTATTTTTCTGATTTTTCTTCGAATTGTTATGATTTTTACAAGATGGCAGTTCCGGGGTGAAATCACCAACTCGGAAATGCACTCGGAAATTGGAAAAATAAAGGCTAGAATTATTTGGAGATAAATATTTGGGGTTCCTAAAAATAGTGTGGGGACTTCTAAATATTTTTTTTAGTAAGGCGTGTACCTTGGGTTAGTTGAAAGTAAAATCCAAGATTTACCCAAATAGGGGTGTTCGTGAGGAAAAATACTTAAAGGGGTATTTAAGTGTGATTTGAATGTTAAATAAGGGAACATGTATTGGGGTAGTGTTTTAATTGTGTGACGGCTTGTATAATTGTGAATGAGAATATTCAAGGTTATTGGCTATCGTTACGAGAGTTGGGAGATTATAGCCATAAAAGATTGAGAATAGATAAAAAATATATATCGGTGTCGTTGGTATTGTCATCATGCGGTGAAAAAATATCGGAAATGATGTATTGAGGATTAGTTAAAATTGATTAATGCGTAGGATATTCGAGAGATAAATATACTACGTGGGAAATTTATTATACGGGTTGTGCGTATGCTCGAATGTTATTATATACATGGGTTAAATAATTACCTATGGGGAATTATGTATAGGTGAGAGAAATACCTATAATTATAATATGGTTGTGTGAATACCAAATTGATGATATATGTATATAGGTGGAATGTGTACCTATATGATTTTTTTATTATGTGTATAACATACCTACCATACTTGCTATCACGGGAGGTTGACGTTTGGAAGAGGACAATCTTATCCTGTGTTGCCTTCGGGGGGATTTTAGATTTGGTACCTCAAGAACATAGGGCTGTGAAAGGCTTATTTGTGAGTTGATAAGTCCGCTGCTTATGGGAGCGTAGGTATGTGCGTGACCCGTAGGTACGTGAACTATGTTCGCCTCCAATACGTGTGATTTGTATTGTTGCAGTTCCTGAGTGATGTGGAACGGGTAATCCTTTTTGTACGAGATGTACTTGGATTGGATAGCAGAGTATGAGTGCACAAAAGCTAAGGCTAGGGGTGCTATATATCTATATATGTATTGCGATTAACATATATGTGTACTTGAGATAATTCACGGATGCTTAGTAAATGAGAATGACTAAGCCACTTATATTATAGTTCGGTGGATGATTAATATACTTGTTGCGTATAGTATACTGTTGATATATATGAGATGAGATATCATATAACCTAACCTTGTATAAAGTGAAAAGAATGAATAAAGTGTGATATTACTTTCGGTAGATGTATATCCGGATTTATATGAATGCGAATAATAGGTTCTAATGAGAACTATTAATAAATACGAGATGGCATAAATATAAGTGGATCCCGGTGATCCACT
Organism: Sambucus nigra; assembly: GCA_949130495.1. Lineage (NCBI taxonomy): Eukaryota > Viridiplantae > Streptophyta > Magnoliopsida > Dipsacales > Adoxaceae > Sambucus > Sambucus nigra. Next base: position 404,914,580 of record OX422211.1, read on the forward strand.
TATGTACTGAAGGCCTAATGGATCCCGGTGATCAACATTGTCATGTAGTAGTGTATCGGGGGGGTTCCTTGTTTAGATTTCCCTTCGCGAAACACCCCACGCACGAACGTAACGTAATGTTGGGAATGGGGAGAAGTTTAGTCCTTAGTACCCGAATCGATGAGGTTTATTAGAAGATGGGTAATTACATTAGTTAGGTAGGGTAGCTTAACTAGGTTGTCTAAAATGGTATGCGCTAGTTGTGCACTGTTAGAAGAGGGGTGAGGTGTATCTCATGTGAGAGCGATACCAGTTTAAAATATGATAAATAACATATTTTAAAATATGGATTTTATGCACTTGCTAAAATATTTTCAACAATCGGGCTCAGACCCATTTTCTCTACTTTTCCTCTCTCTTGCTATATATATATATATATATATATATATATATATATATATATATATATATATATATAGGTGTCCCGACACAGGGACGCATGGATAATAATTCATTCGAGTCAGACGTTTGCTGCAGCAGATGTGGATGCAAGCAGGTTTATTGTAGACGCTTCCATCATTGAGATCTAGATAGGAGGTATTGTAGTCATATTCGGGCTAATGGCCCAACTGTACTCATTTATTCATTTACCGCCTTTTGTGTGGAATTCGATTTGGTTGTATTATTTGGACCGAGTGTTCGGTTATTTTACTTTATTTTATTTTAGTTGTTGCATATAAACTGTTGTCCTTATTTTATTTGGATGGTTTGGTTAAAAAGATTAGTTAATTTAAAATTTTGACGTCGGCCTAATAGGATATTAGTAATTAATTGGTTTTCGACAGTGATGTTAAGAATGAACCACATGAGACTCCTGTTTTAATTTGATATAGGAGTGATCGCCCAGTATTTTATTAGGCGGGGTGTCACATTGCTCTATTCGAACTAAATTATTTTTTCTCTTTTATAAGATTAATTTTATGGGCACAACATAAAGACGACTTGAAATTGTTTGTTAATATGTTAATTTTATTTGGAAAATAGGGAAATTGAGTTTTCAGTGCAAAAATAAATTTTGTCGAAAGCGGGAGGAATATAGTAGAAAAAAAGAAGCTATGGTTAAGGAGGAAGGGAAGTTTATTTTAAAAACTTCAGTTGCATATAGAAAATGGAGTAAATATTTTTAATTATGAAAAATAGAGTTTTAATTAAATTGGTTGGTCAAAAGAGCATGGCTCATTTATTTAAGAGTAGTAATACACTTATATACACTAACGAACTACAAAGTACCAAATGTGCTTCACATTCGTTGTAATATGGTGGGGCCCACACCATGTTACTACAGTTGTGACAAAAGATTTGGTACTTGGTATGCACTAAGTATGTGTAACAGAAATTTGATTCTATTCACAAATAAATTTTATTTAAAAGAAAAGAAAAGCGGGAGGGAGAATTTCTTTTATTAACTATTAAGTAAAAGGTAAGTTTATTAAGATAGAAAAACGAGATTAGTAAGGTTTAGTTTAAAGATACAAGTTTGACGAGGCAAAGGGGTTTATATTGAAAAATAAATTTTGATGAGAAGTGAAAGGAACGATAAGATTCTTTCAAAAAAAAAAAAAAAGATGTGCTTTCACGGCTAGAGGATTATATGGGAAAATAGGACATAATACAAAGAGTACTTGAAAAAGGAAGGAGACTGATGGAGTACGGAACCCTGTTAAGAACTAAATCAATTACAGAAGGGGTAGATATGATTATCAAATTTTAAACGAAAAATGAAAAGTATAAGAGTACGATAATAAATTAAGGATTTTTACTCCAAATAGTTTTTAATATAAATACGGAGGAAAATGTAAGGGTGTAAAAACGAGAGTGGAAAGAAAGGGCAAAAAAAAATAAACAATTATAACTGATTTAGCTGACTTTAGCAAATTTAAATAAACTTTTAAGGTCCTCGGGACACATTACTACAAAGAGTTTACAAGATAAACAACATATTTTAGAAATTAGTACATAAACCTTAGTTTATTATTACAAGTTCAGATTTTGGTATCATGTCTACCCTCAAGGATTTTGGTTGGAAATATGCATACCGAAAGGAAGGCAGAAGGGGTGTTAGTTGTAGATTTACCCCAAGTCAAGTAAAGGCATAACTTGGCTAAAAGACCACTTGACATGCCCCACAACGGTATTACAGCTCAGAAGATGCAAAAGTTGAATGTTATGCAACCTTGACAAATTACAAGCAAGTAAAAGCTAAGCAAAACAGTTTGTTGGGGGAGACGGGTGCTGGTTCGGCAGAGGGTTCGAGTTATAGTGTTAAAGGAAGAAGCCCCAATTAGTGGGACTGGTAGCAATCGATCCAGTGGTCCAATGGACAAGGTTGTAAATTCCAAATTATTCAAAGTGCACCAAACACAACAATATCTCGATTTGCAACGGCATTTCTCACCCTCCAATGTCTTTACAAGCCTAAAAAAGCAATAGACATTATGTTTTCTTGGGCAGAATTTTCTCAAGCAAAGAAGCCGAAGGGAAATTTGTGAAGAGAATTGTGGTGAATGGCCTAAAATTTTGGCCACCTGTAGCCTTTTGATGAAGACCGTTGTTTCACTTGTTAGTCTGTTGAGAGAGGTTGATCATGAGGAGAAGTCGGCTGTCCTATTGGATAATGGTTGACTTTTGAAGGACCTACTCGGGACAGGTTTACTTAAGGTTCCATAGGGGACCAGTTAACTATTTACAGTAACATAGGTAACTTGTTGACTATTTAAGATCGCATATGAGATCGATTAAATATTAAGGTTGCATATGAAACCGATTAACTATTTAAGGTCCCATATGAGGTCTGTTGACTATTTAAGGTATAATTGGAGAAATGTTAGACTATCTAAGGTCCCATTGGGGACTAGTTAACTACTTCAGGTCATATAGAGGATTAGTAACTATTTAAAGTCGCACAGACCGGTTAACAATTTAGGGTCACATACGGATTGCTTGACAATTAAAGGTCGCTTAGGGGACTGGCTAAATATTCAAGGTTTCGCAGGTTGACAGTGAAGGGTCCATGGGAGTGGTTGACTATTTAAGGTCGAATGGGGGTTCAATTTACTATTTAAGGTCGAATGGGGGATCGATTAAATATTTAAAGTTGTATAGGGATTGGTTGACTATTAAAGGTCACACCGATAATCGTTGGTTATTTAAGGTCACATTGGAGAACGTTCTATATTTTACGTCCCGTAGGAAACAAAATGTTTTTTAAGGCAATATTGGGCACCAGTTGACACTTGAAGGTCCCGTACAATACAAATTGACGATTTAAAGTCGCATATGGGACGGATTGTATATTTAAGATCGCATCGAGGAACAATTGACTATTTCATGTTGCACTTGGGAAATGACTACTTAAGATCTTGTGGGGGAAGGCTTGTCCATTTAAGGTTTTATAAAAAACATGCTCACTATTTATAAACGATGTACTACTTAATGTTGCATGGTGAGCGGCTGACTATCTAATGTCGCATAAACGATCGGTTGACCATAAAAGGCGCTGTAGCGGATTAGTTGAGTATTTAATTTTCGAAACGAACATGTTGACTATTTACTGTCCTATAGGAAATCGATTGACTAGTTAAGGTCGCATTGGAGGCAGTTGGCTATTTATGGTGGCATATGGGACCTGTTGACTATTTAAGGTCGTATAGGGGACTAGTTGACAATTTAAGATTGCGTGACATGTTTACTAAATAAGGTCACATATGGTACTAGTTGACTATTTATGGATCCATAAGGAACTAAAAATATATACACTCGCATAAGGTGCCGGTTAGTTATTTAAGATCCATGGGAGACCGGGAGGTGATCGACCAGTGTAAATTTGATCTATTCGAACTAAATTATTTTTTTTCTTTAATTAAAATTAATTTTATGGGCACAACATAAAGATGAGTTGAAATTGTTTGTTAATATGTTAATTTATTTGGAAAATTAGAAAATTGAGTTTTCAGTGCAAAAATATATTTTATCGAAAGCCAGAGGAATATAGTAGAAAAAAGAAGCTATGTTTAAGGAGGAAGGGAAGTTTATTTCAAAAACTTCATTTGTATATAGAGAAGAGTAAATATTTTTAATTATGAAAAATGGAGTTTTAATTAAATTGGTTGGTCAAAAGAGCATGGCTCGTTTATCTAAGAGTAGTAAAACACTTACTAACAAATTATAAAGTACCAAATGTGCTTTACATTCGTTGTAATATGGTGGGGCACACACCAAGTTACAACAGTTGTGACAAAATATTTGGTACTTGATATGCACTAAGTATGTGTAAGACAAATTTGATTCTATTCATAAATAAATTTTATTTAAAATAAAAGGAAAGTGGGAGGAAGAATTTCTTTTATTAACTATTAAGTAAAAGGCAAGTTTATTAAGATAGAAAAACAAGATTAGTGAGTTTTAGTTTAAAGATACAAGTTTGACGAGGCAAATGGGATTATGGGGGAAAAGAGGGCATAATAAAAAGAGTATTAGAAAAAGGAACGAAACTGATAGATTACGGAACCCTATTAAGAACTAAATCAAATACAGAAAGGGTAGATATGATTATAAAATTTTAAAAGAAAATGGAAAGTATAGGAGTATTCGATAATAAATTAAGGATATTTACTGCAAAATGTTTTTAATATAAATATAGAGGAAAATGTAAGGGTGTAAAAACTGAGAGTTGAAAGGAAGGGCGAAAAAATGGACAATTATAACTGTATTTAGCTGACATTAGCAAATTTAAATAAACAATTAAGGTCCTCGGGACACCTTACTTCTTATACAAGGAGTTTACAAGGTAAACAACATATTTTAGATATTAGTACATAAACCTTAGTTGATTATTACTATTTCAGATTTCGGTATAATGTCTACCCTCAAAGACTTTGGCCGGAAATATGCATACCGAAAGGAGGGCAGAAGGTGTGTTAGTTGTTAATTTGGTGATCACAAGTCAAGTGAAGGCATAACTTGGCTAAAAGACCACCTAACGCATACCCCCAATGGTATTATAGCTTGCAAAAAGGTTACAAATGATGCAAAAGCAGAAAGTTATGCAGCCTTGATAAATTTATTTTACTTATGCTGAAGGGTAAATTTATTTTACTTATACGATCTATCCTTAAAGGTCACAAGGAGCTGATAACTTTCATCACTACGTTGCTACCTTCTATATATGCGCTTTCACTACTCAATAAGGTTAAATTGGTTCTTGCTACCTTCTTTGTTTTTTCATGCGAGAACCAAATATTGTTAAATTACTAAATACAGAGAAATGCATATTTCGTTTAACTCGTAATTTTGAATGCTAATTAGATAAATCAACACGTCTAGTGACTCTCTCCATCTAACAATAGAGGGATGGATGGAACAATGAAAAGTCTTATTATGGTTGTATAAAAGCAATGATGGAAGCAATTATTTTCAGGGTTGAGCATCAATTAGCTTAAGGTGATGATAGTCTTATTTGACTATTTTTAATGTGAAACACAACGGAAATATCAATGTGTCAATGGTTTAATTGGGCGGGGTGTCACAGGTGGTATCAGAGCATCATGTTCTAGTGTCCTTAGGATCTGTGCGGCTTTTCACGTTTCAGCGTAGCGTTCTTTGATGTAGAGCCTTATTATAGGATTGTTGTCCTCCCTTACATATGCGACTTACGTTCTCCTGCTAGGAATTATAATGGATGTGACTCATTATACGAAATCGTGTGTGCTTCGAGCACCGAACATTATAGGACAGCCAGGGAGGGCCATAAGAAGCGCTGCAGGAAAAGAAGCCCGACAGAAGACAGAGAATAATCTGGGAATGGCGATCGTGACAGTCACCGTGAGTAATATTTAAGCAAGTGAAAATGGAATTGTCACTGGGGAACAGTGGGATCCCCGGGAACAGTCGTACATAACGGTGGAGCGATTTCAGGATCACCTAGCTTAGTCGATAAAGGGGTAATCAAAGGAACACTTTGGAAAAGTCATCGGGGAAGATGCGGAGAAGAAAGAGAGAAAGTGTAACAGACCAATGGAAGTAGAAAATTCGAAGGCAATTGTGTAGATTAGAGTGCCGCGACACTCAGAATTAAATTTGGAGTTAAAATTGTAACTCTTAAGAGCGACATAAAGTGATTAGAGTCAATCACTACATATAAAGAAGTGTGTTTGAAATTTAAAGAGAAATTTGGGTACGATTGGACCGTGGAGTCTTCCATTCGATGTTATAACATAGATGCAAGTAAAATTTTGAAACTTAGCACAGTGAGTAAGCTAGGGACCGATCGTGAGAGAAAGGTCGAATTGCATAATGAACTTCGTACTTCGAAAAGGGGCATAGTATATAAAAGGGTCTACAGTTTATAAAGGACCGTGTGTAGAATACAAGGATGGATGAGAAATACAGCTAGGATAACTAATTTTGATGTTGTCAAGGTTATACGTTTGCAAGTTATTTCAGCGCTTCCAAAAGAAGTGAGCCAGGAGGGTTAGAGAATTTGACCGAAAAGCAAAACTGAACTTAACGGTGTTAGTGAAACACCATATGAGAGTATGCCCAATAGGGAACTCATTTAGATAATTTTGATTGATTAGCTTCCTATAAAGTACCGATGAAGTCAATCAGGGTTGAGAGGCCAACAATAGTTCCGAAAGCCCCGCATAGCCAAAGGGACAATTGGAGGACAGTTGGGAGCTAAGATTGCCCGGTCTGAGGGAAGGACATTCCAAAAAGGTCAGTGGGACCGGTGACGGGAAATTGCTCGGGAATTTTCCCTGTGTGTAAAGAATTGACTACCAGGGTTGAATATGTCCCCGTTGAGAAGTGAGACCGATAAGATTCCATGCCAGTTAGGCATAACAACTGGAGGAGTGAGATTTCAAGAGGAGGAATAGGGTCAAGAGAATTACGCCCAAGAAGTTACAACCCGAGAGTAGTGGGTTTAGGCAGGACCAGTGGAGTCCTCGGTAATAATAGCATATTAATCCTCAGGGTCACTGAAGCCCAGGAAGAAATAGGATGGCCAGTAAAGCCATAAGTGAGACCTAGAGATGTTAGGCCAACATTTCAGTGATGGGTGTGTATTGGATAAAATCCTAGATGTATAACGAGTGCAAGTCATCATGGGTTATTTTGACCGCGAGAAGTGCACGTAAGAACCATACGATTAGGCGAAATTGGTGAGGTTTTGCTTTATCCTTGTAAGTAAAGGATTAATTCAAGTAACATGGTGTGTCACAGCTTATATATAAATTGTAAACCCTAAAATTCGCGTGCGAGTCGAGTTTAGTGGGAACGTTAGTTTTAACAGTTTTGTTACAAACGTATTTCTCATTGATAACGGGGCTTTTGATGCCGCCCTGAGCGAACCGAGAGGACCCTAAGAGTAGATGTTGTTATTACAAGTTACATACTTATAGTAGAGTTTATCATGGTAATGTGGAGTGATTAATTACCGAATGCTTGAACGGTAGTAAATTAAGTGATAAGACTATCATGCTGAATACTCCGGGGGGAGTAATAATAATTTTGTGCGGCGCCACCTAATATAGGGTTGGGCCCATATATATATGTACATATAAAAATTTCATGGTATCATAGACCTCAGCAAGTATGTGTCTAGTTATACGTGATCCTTGTGACTTAGGATGCATTGTGTTCTTTATCAAGCAGCGAGACATCCCACGCATGAAACTGGCGAACCTCGGGAGTTGGAGAGAAGTTTGGTCTATAGTACATGGGTTTCGAACCTTGGTTATTGTAAATATCTGAGAATATAATTGAGAGTTGATAATTCTATTATGACTTAAGGCCGGTAGAGCCGCCTAGTCCAGATATCATTATAAATAGAATAATAACGCCACTGAAAGAGTGATTAAGTTATGACTAGTGGGGTGGTTGAGTACACCCCTACCTTATTAGCATGTCGAGTGCGCTAAGATTGATTTAACCGTAGTATATTTCATTTGTACATTAATGCGTGAGATCTAGGGTGTATGGGCACCCTAGGCAATTGAAAATATTGTTTCAGGCAGTAGATTATGATTGTCATGTGAATTCGACAACATTTAGCAGGGGAATTTGAAGCTTATTCCGTAAGATCTGGCAAAGGCCTACGTTTCTGAGAAACTGATTTTTGAGCGGGGGAAGGACCTGTGACACGTAGTGAGGCAAAGTCACATAGATCATGGTTAGAGGTACATTTAAGACAATATAAGACGTGTCATGTCATTAATGACAGTGGTGATGGGATTTAATGAAGTTAAATATTGCTAAATTCGTTTATCAATGGTCACCTGTCCGTTGGAAAAGGGTGGACCACCTGAAACCAGTAGGGGTTTCTTCAACCATTAGGGATTCCGAAGTAGTAATGGGAGAGTATTCCCAAGGATTTTATCACGAAGGTAACTACTTTCCAGAGGGGTTACGGTCCTATAAGGGTGATAGTGGATCGATTGACCAAAGTAGCTCACGTTATGGCAGTTAGACTTGATCATACTTGGGGATAGTATGTGTAATACCCCGTATTTTAACGTATGTTTACTTTATCATGAAATTATGGAAATTGGGATTAATTAACTTAAAGGGAGAAAATTTAAATTATAATTAATCCGATTTAATGTAATAATTCTAGCGTGACGAGATTTGGTAGTTATCGAAAATAATAAGGTTGAAATCATGTTGAGTAATAACTATGTCGAACATTACGTAGTGAGTAACGTAATAGATGGTTTCGAAAATAATAATATGGTTGGGGACGAGATACACGGCAGTTAAGATATAATTAATTCGAACGCGCGTATGAGTCGAGTCACTATTCTATATTTGGGGGTTAAAAAGGTAAATTAATTTTATATAAATGACTATTTTGAGTGCGCCAGTGTCCGGAACGGTTAGAAATAGTCTGAAAACACTACTCGGGTGTTATATTCAGAATCCGGGGCATTTTAGCCCAAAATGAAACCCCTGAAGGGGATTTTATTATTTTTTTTATTTTTGAGTAATTAAATGGACGAAAATTAGGATTAAAATAAAAGCTACGTTGGTTAGAGGTTACTGTCAGTTTCAACCCACGTGAAAGAGAGAGAGAGAAGGAGGAAGAAGAACCCCATAGGAGCCCTAAGCCAAGAACTCTAAGTTCTCATACCAAGAATCACACCAGCGCGTAGATCGTGTCAAGAGGATCATTCCTATACCAGTTGCAGTCAGAGATTAAGAAATCCATAGAAAGGCAAGTGTTTATCTTGCTCCTCTTTTAGCATATATTGTTCCTGTTAATTTAGGTTTGGTGATATAAACTTGGTGAAATGTCTAGTTGGACATGTCGTCCCTTCCTATTTTATATTCAAAGATTTAAAGGCTTTATTTTGTTAGTAGAATTTTATTTCATGACTTTGGATTAGTGTATGGGATTTTGACTTGAAGTATTTACTCAAGTTCTTTATTTTAATTCAGTTAGTTCTTTCCTTACACTATTGTGATTTATGGTGATGATTCAATATTTTCCTTTAATGATGATGGTTAATACCAAGATAAAATTTTGACACCAACTTTTTTTAAGTATTAGGTGGTTAGTTTTCAAATAAATTAAAAATTTGAGTTCTTCGACAGTGATGCATTTATCTGAACCAACTTGATATTCTGAAATTAATTAATTAAGGACTGATCACCTGGTAATTAATTAGGCGGGGCGTCACAGGTGGTATCAGAGCATCAGGTTCTAGTGTCCTTTAGGATCTGTGCGGCTTATTATGCTTCCAGCGTAGCTTGATATAAAGCCCTATGTTTAGGATTGTTGATTTCTTTGGTGAAATTTCGTTCTCCTGCTATATCGTATATATTAGTGACCCTTATTTGCGTTCGAGTGTGCTCGTGTGCCGAAAAATAAAGTATGACAGGCGAGGGCCGTTGGGCGGACGGCAGGAGGCAGAGCTCAATTGAGGTCATAGGAAATATTCAAGAATGATGACGGTAGTTGAGGTCACCCCGATTATGGCACGGAAGCCAAGATGGTAAAGACGGCTAGGGCACAACATTTGATTTTCATGTACCGCTATAGTGGGAAGTAGGGCCAAATTAGACTCACCCAACGTGATTGGATTGGGAGAAAGTCAGACGAAACATTGAAGAGAACCATCGGTGGAAATTCTAGAAATACAGAGGTTGTGTGTTAGCCAACGGAGGTTAATATCCAAAGGCTTGGGCATATGGCAAAGTGTGACTAACCGGAAGTGAAAATTTGGAGTAAAATTTTTTCATGGCTCGTCGGAGCAAAGTTATAATGGTGAGAGTCAGCCACCACATTTAAAAGTGGAATGCTATGTCAATGGAAGGATCTTAGGTACAGTTTGACCGCAAGTTCCTTCGTCAGATGTTCAGTATAAGATGTGAACGTTGTTCTGAACTCGTCACAGGAGGGCTGGACAGAGGTCCATTTGTGAAAATGAATTCAATTTTTAGCGAATCTTGTACCGGAGGAAGTAGATACAAATGGAGAAGAGGATTTCGAGTGGGAGATCGACTCGTGAGAAAAGTTAACAACACTTAAAGGGAATTCTGTTGGATGGTTGATTCAGATAGTGACAATGTCGCGCTTTGTCCATGAAGAAGTTAACGCTTCTTTGTGTGGGAAGCTCAAAGCATCGAAGAATTTAGTCAGAGGGTGAAACGGTGTTAGTGAAGAACCACAAGGGGGAGACCCATCAGGGGACCCATTTAAATGATTTGGATAGCTGAATTCTTGCCAAGCGATGGTGAATTCCGTAAGGGCTTTTGAAGCAGTAGCATGTTCCTTAGGTACAACAAAGCTACGGGAACAACAGGGGTAGCCCTCAGGATTGAAACTACCAAATCCGAAAGGAGGACAATCCTAATATTGTCAGTATGACAGGAGATAGGTGAATTGGGTGCTGACGTATTTTGTGGAAGAGTAAAACCACATGCGTTAAATCTTTCCCCGAAGCGAGGAAAGGGACAAGGGTATAGTGCTTGCAAGGGCTATGGCTAATGTAGTTTTTCTTTTGATTTCGTTCGGACAGACGTGTTATGTCCGGGAAACCATTTTAACAGCCAGGACGATTAGCAAGGTAGAAGTATGAGTTTTATCCTCAGAGGATGAGGCGTATTTTGTGTGACACGAGCGAGTCCCTACGTTCTGAGTATTGCGAGATTCGCATGAGAGACGAGTTTAGTGCATATATCGACAACGTTATTATTATGTGTATGTTTATTTCCCTGGTATAGTAGGGTTATCTTTAGGGTTATCCGCAGAGGATAAATGGATGTATTGTTAATGGTATATACTTTATTGAGATTACTCGTTTTAGTGATCTATTATACGATTATGATATTATCCTGGTTACTACCTTATAGGAAATGGTCAGAACCTTAGTGGGCAAGGTTACGGCCTTATAGGAAATGGTCAGAACGATAGTGGGCAGTTATTGCAAGGCTATCGTGGTGGTTGCCCTAGTGCAGCATGTTTTGTTATGGCGAGACCTCACCTAGGAGAGGGTCGGGCTCGCACTTGTACTATTTATTATAGAGACTTCGGAGGGTATAGTGGTCTCGAGATATTCGATACCGGTATGTGTGGGGACTTCATTGATATCATTCGTACTGTATTGGGTATACCGTTGAGCGGAAAAATTTAGCTCCTTATTAGGTTTAACGCTCAGGACTTAGTAATAGGAGAGCGCATTGTTATATCACTCCTTTAGAGACGGGGGAGTTAAGACTTGAAGTTATATGTCTGGGGACAGGATTTCGAGAGTCCTGATTATAAGTGTACGAGGCTTATAATAATGCCTTTGGTAAGGAATGTTTCTCATTTAAAGGTAATTAAAGAAAGAGATATAGCTTTTATGTCAAGAGACGGGAATATAGGGGTACATGTTATGGACTGAGGGCCTAACGGATTTCGACGAGGGACAATGTTAGGTAGTAGTGTATCGGGGGGTTCCTAGTTTGGATTTCGCTTTGCGAGACATCCCACGCATGAAACTTAGCGTAAGATTGGAAGTAGAGAGATGTTTGGCCATTCGTCCATGAGTCTGATACCTCGGTCGTTATAGAAGTATGTAGATATAACTGTAAGTCGAAAGGTAAATCCCGATATAAGGCCAGCGGAGACGGTAGTGCAGTGAGGATGCATTGAAAATTTTGTCTTATCAGCACGAGTTGAAGGGTGGAGCGATGTTAAGGAGGATTTAAAATTTCGAATTCTGGGGTGATTGAAAATGCCCAACTGTTATAGCCATGTTGTGAATACAGGGGCAATAAAGAATTGGGAGATATGTGTGAAGCGTATGTGATGTTTACGCCAGTATGCACGGTTTATTGAGTGTGTGGGAACCCTGGTTAGCTGATGTCAGAATAGCCCGGGTTTAAGGGGTGTGGGAATAGATGTGTGAAACATATGCTTGTGGGACTAATATAACAAAATGGAAGTGGTGGAGTGGACTAAGCGTCGAGTGAGAAGAACAATAATCTATGTATACGGGTGTGATCGGATTAGCACGCCCGAACTTGGTTGAAAGCCATTTAAAAAAAAGGGATATCCCTTGAGAAGACTAAAATTCAACTATTATGGAAATTTGGAGCAGAGTTCTACCTAGTAGAATGTTGAGAATGACTTGCACATGAATAGAATGGTGATGTCAATAAGGTATAAAGAATCCAGAACTACATATTGCGGTGAAAAGAGCACGGGTCCGAACTTTTGTGATACGCCGAGGGAAGAAGAGGAGTGCTAAGTACCACTTAATGTGAGATGTATTAAGGGGAAGTCGGTGTTGAGCGGGACATAGCGAGTAATCTCCGCGTGAACCACTCATAGATAGAAACCAATTGGAACAAGATGATTAACCAGAAAATTTGCATCAAGCCGACGGTTCTAGTAATGGAATATCGCAGTCAAGTTGGAATTTTTTTTTGATGGGTGCCAACCTCAAGTTAAGGTCACGAGTTCCTTCGAATGTGTGGAACAAGATGACCAAAAGAAACGGTAATTGTGATTACTTCGACGTGAGTACACTATCGTATGCCCCGGCCTTTCTTTGAAAAGAAGGATCGCGCTGGTACGTGGTCCAGTCCAGTGTTGTTGTGAACTAGGATGAGATCCTTAAACCCCACCTTCAATACGGGATTTCAGGAAATAGTGGGAACGACGTTTCATTTTGAGCAGGTCGTATCACCTATATAACCCGAGGAGTAGGCGAATGGTGATTGATGACTAGTGGAGCAGTATGAAAGTAATTTTGGACTCATTGTGATCATTTCATTTTACACAATAGATATAGCTAGTACGTGAAGTATAGTACGGTAACTGGGAGAAGATATTACCTAATGATAGAGTTGTGTGAAAGCACTCGTACCTGTTTACTGTGGACAAGTTGCTTATGGAGGTTTTGCGTGGAAAGACCTTCACGATTCTTCCACTGGATGCTTAGAGGTGAGCGGATAATCGGAATTTTGGATTGTTCAAGAGTTAAGAGTCCGATGGCTGTAGTGGAATAACCACAAACTGTCTTAGGTGCCTTTTGACAGTCGTAAGAGTCACTTCGTCAGGAATCGAGATTAGAAGAACGGACATGAGTAGTCATATGTTCATATGGTTTCTCCCGGGATGGGATTTGTGTTTAGAGAAAAATACAGGAGTTGATACGAAGTGAGGTGTGGCCTCCCAATGATATTAATATAATGGGGCCAATGATGTATAGGCTAGTCGTATTCGAATGTTGTTTGGTAGGAGCACAAGGTGAGGTGCCGTTATTGAGGGTGACCCTATAATTGATAAAGTGTCGGGAGTGTTAAACAAGCTTACTGTGAAGCGGGGGCCATAGTGATCGAGCCTTACTTTGAAGTTGGTTTTGTATGCTGGGGGATACCAGTTTTTACCATGTATGCCTTACTTTTCCAAATTTCGGGACGAAATTCTGTTATTAGGGGGGAAGCATGTAATACCCCGTATTTTTACTTATATTTATTTTATCATGAAATTATGTAAATTGAGATTAAATAACCTAACGGGAGAAAATTTAAATTATAATTATTCCGATTTAATGTAATAATTGTGATGAGAGTTAGTAGTTATCGAAAATAATTATGTTGAAATCATGTTGAGTAATAACTATGTTGAACATTACGTAGCGAGTAACGTAATAGATGGTTTCGAAAATAATAATATGGCCGGGGACGAGATACACGACAGTTAAGATATAATCAATTGGGACGCGCGTATGAGTCGAGTCACTATTATATATTTGGGGGTTAAAAAGGTAAATTATTTTTATATAACTCGAATAACTATTTTGAGTGCGCCAGTGTGTCCGGAAGGGTTAGAAATAGTCAGAAAACACTACTCAGGTGTTATATTCAGAATCCGGGGCATTTTAGCCCAAAATGAAACCCCGAAAGGGTATTTTAGTCTTTTTTATTTTTGAGTAATTAAATGGACGAAAATTAGGATTGATATATATTTGTATGTATGCATAGTGAGATTTTATAAGTGTATACTGAGTTCCTATTATGTGTTTCATGTTGGCCACTTTATTAAAGTATATACTTATTGGGTCACCCGCTGAGAATTAAGAATGTAATGAGAATAAGTTAAAGCATCTTTAAACCTATGACAAAATAATAGAAATATACTGTCTTAGGGTTATTTAGAGGTTTTATCCGGCACAGTGGTTATACTACGTATGGTCAAGCAGAGTATCGTGATCAGTATGGGTAGTTAGGCTCGCTAGGTGTGCACATTAGATGAGAGGTGAGTATCTCAAGTGGGTACACTAAGTTAACATGAATAATATTTGTGCTAATTAAACAATTTAAGCACTTGTTATAATTAAACTGTTTCCTACTCGAGCTCTGACCTGTTTTTCTGCAAATCTCTTTTCTTGTTCCTTTATTTTAAGTGCTCAGACACAGGGACACGAAGCCTAGGAGATTCCCCTCATTTAACGAGCTGTAGCAGCTATGGAAGCTCCAGGACATTTCTAGTAGACGCTTCATAGTCCATCCTTCCTTATCTATCAGTTATTTACTTCAGTTGGACATGTCGTCCCTTCCTATTTTATATTCAAAGATTTAGAGGCTTTATTCTCTTAATAGACCTTTATTTCATGAGTTTGGATTATTGTATGGGATTTTGACTGGAAGTGTTTACACCAGTTCTTTATTTTAATTCAGTTAGTTCTTTCCTTACGCTATTGTGATGTATGGGGATGATTCAATATTTTCCTTTAGTGATGATGCTTAATACCAAGATAAAATTTTGACACCAACTTTTTTTAAGTATTAGGTGGTTAGTTTTCAATTAAATTATAAATTTGAGCTCTTCGACAGTGATGCATTTATCTGAACCAACTTCATATTCTGAAATTAACTAATTAAGGATTGATCACCCGGTAATTAATTAGGCGGGGTGTCACAGTATGCACGGATCATTATAAGCGCGTTAGTGAGGTTACATAGGGTACCGTTTAATATTGTGTCCGATTGGGACAAGATCTTTGTCTTTTGAGTTTGGAAGAGTGTTCACGAGGCCATAAGTACCGAGTTGTGATTGTGTAAGGCCTATTATCCGCAGACGAATGGGCAGAACAAGCGGACTAATCAGATGATAGGGAAAATAAATTATATGTGTACCCTTAGATCTTAGGGGAGGACGAGAGCAGTCCCTTCCACAAGTTGAGTTTGTGTACAATAACTCATATAAGTTCACTTTTGGGCATGGGGCCAGTTGACGTACGACACGGTAAACCTTGTTGTTTCCCATGATCGTTAGTTAAAGGTGGGGGAAACAAATTCTATTGCGAAGAGAGATGAATTCGAACGTATAGTATATAATGTGTGTGAAGTATATACTGCGCCAATAACCGACTCGTGTGCGATCGTCGCGAGACGAGATCGTATGTATCTAAAGAACGATTAATCTACTAAGTTGCGAATAGTAGAAGGATAGAGAGCGAATATCTAAAATAAAGTTTAAGTAGTGAAATTTAAACGGTAAGAGACTTGGGCAAGAACCTACGTGACAGGGTAACTTGGAGTTTAGAACGAACATATGTGGAGTGTTCATTATTAAGGGTATTTGATAGCGTACTATATTGGCGGTACGAAGTAGTTCACTTGGGAGCGCAATGATGCGATGCGCAACACATCTACAGCGTTGTTTGTACCTTATATACTTTTTCGAATTTCGGGACGAAATTCCGTTGTATGGGGGAAAGTATGTAACACCCCATATTTTTGATGATTTAAATAACTATGGGATTAATTATTATTGTTGGATTAATTAAATTACAATGTGAGAAATTAATTGTTAATTAATCCGGATTAAAATAATTATTAACTAGCTTGCCAAGGGTTAATGCTTATTGATGAAAATTTGAATATCCCTGTGTGGATATGTAATATGGAATTATGAAATTTTATAAATTGTCGAGAGTGAGAAATATGACAGTTTGGTATACTAAGTCAGGACGCGCGTGTGAGTCGTGTCGGGACTAATTTAATGTAATACCCCGTATTTTTATTGGTTTTAAATTTAGGGATTTATTAAATTTAATTGAGATAAATTAATTTAATTTTAATCCGGAAAGTTGTTTTAAATATTTACTAGCGTGACGAGAGTTAGTAATTATTGAAAGTTTGTTGATTTGTTAGAAATTACTTATTGATTAAAGTAATATGTAGAATTGATTTTATTAAAAATTGTCACGAGTGAATAAAAAAATAACAATTATGGAAATTGGGTCGGGACGCGCCTGTGTCTTGTCAGGACTAAATTATTATTATTATTATTCGTGAATAAATTATAAGTCACCCGTATGGTCATTTTGAGTGCGTCAATGTGTCCGGAAGGGTCGAGATAGTCAAAATAATGTACCCGGGGGTTTGGTTTTGGTCTCGGGGAGTTCTTAGGCCTAATTAACATCCCGGGCAGGCATTTTAGACATTTTGTATTTTTGGGCATGGAAACCCATGAATTTTCTAAGGTTATATCAGATGGTAGGAGTTGTCTTCTAGGGTTAGCATAACCAAAAACCAAGGACGGCCATTGGAGAGGAAGAGGAGAAACTTTCCAAGGAGTTCTCAGCCAAGAACTCCACCGTTTGCACCGCCGTCACTGCCAAAGTGTAGATCGCGCAACGAGGATCACAACCACACGAATTTCTGCCACAAACTAGAAACAGAGATTCCCAGGCAAGTATCTATCTTGCTTTATTTTAGTTAATGCTTCAATGATATTAGTCTAGGGTTGATTAGGACTAGTTTTTGTGAAAGAAAGCATATATTGGAGACTAAAATTTACCTGTTGTAGAGGTAAAAATCGTATTCTAGAAATCTATTTTATATGTAGAGGTTGAACCACGAAATTGCATTGAGTTAGGAGTCGAAAATCTGGAAAAAGAATGGGAAGAACTAAGTTATAAAAAATAGTAGGGTTTTTGAAATTTATATAGATTTTGCCCCTTTTAATTCGTTATACTTGATGAAAACTCATATGTCTTACGTAGAACATAAATCATTTGGGTATATAACACTTGTAGTATCATTTGTTGTGAGTTTGGGAATCAAATATGATGATTTGGATGAGTTGGGAATAGGATTCCCGTAACTGGTATTTCTGTAGTTTCGCCATAACTGCTTGATCGATCGATCGATCGATCGACCCAAGAGTATCGATCGATCGAGCCCCTACCATCGATCGATCGATCAACATCTCCTGGAAAACTCATATTCCCCTTTTTAAATAGTTTAATTCGATTTAAATGAGTAGTAATCTTTGGACAATATTGTTTGAGCATCTTGGGGCATAAATAGGACTAGTAGGACTTTATAAAAATGGAGCATTGAATGTACGACGAAATTAGGGTTAACGGGGAGTGAATTACACTTAAGGAATAATGGAAACGAGTGTTTAAAGGAGTGAGACTCGTAAGGAAGTTACGTCGTAAAATAAAAGAGTACCTACTGAAATTACACTTAGGGAGATAAGATACTATAAGTGATACGGAGTAAGTTTGGAATAATTCCATAAATAAGAATAAAAGAGACGAGCCGTTATACGGGATAATCTAGTAATGTGTACCAAGAATAAATATCATAATTATGGGTCGTGTGTGTACCTAATTTAGAAATGGAAATGGTAGTATACATATATATGACTGTGTTTGTGCATCTATTATATACGTGTAAAAATCAAGCCCGTGCTACTTGCTATCACTGAGGTTACCGCGCCGGGACAGTCTTATCTCGATGGGACCTTTATGGGGGGTATTGACTTGTACCCTAGAACATAGGAATCCTTGGTACAGGCTATCTGATCGATAGTCAGACGGTCCTAAGAGACGTGAGGGTATGTGTTGACCTCTTAGTGACTTGGAACTATGCTTCGCCTCAATTTGTATGTGTTTTGTGTTAATATTGTTCGAGAGTGATTCCGAACTAGTATTTCCCTTAGTACGAGTGATTCGAGGACTTGATAGCAGAGTATGCCAGCACCATAAATTTATGTGGGGTGCCGATAGTGTGTGTATATATATATATATATATATATATATATATATATATATATATATATATATATATATATATATATATTATGAGAATAAGGGCAAACCCAGAGCACGAGGCTCCCGCCACTGCGGGGTACTGGGGGGGTTGGATGTACGCAGCCTTACCCCTACATACGCAGAGAGGCTGTTTCCGTGACTCGAACCCGTGACCTCCAGGTCACAGCGGGGGCAACCTTACCGTTGCGCCCGGGTTCACCCCATATATACTATGAGAATGATTGATATATAGAGAGAGAATTGAAATTGGGAAACTTTATACTGTGATTAAAAGAAATTGAGTAATGAATAAATATTCTGAATTTATAAGTGTTGGAAAAGTTTGAGGTAATACTGAAAGACTTTATAACAAAATGAGATTTATGTGAGAACTTTGCTTTAGGAAATTAATTATCATAGCACTAGTAATTGTCGGCATGGAACCTTATGGGGAATTTAAGATAAGCTAAACTGTTAGGATTAATAGTGCGGTAGGTGCGCACATTAGAAGAGAGGTGAGAATTTCTCAAGAGAGTGTCGTATACTAATATGATAGTTGCATTAGCGGGTAAGCATTTTAAATACTTGCTAAACTAAATTTTAAACTGTTTTACAATCAGGCTCTGACCCGTTTTCTTTTATCTCCTCTCTTGTATATATAATATATTACAGGCGCCCAGCCACAGGGGCGTCATGCTTAGGATTCTTTGGAAGGAATGTGCTGCAGCTTAGGTGGGAGTTGCAGGCCTTTTTCTTAGACGACCTCATTATTTTATTTTTTTTGGGAAAATTATGTATATTAAAACCAAGTATAAACAACGGAACAAATTAGAGGAAGAAAACCCTCAAACCTCCAGAGGGGCATACCCCATCTGGAAAACCAAGGAAACAAATGATAAAGGACCAAACAAACCCAAAATCAATCCTACTCCAGAGCACTCTCTGGAATACCCCAGTTCATGCAAGCCATCCAATTGACGTAGCTTCTTCTCCCCTTCCCCCAATTCATGACTCTAGCTCTCACCATCTCCTCAATAGACGACCTCATTATTGATTCCACTCCTAGTTCTGTTTCATCCAGTTGGGCATGTATCGCCCTTTTTCCTTATCCAGTTGGTTTTGTCAGAGATTGTGATTCATTTACTTTCAGTATTTCTACTTTAAGATTGTTACTGTCAGGATGTCTTACCTTTGAAGTTTTAAAGTTGGTATTAATTATTTGAATGCTTAAATTGCTTGGATTATCTTTTCCAATCTAGTTGTTGTGTGACCCTTAAACTATGAATTATGAAAGGTTTTATTATTGGATTTAAACTCAATATGGAAATAATGTTTTAAAAATGGTTTCGTCACTTATCTTAATTATTTAGGGTGTTTAATTTGAAAAGTTATTTTTGCGACAGTGACGCTAAGAATGAACCAACCGTTCACCTTGGTTATAATTTAATAAAGGACTGATCACCCGGTATTTAATTAGGCGGGGTGTCACATTTAAAGGATTACAGAAGTGAATTATTTTTAAGTAACTCGTATGGCCATTTCGAGTGTGCCATTGAGTCCGGAAGGATCGAGATAGCCAGAAAACTCCACCCAGGTATTTTATTTGGACTACGGAATATTTTTAGGCCTAACCGGCCCCCCGAAGGGGTATTTTTGTCCTTTGGATTTTTGGGTAATTAATATGGACGAAAATTAGGAAAAATAAAAGGGAGTGTACGTGGGTGAGAGGAAGTCTGTCAGTTTCTAAACCTAAGAGAGAGGGAGAGAGAACCACAGAGGAAGAAGGAGAGTCCATAGGTGTTCTTGGTACAAAACTCAAGAACTCACACCACAAATCCCACCAAAGCGTAAGATCGGAAGACGAGGAACAAGTCTATACCAATTTCATCAGCGGATCAGAACATCATAATCGAAGCAAGTGTTTATTGCTTGCTTCCTATTAGAACTGATTTGGGTGAATTTAGAGAATTTAAATCATGCATTGAGAGTCATTTTGATGAAAAATTGAACCCCTATGCATGTAGAATAGGAATCCCGGAATTATATGTTGAAATTGAGAAACGAATCTGTGTTTTAATGGTTCTTGAAGAGCTAGGGCTTTAATGTTAAATTTGGGTATTTTATATGTAATTGATGTATTGTAAAGAGTTAATGATTCTGGGTTGCTAGAAATCATCTAAACATGTTAGGATATTAATTTAGGTTGTTGTTTTGGTGTTTGGGACAGAACAATAGAGGTTTTAGACTTGTTAATGGTGGAAAAACATAGCAGGTGCGGGATGGGGACGAAACTGCCAATCTCATTCAAACGAGATTGAGTCTGGTTCGAACGAGACTTGATCTCGCGAGATGTCGTTCTAACAATATGCTATCTCGTTCAAACGAGATAGCTTCTGGTTCGAACGACACAATCTAAATATTGGCACTGTAACTTAACCTTGGAAATTTCGAGAGAGAGGAATCGAAATAATTGTATTATAAGAAGTAATGAGAAAATTCTACGTATGGAAAATATATGTACGGGTTGGGTGAATACCTATTGATTTTAAGAGGATGTGTACCTATTATATGTTTATTATTATGTGTATAGCATATCTACGTTGCTATATATATATGTATTATATCAGGTGCCCAGCCACAGGGTTACCAGACTTAGACGCTTGGATTGTTTAGCGAGCTGCACCGGTTGTCGGAGTTGCAGGTCCTTGCATTTAGACGCCTCTATCATTTTTTTCGGTTCTATTCAGACATTTCCTTTAGGGCATGTGTCCCCCATTCTCAGTCGTTCTATCAGAGAGATTGTACTCAGTTTATTTTTTATAGTTCGTTTCAGTTGGATTGAATATTTTATGGTTTATTGGTTTGAGACTTTAAGATGAAATGTTTTATCCAGTCTTAACTATTTCTGCAGTTGAATTATGACCAATATTTATTATATTTCCTGTGAATGGTAAATAGTTGATGTCTTAATATTTAAAAATTATTAATGTATTCTTTGGGTTTAACTTACAAGTGAAAAATGTTTTGACACTAGCTTAATTATTTATTAGGTGATTATTAATGCTACATGTATTTCGACAGTGATGCTAAGAATGAACCAACCGAACACTTTGTTTTAAATTGAATAAAGGAGTGATCATCCAGTATTTAATTAGGCGGGGTGTCACAGAAGGAAGAGCCCACACTCTGCTCGTGACTGTCCATATCAGGAATACAGTAGAAGACCGTGAGGTGCATCGGGTCTGCGTTCTTGATAAACTGTCATCACATACGGTTTGTGCTAAGAAGAGATCAAATTAACGAGATCTAGAAGGTAACTCCTTATTCCGCTTTATGGGATTTTGCGTATGTGTAATATTTTTTTTGTATTTCAATCAATACGCGTAATGTTCCGCTTTATAGGATTTTGAGCATTGCACGAAATGCGAAAATATCTAGCGAAGAAAATGAATTAGGCCCGATTAAGTGAAAATGAGCAAAATCAGACTAGCTAGAAGATATGCATCGAAGATACACCCTAATTCATTTTGGTGTATGTGTGTGCAAAATGGGATACTTTCGACGCACGTCTATTTTACTAGAAGTGAGATTAGAATGAAATCAATATCACGTTACGAGATTCATGAAACAACGAAGATGGGCAGTGACTAAAAGATGGGTTATAAGACTAACATAACAATGTAGCGTTCCAGACATCCGAAATAAAAATATTTTAGGGTTTTTGAAAAGACAAATAAAATTGCAAATATTTTTGGGTTTTTCAAAAAGAAGATTACAAAAGTATATGAATATTTTCGGAATGACAATAAAAATAAAAGCAAGAAGAAATATGTTACAAGATTTCAATAAACGATTTATATATAGGAATGACTGGAATGTATCAAGAGATAATAGATCCGAATCTAGAATACGGCGACATCCTAACCTATAGAGCGCACCCCGATGGACTTCCTAAGGTTCTCGAATCTAAATGAGTCGACGGGTTCGGATACGATATCAGCGTATTGAACATCTATCTGAGCATAACTAATGGAAATTACATTTTTCTCAACCAAATTTCGAATGAAATGATGAAGAATAATGGTGTGCTTAGAGCGAGAGTGATCATGGGATTTTTGAAATGTTTATAGCACTTGTATTATCACAATATATAATCATCATCACTTGATTTATTGCATAATCACAAAGCATTTCTTTCATTCAGATAAGTTACATCTAACTACAACTATATACTCGACCGCAGCAGTTGACAAACAAAATTGAATTTTGTTTATTTCTAAGCCAAGACACAAGTGCACTACCTAGATAAAAAAAAAATTAGAAAAACTTGAAAGGCCACCAAAAAAATCAACTAAAACAAAAATTAAGGAAAATACAATTTCATATAAAATAGAAAAATGAAAGTCATTAGCATTAAATTTTACTCTGATGACTTGAAACACCACACAACGAGTCACGGAAAATAGATGATTGACATATATATTATCCACTCACGAGCACGTAGTCTAAATATGGTTAGCAACATGTTAATTCCCATAGTGAATAAAAGGTCATATCTTTCGGGTTCAAAACGATGCAACGCTTTCCGAATCCGTTAACAATTCAAAAATGCTAGAATACAAAAAAAAATCACATACTAGACGAGACATTGCAAACCCATTGGTCTTCAACTTATATTTCCTTCAAAATGCTCTTGTTTTTTGTTTTTTACTATTTTTATTAACAATATTTTTTTCAGGAGCACATAATAGAAAATTTTACCAATGGAGCTTTCACCTAGCTTAGGGCTTCACTTTCCATTGCATTTCTCATTATTTTTTATAAGAATCCTCACAAGCTATGGTTCTTACATGCAATGCTCAAAAATCTAGCGAAGAAAGTGAATTAGGCCCGATTGAGTGAAAACAAGCAAAATCAGACTGGCAAGTAGATACGCATCGAAGATGCACCCTAATTCATTTTGGAGAATATGCGCGCAAAATGGGACACTTTAGACACGGGTTTATTTTACGAGACTATGGTGAACGCTATAAAATAGTCAAGTTAGATAAGAATGAAATCAATAACACGTTACTAGATGCGTAAAACTAAGTAGATGCGCAGTGACCAGAGGATGGGTTATAAGACTTATATAGCAACATAGCGTTGCAGACATCCGAAATACAAATATTTTAGGGTTGTCGAAAAGACAAATAAAATTGTAAAATATTTTCAAAATAAAGATTATAAAACTATATAAATATTTCCGAACTGAGAATAAAAAGAACAGAAATAAAAGTAAGAAGAAATATATTACACGAGTTCAATAGACGATTTATATATAGGAACAACAAGAATGAAAAGAGATAATAGATCCTAATCTAGAATACAGGAACATCCTAATCTATGGAGCAAACCCCGATGGACTTCCTAAGGTTCCCGAACCTAAATGAGTCGAGGGGTTCGGGGATGATATCAGTATATTGAACATTTGTCTCACCATAACTACTAGAAATTACATTTTCCTCAACCAAATCTCGGATGAATTGATGAAGAATGACGGTGTGCTTAGTGCGAGAGTGTTCATGGGATTTTTGTAATCTTTATAGCACTTGTATTATCACAATATATAGTCATAGTCTCTTGATCTATTGCATAATCACAAAGCATTTGTTTCATCCAGATAAGTTGTTCGCGCAACAACTAACTGCAGCTATGTACTCGGCCTCGACAGTGGACAATTAAAATTAAATTTTGTTTCTTTCTACACCAAGACACAAGTGCACTGCCAAGATAAAAACAACCACTCTTTTTTCCATCGAACATCTCCGACCCAATTGCCATCGAAATAGGCAAAAAAGGAAGCATACGTATTGAAAGAGTACAAAATTCCATAATCGAGGGTCCCACCCACATACTTAGTATCTCTCTGAACTACTAACAAGTGGAATTCATTCGGACATGCTTGAAAACGGGTGCATACACCAACACTATATCCTATATCAAGACGACTAGCGATGAGATATAATAGGTTCCCTATCATACCCCTATAAAGTGTCTAAAATAAGATGGATGGGACTCTCAATTATAGAATTTTGTTCTCTTTTAACATGCATGCTTCCCTATATGCTTACTCCAATGGCAATTGAGTAGAAAAAAATATTACATGGACAAACAACATGGGAGGAGAATATAGCTGAAATAGAGATTTGGACAGGAAAAATGGTACATCCCTCTTAGGGTTTTGGTGAGAATGAACTGAAAAGGAAAAAGTGTTGGGTTCTAAAAATTAAAAGGATACAAGCATGTGGAGAACAAAAGGACAAATTTTATTTGTGTTTCCAAAAACCCTAAAATATTGCGCTACGTTGTTATATGAGTCCTATAACCCAACTTCTTCTCACTGCCCATCTTCTAAGTCTAACTTCTCTCGTAATGTGATATTGATTTCATTTTAATCTCACCACAGTCTAGTAAAATAAACCCGTGTCTAAAGTATCCCATTTTGCGCACACGTACACCAAAATGAATAAGGGTGTATCTGCGATGCATATCTACTAGCCCGTCTAATTTTGCTCGTCTTCCCTCAATCGGGCCTATTACATTTTCTTCGGTAGATTTTTTAGCATAGCAAGCAAGAACCATTGCTTACAAGTATTCTCATAAAAATGATGAGAGATGAATGGGGCACCTCGCCTTTTTTTAATCACGGGTGATCGGTCCTTTGACAAAATAAACAGAAATCTCATTTGTTCATTCTTAGAATCGCCGTCGACAACTTTTTAAATCAAAACCACCTGAGTTAAAATAAGCTAGTGCCAAATTTTATTTTTTATTAAACACCATCCACAACAATTAGCGGGACTAAAATAATATTACACCATTCACACAATAACTGAAGTCTAGAACGTCACAGGATTAAATAAATAAATGCCGAATAAACCTTCGACTCCAAATCCAACTTCCAAATCATAAATCTAACTGAAATGAAATAAATCTAAATACAAGGTCTGATAACTGAAAGGAATAAATCCAACTAAATGTCTTAACTGAACGGCCAACATGCCCTACTAAAATAACTGATTATGAATCCTAGACTAAAATTGAAATGACGAAAGCGTCTACTCAAATCCTGCATGCCTCCACAAGCATTGGAGCTACACATTCCTGAAAGGAAACATCATGCGTGACGCCCTTGTAGCTGGACACCTAAAAATTTCGAAAATAGATTTGAAACGGGTCGGAGCCCAAAACCTAGAAAAATATTTAGACACATTAGCTTCACACGCACTCCCTGAATTTCCGCACCTCTCAACTATAGTGCACACATAACGTCTCTGACTAAACCCACCTAGTTCTACTCTCCAGCCTAACGAGTCACGATAAGCATCCATCTAACCACTAATACTCTTAGCTCACCCGTACTGCCCATACGATGCTCTACCATAAAACCATAAATAATATTTGTCGACTATTATATTTGAACTATTAATTTTCTCTTGCTTAAGTTACTTTAGACATACATTATTCATATCTTCTATTACCACACAATAGTAGAACAAATCACACGAGTATTTATATATCACGCTATCTATATATACTACTACAGCATCCCTGAAACGAGAACCACGATGCACGCATACTCTGCTATCAAGTCCATGTACATCATGTACCAAATCGAGGACTACCGGATCGGAATCACCCGCCAACCATAAAACAAATAAACACATAATGGAGGCGAACATAGTCCTGAGCCTTTGGGCTACGCACATACCTAACGTTCCCAAATGACCGGTCACACACTATCGTACACTCAAATAATGGTCAAGCCCTAAGTTCTATGTTCTGGAGCACACATCCGGACCTTGCTGGCATCACCAAGGTGGGATCGCCCACTGCGCATGAACTCCCGTGATAGCAGGGAGCTTGGGTATTCTTATACACCTAAAATGCACATAATAGGTATACATAGAACCTATAAATATAACCAGTACATTTTACACACGTCTCGAATACCAAACGTACTAATGATTCACACTTTGTATTATTTTCATATTTTCTCGAGAATCACTCACTACCCAAAGGGTCCAAGTTACCCTTAAGTAATTTCAGTAGTTATTACATCACTAATCTACTGGTATCAATTTTGGGTTATCATTTACGCTTACCGCAACCCATTTTTAATTTCCTGATATTCAATATAATCGTTTAACCTCGTAGGCCCTAGTCTCATTTTACCCCCATTATGACTTGGCCGGAGCTTTAACTATAAGTATACTGTAATTCCCAAGTCGTTATATAATTCATAAGCCATTACCAAAATTCCCCTATATTTATTGGTAAAGAAAACTACATAAATAAACAAAGATTGCATTTCCAACAATCGTCGATCGATCGACATCAGACGATACCTTCTTTGATCGTCTTCTCCAGATTCGGGTTTCTCCCATTGTTACACAACCCAACCTCCACGGAACTAGTCCAAACGCCCACCCAAACTAACCAGACTTCATATAGGAATGTTTAAACAGTTTCTAACGTAATCATATCCTCAAATTATCATGAATTCGACATTAAACAAGATTAAATTCTCACTTTATTCATAGGTTTACTATTCTAGCACGTTCATCTTCAAGAACTCAGATTTTTATCATCCTTTTAAACCCAAATATCAGATTTCGTGTTACATTAACAAGAGGTTTATTTCTAAGATGATATTCCAACAAATCATGAACCAAATCTCAATATACATTCCAAAAATCATGTTTCATGCAATATTAGTCGTACACTATCATGGGTATTATAAGTGCTCAAAAGAATTGCAAGTTTAAACACTTGCCTTAGGGTTGAGTGGTCAGATTTTCGTTGCTAGATGATGGAGGCATCTTCTCCTTGCTCAGTTCTTGATTCTAGAGACGACGATGGTGATAAATAGTGTAGGTTGGCGTAAGAACCCTTCTCCTGCTCTCTTTTATGGCCTCTCTTCTCTCCCAAGTATTGTAACCCTAGCCTCTACACTCAGTTGGTTGATATATAACTATAGAATTCGGAGTTTTGTCAACCCTCAAAATCCCAAATGACCAAAACCCCCTTACGTAGTGCCGGGTTGATTTCAAAATGCCCCGGGATCCAATTAATACGCCCAGGTACTTTATTCTGCCAATTTCGACACATTCAAAATCAATCACGATCTCAAAATTTCCATACGAGTCACTCTACATAAATTACCTATATCGACCTTAACATGTCCTACACACGACTCCAGATTGAGATATAACATAGTACCGTCGAGATTACTTATAATAATTATCACTTCTTATTTACTACACACTTATTAAATTTATTCGATAAATATCATTCATAATCTCTCCCTCAATCAATATTTAATAAACAAACAATATTGTATTTTAATTAAATTACTACACACGTGTAATTTAAAAACGCCCGAATGAATTAAATTCTAAATGTTAAAAAATACAGGGTGTTACATACAAATTCATGATGATTTAGGATGTCTATACTCAACGTCGATGAAGATGGAAGCAGTATCTTCCACTGGTGGAGTTTGATTATAATAACTCCTACCAGTTCACCATCGGCATGGCACCATTTGAGTCACTGTATGGACTTCCTTGTCGTTCCCCGCTTTCTGGTTAGAGGTGGGGGACAAAAAACTATTACGGCCGGAGATGATTCAAGATACTATTGCCAAGATTGAACATATCTGGGGGCGCATCCGTATTGCTCGGGATAGGCAAAAGAGTTACGCTGACTCAGACAGGAGGCACATAGAGATGGAGATTGGTGACCAGGTTTTGGTACGGGTGTCTCCTATGAAGGGAGTCTTGACGTTCGAAAAGAAAACGAAGTTAGCACCGAGATATGTGGGACCTTTTTCAATTATCGAGAGGGCGGGACAAGTAGCATATAGGCTGGGCTTACGAGAGCACTTACAGCGGATTCACGATGTGTTCCACGTGTCGTCGCTGAAGAGGTATCACAGGAGTGAGAGGGATTATTGGCACGGTCCATTAGAGGAGATAGACTTGCAACCAGATATCTCCTATCACGAGAGACCAGTTGCTATACTTGATCGTAGTGAGCGTGAGTTGCGATCTAAGGTGGTGTCCTTGGTCCGAGTTCAGTGAGGGCACCATAATGTAGACGAGTCGACGTGGAAGCAAGAGGACGATATGCGAGAGCGGTATCAGGAGTTATTTACTACAGGTACGTCCAAATTGTGGGGACGAAATTCTTTTGTAAGGGGGGAAGATATAACACCTCGTATTTTTGAACATTTAGAATTTAATTAACTCGGGCATTTTTAAATCACACGTGTGCAGTAATTTAATTAAAACTCAACACTGTGTGTTTATTAAATATTGATTGAGAGAGAGATTATGAATAATAATTATGGAATAAATTTACTAAGTATGTAGTAAATAACAAGTGATTTATAATAGATCGTAATGAGTAATATCAAGGGAATTACGTCATATCTCAACCACGAGTCGTATGCAAGCTATGTTAAGGTCGAGATAGGAATTTTTTGTTTAGTGACTCGGATGGCGATTTCGATGTCACGATTGATTCCGAATGGGCCGAAACAGACGGAATAGGGTACTCGGGCATATTGATTGGGTCCCGAGACATTTTTAAATCAACCTGGCACTACGTAAGGGTGTTTTGGTCATTTGGGAGTTTAGGGTTGGCAAAACTTCGAATTTTATAGTTATATATCAGGCACATGAGTGTAGAGGCTAGAGTTACAATACTTGGGAGAGAAGTGAGACCATAAGAGAGAGTAGGAGAAGGGTTCTTACGCCAACGTACACCATTTTTCACCATCGTGATCGTCGGAATCAAGAACGGAGCAAGGAGAAAACGCCTCTATCATCTAGCAACAAAAATCAGACCACTCAACCCTAAGGCAAGTATTTAAACTTGCAATTCTTTTGAGCACTTATAATACCCATGATACTGTAGAGTTAATATTGCATGAAAACATGATTTTTGGAATGTATATTGAGATTTGATTCATGTTTTGTTAGAATATCATCTTAGAAATAAACTTCCTGTTAATGTAACACGAAATCTGAGATTTGGGTTTAAAAGAATGATAAAAATCTTAGTTCTTGGAAATGAACATGTAAGAAAAGTAACCTAGGACATATATGAATAAAGTGAGAATTTAATCTTGTTTAAAGTGGAATTCATGATGATTTGAGGATATGATTACGTAGGAAACTGTTTAAACATTCCTATATGAAGTCTGGTTAGTTTGGGTGGGCATTTGGGTGAGTTCCATGGAGGTTGGGTTGTGTAACAATGGGAGAAACACGAATCTGGAGAATACGATCAAAGCAGGTATCGATTCGTGTAATCGATCCATCCATCCATTTTATCGATCGATCGACAATTGTTGGAAATGGGATATTTGTTTATTTATTTTGTGTAATAATTATAGGGGACTTTGGTAATGGTTTATGAACTATATGACGTCTTGGGAATTCCAGTAGACCTATAGTTAAAGCTTCGGTTTAGTCATAAAGAGGGTAAAATGAGACAAAAGCCTATGATGTTAAACGATTATGTTGAATATCGAGAACTTAGAAACGAGTTGCGAAAAGCGTAGATGAAAACCCAAAATTGACACCAGTAGAGTTATGATGTATTAACTACTGAAATTAATTAAGGGGGGGGGGGGGGGGGTAACTAAGGTGAGTGATACTCGGAAAAACAAGAAAATAACATTAAGTGTGAATCATTAGTACGTTGGGTATTTGGGACATACGTAAAACGGGGTTATATTTATAGGTTGTGTATATACTTATTGTGTGCATTTTATGTGTACAAGCATACCTACGCTGCCTGCCATCACGGGAGGTCACGCGCAGTGGACGATCCCACCTTGGTGATGCCAATAAGGTATTGATGTGTGCCTCCGAACATAGAATTTAGGGCTTGACCATTATTTGAGTGTACGATAGTGTGTGACCGGTCATTTGGGAACGTTAGGTATGTGCGTAGCCCAAAGGCTTAGGACTATGTCCGCCTCCATTACGTGTTTATTTGATTTATGGTTCGCGGGTGATTCTGAACCGGTAGTCGTTGATTTGGTACATGAGGTACATGAACTCGATAGCAGAGTATGCGTGCATCGCGGTTCTCGTTTCAGGGATGCTATATATATATATATATATATATATATATATATATATATATATATATATATATATATATATATATATATATATACACGTGCGGTTTTTTCTACTCTTGTGTGGTAGTAAAAGATATAGATAGTGTATACCTAAAGTAACTTAAGAGAAAATTAATTAATAGTTCAAATATAATATTCGGCTAATATTGATTATGGTTTTACGGTAGCCTATCGTATGGGCGGTACGGGTGAGCTAAGAGTATTAGTGGTAAGATAGATGCTTATTGTGACTAGTTAGACTGGGTAGCATAACTAGGTAGGTTTAGAAGGATACATTAAGTTCACACAATAATTGAGAGGTCAGGAACTCCAGGGAGTACGCGTGAAACTAACGTGTGTATAATAACTGCTCTTACTGCATTTGAAATACTTGCTAAATATTTTTTAAGATTTTGGGCTCTGGCCCGTATTAAATCCATTTTCAAAAAATTTAGGTGTCGAGCCACAGGGACGCCAGGCATGATGTTTCAATCGAGGGATTTCTAGCTGCAGCGCTTGTGGAGGCATAAAGGACTTGAGTGGACGCTTCAATCATTTCGTTCCGAATCTAGCATTCATATTCAGTTATTTCCGTTGGGCATGTTGGTTGTTCAGTTCAGACATCTAGTTGGATTTATTATTTTCATGATCAAACTTTGAATTTAGATTTATTTCATTTCAGTTAGATTTATGATTTGGATGTGGGATTTGGAGCCGATGGTTTATTTGGCATTTATTTATTTAATCATGTGATGTTTTAGTTATTGTGTGAATGGTATATATTACTTTTGTTCCGCCAATTGTTGTGGGTGTTGTTCGTTAATAAAAAGATAAAATTTGGGACTGGCTTATTTTAACTTAGGTGGTTAGTGATTTAAAAAGTTGCCGACAGTGACGCTAAGAGCATCCAAAATGGGGAGAGAAGAAAACAAGAGATTTTGTAACTTTACAGAATTTGACGCTTGTAGTGGTGGGTGAAAATGAACAAATTTTGTAGAAGAATTTGGAAGCGTTCTCCAAGTTTAGAGAATGGTTACAAATTCTGTAAGGGTTGCTACGAACTTCATTTGATCGTAGCAATTGATACGAACAAATGAAGTTCGTAAGAAATATAAATAATCATTTTTATCATATTTTTGGGTTCTTACGAACAACAAAAGTCCGTTAGAATTCCTACGAACTTCTGTTGTTCGTAAGAAGTTGTAATTTTGTTTCCTACGAACTTTTATTGTTCGTAGGAATGATTTTACAAATTCTTACTTTTTCACCACTGTGAGAAGAGATAACTATGAAAGGGCAAAATCACTTTTCAGTCTGTAATTTACCTTTCATGAGTCTCCCCCTCTGTGGATGCTCTAAGAATGAACCAAATGAGATTTCTATTTATTTTGTTAAAGAACTGAGCACCCGTGATTAAAAAAGGCGAGGTGTCACATGCACCTCCCATCATTTTTTATAATAATCCTCGCAAGCAATGGTTCTTGCACTCAATGCTCAAAAATCTAGCGAAGAAAATGTATTAGCCCGATTGAGTGAAAACGAGCAAAATCAGACTGGCTAGTAGATATGCATCAAAGATACGCCCTTATTCATTTCAATGTACATGTGCACAAAATGGGATACTTTAGACACGGATTTATTTTACTAGACTGTGATGAGATTAGAATGAAATCAATATCACATTACGAGAAAAGTAAAAGAAAAAAGATGGGCAGTGACCAGAAGATGTGTTATAAGACTCATAGCAACGTAGCGCTCCAGATATCCGGAAAAAAAATATTTTAGTGTTTTTTAAAAGACAGATGAAATTGCAAAATATTTTTGGGTTTTTCAAAATAAAGACTATAAAAGTATATAAATATTTCCGAACTGAGAGTCAAAATAGAAAGATATGATACACGAGTTCAATTGACGGTTTATATATTGGAACAACCAGAATGAATAAAGAGATAATAGATCATAATCTAGAATACGGGGACATCATAATCTATGGAGCAAACCCCCCGAAGGACTTCCTAAGGTTCTCGAACCTAAATGAGTCTAGGAGTTCGGTGACGATATCAGCAAATTGAACACCTATCTGAACATAACTAATGGAAATTACATTTTTCGCGTCCAAATCACGAATGAAACGAGGAAGAATACTGGTGTGCTTAGAGCGAGAGTGTTCATTGGATTTTTGAAATGTTTATAGCACTTGTATTATAACAATATGTAGTCATCGTCGCTTCATCTATTGCATAATCACAGAGCATTTGTTTCATCTAGACAAGTTGTGCGTAACAACTAACTGCAGCTATGTACTCGGCCTCGACAGTCAGCAATTAAAATTGGATATTGTTTTCTTTCTATGCCAGCACTAGCTAGATAAAAACAAACATTTTTTGTCCATCAGAAATCTCCGATCCAATCGCCATCGGAATAGGCAAATAAAGAAGCATACGTATTGGAAGAGGACAAAATTCCATAATCGAGAATCCCTACTCCCATACTTAATGACTCTCTTAACCATTAACAAGTGGAATTCTTTCGGACATACTTGAAAACGAGTGCATTCACCTACACTTTATGCTATCAGAACGACTAGCGGCTAGATCTAATAGGCAACCTATCATACCCCTATAGAGTGTCCGAATGAGCGTGGGACACTCGATTATAGAATTTGATACTCTTTCAACACGCTTGCTTCCTTATATGCTTACTCCAATTGTGATTCAGTGGAAAAAAATTACATGGACAAACAAGATGGGAGGAGAATAGAGGTTTGGAGAGTAAAAAAGGGTACATCCCTCTTAGGGTTTTAGAGAGAATGAACTGGTAAAGGAGAAAGTGTTGGGTTCTAAAAATTAAAAGGATACAAGCGTGTGGAGAAGAAAAGTACCGAAAAGGAAACCCAGGATTACCATAAATGGGTTAAGGAAGATGAGATGGCGCGGTGTTACATTTTGGCATCAATGTCAAATGTTCTGCAACATCAGCATAGGTCGATGGACCATGCCTATGACAAGATGCTAAACCTCAAAGATATGTTTGGTGGTCAGAATCGTGCTGCAAGGCAGGTTGCCATGAAAGAACTCATGAACACTAACATGGTTGAAGGGACCCAGTGAGGGAACATGGTTTAAGGATAATGTCTCTTCTCAATGATATTGAAATCCTTGGAGCGGAAATCGATGGGGAAACCCAGGTCGATATTGTTCTCCACTCGTTGCCTGAGTCCTATAAGCAGTTCCGCCTAAATTATAGCATGAACAAACTTTCTTACCCTTTGGCGGAACTACTTAAAGAACTACAAGCAGCTGAGGGTTTCATTAAGAAGTCAATAAGTGCTTTTGTTGCTGAGAAAGGTTATACTTTTAAGCCTATGGCAAGAATAAAAAGAAGAAGGCTCTGAAATAGGTTATGGTCTCTCAGGGAGGTATGAAAAAGCCCAAGGGCAAGTGTTTCCACTGTAAGCAATCAGGACACAACGAGGCTATCCAAGATAAAGCTGCAGAACTTTGGCTTAAACCTATGAATTCTGAGATGGAATCTATGTATTCTAATCAGGTATAGAGTCTTGTAGATCCACCCGAAGGGATAAAACCCATAGGATGCAAGTGGGTCTATAAGAGAAAAAAAGGGATGGACGGGAAGGTTAAGACCTTTAAGGCACGGCTTGTTGTTAAAAGATTTACTCAGAAAGAGGGCATCGATTATGAGGAAACCTTCTTGCCTCGGAAGCCGCCACATATTCAGCTTCCTTGGTGGAATCAACAATGCAAGATTGCTTGATACTCCTCCGACTAATGGCTCCACCTCCTAGGGTAAACACATATCCAGAGCTAGACTTTCTGTATGCCTTTCATCTTCCCTATCTCATCAAGTGTCGTAGAATACTGATCCTTAAAAAGAGATATTCCATGTTTGAAAGGGAGGAACCCTTTCTTGGAATCTTTCATGCTAAATCTGGCAAGAATGGAATCGATATAAGTCGCTTGTGATAAACCCAACATCCTATTCTTGCGATCAAGCATAAGCTGAATCCCAAGGATGTGACTAGCTTCTCCCAAGTCTTTCATATCAAGTTGGTTGGACAACCACACTCTAACTGAAGACAACACTCTAATATCATTTCCAATGAGAAGAATGTCATCCACATATAATACTAAAAACACCACTACGTTTCCGTTACATTTCTTGTACACACGTGACTCATCTAGACATTGATTAAAACAAAAAGATTTGATTGCCTGATCAAAACAAATGTTCCAAGTTCTAGATGCTTGCTTCAGTCCATAAATGGACTTCTTAAGCTTACATAATTTATGCTCTTGGCCTTGGGCAATAAAACCGTTTGGTTGCACCATATAAATACACTCGTTAAGATTCCCATTAAGAAATGCAGTCTTGACGACCATTTGCCAAATTTCATAATCGAAATGAGCCGCAATGGATAAGAGAATTCAGATGGACTTCATCATAGCTACAGGCGAGAACGTTTCCTCATAATCGATGCCCTCTTTCTAAGTAAGTCCTTTCACAACAATTCGTGCCTTAAAGGTCTCAATCTTCCCGTCCACCCCTTTTTTTCTCTTATAGATCCACTTGCATCCAAAGGATTCTATCCCTTCGGTTGGATCTAAAAAACTCCATGCCTAATTAGAATATATAGATTCCATCTCAGAATTCATAGCTTTAAGCCAAAGTTCTGGATCTTTATCTTGGATAGGCTTACAATGAAAACACTTGTCCTTGGGCTTTTTCACCTCCCTGAGGCTGACGAGCAGCCTGAGGGACCATAACCTATTTTTGAGTCTTCTTCTTCTTTTTATTCTTGCCCATAGGCTTAAAAGTATCTTCCACTGGTGGAGTTTGCCTATAATAACACCTATCAGTTTACAATTGGCATGGCACCATTCGAGGCGTTGTACGGTAGATCTTGCCGTTCGCCTGCTTTTTGGCTAGAGGTAGGGGACAATAAACTTCTCGAACCCAAGTTGATTCAGGATACCTCGGCAAAGAGAGCTGATTCGAAGTCGCATACGGATAGCTCAGGATCGACAAAAGAGCTACCAGGTGCTGCTACGTGTATCTCCTATGAAGGCGATAATGAGGTTCGGGAAGAAAGGGAAGTTGGCACCAAGGTATGTGGAGCCATTTCCTATCATCGAGCGGATTGGGCCAGTTTCTTATAGACTCGGGTTACCGGAGTACTTGCATCGAATTCATGATGTGTTCCACATTTCTTCGCTGAGGAGATACCACCAGATAAGTTGTCTCACACTCGGATCGCATTGGAGGAGATTGATTTACAGCCCGATATTTCATACGAGGAGAGGCCCGTTCCTATTCTAGACCATAGTGAGAGGAGATTGAGGTCGAAGGTAATTCCACTTGTACATGTTCAGTGGGGGCATCATAATGCCGATGAGTCTACTTGGGAGAGCGAGGATGAGATGCACGACAATCTCCCTCTGAATTTCGGGACGAAATTCAGTAATTAGGGGGGGAGTATGTAACACCTTGTATTTTTAATGATTTTCATATGGAGATTAATTAAATTAAATTGGAAAATTAATCTGGATTAAATGAATATTAATTAACATGGCGATTTAAAGATTAACTTACGTTAGAAATCACTAATATATGTTAGTATAATGGTTGGTGTATTTGGTTTGGAGTTTGGGGTTAAATCATGGAGGTTTTGTCAGTTAACAATGGTGGAAAATCTTAACAGCGAGGAAGACGAAGTCCCAGGCACCTCGAACAGGTCCGCCCTACCCCTCAAATCGATTCGAAGGTACATCCGAACTGGTTCGCCTATACATCCAAACCGGTTCTGGGGACCTGACGGTTCTGGCTTTATTTTTTCTTAAATTTCAAAAGGTTAAGAGTTCGAATTTTCTCACGAATGAAGAGAATTAAGGTGAGTAATCAGGGGGTATATTTTAATACTGATGGACATCACAAGAATTAGGATGAGCCACAGAGAATACGAGTGATCCATGGGTTTTATTTAGTATTAAATGATATCACGAGAATTAAACTTGGGTCACGGAGAGTACAAGCAAATCAAAGACCGGATCAGCAGTAAAGGGATATTATAACTACTGAAATGATCCTATGGGGTAGTTAGAATGCTTCGAGTAGTGGGAAAACACTCAGGAAAATACGAGTTGTATAATGGTAATTTGATGATACGTAGGATATTCGAGAGTTGTTTATATACTATATACGAGGTATACTATAGGTTATGTGTATACCTATACTAAATATATAAATGTAGGTTGTGTGAATACCTATTGTTTGATTTATTATGCGTAACGAACCTACCTACGCTGCTTGCTATCACGGGAGGTTTTACGTCGCGAACGATCTTGGGGAATTTTAGACTTGTACCTCAGAACATAGAAGCTAGGGATTGAGGAGCACTGCTCGAGTTTATAATAGTGTGACCGGTCATTTGGGTGCATTAGGTGTGTGCGTAGCCCAAAGATTTATACCTTTGTTGGCCTCCAAGTTTATGTGAATTATGTCTTTACGGTTCGAGAGAGATTCCGAATCGGAAGTCCTTCATTTAGTACGTCATATACCAGGACTCGATAGCAGAGTACACATGCATCGCAAGTCTCAGCCTAAGGATGCCGTATTCGTATATATGATAAAAGTAATGTATAAATATATACGTGTGAATTATTCTACTGTGTGTATTAGTAGATGAGATAAATAGTGGCATCTAAGATAACTTAAGTATGTGGAAACTTAACATCTAATGGGAAATTCATAATTGGCTAAACGACATTGGGAATTTCGGGTAACGTATTGTATGGGTAATACGGGTGGGAACCACGAGTTAACATGAAGGAAGAGACTTGGTTCGAACTAGTTAGGCGGGGTAGCATAACTAGGACGGTTTAGGAGTATACGTTAACAGTGCACAATAGTTGAGAGGTGAGGATCCCAAGTGAGGGCAAGTGGAATTAACATGTATACAATGTCTGCTCTTATTGCATTTTAAATACTTGGAAATATTTTTCAACTGTTTTTAATCGGGCTCTGACCCGTTGCAAATCTATTTTTTTGTAAAAACCTTTTAGGTGCCGAGTCAGAGGGACGCCCAGCTTAGGAGTTCTTTCTTTTTTGACGTGCTACAGCTGTTGTGGAAGTTGTAGGGCCTCGGTAGTAGAGGCTTCCACTTCTATCAGCTCCGTGATCATTTACTTATTTCAGTCGAGCATGTCGCCCATCTTTAGTTATCAATTATTTCAGAGACATTATACTTCCACATATTTTAGTTGTTAGACTTGGATTATTTATGGCTTTTTGTACTTGGATTTCAGTCTGGACAGTTTATTCCAGTTAGTTTCATTTATTCAGATGTTCTAGTATTTATTATGTTGTTATTTGGAATGGTGAAGATTAAAATTTTGACACCGGCTTAATTAACTAATAGGTAATTAGTAATTAATATGGTTTTCGACAATGATGCTAAGAACGAATCAAATGAGAAACCTCTTTTAATTAATAAAGGACTGATCACCCGGTATTTAATTGGGCGAGGTGTCACAGATGGTATCAGAGCATCAGGTTTTAGTGTCCTTAGGATCTGTACGGACTTATCACGTTCCCAGCGTAACGTTTTTTATATAAAGCCCTACTATTAGGACTCTTGTATTCACGATTGCGCATTTACGTCTTCAGCTATTTTGAGATTTATGAAATTGTGGACTTATAGAAATTCTCTCTCGTTTCAAATGCATCCCAGACGTGCACCATGAGCCGCCAGAACTGCACAGCCAGAGCCACAGCCAGCTCAAGCACAGGGGACTATGAATGTTGCCGAGGTTGTCGTTGCAGAGGCGGTTAATGCAGCCTTGACTACAGTTGCTCAGCAGGCACCACAGGTGCCACCTCAGCCGCAGGGTATGGCACCAGGCCAGGCACACTCATTTCCTTCTGCTTGGGAGCGAGTCAAAGATGCTCCTAGAAGGCATACCCTCCCGAGTTTTAGGGGAACTCAGATGTTGTGGTCACTAGCCAATGGAAGGACATCCAGAGGCACTTACAGTGGCGGGAGTCTGTTACCACCGTACAGAAGAGAGATAGCATGTCCATTCAGGAGTTCTTGAAGCAGTTCGACCGCAAGTACTTTCCATCCGCCATCCAGACAGAGATGAAGCGAAAATTCTTAAACCTTTCCCCAAAAGGGAGGACATTGGCTGAATGAGGAAGAATTTACTCGGTTAGCTAACTTCGTGCCACGGGAGGTGAGCAAGGAAGAGAACAGAATACAGTTGTTTGTGGATGGTCACACCTGGAGGATCCGACAGCACATGTTGGGTAATCCCGCTTTGAAGACTTATACGGAGGTGTTGAATCCTGCTTTGATATGGTAATAGTAGTATATTTATATGACTGTGTTTATGCATATACTATATACGTGTGAAAACCATGCCCGCGCTACTTGCCATCCCTGAGGTTACCGCGCTGGGACAGTCTTATCTCGATGGGACCTTTATGGGGGATATTGACTCGTACCCTAGAAGATTGAGATCCTTTGGTACAAGCTAATCGGATCGATAGTCAGACGGCCTAAGAGACATGGGGGCATGTGCTGACCTCTTAGAGACCGGGACTCTATGCTTCGCCTCCATTTGTATGTGTTTGTGTTAATGCAGTTCGAGAGTGATTCCGAACTAGCATTTCCCTTATTATGTGTGATACAAGGACTTGATAGCAGAGTATGCCAGCACCATAGTTTTTATGTGGGGTGCCCTTAGTATATATGTATTATATGAGTGATTGGTATATATATACTTAT
This sequence comes from Sambucus nigra, assembly GCA_949130495.1. NCBI lineage: Eukaryota > Viridiplantae > Streptophyta > Magnoliopsida > Dipsacales > Adoxaceae > Sambucus > Sambucus nigra. The sequence goes on from OX422211.1 coordinate 404,954,145, forward strand.
TTATGAAAACGTTGCACCATAGATTTTATGTGGGGTGCCGTTTGTATATATATTATATGTGTAACTAATATATATACGTGTACTGAGTAAAATAGTAGTTCAGTAAAGTATGAAATTCACCAACTTCACTATAAGTATTCGAAAACGTTATAACAATATGGAATTTTTCTAAATAACGTAAGAAATCTTGAAGAGATAGATGTTTCCAAAAGTGATTATCATAACCTTAATTTCACGAGTTAAGTCTTATGGAGAATAAGTTAGAGAGGTATATGGGATTCATAAGTACGGTAGACGTGCACACTAGATGAGAGGTGAGAATTCTCAAGAAAGTGTCGCATACTAATATGACTGTTGCATTAGCCGGTAAGCGTTTTAAATACTTCCTAAACTATTTTTAAAACTGTATTGCATTCGGGCTCTGACCCGTTTGCTATTACCTCTGCTCTCTTGTGTATATATATATATATGTATTACAGGTGCCCAGCCACAGGGGCGTCATGCTTAGGATTCTTTGGATGGAACGCGTTGTAGCTTTTGTGGGAGTTACAGGCCATTGCTTAGACGACGTCATTGTTGACTCTACTTCTAGTTCAATTTTATCCAGTGGGGACATGTGTCGCCCTTTTCCATTATTTAGTTGGTATTGTCAGAGATTGTAATTCTTTTACTTTCATCATCTTTATTTCGGGGTTTATTACTGTTGGGATGTTTCCTCTTTAGTGTTTTAATGTTGGGATTTATTATTGATGGGTAAACTCTTGAATGTTCATTTTTATTCTTATACTTATTGTGTGACTCTTAGAATGTAAATGGTTAAAGGTTTTATAATTGGATTTAATAAAATGGAATTAAGGTTTTATATGGTTTTGACACTTAGCCTAATTATTTAGGGTGTTTAAATTGGAAAAGTATTTTTACGACAGTGATGCTAAGAATGAACCAACTGTTCACCTTGATTTTAATTTAATAAATGAGTAATCGCCCGGTATTTAATTAGGCGGGGTGTCACAGGAGATAGATACTTGCCTGGAAATTTGATCTCTGATTTGTGGAAGAAAAAGGTGTGGTTGTGATCCCCTTTGCGCGATCTACGAATTGGCGGTGACGGCGGTGCAACCGGAGGAGTTCATGGCCTAGAACCCTTGGAAAGCTCCTCCCCTTCCTCTCCAATGGTCGTCATTAGTTTTAGGTTGTGTTAACCCTAAGAGATAACAATTAACATATGATATAACCCTTCAAAATTCGTGGGTTTAATTACCCATAATTACGAAATGTCCAAAACGCCCTCCCGGGGTACTAATTAGGCCTAAAAACGCCCCGAGACCCAAACTAAACCCCCGGGTACACTTTTCTGACTATCTCGACCCTTCCGGACACTTTGACGCACTCAAAAGGACCATACGAGCAACTTATAATTTATTCACTTTTTATAATAATAATTTAGTCCCCACACGACACAGGCGCGTCCCGACCTAAATTTCCATAATTGCCATTTTATTCACAAGTGACAATTTTTATAAAATAAATCTCATATATTACTATACTCATTCAGTAACATTCAACAATTTCAATAATTACTAACTCTCGTCACGCTAGTAAATATTTAAAATAACATTCCGGATTAAAATTAAATTAATTTATCTCAATTAAATTTAATAAATCCCTAAATTTAAAAGCCATAAAAATACGGGGTATTACATATGGGTCTTATGAGTTTCGGGTTATGCCATTTGGACTAACCAAGGCGCCAGCTGTGTTTATGGACTTAATCAATAGGGTGTTCAGAGAGTTCTCGGATCAGTTTGTCATTGTCTTCATTGATAACATCCTGATTTATTCTCAGACTGGGGAGCATGTCAAGCATCTGCGTAGGGTTTTGCAGACTTTGCGCGAGCATCAGTTGTACGCTAAGTTTGAGAAGTGTGGGTTTTGGCCGCATGAGGTACAGTTCTTGGGTCACATTGTATCTGACATGGGGATATCAGTGGATCCGAGTAAGGTGTTAGCAGTGAGGGAGTGGAGCCAGCCCACGACACCGACGGAGGTGCGCAGTTTCTTGGGGTTAGCTGGGTAATACCGATGATTTATTCGCGGGTTTTGGAAGATTGCGTGCCCGTTGGTCGACTTGACTAACAAAGGGGTACCGTTCACCTGGGATAACGCTGGTCAGTTAGCTTTCGATGAGCTAAAGGACAACTTGACTTCAGCACCAGTTTTTGCACTTCCCAGACCGGGAGTGGAGTACCATGTTTTTACTGATGCGTCCCTACAGGGACCTGGGGGTGTGCTTCAGCAAGAGGATCAGGCTATAACTTATGCTTCCCATAAGCTTAAGCTTCATGAGAGGAATTACCCCACCCACAACTTGGAGTTAGCGGCAGTCGTGTTTGCTCTACGGATTTGGAGGCACTATCTTCTGGGGGACAAGTTTCGCCTATTCACAGATCATAAGTCACTACAATATTTGTTCACTCAGAGAGAGAGTTGAACATGCGTCAGCGTATGTGGCTAGAGTGTGTGAAAGATTACCAGTTCGACCTCCAGTACCACCCGGGGAAGGCTAACGTGGTGGCAGATGCGTTGAGCCTTAGACCAATGAGGGAGGTGGCAGAAATTTGGAATGCGAAATGGAAGGAGCTGGGATTCAGTTGTCAGGTCATTCATGTCAATTATGACCGTTACAGCCAGTACGAGGGTCAAACAGGCACAAGCAGCGGATTCGTTTTGTCAGGAACGGATTCGACAGCTTCAAGCCGGGGGAGCAGAGTCTTACTCCGGGAGTTAAGAGGGAGGCTTGTGCTGGAGACTGATTGTCCCAGAGGGGATAAGATGTACTCGGATATGAGATGGCAGTCTTGGTGAAGTAGAATGAAGAAAGACATTGTCGAGTTTGTCTCGAGATGTGCCACGTGTCAGCTAGTGAAGGTGGACCACCAGAAACCAGCAGTCTACAGCCGTTAGAGATTCCTATGTGGAAATGGGAGAGCATTTCCACGAATTTCATCACTCGGTTGCCTCCATCTCAGAGGGGTCACAATTCTATATGGGTGAGAGTGGATCGGTTGACCAAGGTAACTCACTTTTTGCCAGTCTGGACGGATTATACTACGGGACAGTACGTCAAGATCTTCATCGCCGTGATCATGAGATTGCATGGGGTGCCATTTAATATAGTGTCCGATAGGGACAAGATCTTCGTGTCTTGTTTTTGGGAGAGTTTTCAGGAGGCCATGGGTACAGAGTCGCGATTGAGCACGTCCTATCACCCCAGACAAATGGGCAAACTGAGAGGACGAATCAAATGTTAGAGGAAACGCTACGGATGGGTCTCCTTGATTTTTGCGGAGGTTGGGAGAATATTTTCCACTGGTGGAGTTTGCGTATAATAACTCCTCTCAGTTTACGATTGGCATTGCACCATTCGAGGCGTTGTACAATAGACCTTATCGTTCGCCCGCTTGTTGGCTAGAGATGGGGGACAACAAACTTCTCGGACCAAAGTTGATTCAGGATACCTCGGCCAAGATTGAGTGGATTCGGAGTCGCATACAGATAGCTCAGGATCGACAAAAGAGCTATGCCGATGCCAAGCGGTTCTTCCTAGAGTTTAGTGTGGGGGACCATGTGCTGCTACGTGTATCTCCTATGAAGGGGATAATGAGGTTCGGGAAGAAAGGGAAGTTGGCAACAAGGTATGTTGGGCCATTCCCTATCATCGGGCGGATTGGGCCAGTTGCTTATAGATTCGGGTTATCGGAGTACTTGCAACGGATTCATGATGTGTTCCACATATCTTCGCTGAGGAGATACCTCCGGGATGAGTTGTATCACAGTCGGGTCGCATCGGAGGAGATTGATTTACAGTCCGATATTTCATATGAGGAAAAGCCCGTTGGTCGAAGGTAGTTCCACTTATACGTGTTCAACGGGGGCATCATAATGCTGATGAGTCTACTTGGGAGAGCGAGGAGGTGATGCGGGACAAATATCCAGACTAATTTATTCCAGGTATTTTTAAAAAATTTCGGACGAAATTCAGTTATTAGGGGGGAAGTATGTAACACCCCGTATTTTTAATGATTTTTATATTGGGATTAATCAAATTGAATTGGAAAATTACTCCGGATTAAATGAATATTAATTAGCGTGACAAGGGTTAATATTTATTTGTACGAATCATATTGGGTATTACTTAGTGAACAAGTGATAAATTATTAAGAAAGCATTATAATTGTTGCGAGTGAAAAAATACGGCCGTTATAGTAATTTAGTCGGGACACGCATGTCAGTCGTGTCGGGACTTTATTTTATGTGCTAAAAAATATTTTATTTATCGGTTAAACAAATGGTCATTTCGAGTGCGCCAGTGTGTCCGAAGGGGTCGAGATAGTCAGAAAAGTGTACTTAGGGGTTTAGTTTGGGTCCCCGGACATTTTTAGGCCAAACTGGCACCCCGAGAGGGTACTTTAGTCATTTGACCTTTTAGAGAATAAAGACCTACGAATTTCCTAAGTGTATATCATCTGGTAGGTTAAGGGAATTAGGGTTAGAGGTTACCAAAACTAAGAGAGGCCACAGGAGGAGGAAGAAGAGAAGTTTCAAGGGTTCCTACACCATTCTTGCACCACCACCACCATAACCACCGTTGCATAGATCGGGAGGAGAGAAACACAACAATACCACTAATATGCAGAAGTTCAAACCTACATCTAGAGGCAAGTAGCTATCTTACTGAATTTTGAAAAGATATACCATCCATGTTAGTGTAGGATTATTTATATCGTGAATATACGAAAACTGGTGTTGATTTGGATGATTTAACTCATGATCTTGGGTAGCATCCATGCTAGGCTTAATCTCTTATACATGTAGAATGAATCTGGTGAATTAGCGTTATAAACTTAGGGAGAAATCTGAGTTCGGGAGTAAAAATGATAATCTAAGGTTTTTACGAAATTCAATGTTGAGTGAATTCTATTAGAAGGATTAATTTACGTAAGAAATCACCGATATATGTTAGTATAATGGTTGGTGCATTTGTCTTGGAGTTTGGGGTTAAATCATGGAGGTTTTGTGGGTTAAAAATGGTGGAAAATCTTAACAACGAGGAAGATGAAGTCCCAAGCACCTCGAACCGGTTCGCCCTACCACTTAAATCGATTCGAAGGTACCTCCGAACATGTTCGCCTGTACATCCAAACCAGTTCGGGGGACCTGACGATTCTGGCTTGGTTTTTTCTTAAATTTTAAAAGGGTTAGAGTTGGAATTTTCTCTCGAATGAAGAGAATTAAGGTTAGAAATCATGGGGTATATTTTAATACTGATGGACATCATAAGAATTAGGATGGACCAGGGAAATATGAGTGAACCATGGGGTTTATTTAGTATTAAATGATATCACGAGAATTAAACTTGGGTCACGGAGAGTACAAGCGAATCAAAGACTAGACCAGCACTAGAGGGATATTATAACTACTGAAAACACTAGAGAAAATACGAACAGTAGTATTATGGTAATTTGATGATACATACGAGACTGCGGTGAACGCTATAAAATAGTCAAGTGAGATAAGAATGAAATCAATAACACGTTACGGGATGCGTAAAACTAAGTAGATTGGCAGTGACCATAGGATGGGTTATAAGACTCGTATAACAACATAGCGTTGCAGACATACAAAATACAAATATTTTAGGGTTTTTTAAAAGACAAATAAAATTGCAAAACATCTTTGGGTTTTTCAAAATAAAGATTATAAAAGTAGATAAATATTTCCGAATTGAGAATAAAAATAGAAAAAATAAATGTAAGAAGAAACATATTACACGAGTTCAATAGACGATTTATATACAGGAACAATTGGAATGAATAAAGAGATGATAGATCCTAATCTAGAGTACAGGAACATCCTAATCTATGGAGCAAACCCCGATGGACAAGGTTCCCGAACCTAAATGAGTCGAGGGGTTCGGTGACGATATCAAACATATGTCTGAACATAACTACCAGAAATTACATTTTCCTCAACCAAATCTCAGATGAAATGATGAAGAATACCAGTGTGCTTAGTGCGAGAGTGTTCATGGGATTTTTGTAATCCTTATAGCACATGTATTATCACAATATATAGGCATCGAATCTGGATCTATTGCATAATCAAAAGGCATTTGTTTCATCCAGATAAGTTGTTCGCAGCAACAACTAACTGAAGCTACGTACTCTGCCTCGGCAGTGACAATTAAAATTGAATTTTGTTTCTTTCTACACCAAAACACAAGTGCACAACCTAGATAAAAATAACCACTCTTTTTTACATCGGACATCTCCGACCCAATTGCCATCGGAGTAGACATATAAGGAAGCATATGTATTGAAAGAGTACAAAATTTTATAATCGAGGGTCCCACTCACATACTTAACAACTCTCCTAACTTCTAACAAGTAGAATTCTTTCGGACATGCTTGAATACGGGTGCATACGCCTACACTATATTCCATATCAGGACGACTAGTGATGAGATATAATAGGCTACCTATCATACCCCTATAGAGTGTCCGAAATAATATGAATGGGACTCTCGATTATAGAATTTTGTATTCTTTTAGCACGCATGCTTCCTTATATGCTTACTCCATTGGCAACTGAGTAGAAAAAAATTACATGGACGAACATGGGAGGAGAAAAGTGTACTTAGGGGTTTAGTTTGGGTCCCCGGACATTTTTTGGCCAAACCGGCACCCCGGGAGGGTACTTTAGTCATTTGACCTTTTAGAGAATAACGACCTACGAATTTCCTAAGTGTATATCATCTGGTAGGTTAAGGGAATTAGGGTTAGAGGTTACCAAAACTAAGAGAGGCCACAGGAGGAGGAAGAAGAGAAGTTTCAGGGGTTCCTACACCATTCTTGCACCACCACCACCATAACCACCGTTGCATAGATCGGGAGGAGAGAAACACAACAATACCACTAATATGCAGAAGTTCAAACCTACATCTAGAGGCAAGTAGCTATCTTACTGAATTTTGAAAAGATATACCATCCATGTTAGTGTAGGATTATTTATATCGTGAATATACGAAAACTGGTGTTGATTTGGATGATTTAACTCATGATCTTGGGTAGCATCCATGCTAGGCTTAATCTCTTATACATGTAGAATGAATCTAGTGAATTAGCGTTATAAACTTGTGGAGAAATCTGAGTTCTGGAGTAAAAATGATAATCTATGGTTTTTACGAAATTCAATGTTGAGTGAATTCTATTAGAAGGATTGATTGACAATTAAAGGATTAATTTACGTTAGAAATCACCGATATATGTTAGTATAATGGTTGGTGCATTTGGCTTGGAGTTTGGGGTTAAATCATGGAGGTTTTGTGGGTTAAAAATGGTGGAAAATCTTAACAACGAGGAAGATGAAGTCCCAGGCACCTCGAACCGGTTCGCCCTACCCCTTAAATCGATTCAAAGGTACATCCGAACCGGTTCGCCTGTACATCCAAACCAGTTCGGGGACCTGACGGTTCTGGCTTGGTTTTTTCTTAAATTTTAAAGGAATCTTCTCCCGAATGAAGAGAATTAAGGTTAGAAATCATGGGGTATATTTTAATACTGATGGACATCACAAGAATTAGGATGGACCACGGTAATACGAGTGAACCATGGGGTTTATTTAGTATTAAATGATATCACGAGAACTAAACTTGGGTCACGGAGAGTACAAGCGAATCAAAGACTAGACCAGCAGTAGAGGGATATTATAACTACTGAAAACACTCGGGAAAATACGAATAGTATAATGGTAATTTGATGATACATAGGATATTCGAGCGTTGTTTATATACTACGTATGGGGTATACTATAGGTTATGTCTATACATATACTGAATATATAAATGTAGGTTGTGTGAAAATCGTTTGTTTGATTTATTATGCGTAATGAACATACCTACGTTGCTTGCTATCACCGGAGGTTTTACGTCGCGGACGGTCTTATCTTGATGAGTCATCTTGGGGGATTTTAGACTTGTACCACAGAACATAGAACTTAGGGATTGAGCTTATGATAGTGTGACCATTTATATGGGTGCGTTAGGTGTGTGCGTACCCCAAAGACTTCTTTACGATTCGAAAGTGATTCCAAATTGGAAGTCCTTTACTTAGTAGTGTGATGTACTATGACTCGATATCAGAGTACGCACGCATCGCAGGGTTCAGCCTAGGAATGCCTTATTCGTATATATGATAAAAGTAGTGTATAAATATATATGTGTGAATTATTCTACTGTGTGTGCATTAGTAGATGAGATAAATAGTGACATCTAAGATAACATATGTGGAAACTTAACATTTAATGGGCAATTCATAATTGGCTAAACGACATTAGGAATTTTGGGTAACGTATTGTACGGGCAATACGGGTGGGAACCATAGTTGTCAAAATCGTCCGATTCGTGAGTCGAATCGTTCGATTCGATTCATAGGTAAAACGATTCGAATCAGTAAGAGAATCGTAAATGGTTAAAGAATCGATCGATTCGGGTGAGAATCGTCCGATTCGAGTTAGAATCGGGACTCGGTTTCAAAAACGATTCAAGAATTGCAGTTTTAAAACTCACGTGCTTCTGTTTTTGAACTCACGTGATACAAGAAATGTTTTTGTTTAACTTTCGAAGTGCCCTTTTCGCTAATCGAAGGGTGTTTTCAAAAATTGAAGGCCAGAACTCGGCCGTTTTTGCAAATCAACATGTGCAGTCCTGTTCTTGCAGTTCGAAGCCAATACAGTATGTTCTTTTGCTGTTTTTTTTTTGTTTGTCATAAAACCTTTTTATTTGTTATAAAAACTTTGATTAAGGCTGTTTTAGATCAATATATTTTACTGTTTGTTATAAAACCTTTTTATTGTTTGTTATATTTTACTGTTTGTTATAAAACCTTTTTATTTGTTACTCATTAAGGTTGTTTTTGTAATAAAACCTTTTGTTATTTTAAATCAATATATTTTACTGCGTTAAATCAATAGTAAGGTTGTTTTAAATTAATATAAGGCAGTTTTAAATTAATGGTGTTTTATAGATATTCTTAGTATTAATTTTATCGTTTTAAATTAATATATTTTACTGTTTTAAATTAATAAATTTTACTATTAGTAGGCAGTTTTAAATTAATATATTTTTGTTTTTTATATTTTTACCCATAAAATGAATGACAACATGTCTACGTTTAATTTTTGTGATATATTTTGGTATATTATGACGTGCTACAATTAGTTTTTTTTTTATATCATGCTTAATTACGTATGTTTTACTGCATTATTATCATTTGGTTTCAATTCGATTCATGATTCGCGATTCGAGGGGTAAACGATTCGCAATTTTACAACTATAGTGGGAACCACGAGTTAACATGTAGGAAGAGACTTGGTTCGAACTAGTTCGGCGGGGTAGCATAACTAGGACGGTTTAGGAGTATACATTAGGCGTGCACAATAGTTGAGAGGTGATGATCTCAAGTGAGGGCACATAGAATTAACATGTTTACAATATCTGCACTTATTGCACTTTAAATTCTTGCAAATATTTTTCCGCTATTTTTACTCGGGCTCTGACGCGTTGCAAATCTATTTTTTTGTAAAAACCTTTTAGGTGCCCCAGAGGGTCCTTCTTATTTGACGTGCTGCAGCTGCTGTGGAAGTTGTAAGGCCTCGGTAGTAGACGCTTCCACTTCTATCAGCTCCTTGATCATTTACTTATTTCAGTCGGGCATGTCGCCCATCTTTAGCTATCAGTTATTTCAGAGACATTGTACTCATAGCTATTTTAGTTGTTGGACTTGGATTATTTATGGCTTTTTGTATTTGGCTTTCAGTATGGAGCGTTTATTCCGGTCACTTTCATTTATTCAGATGTTATACTATTTATTATGTTTTCTTTATTGCAAAAAACCAGATAATTGTTCTTCTAGTGTCCTAACTGCTTAAAGTGGAAACACTTGCCCTTGTGCTTTTTCACACCTCCCTGAGGCCCACGAGTTGCCTGAGGGACCATAACCTGTTTTTGAGTCTTCTTGTTCTTTTTATTCTTGTCCAAAGGCTTAAAAGTATAACCTTTCTCAGCAACAAAAGTATTTACTGACATCTTGATGAAACCCTCAGCTGCTTGTAGTTCTTTAAGTAGTTTCGCCAGAGAGTAGGAAAGTTTTTCCGCCCCAAGCTTTTCAAGCTCATTGAGAAGAGACATCATCCTCAAAACATGTTCCCTCACCGGGGTCCCTTCAGTCATGTTTGTGTTCAAGAGTTCTTTCACGGCAACCTGCCTCGCAGCACGATTATGATCCCCAAACATATCTTTGAGGTTCAACATCATGTCATAGGCATGATCCATCGACTGATCGTGATGTTGAAGAACATTTGACAAAGATGAATTTCTAGTAATCCTGGGTTTTATTTTCGGTCGCCGTCTCACCAGGTTTCTCAGGACAGATCTGATAGAGCACAAACTTGTACCCTTCAGCAGTCAACACAATATCCAAATTCCTTTTATAGTCAATGTAATTAAGTCCAGTTAATTTTTTTCCTTGAGAATGACAGCAAGTGGATTGAAAGAGATTCCCATCTTAATACTGAAAATCAAATAATAAAATTATTACAGCGCATAAAACTTTTTGAATTCTAAATTAAAACTAATGTTCCACTTATCAATTTTAAAAGAATTCGTCGGCATCCCGATTACCATTTGAATAGTATTCCTCTTTAGAGAACCTACTTTCCAAAAAAAAATTAGGCATGCTTATTCCTTTTAATTTTATTATCTAGACAAAACCTATGTCAAATAAAATTAAATAGCCGACACTTTGGTCCCACAAAATCATAGCATTCCTCTTTGGAGAACCTACCATTATTTTATGCCCAAGTATATACCATTAACTAACTTTAGGTTATCTTATATCACATGGACTCCTTTGGGGGCGCCTATTTGAATAATGAATCCAAAATTACTCTTGAGGAAATTTATACCGACTACCACAATAATTTGCAGTCCACGTTGGAGGACCAACTTATTATTGAAAGTCTACAAATCGTTGATGGAGACCACGAGATTCTCCTGGAAAATTCCCTCTCCCACTTAGTAATTTAAAAAACTTTGTGAGGGTTAAAAAAATGTGTCCAATTTTTAATTAATTTGAAAAATCTAGGACATTTGATATAATTCCAAAAATACCCGAATATCCCTATTTTAATATATCAAGCAAATACGTGATAAATGAAAAAATTCAAATAGCCTTGATCGTTAAAAAAAATACACAAATTTTTTTGTTCTCTAACCACACATTAATTTCCACAATTCAAAATAATTATTAATTATTCACACTTAGCATCTACATGATTTAAGTCCAATCGGTATACCATGTTGTCCATAATTCTAAGGGAACCGTCAACACATATTAACCCCCCAACAATTAAAACATAAATAATAAAGAAATAAATCAACACAAATAAAAAAAATGAGATAATTAAGGATTCCCGACTATTATGGACAAGATACAACTCAGTCGTAGATTGGAGTTCTCAGCAGTCATCCTTGAACTGGGACGGCACGGGATCCACCTGCCCGGTCAGTTTTGACAGTGTTAAACAGTGCCTGGAGGCGGGAGCGCTGCCCCTAGAACCCTGCGAGGGCAGCCCCCCTCGACCCCGTCACCTGACCAGGGAGGTCGGGCCCATTAGGAGCCACATCTTTAGGATCCCTACTGTAGCCTATATATATATGCACCTAAGGCTCATTCTTTCTTAAGCTAGCCATCAATCTTTGATACTCAAAAGAGCCAAATTTGGATATGTGAAAAAGAGAGACAATAAAGAGGAAAGAAGAGAAGAAAAGGTGGTCACGAAAAAAGAGTCCACACTCTGCTCGTGACAATCCATATCAGGAATACAGTAGAAGACCATGCATTGAGCATGCGTTCTTGATCAACTATCATCACATACAGCTTGTGCTAAGACGAGATCAAATCAAAGAGATCTCGAAGGTAAATCCTCTTTCCGCTTTATAGGATTTTGCGTATGTGTAATTTTTTTAAAGTTCAATCTATATGCGTTTTCAGTAGTGCACTTGGGCACTTATGTCTTGGCATAGATTGCACTTGTGTCATGGGACGGCACGGGGTTCCACCTGCCCGGTCAGTTTCGACAGTGTTAAGCAGTGCTTGAAGGCGGGAGCGCTACCCCCTAGACCCCGTCGAGGGCGGCCCCCCTCGACCCCCGCCACCAGAACGCGGAGGTCGGGCACATTAGGAGCCACATATCCTTCTCTCTCCATAAGATTCCTACTGTAGCCTATATGCACCTAAGGCTCATTCTTTCTTAAGCAAGCCGTCACTCTTTTACACTCAAAACACCCAAATTCAGACTTGTAAGAAAGAGAGGCAGTAAAGAGGAAAGAAAAGAAGAAAACGTGGTCACGAAGGAAAAGCCCGCACTCTGCTCATGACTGTCCATATCAGGAATACAGTAGAAGACCATGAGGTGCATCGAGCCTACATTCCTGATCAACTGTCATCACATATGGTTTGTGCTAAGACGAGATAAAATTAAAGAGATCTCGAAGGTAAAACCATATTCCCCTTTATAGCATTTTGCGCATGTGTAATTTTTTTGTAGTTCAATCTATACGCGTTTTCAATGGTGCACTTGTGCACTTTTGTCTTAGCGTAGAGTGTCTTGGGACGGCACGGGATTCCACCTGCCCGGTCAGTTGTGACAGTGTTAAGCAATGCTCAGAGGCGGGGCGCCGCCCATTAGACACCGCAAGGGCCGCCGCGCCCCCGCCACCTGACTGGGCAGGTGGAATCCCGTGTCGTCCCAGTTCAAGGATGACTGTTGAGAACTCCAATCTACGATAGAGTTATATCTTGACCATAATAATCGGGAATCCTTATTAATCTCATTTTTTTATTTATGTTGATTTATGTCTTTATTATTCATGTTTTAATTGTTGGGTTGTTAATACGTGTTAATGGTTCCCTTAGAAAAATGGACAACGTGGTATACCGATCGGAATTAAATCATGTAGATGGTAAGTGTGAATAATTCATAATCATATTAAATTGTGGACATTAATATCTATGGTTAGAGAATAAAAAAAAATGAGTTTTTTTTTAACGATTTGAAATTTCTTATTTATCACATATTTACTTGATATATTAAAATAGGGATATCCCGATATTTTGGAAAATATATCAAAAGTCCTAGTTTTTTCAAATTAATTAAAAATTGGACACATTTTCTTTTAACCCTCACAAAGTTTTTTAAATCACTAAGTGGGAGAGGGAATTTTCCAAGAGAATCCCATGATCTCCATCAACGATTTGTAGACTTTCAATAATAAGTAGGTCCTCCAACGACGAATGCAAATTATTGTGGTAGTCGGTATAAAGTACCTTAAGGGTAATTTTGGATTCATTATTCACATATGCGACCCCCAAAGGAGGAGTCTATGTAATATAAGATAATCTAAAGTTAGTTGATGCTATACACTTAAACATAAAATAATTGTAGATTCTCCAAACAGGATTGCTATGATTTTGTGGGACCAAAGCGTCGGTTATTTAATTTTATTTGACATAGGTTTTGTTTAGATAATAAAATTAAAAGGAATAAGCCTGCCTAATTTCTTTTTTGGAAAGTAAGTTCTCTAAAGACGATACTATTCAAATGCTAATCGGGATGCCGATGAACTCTTTTAAAATTGATGGATGGAACATTAATTTTAGTTTAGAATTCAAAAAGTTTTATGCCCTATAATAATTCATTTTATTATTTGATTCTCAGTATTAAGATGGGAATCTCTTTCAATCCACTTGTTGTCATTCTCAAGGAAAACAAATTAACTGGACCTCATTACATTGACTAGAAAAGTAATTTGGATATTGTGTTGACTGCGAAAGGGTACAAGTTTGTGCTCTATGAGATCTGTCCTGAGAAACCTGGTGAGAGGGCGACCGAAAATGAAACGCAGGATTACCAGAAATGGATCAAGGCTGAAGAGATGGCGCGGTGTTACATTTTGGCATCTATGTCAAATGTTCTCCAACATCAGCATAAGTCGATGGACCATACCTACGACATGATGCTGAACCTTAAAGATATGTTTGGGGATCAGAATCGTGCTCCAAAGAAAGTTGCGATGAAAGAACTCATGAACACAAACATGACTTAAGGGACCCTGGTGAGGGAACATGTTTTAAGGATAATGTCTCTTCTCAATGAGCTTGAAATCCTTGGAGCGGAAATCGATGGGGAAACCCAGGTCGATATTGTTCTGCAGTCGCTGCCTGAGTCCTTTAAGCAGTTCCGACTAAATTAGAACATGAACAAACTTTCTTACTCTTTAGCGAAACTACTCAGAACTGCAAGCAGCTGAAGGTTTCATCAACAACAAGAAGAATACTCAAAAACAGGTTATGGTCCCTCAAGCAGCTCGTGGGCCTCAGGGAGGTGTGAAAAAACCCAAGGGCAAGTGTTTCCACTGTAAGCAGTCAAGACACTAGAAGAACAATTGTCCAGTTTTTTGCAATAAGCAGAACAACGCGGGTAAATTCCATTTATTTGTCGTTGAATCATGTTTTGTGGTTCGTGCTACCGGTACCTGGTGTGTATCCACTAATCATATATGCAATTCTTTCCAGGGTTCCAGGAAACCGGGAGACTAAGTGATGGAGACTAATCATATATAATTAGTGTGTATCCACTAATCATATTTGACTATGGAAGATGCTAAGAGAGTAGCGGTAGTTGTTGTGGGAGACGTTCATTTAAGCTTTAATAATGATAGGAAAAAGATTTGTCATTTATGGACCTTCCAATAGGAAGAATTTGATTTCAGTTTCTTATTTAGCCTTTTATGGATATTCAGTTTCTTTTAATAAACTCGTGGTTATTAAGATAATTAAATCTTTTATTTGTTCTGGTACATTAGTTGATAATCTTTATATTGTTAATCTTATCTCACCCACACAATAAATTAATATATTGCATAATTCAATTGGACCAAATTTAAAGAGAAAGGAACCCTCCTTAGTGAACCAAACGTATCCTTGGCACTTATGCCTGGGTCATATTAATCTAAAAAGGATTCGTAGACTGGTAGCAAGTGGGCAATTGAACTCACTAGAAGTGGAGGCACTTACAGTTTGTGAATCTTGTTTAGAAGGTAAAATGACCAAGTGTTTCCACTGTAAGCAGTCAGGACGCTGGAAGAACAATTGTCTGATTTGTCGTTGAATTATGTTTTGTGTTTCGTACTACCTGTACCTGGTGTGTAGATACGGGAGCCACTAATCATGTATGCAATTCTTTCCAAGGGTTACAGGAAACCAGGCGATTAAGTGATGGAGAGATTTATCTGACTATGGGAGATGCTACGAGAGCAGCGGTAATTGTTGTGCGAGACGTTCATTTAAGCTTTAATAATGATAGGAGTTTACTTTTAAAAGATTGCCTTTATGCACTATCTATTAGGAGGAATTTGATTTCAGTTTCTTGTTTAGCCTTTTATGGATATTCAATTTCTTTTAATAAACTCGTGGTAATTAAGAAAAATAAATCTTTTATTTGTTCAGGAACATTAGTTGATGATCTTTATATTGTTAATCTTTTCTCTCCCAAACAACAAATCAATATTTTGCATAATTCAATTGGACCAAATTTAAAGAGAAAGGAACCCTCCTTAGTGAACCAAACGTATCTTTGACACTCACGCCTGGGTCATATTAATCTAAAAAGGATTCGTAGACTGGTAGCAAGTGGGCAATTAAGCTCATACTGAAGGTATGGGTACGTTTACCTAATGCACCATAAGTCCGAAGCCTTTGAGAAATTAAAAGTTTATAGGGCAGAAGTGGAGAAGCATCAAGGTAAAAGTATTCAGACACTATAATCTGATCGTGGTAGCAAGTACCTCTTAGGAGAGTTTAGGCAATATCTAGAAAAATCGTGGGATCACATCCCAATTGTCTTGCACCTGGTATGCCTCAGTAAAATGGTGTAGCATGATTAGGTCCATGTTGAGTTATACAGATCTCCCAGATTCCTTTTGGGGACATGCTATAAAAAAGACCACTTATTTACTGAACTTGGTACCTTCAAAGGCGATCTCTACTACACTAAGGAATTGTGGATTCGGCGCAAGCCTAGTATGAAACATGTTCGGATCTGGGGTAGTCAAGCACATGTGCTGAAGATAGTTCCTAGTAAGTTGGAATCAAGATCAGAAGTTTGTTTCTTTGTAGGATACCCTAAGGAAACTAAGGGTTATTTATTCTATGATCCTAAGGATCAAAAGGTCATTGCTAGCACAAATGCCCGATTCTTGGAAGAGAATTATGATGGATCATAAACGCAGAAGTAAAGTTGTTCTTGAAGAGTTACGAGGGAACCAACAAGATTCTTCAACATCACCAATACAGGATAAAATAACACGACGTGCTGACACTAATACACCAACACAGGGACTACCTCGTCGCAGTGGGAGGGTTATATGTCAACCTGAACCGTTTATGTTCTTGGGAGAGTCTTATGACAAGATCCCTGATGAACTCGAAGCCGAAACATGTAACTACAATGAGGCTATCCAAGATAAAGATGCAGAACTCTGGCTTAAAGCTATCAATTCTGAGATGGAATCTATGTATTATAATTAGGTATGGAGTCTTGTACATCCACCCGAAGGGATAAAACCAATAGGATGCAAGTGGATCTATAAGAGGAAAAAAGGGTTGGACGGGAAGGTTGAGACCTTTAAGGCACAGCATGTTGCGAAAGGATTTACTCAGAAAGAGGGCATCAATTGTGAGGAAACCTTCTCGCGTATAGCAATGATGAAGTTTATCCGAATTCTCATATCCATTGCCGCTCATTTCGATTATGAAATTTTGCAAATGGAAGTCAAGACTGTATTTCTTAATGGGAATCTTAACGAGTGTATTTATATGGTGCAGCCAGACGATTTTATTGCCCAAGGCCAGGAGCATATATTATGTAGGCTTAAGAAGTCCATTTATGGACTTAAGCAAACATCTAGAACTTGGAACATTTGTTTTGATCGGGCAATCAAATCTTTTAGTTTTAATCAATGTCCAGATGAGTCTTGTTTGTACAAGAAATGCAAAGGAAACGTAGCGATGTTTTTAGTATTAAATGTGGATGACTTTCTTCTCATTGGAAATGTTTTTAGAGTGTTGTCTTCAGTTAGAGTTGGGTTGTCCAACCAATTCGATATGAAAGACTTAGGAGAAGCTAGTCACATCCTTGAGATTAAGCTTATGCGTGATCGCAAGAATAGGATGTTGGGTTTATCACAAGCAACTTATATCGCAATAATCTTGATAGATTGGGAAATGTTGATTATCGTATAGTGAAAGTCTTTTATGGATGGAATCCACGTCTCGGTATAGAGATTGGTGATACCCCTGAAACACCCTGTATTTTTAATAATTCTAATAATTATGGGATTAATTATGATTGTTCGATTAATCAAATTAAGTGTGACTAATTAATTGTTAATTAATCTCGATTACATTAAAATAATTTTAATAAATATTAACTAGCGTGCTCAGGGTTAAAACTTATTGATGAGAATTATTGAATAGTACGGTGTGAATATGTAATATGGAATTATGTAATATTATAAATTGTTGAGAGCGTGAAATACGATAGTTTGGTGCATTAAGTCAGGACGCGCGTGTGAGTCGTGTCGGGACTAATTTAATGGATTAAAGAAGTAAATTATTTTTAGTAGCTCGTATGGCCATTTCGAGTGCGCTATTGAGTCCGAAAGGGTCGAGATAGCCAGAATAATGTACCCGGGGGGTTTAGTTTAGGTCCCGGGGCAATTTAGGCCAAACCGGCTTCCCGGGAGGGCGTTTTGGTAAATTGCATTTCTGGGTTTAATTAATGACGAAAATTGGAGATGGTTAATATCAGGAAAAGTTGGGTTTTATGCACAAACTTCAAGGGAGAGCCACAGAGGGTGAGAGAGAACAAGCCCCAAGAGATTAAGGCCAAAAACCCATCATCTTATACCACCGTGACCACCTTTACGTAGATCGGAAGACGAGGAACAAGCCTATACCACTTTCATCAATGAATCAGACCATCATAATCGAGGCAAGTGTTTATTGCTTGCTTTCTTTAGCGATAATTGTGCTCATGTTAGAGTAGATAATTACCCCATTGCTATGAGATTGAATTTGGTGAAAATTGGGAGAATTAAATCATAAATTAGGACTGATATGATAACAGTTTGATTCCCCCTGTAGATAGGATGATGTCCACGAATATATGATATTTTTATGAACAAATCTGGGTTTAATTTAGACTTATGCATATAAATTTGAGAACTAGGGTTCTTGTTAATTAAATTGGGGATTTCGAATTTTATTGATGATTAGTGATGATTTAATGATGTTATATGGTTAGAAATCATATATATATGTTAGGAAGATGTTTGGAATTCATTGATTGGTGTTTGGGATGAAATCTTAGAGGTTTTAGGGTTGAAAATTGGGGAAAAGCGTAGCCACTTGAGGATGAAGACGTAACAGTGTTGGTCGCGTGATGTCGCACGAAGTGGCGCGAAGTATGGTTCGAGCGAGACTTGGATCTCACGAGAAGTCATTCGAGCGAGAGAGAGATATCGCGTGAAGTGGTTCGAGCGAGATAGCATCTCGCGTGAACGAGACTCAGTCTGGTTCGAGCGACAGCTGGGATTTTTGAGAAATTTGAATTTTTATCCTGGTTGAATTGCCTTTTAGTGAGGAAAAACATATATCTATTGAAACCGAATATAATTGTTGGGTTGTGTGAATACCTAAGAATTATTATAGGTTCCATCTACACTTAATTGATGGATTGATTAAGTGTCTAGCATACCTACGCTGCTTGGTATCGGTGGGAGGTTTTCGCGTAGTGGACAGTCTTATCCTGTGTTGCCCATTAGGGGGATATTTGACTTGTACCCGAAACATATGACCTTGGACACGTGCTATCTGAGATGTACGATAGTTTCGATAGCTGAATGGGAGCGTAGGTATGTGCGTGACCCATTTGGCTGGGGAGTATGTTCGCCTCCATTACATGCTATTTGATTCTTTATAGGGATGATGTGACTATATACATATCTACATGCGAATAATTCTACTGTGAAATTAGTAGATATGGGAATATTGATAAATGAAATAAATCTTAATGTGTAACAGATTTATTATGCGACTGAGGAACATGTTAATTGACTATCCGGCATAGACTAATTTAGTAGCGTATTGTATGGACGATACGGGCGTACTATGGGTGAATGTAGGTAGTGATAAATTGGGCTTGGACTAGTTAAGTAGAGTAGCATAGCCAGTATGGGTTGGTAGTTACGTTAAGTGTGCACAATAGATGAGAGGTGACAATCTCATGTGAGAGTTCGATATCTAACATGCACATAATACTTGCTTTATTGCAGTTTTAAAAACTTGCTAAATAATTTCTAAAACATCGGGCTTTGACCCGTCTCTTGCAATTCTTCTCTCTTTGCTATATATATATATGTATTCTAACAAGTACTCAGCCACAGGGACACCAGATATAGACACTCAGAGTACTTGGCGACCGCAGCTGTTGCGGAAGCAGCGGGGGTAACGTTTCGATTTGAGTAGGATGTATCACCCATAGCCGGGGAATAGGCACACGATGATTAACGATTAGTGGAGCCGCGTGTAAGAAATTTTGGATTCATTGTGATAGTTTCACTTCCGCAACGGTTATAACTAGCAAGTGGAGTATAGTACGGTAATTGGGGGATGATATTACCTACTGGTAGGGTTCCTGGGAGCACGTGTACCTGTTTATTGTGAACATGATGCTTATTGAGGTTTTGATGTGGGAAAAACCTTAACTTTCTCACTCTGAATGTTAAGAGATAGGCGGATAATCTGAATTTTGGATTGGTTGAGTAGTCTGATGACTATGGTAAAATTCCACGACTGTTTTAGGCGAACAAGAGTGGTCAGATGTTCTTATGGTTTCTCTCAGAATGGGAGTTTTGTGTTTAGAAATCCGAGTAGTTGTCATGTAGTGAGGTGCGGCCTCCCAATGATATTGAAATAATGGGATTAATAATATATAGGCATGTCTTATGCGAATGATGTCGGATAGGAGCACAATGTGAAGTGTCTTTAATGAGAATGTTAAACAAGCTTGCTGTGAGGCGGGGGCTATAGTAATTGAACACCTTACTATGTAGACTGTTTGCGTACTGATAAGGTATCCAGATTTGTTTTACCAGGTAGGCCTTATTTTTCTGAATTTCGGGACGAATTCCGTTATTAGGGGGGAAGTATGTAATACCCCGTATTTTTGTGGCTTTTAAATTTAGGGATGTATTAAATTTAATTGAGATAAATTAATTTGATATTAATTCGGAAAATTCTTTATTATTACTAGCGTGATGAGAGTTAGTAATTATTGGAAATTTGTCGAATATTACTAAATGAGTAAAGTAATGTATAAGATTGTTTTTATAAAAATTGTCACGGGTGAATATAATGACGATTATGGAAATTTAAGTCGGGACGCGCCTGTGTCGTGTCAGGACTAAATTGTGATTATTAAAAGTGAATAAGTTATAAGTCACTTGTATGGTCGTTTTGAGTGCGCCAATGTGTCCGGAAGGGTCGAGATAGTCAAAATAATGTACCCGGGGGTTTAGTTTGGGTCTCGGGGCGTTTTTACGCCTAATTAGCATCCCGGGAGGGTGTTTTGGACATTTCATATTTTTGGGTAATTAAACCCACGAATTTACCAAGGATATCAGATGTTAGGGGTTGTCATCTAGGGTTAACATAAGCAAAACCAAAGAACGGCCATTGGAGATGAAGTGGAGAAGCTTTCCAAGGAGTTCTAGGCCAAAAACTCCGTCGTTTGCACCGCCGTCACCGCCAAATTGTAGATCACGCGACGAGCAACACAACCAAACCACTTTCTTCCACAAATCAGAAACAAAATTTCCAGGCAAGTATCTATCTTGCTGATTTCTAGTTAATGTTCCTTCCATGTTAGTCTAGGAATGATAATCATATGTTTTAATTGAAGAATTTTATGTTTTAGAAGAAAACTCGTATGTGTTGTAGGGAGAATCTATGAAGCCTGAATTTTGATCATATGTAGAGGTTTTATCACGAAATTGGAAATAATACTGATGAACGAATTGGGGTTGGTTAGGTTCTTTAATTGAAAATTTGGAAACTAGGGTTCCTATTAATTAATTTGGGGATTTCATGTAATCTTAATGATTTTTGACGAGTTGATGATCCTAGTAGGTTATGAATGATATATAACCTTGTTATTATTGATTGGGATTGAAGATGAGACGTTGGGGATTAAACTGTAGAGGTTTTTAAGCTTAAGAATGATGAAAAACGAGACTGCCAAAGGTTGAAGACGAAACAGTCCAGTTCGCGCGTAGTCGCGCGAAGTCGTTCGAGCGTGCTGCCAATGTCGCGCGAAGTCGTTCGAGCGACACGTGGAAGTCGTTCGAGCGAGATCAATTCTGGTTCGAGCGAGATTTCAAATTTTTAGGGAATTTCCTATTTTGTCCCTATTTTAGTGAACGGTTAATTTGTGTGAGGAAAACCAGTATCCGAGGAACCCAGAATAGTACAAAATTATTGGGAGTTGTTTAGGTGTAATGATTTAAATATTTGGGACGATGAGTTTACCCTAAAGATCACGAGAGTGAGATAATCGTAATTAGGATTTATACCATAAGGTAAGCAGTGTTCTAAAAGGCCCGCCTAGGCTTGGGAGAAACGCATCGCCCACGCCTTATTACGCCTTATTCTTGGTAAAAGGCTTAAGGCACACTTTTTTTTTAAAAAACGAAGGATTAGTTAACAAATATTGGTTATGGAGCATGATATGAGAAAGATGGCTACCAAACATATGAATATATTTTCAAAATTCAAGGTATGTATTATTTTATTATATTACTAGCCTTAGAATAATTAAAATAATAAAAAAAGGAAGAACGCCTTTTTACGCCTAGGCTCCTAAGGCTTGAGGCTTGACCTCTACGCCTCGACCACGCCTCGCGCCTTTTAGAACCTTGAAGGTAAGTGAGAGTATACCTACTGAAATTATACTTAGTGAGATAGAATACTTCGAGAGATGAGAAGTAAATATGAAATAAATTATAAATGAGAATAAAATAGACGAATCCGTTATGCGAGATAATTGAGTAATATGTGCTAAGAACGGATAATTATAATTATGGTCGTGGGCGCACCTAATTTAGAAATGTGAATAGTTATATATATGACTGTGTGACTGTGCATGTTGATACCAAAATTAATACGCTGATGTGGACGAATAATGCGAAGACACGTATCAATATACGTGGCACAATAGTAACGAGGAAGTTCATTTCCCCGACCAATTCATGTTCCCTCCGAGCAGCGAAGATATCCCGAGGAACTCCAGCACTCCGAGGTACTCAAGCGCTCTGAGGAACTCTTGATCAACGAGCAACTAAGGCTGTCCGAGCTGCATCTCGGCCATATCATTAATTACCAGATAGACGACAGTTCAACTATTCATTGAATGTTTATAATCTTGACACACACGCTGCACTAAATGTATTACCCTTTCATGTGTATATCATTTAATGTATCGACTCTTTCATGTACAGCCTCAAGGCTATAAATACCTTGTATCATCCTCATTCAAGGGGACCGGAATTTCTTGATAGAATTACATATCGAGAATTCCCGAACACTCAGCAATAACATAACAGTGGACGTAGGCCATTCTTATAAGGCTGAACCACTTTAAAAATCTTTGTCTCATTTTATTTATCTGTGATTGAATAATTAGAGCGATCTAATTTTTTACATCAACAGATTGGCGCCGTCTGTGGGAAACGACTGTTGCTATCGTTTTTCACCAAAAATCATTTATCATCAATGGCAGATAATCCAGAATCCAGTAATCGAAATGCTGGAAATACTGGAAATCCTCCAAATCCATCTGCACCTCCAGATCTGGCTGGAATTATGACGAATCTGGTTGAAGGACAAACCGCCATGCAAGAAACAATGAGGCAACTCATTCAAACTCTTCACGGCGGTGCACCTACCCATTCAAGGCAAAGGAGTGATCGTGGGCAATCGCGATCCAGGCGTACTAGGTCATATCGTAATGAAGAATCTAATGATTTTTCTTATCAACCTGGGCGAACTTCATCGATACGGGCTACGGATACAGATCAACATATCACCCTCTCTCCGGAGAGAACCAGCGCCCTGGAAAGATTAAGCAGGGCATCTCCTTTCAGTCGGTTAGGACCAAGGAGAAATATGAGTCCACCTAGAGCCCCATCGAGAAGCTTTCGACCACCATCAGGTTTGAGAGAAGGATCAGCACAATCAAGACCAGCTACTCGTCGAGATAGATCTCAGGAAGCTACGTCAGAACAATCAATTGCTCGGACTAAGCAGCCCGAGGAAGGAAATGAAGCATGGAAGGGTTCCATTCAGCGACTGGAGGATAGACTTGGAGAAATGGTTAAAGAAAGGAATCCCTTACAGAGAACTTTTGTTCAAGGGACACCTTTTGTGCAGGCCATTGTGAATTTTCCTACACCATCGAAATTTAAAGCACCTGTAGTGACCCCTAAATATGATGGAAAGACAGATCCTGTTCTTCATATAGAACAATACCAGGCTGCTGCCGACATATATGTTGTCCCCGACGAGATGAGGTGTAGAGCATTTTCGGGAACTCTAACCGGATCTGCACAGATATGGTACAACAATCTTCCTCGGGGTCAGATTTCGACTTTTATTCAGTTAGCCGAGTTGTTCATTGGTAATTTCTGTTTTGGAGCAAAGCCGGTAAAGCGAGTAGCGCACTTGTTAAGTGTTAGACAAAAATCAGGTGAGAGTACTAGAGATTACATAACTCGTTTCAATAACGAGAAGTTGGAAGTCATAGATTACGAAGAAAAGACAGCGATCACTGCTTTGATGAGTGGATTGCTGCCTAACAAGTTATATTATACTTTGGCCAAAGATCCACCTAAAACTATGTCGGAGTTGATGGCAAAAGCGGCCAAAATCATGAATGCCGAGGAGGCTATGGCTGCGAAGAAGAATATGGATAAAGAAACCAAGGTGGAGGTTGACAAATCTAAGAAGAAAGAGCAAAAAGGTAATGGTGGTGACAAGCACTCCAAGAATAATAGGACGTCATGGGAAGTCCTGAAGAAATATGATAATTATACTCCATTGAAGATGGGTATTAATCATGTTTTAGAAGAAATCAAGAATAACGAAGAAATCAAGTGGCCAGATAAACTGAGGACCAATCCTGAACTGAGAAATAGGGCCAAATATTGCGAGTTCCATAAAGATCATGGCCATACGACCAAAAATTGCATAGCCCTTCAGAACGAGATTGAAACGCTCATCCGAAGAGGAAAGTTGTCAAAGTATGTAGATCGCAGAGGTGAAAGGAAGAATGATGATAGAACCAGAGATCGTTCCAGATCTCCTCGTCGGACGGAGGAGAAAAAGAAAAGAAATCATGAAGATGATCCAGATGAAGACCCCGATCTTCCAAAAAAGCCAAGGCAGCCTGAACGAGAGGTATTTTCCATACGTTTTGGGTCATTTGATTGTAGTGTTATTACAGGAGGAGATGCTGGAGGGGGAGACCTTACTGCAGAAAGAAAGGCCTATCTCGGAGAGGCTCAAGCCTGCTCATATATTCAACGAATAAATCTGGCCGAGGATGATCGTCCGAGGAAGGTAAATAAAGAGAAGCTAGTTATTGGTTTTTCAAAAAACGATTTGGCAGGTGTTCTTTACCCTCATGACGATCCCTTGGTGATCAAAATGAGGATGAAAGATGTGGTGATTTCAAGGGTGTTGGTGGACAATGGTAGTTCAGCAGACATCATGTACTATTCATGTTTTGATAGCTTGAATTTGAAATTATCTCAACTGGAACCTTATCACAGACCCCTTCTGGGTTTTGCTGGCGAGAAAGTTTTTCCCCTTGGGACGATCAAGTTGGACATATTCATTGGAACTTGGCCCGCTTGTCGAACAGAAAGAATACGCTTCTTTGTGATGGATAAGAATGTGCAGTCAGCCTACAACATCATCATGGGAAGAGTTGGTTTGAAGAAGTTCGAAGCAGTTCAATCTACAGTGCATCAATGCTTAAAATTCCCAACAAACTTCGGAGTAGGAGTTGTGAAAGGTGATCAAAAAATAGCTCGGGAATGCTATTATTCATCTGCCGAGCAAGAGGAGCTTGAAGAATCAAGGAAAAAGACTATTACCTACCAGGTGGAGGAAGGTACAGAAATTGAAACTATTGATCCCAGGGATGAATCCCAACTTGTAAAAGGACAGGTGGTAGAATCTACAGAAAATGTTATTCTGGACGAGGAGCACCCTGAACGAGTAACCCAGATAGGTTCGTCGTTGGATGCTTCAATAAAACAAGAGTTGATAATGTTCTTGAGAAACAGGAAGAAAACTTTCGCATGGAGTCATGAGGACATGCCAGGAATAGATCCAAACTTCTTATGTCATGAACTCAATGTGAATAAGGAGATCAAGCCTGTGAAGCAGAGAAGAAGGGTATTTAGCCCCGAGAAGAATCAAGCCATACAAGAGGAGGTCGAGAAGCTCCAGAAAGCCCAATTCATTGAAGATGTGAAATATCCAGACTGGCTGGCAAATGTGGTGATGGTAAAGAAGAAGAACAATAAATGGAGAATGTGTGTTGATTTCACTGATCTCAACAAGGCATGCCCAAAAGATCATTTTCCATTGCCCAGAATTGACCAACTAGTGGATGCTACCTCGGGACATGAGCTGCTCAGCTTCATGGATGCTTACTCTGGCTACAACCAGATCAAAATGAAACCTGAAGACAGGGAAAGTACTTCTTTTATTACCTCTAGGGGAACTTATTGCTATAATGTTATGCCTTTTGGTTTGAAAAATGCAGGAGCGACATACCAGCGGCTGATGAACAAGGTTTTCACCGAACAAATCAGTTGCAACATGGAAGTCTATGTCGATGATATGCTAACAAAAAGCAAGAAAGCTGCAGATCATCTAGTTGACTTAGCTCAGACATTTGATCAACTGGATAAATACCAGATGAAGCTCAACCCGACGAAGTGCACATTTGGAGTACGAGAAGGAATGTTTCTCGGATACATTGTCAATCAGCGAGGCATTGAAGCAAATCCAGATAAGATCAAAGCTCTTTTAGGGTTGCGATCTCCAACAACAAAGAAAGAAGTGCAGAGTCTTACAGGACGAGTTGCAGCGCTCAACAGATTTGTATCCCGAGCAACTGACAAATGCCTCCCATTCTTCAAAACACTTCGAAAAACTTTTGAGTGGACTGATGAATGTGAGAAGGCCTTTCAAGACTTGAAAAATTATTTGGGAGCACCTCCATTATTGTCTAGGCCAATAACAGGAGAGAAGTTGTACTTGTATCTAGCAGTATCAGAGAATGCAGTTAGCTCGGCATTGATCAGATTTGAGAATGGAGTCCAGAAACCAATTTATTACACAAGTAAGGCTTTCCGAGGTGCAGAGATCAAGTACCCAAAGTTAGAAAAATTGGCACTGGCATTAATTGAAGCAAGTAGAAGAATGAGGCCATATTTCCAGGCCCATACCATCATTGTGTATACCGACATGCCATTGAGACAAGCCCTTCACAAGCCAGAAAAATCAGGAAGACTGATGTACTGGGCAATAGAACTCGATGAATATGATATTGTGTATGAACCCAGATCATCATTAAAAGGGCGAGCTGTAGCAGATTTTATAGCAGAGTTTACATACCCTGATACCCCCGAGGAACAAAAGTTGCTCACTGACCAACCTGTGGATGTTACAGGATCAACAGACATAGGTCCAGACCAACTCCGGTTGGTAAAAGGGCTTGTGGATGTAGAAGGATCATCAACTTCAAACTCAGATCAGCTCCGGTTGGTAAAAGAGTGAGAAGAGATGGTTAACGAGGAGCGAAAAGTGTCAAGGGAGGACGAAAAGAAGCAACAAATATTTCACCGAGGAACCCTGTTAGATAAGGAATTTGAAGACGGGTTACCCATATGGAGATTATATGTAGATGGCTCATCTTGCACAGCAGGTTGCGGCGCAGCAATTGTTTTGAGCACCCCAGATGAGATTGACATGGAATATGCTTTACGATTCCAATTCAAAGCCTCCAATAAGCTGAGTATGAGGCCATGATAGCGGGTTTAAACTTAGCAAAAGTTATGGAAGCACGGCAAGTAATTGTATTCAGTGATTCTCAATTAATTGTAAATCAGATGACAGGAACATATGCAGTTAAAGGAGATTTAATGGCAAAGTATCATGCAAAGGTGATGGAGTTACTGATAGAATTTGATGCCATTCAATTGATGAGAATACCGAGGATGGAGAATGTACAAGCAGACGCACTGGCCCGACTAGCATCAGCTACTCGTACCGAGCTGCGAAGAACGATACCAATTGAAGTATTGGAAAGTCGGAGCATAGATGAAAAATTGACGATGAATGTTATTACCCTTGATTTAGGACCATCTTGGATGGATCCCATCAGGATATATATTGAAGAGGGAGGATTACCAGAGGATAAGCTCGCTGCCAAAAAATTGAAGTATAAAGCTGCTCGGTATGTATTAACTAATGGTATTTTATATAGACGAGGAATTATGGCAGGTTTGCAGAGATGTGTACATCCCTCCGAGGTGAAGGAATTGATTGAAGAAATCCATGAAGGGTCTTGTGGAGCTCATGTAGCAGGTCAAACACTTTTACAAAGGGTAATGACACAAGGATACTACTGGCCAACGATGAGGGCTGATTGTATAGCCTATGCTAAGAAATGTGACAAGTGCCAACGTTTTTCCTCTATACGACGAACTCCACAAGCATTGTTGACACCCATAACTTCCCCTTGGCCATTCGCCATGTGGGGAATTGATTTGGTGGGACCATTGCCGACCACCCGAGGAAGATTCAAGTACCTCGTCGTCGCAGTAGACTATTTTACTAAGTGGGTAAAAGCTAAACCCCTCATCGACATGACGTACGAGAAGGTATACCAGTTCGTTTGGAAGAATATCATCTGTCGATATGGTCTCCCTCATGCCTTCATCACAGACCATGGAACCCAATTTGATAACGAGGAATTTGCTGCTTATTGTCATCAGTCGAACATTTTGAAGGTCCATTCAGCACCAGGCCATCCTCAAAGCAATGGACAGACTGAAGTGATGAATAGAACACTGCTAAATGGTTTGAAGAAAAGGCTAAGTGAAGCTAAAGCTAACTGGATTAACGAGCTACAATCAGTATTGTGGGCTTACCGAACAACTCCCCGAGCAGCGACTGGAGAATCACCATATATGCTGGCATTTGGAAGTGAGGCTGTAATACCTGCCGGGTTAGGTCTCCCAACACACAGAGTGCTGAATTTCAATTCCCCAGTCAGCGACTTGATGAGAAGACTGGATTTGGATATGCTCGAGGAAGTCAGAGAAGAGGCAGCCATTAGGAATGCTGCTTATCAACAACGAACAGCTCTTTTCTACAACAAAAGGGTGAGGAAATGCGATTTAAAAGAAGGAGATTATGTGCTAAAGAAGGTAATTCAGAAACACAATAAATTGGAGGCAAACTGGCATGGGCCTTACCGAGTTACAGAAGTTGTTCGACCAGGAACTTACCGAATAGCAACTTTAGAAGGAGAAGAATTCAAGAATGCTTGGAATGCTGAACACCTTCGCAAGTATTATCAATGATGTAAAATGTACAACGGGTTCATCAATATGAATAAAACGATGATGTTTTCACCATTTTCCTCTCCTTTGTTTGAAAGTTTTTCGGGGAATACTAGTGTTGTACACTACGTTGCTCGACAGCAAAAAGAAGACGATAGTTCGAAAGAACCAAAAAATATACTCCTTTGGTTAGGAGGCGTACACTAGCGTGACCAACTAAGGTTGGTAAGATAACTAGTGGACAAATAGTTCGAAAGAACCAAAAAATATACTCCTTTGGTTAGGAGGCGTACACTAGCGTGACCAAATAAGGTTGGTAAGATAACTAGTGGACAGATAGTTCGAAAGAACCAAAAAATATACTCCTTTGGTTAGGAGGCGTACACTAGCGTGACCAACTAAGGTTGGTAAGATAACTAGTGGACAAGATAGTTCGAAAGAACCTGATAATTCAATAATCAACTACGGTTGAGAGAAGAACAATATCATTTGATTTGAAAATAAGCCAACAAGTTGGTCGGAAGGTAAAAGCATTCCAGAAAATACAAAGAATTCCAAACTGAACCAAGTATAGTTGGTCGGTGATCAACTATACTTGGTCGACGAGGATAAATTATCGACCATGGTTGGTCGGATACATTTTAGGAAAAAGTTTACCAAGTATGGTTGGTCGGGGATAAAAACCCATCAACTGTAGTTGGTCGACAAGCACAATTTAACAACCTTGGTTGGTTGGAAATAGTTTAAACATTTTATACTCATTACTTTATTATTAAGTGATTGAGCAGCATTGATACTTGTAATTTTGATTACTAAGTTGGTTGATGAACAGCATCATATTGTTATCTTTTTAACAGATACATATACACAAATGTAAAAATGTTTGATAAACACAAGACAATCGCAATACAAATTTGCAAACAGAAAATGAAATTCTTTCATTAAGATAAAAATGTATTACAAGCTATACATATGTGCTAATTATTACACTGAAAAACCTATTCTATTGGTTTCTTTCCTTTAGCTTTTGAAACAGGTTCTTCGCCGGCAGGAGGATCTTCTAAGCAAAGAGGAGAATTGATGAAATTAATATCTCTGAGCATTCCGACGTTCATCACAGAAGGTGTATCCAAGAGATGCTCTGGACGAGATAATTCAGTCTGAGAATGAAGACTATAGTCGCCGAGATATTTTGAAATTAAACTCCGAGGAATGGAACGAGCTGGGATCCATTCCATGTCCAATTTGAAAGGTGGCACAGGCAAATCTAGTAACCCTGGAGCATGATAATCCCATAAAAAATGCCCTTGCTCCAATTTCAGTACACCCAAGGCGTTCAACTGTAACAACCCTCGATTCTGGGAGGCTCATTTTATACTAATTTTACCGCATAAGGTAATTATATAAAATGTGGGGACTGGAGTAAATATTAATTTAATGAATTGAAAGTTAATATTTACTAGATCGATGCATATTTACTGTATGTAAAGGTAAATAACATCTGGTTGCATGTCTGTAGTGTCATGTATTTTTAAATGGCCTTTTAGCTTAAATTATTTTGGAACTCGAAATAATTTATAAATTTACGGATGCCAGCTCAGAGGGCGTAGTTAGTCTCGGAAGGTGCGAGGCAGTCAAAATAAGTGCCATATTGTATTTTTGTGTTTCGGGCACTTTTACCTGGTTTTAGCTTATATGAGTATTTGCGAGTCATTTTAATGTGGTGTTAACCATTTAAGTTGGGAGAATTATGTTAAGCCACGATTTTTGGCCTTGCCCCTTATTTCATTCCCTCATTTTATGTCTTAAAACATAGAGAGAAAAGGAGAGGAAGAGAGAGGAAGAGAAAGAATGGAGAAATGAGAGAGAGATTGAAGATGG
Organism: Sambucus nigra; assembly: GCA_949130495.1. Lineage (NCBI taxonomy): Eukaryota > Viridiplantae > Streptophyta > Magnoliopsida > Dipsacales > Adoxaceae > Sambucus > Sambucus nigra. Next base: position 404,984,905 of record OX422211.1, read on the forward strand.
AGGATTTGGGATTGCTTCTTCTCCAAAGAAATCTGAGATATCAACCCCAAGGCAAGTTTTCTACTTGCTAATATGTGATTTAAGATGCATAAATTGTATGATAATTGTGTATTTCCATTTATGGTTTAAATGTAGAATTTGTGGGATTTAAACCCTAGTCTTGATTTATGTTGAAGAAATTGTGGGTTTTGATGGTTAATAATCACGTAGATTAGTTTGGGGTAGATTTTTGTGGTTGGTTGTGTATGAAAAGGAAGAGATTTGGGGTTTGGAGAAATTAGGGTTCATAACCCTTCGTAGCCATTTTTGGCAGATTCGCAGGTCCGAATCGATTCGGCCCTTTGGGCGAATCGATTCGCTAAGGGGAAATTGGCAGGTCTGCATAACCCGAATCGATTCGGGTTTAAGGCCGAATCGATTCGGTCAATTGCAGAAGGTTGGTTTAGTTGTCCGAACCGATTCGCTTTCTGGGCGAATCGATTCGGCCCTTGGGCGAATCGATTCGTTTTCCTGCTGTTTTGAGTTAATTTTTATAACTCAATTTTAATCCTTTTCTTTAATATAGGGACTAGGAACCTTCTTGAATGAAGTAAACTTAGAGTCCTAGAGTGTGAGATGAGTTAGAGGTCTACCCTACATTAGGAATGGGTTATGTGGGGATTTTTCGGGGTTAGGCCTATTAATGATAAGGCATTCTTTTCTTCTAGTTAATTATTATAAAACTAGGAGATGTAGTGTTATGTTCGGAAGACCTTAGAAGCTTAATTAAGCTATACTAGTTTTGATGGTTTATATTACCACCCCAAAAGAATGCTTGGGAGATTTTAAAAGTTCGATTGAGCTATGTTAACCTTGGGGGTTCATTATAACACCATAAAGGTGAGTTTGGAGAATAAATTGAAAGTTATTTCATTCCTTCGAAAGATGATAACCTTGGGGTTTTAAAATAACATCCAAAGATGCTTGGGAGATGATGAAGAGTTATTTACTCCTTTGAGGTTGTAGAGTTGATATAAGCTATCGTATGACTATGGATGGTAAGTTAGATTATTTACAAAATAAACAGTAATGGTTTCGAATAAAATGAAACATATAAATGGAAGTGGCGTTTATAGTAGTAAATGATAATTTACTCAATCATGGAACCGGTAAATAATGATTTACTTGATTTTGTTATGATAAATAAAATGGTTTAAACACACCTCTCTAAATGACATCATAAGGGAAGTCCGCACGTGAGGTGAAGCCCCCTGGCTAATGAATGTAGGGTGGATATAGTCCTAGGCCATGGGAGCGCTTATTGTTGTATATTTTTTTGCGATGGGTAGGAGATTCCGGGTGTGGTCTTGACTACCCCGCAGGCTCATGGCCGCTTCCCGACGTCTTGCGATATAGGTGCCCAGGTTGTCTAATGATAGGCCCTGGAAGATGATGGTCATTTAGGGGCGCGCACAGTGGGGAAACCCGTACGGGCGGTCTTAGAACTCGTTATATGTATATAATTATAACAGTTCATAATCAAGTGGGACTTGATGTATTTTGATATGCGGAGTGCCACATAGAGCACATATAAATGCCACAAAGAGCATTTGAAAATGATTATTTTCCTGATAAGGAAAGGATTTTTACAAAGGGTAAAATTGAAATATAATTGCCTTAAAGAGCAAAATATTGTGTTTATAAGTATATTTCCTGCTAAGGAAAAGATATATAAAATAATTGGCACATTTGGTGAAGTCTTTAGCTTAATGCTTCTTATTTTTGTTCCCGCTTAGCTTATGTTTTAAATTGCATAGGTTGCTTCTTATTTCTCTTTCTTCACGATTTATCATGCATAACTGTCATACTCTTTATTCATCTGGTAATCATATAAAACCGGGCCCTGACCGGTTACATTTTCCTGTTGCATATTCTTCTTGTCTCTGCTCAGGTACTCCGCCGCAAGGATGCCTGATTTGAATTCTTATTCCGATGTTTTCGACGAGCCGTGATGCATTGCGGGTATTACGGGATACATTTGGTATAGACGCTTTCATTTTCATTCTAGTTAAGATCAAGTCTGTTATTCGGGCGGGAGGCCCAAGCTTTTGTAAATGTCTAATGAAATGTTTTAAGTAACTTAGCGCACTTGTGTATTTTGGTGTGTCAGTTTAGTGACCGGTTACATATTCGGTCTTTTTATTGTATTCTTGTTGTATTATTTATATATGTCTTGGGGTTTCCCTTATCTTTCAGGAATCGGGTTGTTTGTTTTCATTTATTTACTTTCAAATCAAAATTTTTAGCAACCCGTTTTCTGAAATATTGGGTGGTTATCCTGGATACTCTATATTTTGTTATGATGCTGAGAATCATTCCATCCATGATTCCGTTATATTGGAATATTGGGCTGGCCACCCCTTATTTTGGTGAGCGGGTTGTCACATCAACCACCCCTGCTTATAACCTTCATTATTGGCATGTTCAATCCGAGCATCTAAATGAACAAGGGCTTCATTGTATCCTGCCATCCAAAATTCCCTGGGCTATTTATGGAATTGGAAGGTTAATCTATCCAATTGTTCGTGAAGGCTCCTGGCAAAAACATCTTTATCATTCAAAGCAGACTTCGTTGCAGTAAGTTGATCTTCCAAAAATAGATTTTTCTTGGACATTTCAGATAAAGCCCAATCTTTGGCATTTAATTGGTATGCTTGAGTTTCCAAAGTAGACTGAGTGCGAGCCTCTTCAACATTACGGCTAAGAACTCTTGATCGACTCCGAGCAGCGACTGGAGAACTTTGCTCCTCGGCAACATTTTGAACAACTCTTCCTCGCCCACGAGAACCTCTTCCTCGTCCCCGAGCAGTCACAGGAATAACAGATCTTCTTAAGTTATCCAGTTCTTGCCTTAATTTGGCATTCTCAACCTCTAAGAACGAGAAACCTTCATCGGTAACTTGTACTAAAGCAGTGGAAGATGACGCTGCAGATTCATACTGTGCTAGATTTTTCTGCAAATTATTGTTCTCTTGTTCCAGCAACTCAGCAATCTGCCTGCAGGCCTCAACTTCACCTTTTAAAGTTCTTTCCCTAACATCATATCCAGCAAGGATCTTTTTATGGCCTGTTTCAGAAGAGAGCTGTTGATATCTATTTTCATAGTCCTTGTGCAGCAAAGCAATTGATTCATTATGCTGACCTTAGAGATCTTCTGAGGAATAATGAAGTTCCTCAATCAAGTCATAATAGGCCACGTTGTTGGCCACAGCTCGGTCAAGTAAATCCTTCAAGTATCGATAAGCCTCAATAGCTTGCTCTGTAGCATCACGACCAAGGATGTCAGCTATTTCTGATGTACTAAGGTCTGTATGACCAGCTTTATAATATTCGTGGCATTGCTGCATCAGCTTTGTATCATGTGCAGATATTAATTCCATTCTAGCCATAAACTAAGGATGAGAAGAAGACAACAATCAACAAAAACAAATCATCAACAACAGAGATGAACGAAGATGTATTTTATTAGATCACAAAAGGATTACATTGTTTGATTACAAATAATGAAAGATAGAGATGATACCAAACAACTTCACACCTTTTCCTTGTCTCCCAAGACTTTCTCGGGAGGCTGGGACGAGGAGCTTGGTTGCTCGGTGGTCACAGCGACTTGATCAGCAGTTGAAATTTGCTCAGGAGGAGGAGGCATGGAAGAAATGTCCTCGTTGGCAGAAGGAAGAGAAGCAGGGACTTGATCACCTATGGCCATGGAAGATTCATCAGAGACAGACTCATCTTCTTCTTCCTCCACAATTGGTGGGGGAGGACCAGGGAGGTGTAGCTGGAATAGCCCAGAATCTTCTTTGATCTTCAATTCTTGCAGGGCAGCTACCCAGCCATCTCGGAAGTATTTCAACTTCCCATATTGAACTTGGGATGTCATCGCAGCAATCCCCTTGTCCCATCCTTTATCCCAGCCAGCGCTGAAGGATTTTTTAACTGCGAGCTTTCTTTTCAGTTTCTCCGAGGAGAGCTTCGCATCCAATACTTCTTTTTGGCCCTTGATATCTCGCAGGGCGGACAATTCTTCCTCTGCCTTCCTCAGCTTATCCTCAAGTTCTCCAAAATTCTTGAGCTTGTCGTCATATTTCTTATGCTCGACCTCTAAACTTTTCACTTTATTCTCCAAACTCTTGGAGATCTCAGCCATCTTCACCTTCTCGGCCTCAACTGTAGATAATTTTTTCTCCCATTTGGCTTTGTCCTCGTCATACTGCTGACGAGAATCCTTCAAAGATTGGGTTAAACCCAGCAGAGCATCCTCTACACCTGACGAGGAGCTGGAAGCTTTAATAGCTTCGTCTTTCTTCACAATGTTATTAAAACAATTCACCAGCTAAACAAAGGAAAAAGTGACAGGTCAGTGCAAAAATACAAGTATTCAAAGACAAAAAAGGAAATTCAGAATGTGAGCAATTTACCGAAGCAAGGTGACGAGTAGCTAGGGATGTCAGCATATCCCTGGAAATATTTTCATCAATTCCTTGGACCTCGGGTATGATCCAAGTTTTTACCGAGCTCATTGCAGAGCTCGGAGGAATGATGGTTGGAACACCAACAACACCAGATGGTGGGGAAGAGACAGTTTCAACCAAATTGACTGAGGATGATTTCCTCAATCTCCTCAAAGGGACTTCGGTAGTTTCAACCAAGGAAGAGCTCTTGGTCGGAGAGATACCAGTCATCTCGACAGGAGCAACCTTTTTGCTCGGAGCCACTGGGGGCTTCTCGGCAGCTTTGGAAGGTGCAGCATCCACCTTCTTAGTCCCTTCTGGGACATCAATTTTACTTTTCTTGGCCTCAGCAGCAGATGAAATGTCATCAAATAGAGCAGGAGGAGCTCTTTTCTTGCCCATTCTCTTACTTAAAAGGATGTGAGAATCTGAAGAAGAATCCTCTGGAGTTGAAGCTGGTTCAACAGGACGAGCAGTATAAGAGGTTGTATAGCTCTTATACTGTAGCAAATATGATGCAGACCTGATGTGCTCGTCTGCAACGTTCTTATGCAAACCCCAGATAAGTTTCAGATGCTTAATATTAACCTCTGATTCTTTTGGAGTTTTTCTTTTACTCTCAACTGCAAACAAACACATATTAAAATATCAGTCATACATTTTATCAAACATAATGAATTCGTAAATTCAGAAAAGAAATAAAATGAAAAATAAACCTATCCCATTGCCATATGGAGGACATCTGGGACCATTGTATACTCCATCTCCAACTAAAGGGGCATATTGCCAATTTTTAATAACCACCCCATGTTCAAAATAATCTCTATTTGCATCAGGGAGGTTAACTACAAGAGCCCTATTTAAAAACCTAGTTTTTAAGTAATAAATATTATCTAGAACGGCCCATCTATAGCAGTACATAATTTCAGGGATCCCTATACGAGTCCCATGAGTTGTATTTAATTTATACACCCCATTAATTATTCTCCATGAATTGGGGGCTATTTTTGCAGGGACAAGATCAAAATACTGACAAAACTCAAGACACAATGGGTTTGGTGGAAAGGAAAAACCACATTCAGCAATGAAAAGACTGGGGAACCAATGTCCCTCAGCCAAACGAAAGTAATTTTGAGGTTCAGAAAGCTCCTCCAAAATTACCCAAGATGGGATGGAAAAGTCAGAACGGAATTTTTCAAGAGATTCAATAATGTAAACCATGATGAATAAAAGAAGAAGGAAGAAAATCTTACAGGAAGGAAGTAGATCTGCTGACAACTAGCGAAGGAAAAGATGAACGCACAAGAGAGAAAGAGAGAATAGAAAGCTTGAATTCAGAAAATTGGAAAAAGAAGAAGACGGTATGGTTACCTAAGAAGTTTAAATACTTTGCCTAGGGAAGTGGCGAAGGAAATGATTACACGAAAGAAACTATTGAGCTTCCGGCGGTAAAAGGACAAAAAGGACACAAAGATCGAAGCACTCTTAAAAATTCAAAAAAAGGCGGATTCTGTGAATTTGGAAATAAATTCAAATACGATGCTCCTAAAACCCAGGAAGATCATTCAATATTGCCATATACCGAGAAAGAATGTTCCATATTCCTCAAAGTTCGAAATACGAAACATTGGGGGCTTCTGTTGATACCAAAATTAATACGCTGATGTGGACGAATAATGCGAAGACACGTGTCAATATACGTGGCACAATAGTAACGAGGAAGTTCATTTCCCCGACCAATTCATGTTCCCTCCGAGCAACGAAGATACCCCGAGGAACTCCAGCACTCCGAGGTACTCAAGCGCTCCGAGGAACTCTTGATCAACGAGCAACTAAGGCGGTCTGAGTTGCATGTCGGCCGTATCATTAATTACCAGATAGACGACAGTTCAACTATTCATTGAATGTTTAAAATCTTGTCACACACGCTGCATTAAATGTATTACCCTTTCATGTGTATATCATTTAATGTATCGACCCTTTCATGTAGAGCCTCAAGGCTATAAATACCTTGTATCATCCTCATTCAAGGGGACCGGAATTTCTTGATAGAATTACATATCGAGAATTCCCAAACACTCAGCAATAACATAACAGTGGACGTAGACCATTCTTATAAGGCTGAACCACTTTAAAAATCTTTGTCTCATTTTATTTATCTGTGATTGAATAATTAGAGTGATCTAATTTTTTACATCAACAGTGCATATATTATGTATCTGTGTAAAAATCATACTCAGGCTACTTGCTATCACGAGGGGGTTCGGCGCCGGGACAGTCTTATCTCGATTGGGCCTTTATGGGGGATGTTGACTCGTACCCTAGAAGATAGTATTCCTCGATACAGGCTATCTGAAAATGATAGTCAGATGTTCCAAGAGACGTGAGGGTATGTGCTGACCTCTTAGAACCTAGAACTATGCTTCGCCTCCATTTGTATGTGTTTTGTGTTAATACAGTTCGAGAGTGATTTCGAACTAGTATTTCCCGTAGTTTGTGTGATACGGGGACTTGATAGCAGAGTATGCCAGCACCATAGATCTTATGTGGGGTGCGGTTAGTATATATATTATATGTGTGTCTAATATATATACGTATATTTATATGGGAACTTTCTACTATGCGTATAAGTAGATAAGTATTGAATAAATGCTTCAACTTTATTATAAGTGTTCGGGAACTTTATAACGATAATGAGTTATTTTAAACAACGTAAGAAATCTTGAAGAGAATGATTTCCTAAAGTAAATATCATAACCTCGCTTTTCACATGATGAAACCTTATGGAGAATAAGATAGAGAAATTGTCGAATACTAACATGGTTGTTGCATTAGCAGGTAAGCATTTTAAATACCTGCTAAACTAATTTTAAACTGTTTTACACTCGGGCTCTGACCCGTTTGCTGTTATCTCTTTTCTCTTGTATATATATATGTATATATTTCAGGTGCCCAACCACAGGGGCGTCTTGTGTAGATTCTTTGGACCGGACGCGCTGCAGCTTATGTGGGAGTTGCAGGACATTGCTTAGACAACCTCGATGTTGAATCTACTCTCATTCTAGTTCTGATTAGTTAGGGTCTGTGTCGCCCGTTTCCTTATTCAGTTGGATTTGTCAGAGATTATGTTATTTTATCTTTAGCATTTTTACTCTTTGGGATTTAATTAATGTCGGGATGGTTTTCCTTTGTAGTTTTAAAGTTGGTATTGGATTATCTGAATGATTAAATTCATGGGTGTTTATTTTCAGTCTTAATAATTGTGTGAATCTTAAACTGTTACTTATTAAAGAATTTCATAATTGGATTTAATAAATGAAAAATAACGTTTTAAATGGTTTTGACACTTAGCGTAATTATTTAGGGTGTTTAAATTGGAAAGTTTATTTTGCGGCAGTGATGCTAAGAATGAACCAACCGTTCACCTTGATTATAATATAATAAAGGACTGATCACCAGGTATTTAATTAGGCGGGGTGTAATAATAGTTCTATATTGACTTAAAGCCGATAGAGTCATACAACATGATGTGAAAACTCGTGTAGAACGTTTCCACCACGACTAGGTCGGTGGGACAACCTAGGAAGTAATGATGTAACAACCAGTGGATGGTTGGGTGTAACCTTAACGTATAGTCATGCCAAGTACCTTACGTGTGATGAAAGTATATTACGTTCAGTGGATTTGTGTTGAAGTGCACAGGACTAGGGTGTATGGAAGGCACTCCAGTTAGTTGAAATTTTCAGCATCATTCTCGAGGAGAAAAACAAATATCTATTGAAACCAGTTTAGTGCAGAATTAATTGGGGATATTTGGGTATAGTGCTTTGAGTACTTGGAAGGAGAAGATAACCTTGGAAATTACGAGAGGGAAAAATAATCGTAATATATTATATTTATATCATAAGTAGTAATGAGAGAATACTACGTATGGAATATGATTGTTGGGTTGTGTGAATACCTAAGAACTATTATAGGTTGCGTCTATACCTATTTGACTGATTGATTGTGTATAGCATACCTACGCTGCTTGCTATCGGTGGGAGGTTTTCGCGTAGTGGACAGTCTTATTCTGTTTTGTCCATTGGGGGGATATTTGACTCGTACCCAGAACATATGACCTTGGACACGTGCTATCTGAGATGTACGATAGTGTCGACGGTTGAATGGGGGCGTAGGTATGTGCATGACCCATTTGGCTGGGGAGTATGTTCGCCTCCATTATATGTGATTTGATTCTTTATGGTTCGTGAGTGATTGAACCAGTGGTCCTTTATTCAGTGAGTAATGCACCGGGACATGATAGCAGAGTATGCATTGCGCCAAGAGGTCTTAACCTAAGGGTGCAAGATTAGTACATATATATATATATATATATATATATATATATATAGGGATGATGTAACTATATATATATATCTACATGCGAATAATTCTACTATGTGAAATTAGTAGATATGGGAATATTGATATATGAAATAAATCTTAATGTGTAAAGAATTTATTTAAATCTTAATCTTAATGGGTCTTTGATACTCAAAAGACCCAAATTCGGACTTGTGAGAAAGAGAGACAGCGCAAAAGAGGAAAGAGGAAGAAAAGGTGGTCACGAAGGAAGAGCCCACACTCTGCTCGTGACTGTCCATATCAGGAATATAGTAGAAGACCAAAAGGTGCATCGGGCCTGTGTTCTTGATAAACTGTTATCACATACGGTTTCTGCTAAGACGAGATCAAATTAAAGAGATCTGGAAGGTGACTCCTTATTCTGCTTTATGGGATTTTGCGTAAGGGTAATATTTTTTTTTAAGTTCAATCAATACGCGTATGTGTAATGTTCCGCTTTATAGGATTTTGAGCGTTGCATGCAATGTTAAAATATCTAGCAATGAAAATGAAATAGAAACGATCGAGTGAAAACGAGTAAAATCAGAAAAATTTGAAAGGCCACCAAAAACAATCAACTGAAATAAAAATTAAGGACATATATAATTTCAAATAAAACAGAAAAACAAAAGTCATTAGCATTAAATTTAACTTTGATGACTTGCAACACCAAACAATTTTCACGTAAAATAGATGACTAACGTATATTTTATCCATTCACACACGAGCACGTAGTCTAAATGGTAAGCAACATGTTAATTCCCATAATGCATAATAGGTCAAATCTTTCGGGGTTCAAAACGATGCAACGTTTTTCGAATCCGTTAACAATTCAATAACGCTAGAATACAAAAAACAAATTACATACTAGACGGGACATTGCAAACCCATTAGTCTTCAACTTATATCTCCCTCAAAATGCTCTTGTATTTAATTTTTTTTAACAATATATTTTTAAGAAGCACAAAATGGACAATTTTACCGATGGAGCTTTCACCTAGCTTAGGGCAGCACGTTCCATTGCACCACTCATCATATTTTATAAGAATCCCCACAAACAATGGTTCTTACATGCAATCCCCAAAAATCTAGCGAAGAAAATGTATTACGCCCGATTGAGTGAAAACAAGCAAAATCAGACTGGCAAGTAGATGTGCATAGAAGATACACCCTAATTCATTTTGGAGTACGTGTGCAAAAAATGGGACACTTTAGACACGGGTTTATTTTACGAGACTGCGGTGAACGCTATAAAATAGTCAAGTGAGATAAGAATGAAATCAATAACACGTTATGGGATGCGTAAAGCTAAGTAGATTGGCAGTGACCATAGGATGGGTTATAAGACTCGTATAACAACATAGCGTTGCAGACATCCAAAATACAAATATTTTAGGGTTTTTTAAAAGACAAATAAAACTGCAAAACATCTTTGGGTTTTTCAAAATAAAGATTATAAAAGTACATAAATATTTCCGAACTGAGAATAAAAATAGAAAAAATAAATGTAAGAAGATATATATTACACGAGTTCAATAGACGATTTATATATAGGAACAATTGGAATGAATAAAGAGATGATAGATCCTAATCTAGAGTACAGGAACATCCTAATCTATGGAGCAAACCCCGATGGACAAGGTTCCCGAACCTAAATGAGTCGAGGGGTTCGGTGACGATATCAGCATATTGAACATATGTCTGAACATAACTACCAGAAATTACATTTTCCTCAACCAAATCTCAGATGAAATGATGAAGAATACCAGTGTGCTTAGTGCGAGAGTGTTTGTAATCCTTATAGCACATGTATTATCATAATATATAGGCATCGACTCTGGATCTATTGCATAATCAAAAGGCATTTGTTTCATTCAGATAAGTTGTTCGCAGCAACAACTAACTGAAGCTATGTACTCTGCCTCGGCAGTGACAATTAAAATTGAATTTTGTTTCTTTCTACGCCAAAACACAAGTGCACAACCTAGATAAAAATAACCACTCTTTTTTACATTGGACATCTCCGACCCAATTGTCATCGGAGTAGACATATAAGGAAGCATATGTATTGAAAGAGTACAAAATTTTATAATCGAGGGTCCCACTCACATACTTAACAACTCTCTTAACTTCTAACAAGTAGAATTCTTTCGGACATGCTTGAAAACGGGTGCATACGCCTACACTATATTCTATATCAGGACGACTAGTGATGAGATATAATAGGCTACCTATCATACGATAGCGTGTCCGAAATAATATGAATGGGACTCTCGATTATAGAATTTTGTATTCTTTTAGCATGCATGCTTCCTTATATGCTTACTCCATTGGAAACTGAGTAGGAAAAAATTACATGGACGAACAACATGGGAGGAGAATAGAGCTGCAATAAAGGTTAGGAGAGGAAAAAAGGGAACATCCCTCTTAGGGTTTTGGAGAGAATGAACTGGTAAAGGAAAAGGTGTTGGTTCGAAAAATTAAAAGGATACAAGCGTATGGAGAAAAAAGGACAAATTTTATTTGTCTTTTCAAAAACCCTAAAATATTTTTATTTCGGATGTCTGGAGCGCTACGTTGCTATATCAGTCTTATAACCCATCTTCTGGTCACTTCCCATCTTCTTAGTTTTACTTCTCTCATAATGTGATATTGATTTCATTATAATCTCACCACTGGTCTAGTAAAATAAACCTCTGTCAAAAGTATCCTATTTTGTGCACACGTACACCAAAATGAATAAGGGTGTATCTTCGATGCATATCTACTAGCTAGTCTGATTTTGCTCATTTTCCCTCAATCGGGACTAATACATTTTTTTCGCTAGATTTTTTAGCATTGCGTGCAAGAACCATTACTTGTGAGTTCTTATAAAAAATGATGAGAGATGCAAAGGACACCCCTCCTTTTTGAATCACGGATGATCAGTCCTTTAACAAAATAAACGAAAATCTCATTTGGTTCATTCTTAACATCACTGTCGACAACTTTTTAAATCATTAACTACCTAAGTTACAATAAGCTAGTGCCAAATTTTATTTTTTATTAAACAACACCACCCACAACAATTAATGGGTCTAAAACATTATATATCATTCACACAACAACTGAAGTCTAGAACGTCACATGATTAAATAAATGCCGAATAAACCTTCGGGCTCCAAATCCAACATCCAAATCATAAATCTAACTGAAATAAAATAAATCTAAATACAAAGTCAGATACTGAAAGAAAGAAATCGAACAAAATGTCTAAACTGAACGGGCAACATGCCCAACTAAAATAACTGAATATGAACCCTAGACTAGAAATGAAATGACTGAAGCGTCTATTCAAGTCCTGCATGCCTCCGCAAGCGCTGCAGCTACACATTCCTAGAATGAAACATCATGCCTAACGCCCCTAAGGATGGACACCTAAAAATTATGAAAACAGATTTGATACGGGTCTGAACCCAAAACCTTGAAAAATATTTAAAAAATACTTAAAATGCAGTAAGAGCAGTAAGTATACACACGTTAGCTTCACGCGCACTCCCTGGAATTCCTCCTCTCAACTATAATGCACACATAACGTCTCGTATTAAACCCACATTTTCATGCTACCCAGCCTAATGTGACACCCCGCCTAATAAAATACCGGGCGATCACTCCTATATCAAATTAAAACAGGAGTCTCATGTGGTTCATTCTTAACATCACTGTCGAAAACCAATTAATTGCTAATATCCTATTAGGCCGACGTCAAAATTTTAAATTAACTAATCTTTTTAACCAAACCATCCAAATAAAATAAGGACAACAGTTTATATGCAACAACTGAAATAAAATAAAGTAAAATAACCGAACACTCGGTCCAAATAATACAACCAAATCGAATTCCACACAAAAGGCGGTAAATGAATAAATGAGTACAGTTGGGCCATTAGCCCGAATATGACTACAATACCTCCTATCTAGATCTCAATGATGGAAGCGTCTACAATAAACCTGCTTGCATCCACAGCTGCTGCAGCAAACGTCTGACTCGAATGAATTATTATCCAGGCGTCCCTATGTCTGGACACCTATATATATATATATATATATAGCAAGAGAGGGGAAAAGTAGAGAAAATGGGTCAGAGCCCGATTGTTGAAAATATTTTAGCAAGTGCATAAAATCCATATTTTAAAATATGTTATTTCTCATATTTTAAACTGGTATCGCTCTCACATGAGATACACCTCACCCCTCTTCTAACAGTGCACAACTAGCGCATACCATTTTAGACAACCTAGTTAAGCTACCCTACCTAACTAATGTAATTACCCATCTTCTAATAAACCTCATCGATTCGGGTACTAAGGACTAAACTTCTCCCCATTCCCAACATTACGTTACGTTCGTGCGTGGGGTGTCTCGCGAAGCGAAATCCAAACAAGGAACCCCCCCGATACACTACTACGTGACAGTGTTGATCACCGGGATCCATTAGGCCTTCAGTACATAACATATTTATACCATCTCGTATTTATTAATAGTTCTCATTAGAACCTATTATTCGCATTCATATAAATCCGGATATAAATCTACCGGAAGTAATATCACACTTTATTCATTCTTTTCACTTTATACAAGGTTAGGTAATATGATATCTCATCTCATATATATCAACAGTATACTATACGCAACAGGTATATTAATCATCCACCGAACTATAATATAAGTGGCTTAGTCATTCTCATTTACTAAGCATCCGTGAATTATCTCAAGTACACATATATGTTAATCGCAATACATATATAGATATATATCACCCCTAGCCTCAGCTGTGGTGCACTCATACTCTGCTATCCAATCCAAGTACATCTCGTACAAAAAGGATTACCCGTTCCACATCACTCGGGAACTGTAACAATACAAATCACACGTATTGGAGGCGAACATAGTTCACGTACCTACGGGTCACGCACATACCTACGCTCCCATAAGCAGCGGACTTATCAACTCACAAATAAGCCTTTCACAGCCCTATGTTCTTAAGGTACCAAATCTAAAATCCCCCCGAAGGCAACACAGGATAAGATTGTCCTCTTCCGAACGTCAACCTCCCGTGATAGCAAGTATGGTAGGTATGTCATACACATAATAAAAAAAATCATATAGGTACACATTCCACCTATATACATATATCATCAATTTGGTATTCACACAACCATATTATAATTGTAGGTATTTCTCTCACCTATACATAATTCCCCATAGGTAATTATTTAACCCATGTATATAATAACATTCGAGCATACGCACAACCCGTATAATAAATTTCCCACGTAGTATATTTATCTCTCGAATATCCTACGCATTAATCAATTTTAACTAATCCTCAATACATCATTTCCGATATTTTCTCACGGCACGATGACAATACCAACGACACCGATATATATTATTTATCTATTCTCAATCTTTTATGGCTATAATCTCCAAACTCTCGTAACGATAGCCAATAACCTTGAATATTCTCATTCACAATAATACAAGCCATCACACAATTAAAACACTACCCCAATAAATGTTCCCTTATTTAACATTCAAATCACACTTAAATACCCCTTTAAGTATTTTTCCTCACGAACACCCCTATTTGGGTAAATCTTGGATTTTACTTTCAACTAACCCAAGGTACACGCCTTACTAAAAAAAATATTTAGAAGTCCCCACACTATTTTTAGGAACCCCAAATATTTATCTCCAAATAATTCTAGCCTTTATTTTTCCAATTTCCGAGTGCATTTCCGAGTTGGTGATTTCACCCCGGAACTGCCATCTTGTAAAAATCATAACAATTCGAAAAAAAATCAGAAAAATACGTGGTTAGTGCCCACGCGACCGTATCGAAATTGTCTACAACTTTCGTGTTTTGACCGAGAGCTGAATCGATTGTCTTCCTGTCCGAAATAGCCCGGAAGTGGGCTGGTCACTATTCACCTTCTTCTCCAAAAATCCAAACCTCCATTAAAACACATCCAAGCTTTTTATCTCCTCTCTCATCATCATTCAACCTCAAATAACCATAAATACACACATTCAAAGGGTTCCAATCATCCTAGAACCCAGATCCAACAATTAATTTCAATTAATTTCAAGTTTCTCAAATTGGGTATTAATCGAGTTATATCCGTTTTAATCTTTCGAAAACCCCTTTGATCCACGAAATTTCAACCCAAAAATCTTTAGTTTTATACCAACTACAATATGAGAAATTAACACACTAAATCAATATGCAAGTTAAACACTTGCCTTGTGGAATAAATCCGACGTTCTCGAGTCGAATCCCGCGAATTTGGCCGGATTTTCCTTCTCTTCTTCTTCTTTTCTTTCTTCTTCTTCTTCTCTTCCTTCTCTCTACTCTCTTCTCTCTCTTAGGGCAGAAATGAAAGGGAAAGTTAAGTCTTTAAACCCGAAATTGGGTAAATGCCCAATTGTTAAATGACTCGTATACCAGTTTACGAGCCCCTACTAGTCCAAAAATATCCGGAACCCAAATACTACCCCCGGGTAGTCTATTTTGACTATCTCGGCCATTCCGAACCTAATGGCGCAGTCGAAATCTCCATCCGAGGTACTTAACTAAAATTCATTAATTTTGCCCCAACATGTTCAATATGCGTATTTTCCAATTTAAAATATTTTCTTTGTCGCTTTACCCAACTTGCGACATGTAATTAAAAATAATCCATGTAAATATTAATCTGGCACTTACAAACTAATATTTACTATTTACTTTATATTCTGAATTTATTCAATTTCACTCATAAATTCCATAATTACTATTCACAGTAATTCCTCAATTTACCAAATTACGCCCACCTTTGTAATTTAAATATCTTTAAAAGTACGGGGTATTACATACTTCCCCCCTTACAACAGAATTTCGTCCTCGAAATTCAGATATAGCCTGTACCACTACTCTAGGATCGGTATATACATTATGTCCTAGCTTAACCAAATTTAGATATAGCCTAACACAATGGTCTCTCACTGTATTCCACCCATCTCAAGGCGTATGCTCATATATATAGTCTCATCATCTCTATATATTTTCCCTAATCTTGCACCCTTTTTGTTAAGACCACTTAGCGTGAAGTATTTATTATTAATACCATATCTACTAGTCTCACACATTAGAAATATTCGTAAATCCATATTTATACACATATAGTCACATCATCCCTATACATATATATATTAATCCTGCACCCCGGGTTAACACCCATTAGCGCACTTAATCAATAATGTTCTTGCACCCCCGGGGTTATCACCCATTAGTGCTCTTAATAATAATATCACATAATAGGCATACACACATCCTATTAAGATTCATAGGCATATTCCCATCCTAATTGTACACTTCTCATATGTGTTTTATTCTCATCGCTACGTATTATATAAATATTCAGATTACTATCTCTCTTGTAATCTACAAGGTATATTCCCTATGCCGAATAATTAAAGTATTAACTATTATATACTTTTCCGGAATTTGGTACTACATACACTCCTTCTTTACTTGGAGTATGCTAACCATACAGTCACGCGCAAGCCACTCTTCAATACTCGCTTGAGTAAGACCCCGCTCCACTTTCTCACAATAAATTGGGTAACCTTTTCATTAAGAGGTACTTTTTTAAATGACTTTCCACAACCTTTCATCCGTGCATATATGCACCACCATTGCAAATGTTTTGATACATCACACTCACTCTAAATAATGGGCCTCATTTCATGATCTGGTACTAACACATGGGTATCCCTTAACCCGAATAATTCGAAATTTAATTCACCCGATACTTGGAAATTCAATCCTTCTTAAGATTATCCCATCGATCTTCTTGTGGTTATCTTACAATAGTCTTCGTATATCAGTGCCTTATTGCCCTTACTTCGTGGTAGTCTTAAGATTAAGGTGTCTCTAACACACATAATATGAGTACTATTCTAAATATTTCCCTAGTGCCCAAGACCTCTCTCAACTTCTGACATTTGTTCGGTTTCATGCGTGGGACGTCTCGCAAAGCGAAATCCAAACAAGGAACCCTCCCGTTACACTACTCCCTCGCATCGTCGGTCATCGAGATATAAAGGTCCAAGGGACACCAACGGGATGTTCTAAATTTTACCTCGTTAACCTACCAGCGTACTTCTACCACTATATCCTTCCATCTTAGTGAAATGTAAAATCTAACTAATTGGGCACCTACTCTCTGGAAAAGCGCTATGAACATTATACCCAAAATGTATTTCCTCTGAATTTTCCTTCTATTCAAGGCCTGAATAAACGTCTCAAATCGATTTCCTTCACCTGCGATGAGAGAATAATTTTCATTGCTTCTCCGTAGCACTTATAACTCTATATGATTATACCGTCATCAAACGGATCTCACTCGATAGTGTTTGCTCTACACTAGGTGACTTATCATCAAAACTAGCATCCTTGCATTATATAACATCTCTCCACTCCCGACGTCATTAAGGTTCATGCGTGGAGCGTCTCGCAAGCGAAATCCAAACAAGGAACCCCTCCTATACACTATTACTTAACTTTGTCGGTCGTGGAGGTTCGCTAGTTCAAATATGCCACTCGGATAATCCCATCTCTCCTATCGACAAAATGTGGTCAAAACTCTTAATTCTTTCCAGGAGCCACACCACCAAGCGCTTGTACTAACACTAAGTCCTTAGCCCAAACAACAATGAGCTTAAACTCATAGCTCAATAATAAAGCCTGCATACCTTAAATTGTATCTATAAGGTCCCCATGCATTTAAATCATGGTAATGAAACATCTCCTCATCAAATTTTCATCTAAACAAGTAATCAAGGCGAGCTCATCCAGCATTTATCTCGCATTCCATGCGTTATTATGTCCGTATATATATGTTTCACATCTTAAATAAATATATATACATTATACTATACACATCAAGTATATCCATACTTATATATCACACACTATATAAGTATAAATAACCATCCCTCAGAGCTATAACTCAATGGATGCAGTCTCTCAATGCTACATCTTCCAGGGAATTACTCACACATCATCCTGGGTACCAGCGATCGGACTATCGCACCGACTTGGTAAAAACCAAATCACAATGAATGGGAAGCAATCATAGTTCCTCCGAGGAAATGAGAACGAAGCATACCCACCACGTCTCATTCCTGATAAAAATCACACAATATAAAATGGACATTATGACCTGGAGACTATACGCTCCCTGCTCCTCAAGCCAGGGGCCTCACCCAAAATGCATAACTTCCCATGATAGCACTAGAGGGGTATGTTTCAAATAAATATACCAATCACATACATATGTATTTAAACATATCACATATACGTCTCAATATGCTCGTGTATATATACAATATAATCGGCTAATCGTGTATATCTCTCGTAACATTAGCCCGTATTTCCCGAATAAACATATTCGATTTTTATCCTATAAGTATTCACTTACTTATAACATAAATAAATATTAAGCTTATCACAACTAGCTCGTATCCCAATTATATCCAAAATTTCAATTCGAATCCCAAGAGTCTTTATCCCATTTGACTCTTAAAATCACAAAGTCTCACCACTTTTTATTTTTATTTATTTTTTTTGCATATTTCACACCTTGCACTAAAATAACTATAACTCACTCTACATAAGTCCAATTACTAGTGAGTCTATCATTCCACTGGAGAAGCCTCTTCCTCCCTTGTACCTACCTTACTCCGGTACTAACTTCACTTATCCATGTCACTCTTTATTCACCGTTGGTCTCTGACCGATTCTTATGTGAATAACCTAGAAACTTCATTCACTTCATTCTAAATCACGGGAATTTTCATTTTAAAACCGTCTGTAAGATTAATTTATGAGCAAAATATTATGCTCCTCTATATATGGTGACCATCATTCCCACTATTTCACATTGCTCCAACGAGTGAAAATTTTTTCCTCAAATTTTCACATATGGGTATTTCCATACCCAACTCTAGGCCCAAGCTTTCGATCCTTCAACTTCCTAGAAGTGAAGTTACACTATTTTCGCCTAGCTCAACTTCAATGCACGATCCTCATCAAAGACCTCTTAAGCTTTTTCCCCATCTAACTTCACTGAGAAATTCAAGTTTAGCACCATTCTCTACTATAGTGGTGCATAGATAATTATAACTACTATCCTATAGTAGTCATTGCAGCAATCAATGACAATGCCGCAAGGAAAATGACCTTTACCGCGATCCTCATTTCCAACATCAACTTATAGCTCTAACTAAGCCCCGTCTCCTCCTTCCCTCACAATGGACTTCCATGGTCGCCCTTCGTCAATCAGCGCACGAATCCCGAATGAGCGCGCAAAAGATTTACTATAATCTTACATAATGGCAGGAGAACGAAATCTCACAAGAGGATATAAACAATCCTAATCATAATGCTCTATATCAAATCAAAAGCAACGCTGAAAGCGTAGTACATCCGCACAGATTCCTAAGGACACTAGAACCTGATGCTCTGATACCACCTGTGACACCCCGCCTAATAAAATACCGGGCGATCACTCCTATATCAAATTAAAACAGGAGTCTCATGTGGTTCATTCTTAACATCACTGTCGAAAACCAATTAATTACTAATATCCTATTAGGCCGACGTCAAAATTTTAAATTAACTAATCTTTTTAACCAAACCATCCAAATAAAATAAGGACAACAGTTTATATGCAACAACTGAAATAAAATAAAGTAAAATAACCGAACACTCGGTCCAAATAATACAACCAAATCGAATTCCACACAAAAGGCGGTAAATGAATAAATGAGTACAGTTGGGCCATTAGCCCGAATATGACTACAATACCTCCTATCTAGATCTCAATGATGGAAGCGTCTACAATAAACCTGCTTGCATCCACAGCTACTGCAGCAAACGTCTGACTCGAATGAATTATTATCCAGGCGTCCCTATGTCTGGACACCTATATATATATATATATATATATATATAGCAAGAGAGGGGAAAAGTAGAGAAAATGGGTCAGAGCCCGATTGTTGAAAATATTTTAGCAAGTGCATAAAATCCATACTTTAAAATATGTTATTTCTCATATTTTAAACTGGTATCGCTCTCACATGAGATATACCTCACCCCTCTTCTAACAGTGCACAACTAGCGCATACCATTTTAGACAACCTAGTTAAGCTACCCTACCTAACTAATGTAATTACCCATCTTCTAATAAACCTCATCGATTCGGGTACTAAGGACTAAACTTCTCCCCATTCCCAACATTACGTTACGTTCGTGCGTGGGGTGTCTCGCGAAGCGAAATCCAAACAAGGAACCCCCCCGATACACTACTACGTGACAGTGTTGATCACCGGGATCCATTAGGCCTTCAGTAAATAACATATGTATACCATCTCGTATTTATTAATAGTTCTCATTAGAACCTATTATTCGCATTCATATAAATCCGGATATAAATCTACAGGAAGTAATATCACACTTTATTCATTCTTTTCACTTTATACAAGGTTGGGTAATATGATATCTCATCTCATATATATCAACAGTATACTATACGCAACAAGTATATTAATCATCCACCGAACTATAATATAAGTGGCTTAGTCATTCTCATTTACTAAGCATCCGTGAATTATCTCAAGTACACATATATGTTAATCGCAATACATATATAGATATATATCACCCCTAGCCTCAGCTGGTGCCACCCACGTGGACGTTCGGGGGCTGTTTCGAGTTCTTACCCTCTAACGCCATGTTTTTAAGCCTAAGTCTAGACATATATAAATTATCGTCGTATTTTCAAACCGGGAGTCCCGCGGCTGCGGGGTCAGTTCCTACGAGTTACATTGGCCCCGTGGGAGGTGTTGGTGCCACCCACGGGCCGTTAAAGGGCTGTTTCGAGTTTTCACCCTCTAACGCCATGTTTTTAAGCCTAAGTCAAAAAATATGCAAATTACCGTCGTATTCTCAAACCGGGAGTCCCGCGACTGCGGGGTCAGTTCCTACGAGTTACATTGGTCCCGTGGGAGGTGTTGGTGCCACCCACGGGGACGTTCGGTGGCTGTTTCGAGTTCTCACCCTCTAACGCCATGTTTTGCATAAGCCTAGAAATATGCAAATTACCGTCGTATAATCAAACCGGAACTCCCGCGGCTGCGGGGTCAGTTCCTACGAGTTACATTGGTCCCGTGGGAGGTGTTGGTGCCATCCACGGGGCCGTTCGGGGGTTGTTTTCAGTTTTCACCCTTTAACGCCATGTTTTTAAGCCTAAGTGTAGAATTATGCAAATTACCGTCGTACTCTCAAACCGGGAGTCCCGCGGCTGCGGGGTCAGTTCCTACGAGTTACAATTGCCCCGTGGGAGATGTTGGTGCCACCCACGGGGACGTTCGGGGGCTGTTTCGAGTTTTCACCCTCTAACGTCATGTTTTTAAGCCTAAGTCTAGAAATATAGAAATTACCGTCGTATTCTCAAACCGGGACTCCCGCGGCTGCGGGGTCAGTTCCTACGAGTTACATTGGCCCCGTGGGAGGTGTTGGTGCCACCCACGGGGACGTTCGGGGGCTGTTTCGAGTTCTCACCCTCTAACGCCATGTTTTTAAGCCTAAGTCTAGACATATACAAATTATCGTCTTATTCTCAAACCGGGAGTCCCGCGGCTGCGGGGTCAGTTCCTACGAGTTACATTGGCCCCGTGGGAGGTGTTGGTGCCGCCCACGGGCCTTTAGAGGGCTGTTTCGAGTTTTCACCCTCTAACGCCATGTTTTTAAGCCTAAGTAAAAAAATATGCAAATTACCGTCGTATTCTCAAACCGGGAGTCCCGCGACTACGGGGTCAGTTCCTACGAGTTACATTGGTCCCGTGGGAGGTGTTGGTGCCACCTACGGGGACGTTCGGTGGCTGTTTCGAGTTACCACCCTCTAACGCCATGTTTTGCTTAAGCCTAGAAATATGGAAATTACCGTCGTATACTCAAACCGGAACTCCCGCGGCTGCGGGGTCAGTTCCTACGAGTTACATTGGTCCCGTGGGAGGTGTTGGTGCCATCCACGGGGCCGTTCGGGGGTTGTTTTCTGTTTTCACCCTTTAACGCCATGTTTTTAAGCCTAAGTGTAGAAATATGCAAATTACCATCGTACTCTCAAACCGGGAGTTCCGCGGCTGCGGGGTTAGTTACTACGAGTTCAATTGCCCCGTGGGAGGTGTTGGTGCCACCCACGGGGCCGTTCGGGGGTTGTTTCGAGTTTTCACCCTCTAACGTCATGTTTTTAAGCCTAAGTCTAGATATATGCATATTATCGTAATACTCTCAAACCGGGAGACCCGTGGCTGCGTGGTCAGTTCCTACGAGTTACATTGGCCCCGTGAGAGGTGTTGGTGCCACCCACGGGGACGTTCGGGTGCTGTTTCGAGTTTTCACCCTCTAACGTCATGTTTTTAAGCCTAAGTCTAAAAATATGCAAATTACAGTAGTATTCTCAAACCGGGAGTGCCGCGGCTGCGGTGTCAGTTCCTACGAGTTACATTGGTCCCGTGGGAGGTGTTGGTGCCACCCACGAAGCCGTTAGAGGGTTGTTTCGAGTTTTCACCCTCTAACGCCATGTTTTTAAGCCTAAGTCTAGAAATATGAAAATTATCGTCGAATTCTCAAACCGGGAGTCCCGCGGCTCTGGGGTAAGTTACGATGAGTTACATTGGTCCCGTGGGAGGTGTTGGTGCCACCAACGGGACCGTTCGGGGGCGGTTTCAGGTTTTCACCCTCTAACGCCATGTTTTGCCTAAGTCTAGAAATATGCAAAGTACCGTTGTATTCTTAAACCGGAACTCCCGCGGCTGCGGGGTCAGTTCCTACGAGTTACATTGGCCCCGTGGGAGGTGTTGGTGTCACCCACGTGGCCGTTCGGGGGTTGTTTCGAGTTCTCACCCTCTAATGCCATGTTTTTAAGCCTAAGTCTACACATATGCAAATTATCGTCGTATTCTCAAACCGGGAGTCCCGCGGCTGCGGGGTCAGTTCCTACGAGTTACTTTGGCCCCGTGGGAGGTGTTGGTGCTGCCCACGGGGCCGTTAGAGGGCTTTTTCGAGTTTTCACCCTCTAACGCCATGTTTTTAAGCCTAAGTCTAGAAATATAAAAATTACCGTAGTATTCTCAAACCGGGAGTCCCGCGGCTGCGGGGTCAGTTCCTACGAGTTACATTGGTCCCGTGGGAGGTGTTGGTGCCACCCACGGGGACGTTCGGTGGCTGTTTTGAGTTCTCACCCTCTAACGCCATGTTTTGCTTAAGTCTAGAAATATGGAAATTATCGTCGTATACTCAAACCGGAACTCCCGCGGCTGCGGGGTCAGTTCCTACGAGTTACATTGGTCCCGTGGGAGGTGTTGGTGCCACCCACGGGGCCGTTCGGGGGTTGTTTTCAGTTTTCACCCTTTAACGCCATGTTTTTAAGCCTAAGTGTAGAAATATGCAAATTACCGTCGTACTCTCAAACCGGGAGTCCCGCGGCTGCGGGGTCAGTTCCTACGAGTTACAATTGCCCCGTGGGAGGTGTTGGTGCCACCCACGGGGCCGTTCGGGAGTTGTTTCGAGTTTTCACCCTCTAACGTCATGTTTTTAAGCCTAAGTCTAGAAATATGCAAATTACCGTAGTATTCTCAAACTGGGAGTCCCGCGGCTGTGGTGTCAGTTTGTACGAGTTTACATTGGTCCTGTGGGAGGTGTTGGTGCCACCCACGGGGCCGTTAGAGGGTTGTTTCGAGTTTTCACCCTCTAACGTCATGTTTTTAAGCCTAAGTCTAGAAATATGCAAATTATCGTCGAATTCTCAGTACGGGAGTCCCACGGCTCTCGGGTCAGTTCCTACGAGTTACATTGGTCCCGTGGGAGGTGTTGGTGCCACCCACGTGGCCGTTCGGGGGCGGTTTCGAGTTATCACCCTCTAACGCCATGTTTTTAGGCCTAAGTATAGATATATGCAAATTACCGTCGTATTCTCTAATCGGGAGTCCCGCTGATGCGTGGTCAGTTCCTACGAGTTACATTGGCCCCGTGGGAGGTGTTGGTGCCACCCACGTGGCCGTTCGGGGGCTGTTTCGAGTTCTCACCCTTTAACGCCATGTTTTTAGGCCTAAGTCTATAAATATGCAAATTATCGTCGTATTCTCAAACCGGGAGTCCTCCGGCTGCGGGGTCAGTTCCTACGAGTTACATTGGTCCCGTGGGAGGTGTTGGTGCCACCCACAGGGACGTTCGGGGGCTGTTTCGAGTTCTCACCCTCTAACGCCATGTTTTTAAGCCTAAGTCTATAAATATGGAAATTACCGTCGTATTCTCAAACCGGGACTCCCGCGGCTGCGGGGTCAGTTCCTACGAGTTACAAATGTCCTGTGGGAGGTGTTGGTGCCACCCACGGGGACGTTCGGGGGCTGTTTCGAGTTCTTACCCTCTAACGCCATGTTTTGAAGCCTAAGTCTAGACATATACAAATTATCATCGTATTCTCAAACCGGGAGTCCCGCGGCTGCGGGGTCAGTTCCTACTAGTTACATTGGCCCCATGGGAGGTGTTGGTGCCACCCACGGGCCGTTAGAGGGCTGTTTCGAGTTTTCACCCTCTAACGCCATGTTTTTAAGCCTAAGTCAAAAAATATGCAAATTACCGTCGTATTCTCAAACCGGGAGTCCCGCGACTGCGGGGTCAGTTCCTACGAGTTACATTGGTCCCGTGGGAGGTGTTGGTGCCACCCACGGGGACGTTCGGGGGCTGTTTCGAGTTCTTACCCTCTAACGCCATGTTTTGAAGCGTAAGTCTAGACATTTACAAATTATCGTCGTATTCTCAAACCGGGAGTCCCGCGGCTGCGGGGTCAGTTCCTACGAGTTACATTGGCCCCATGGGAGGTGTTGGTGCCACCCACGGGCCGTTAGAGGGCTGTTTCGAGTTTTCACCCTCTAACGCCATGTTTTTAAGCCTAAGTCAAAAAATATGCAAATTACCGTCGTATTCTCAAACCGGGAGTCCCGCGACTACGGGGTCAGTTCCTACGAGTTACATTGGTCCCGTGGGAGGTGTTGGTGCCACCCACGGGGACGTTCGGTGGCTGTTTCGAGTTCTCACCCTCTAACGCCATGTTTTGCTTAAGCCTAGAAATATGGAAATTACCGTCGTATACTCAAACCGGAACACCCGCGGCTGCGGGGTCAGTTCCTACGAGTTACATTGGTCCCGTGGGAGGTGTTGGTGCCATCCACGGGGCCGTTCGGGGGTTGTTTTCAGTTTTCACCCTTTAACGCCATGTTTTTAAACCTAAGTGTAGAAATATGCAAATTACCGTCGTACTCTCAAACCGGGAGTCCCGCGGCTGCGGGGTCAGTTCCTAAGAGTTACAACTGCCCCGTGGGAGGTGTTGGTGCCACCCACGGGGCCGTTCGGGGGTTGTTTCGAGTTTTCACCCTCTAACGTCATGTTTTTAAGCCCAAGTCTAGATATATGCATATTATCGTAATACTCTCAAACCGGGAGACCCGCGGCTGCGTGGTCAGTTCCTATGAGTTACATTGCCCCGTGGGAGGTGTTGGTGCCACCCACGGGGACGTTCGGGTGCTGTTTCGAGTTTTCACCCTCTAACGTCATGTTTTTAAGCCTAAGTCTAAAAATATGCAAATTACAGTAGTATTCTCAAACCGGGAGTGCCGCGGCTGCGGTGTTAGTTCCTACGAGTTACATTGGTTCCGTGGGAGGTGTTGGTGCCACCCACGGGGCCGTTAGAGGGTTGTTTCGAGTTTTCACCCTCTAACGCCATGTTTTTAAGCCTAAGTCTAGAAATATGCAAATTATCGTCGAATTCTCAAACCGGGAGTCCCGCGGCTCTGGGGTAAGTTACTATGAGTTACATTGGTCCCGTGGGAGGTGTTGGTGCCACCAACGGGACCGTTCGGGGGCTGTTTCAGGTTTTCACCCTCTAACGCCATGTTTTGCCTAAGTCTAGAAATATGCAAAGTACCGTTGTATTCTTAAACCGGAACTCCCGCGGCTGCGGGGTCAGTTCCTACGAGTTACATTGGCCCCGTGGGAGGTGTTGGTGCCACCCACGTGGCCGTTCGGGGGTTGTTTCGAGTTCTCACCCTCTAATGCCATGTTTTTAAGCCTAAGTCTACACATATGCAAATTATCGTCGTATTCTCAAACCGGGAGTCCCGCGCCTGCGGGGTCAGTTCCTACGAGTTACATTGGCCCCGTGGGAGGTGTTGGTGCAGCCTACGGGGCCGTTAGAGGGCTTTTTCGAGTTTTCACCCTCTAACGCCATGTTTTTAAGCCTAAGTCTAGAAATATAAAAATTACCGTCGTATTCTCAAACCGGGAGACCCGCGGCTGCGTGATCTGTTCCTACGAGTTACATTGGCCCCGTGGGGGTGTTGGTTCCACCCACGGGGACGTTCGGGGGCTATTTCGAGTTTTCACCCTCTAACGTCATGTTTTTAAGCCTAAGTCTAGAAATATGCAAATTACCGTAGTATTCTCAAACTGGGAGTCCCGCGGCTGCGGTGTCAGTTCGTACGAGTTACATTGGTCCCGTGGGAGGTGTTGGTGCCACCCACGGGGCCGTTAGAGGGTTGTTTCGAGTTTTCACCCTCTAACGTCATGTTTTTAAGCCTAAGTCTAGAAATATGCAAATTATCGTCGAATTCTCAATACGGGAGTCCCACGGCTCTCGGGTCAGTTCCTACGAGTTACATTGGTCCTGTGGGAGGTGTTGGTGCCACCCACGGGGCCGTTCGGGGACTGTTTTGGGTTTTCACCCTCTAACGCCATGTTTTGTTTAAGTCTAGAAATATGCAAATTACCGTCGTATTCTCAAACCGGAACTCTCGCGGCTGCGGGGTCAGTTCCTACGATTTATATTGGTCCCGTGGGAGGTGTTGGTGCCACCCACGGGGCCGTTTGGGGGTTGTTTTCACTTCTCACCCTTTAACGCCATGTTTTTAAGCCTAAGTGTAGAAATATGCAAATTACCGTCGTACTCTCAAACCAGGAGTCCCGTGTCTGCGGGGTCAGTTCCTACGAGTTACATTGGCCCCGTGGGAGGTGTTGGTGCCACCCACGGGACCGTTCGGGGGCTGTTTCGGGTTTTCACCCTCTAACGCCATGTTTTACCTAAGTCTAGAAATATGCAAATTACTATTGTATTCTCAAACCGGAACTCCCGCGGCTACGGGGTCAGTTCCTACAAGTTACATTGGCCCCGTGGGAGGTGTTGGTGCCACCCACGTGGCCGTTCGGGGGCTGTTTCGAGCTATCACCCTCTAACGCCATGTTTTTAGGCCTAAGTATAGAAATATGCAAATTACCGTCGTATTCTCTAATCGGGAGTCCCGCTGATGCGTGGTCAGTTCCTACGAGTTACATTGGCCCCGTGGGAGGTGTTGGTGCCACCCACGTGGCCGTTCGGGGGCTGTTTCGAGTTCTCACCCTCTAACGCCATGTTTTTAGGCCTAAGTCTAGAAATATGCAAATTATCGTCGTATTCTCAAACCGGGAGTCCTGCGGCTGCGGGGTCAGTTCCTACGAGTTACATTGGTCCCGTGGGAGGTGTTGGTGCCACCCACAGGAACGTTCGGGGGCTGTTTCGAGTTCTCACCCTCTAACGCCATGTTTTTAAGCCTAAGTCTATAAATATGGAAATTACCGTCGTATTCTCAAACCGGGACTCCCGCGGCTGCGGGGTCAGTTCCTACGAGTTACAAATGTCCTGTGGGAGGTGTTGGTGCCACCCACGTGGACGTTCGGGGGCTGTTTCGAGTTCTTACCCTCTAACGCCATGTTTTTAAGCCTAAGTCTAGACATATATAAATTATCGTCGTATTTTCAAACCGGGAGTCCCGCGGCTGCGGGGTCAGTTCCTACGAGTTACATTGGCCCCGTGGGAGGTGTTGGTGCCGCCCACGGGCCTTTAGAGGGCTGTTTCGAGTTGTCACCCTCTAACGCCATGTTTTTAAGCCTAAGTAAAAAAATATGCAAATTACCGTCGTATTCTCAAACCGGGAGTCCCGCGACTACGGGGTCAGTTCCTACGAGTTACATTGGTCCCGTGGGAGGTGTTGGTGCCACCCACGGGGACGTTCGGTGGCTGTTTCGAGTTACCACCCTCTAACGCCATGTTTTGCTTAAGCCTAGAAATATGGAAATTACCGTCGTATACTCAAACCGGAACTCCCGCGGCTGCGGGGTCAGTTCCTACGAGTTACATTGGTCCCGTGGGAGGTGTTGGTGCCATCCACGGGGCCGTTCGGGGGTTGTTTTCTGTTTTCACCCTTTAACGCCATGTTTTTAAGCCTAAGTGTAGAAATATGCAAATTACCATCGTACTCTCAAACCGGGAGTTCCGCGGCTGCGGGGTTAGTTACTACGAGTTCAATTGCCCCGTGGGAGGTGTTGGTGCCACCCACGGGGCCGTTCGGGGGTTGTTTCGAGTTTTCACCCTCTAACGTCATGTTTTTAAGCCTAAGTCTAGATATATGCATATTATCGTAATACTCTCAAACCGGGAGACCCGTGGCTGCGTGGTCAGTTCCTACGAGTTACATTGGCCCCGTGAGAGGTGTTGGTGCCACCCACGGGGACGTTCGGGTGCTGTTTCGAGTTTTCACCCTCTAACGTCATGTTTTTAAGCCTAAGTCTAAAAATATGCAAATTACAGTAGTATTCTCAAACCGGGAGTGCCGCGGCTGCGGTGTCAGTTCCTACGAGTTACATTGGTCCCGTGGGAGGTGTTGGTGCCACCCACGAAGCCGTTAGAGGGTTGTTTCGAGTTTTCACCCTCTAACGCCATGTTTTTAAGCCTAAGTTTAGAAATATGAAAATTATCGTCGAATTCTCAAACCGGGAGTCCCGCGGCTCTGGGGTAAGTTACGATGAGTTACATTGGTCCCGTGGGAGGTGTTGGTGCCACCAACGGGACCGTTCGGGGGCGGTTTCAGGTTTTCACCCTCTAACGCCATGTTTTGCCTAAGTCTAGAAATATGCAAAGTACCGTTGTATTCTTAAACCGGAACTCCCGCGGCTGCGGGGTCAGTTCCTACGAGTTACATTGGCCCCGTGGGAGGTGTTGGTGTCACCCACGTGGCCGTTCGGGGGTTGTTTCGAGTTCTCACCCTCTAATGCCATGTTTTTAAGCCTAAGTCTACACATATGCAAATTATCGTCGTATTCTCAAACCGGGAGTCCCGCGGCTGCGGGGTCAGTTCCTACGAGTTACTTTGGCCCCGTGGGAGGTGTTGGTGCTGCCCACGGGGCCGTTAGAGGGCTTTTTCGAGTTTTCACCCTCTAACGCCATGTTTTTAAGCCTAAGTCTAGAAATATAAAAATTACCGTAGTATTCTCAAACCGGGAGTCCCGCGGCTGCGGGGTCAGTTCCTACGAGTTACATTGGTCCCGTGGGAGGTGTTGGTGCCACCCACGGGGACGTTCGGTGGCTGTTTTGAGTTCTCACCCTCTAACGCCATGTTTTGCTTAAGTCTAGAAATATGGAAATTATCGTCGTATACTCAAACCGGAACTCCCGCGGCTGCGGGGTCAGTTCCTACGAGTTACATTGGTCCCGTGGGAGGTGTTGGTGCCACCCACGGGGCCGTTCGGGGGTTGTTTTCAGTTTTCACCCTTTAACGCCATGTTTTTAAGCCTAAGTGTAGAAATATGCAAATTACCGTCGTACTCTGAAACCGGGAGTCCCGCGGCTGCGGGGTCAGTTCCTACGAGTTACAATTGCCCCGTGGGAGGTGTTGGTGCCACCCACGGGGCCGTTCGGGAGTTGTTTCGAGTTTTCACCCTCTAACGTCATGTTTTTAAGCCTAAGTCTAGAAATATGCAAATTACCGTAGTATTCTCAAACTGGGAGTCCCGCGGCTGTGGTGTCAGTTCGTACGAGTTTACATTGGTCCTGTGGGAGGTGTTGGTGCCACCCACGGGGCCGTTAGAGTGTTGTTTCGAGTTTTCACCCTCTAACGTCATGTTTTTAAGCCTAAGTCTAGAAATATGCAAATTATCGTCGAATTCTCAGTACGGGAGTCCCACGGCTCTCGGGTCAGTTCCTACGAGTTACATTGGTCCCGTGGGAGGTGTTGGTGCCATCCACGTGGCCGTTCGGGGGCGGTTTCGAGTTATCACCCTCTAACGCCATGTTTTTAGGCCTAAGTATAGATATATGCATATTACCGTCGTATTCTCTAATCGGGAGTCCCGCTGATGCGTGGTCAGTTCCTACGAGTTACATTGGCCCCGTGGGAGGTGTTGGTACCACCCACGTTGCCGTTCGGGGGCTGTTTCGAGTTCTCACCCTTTAACGCCATGTTTTTAGGCCTAAGTCTATAAATATGCAAAATATCGTCGTATTCTCAAACCGGGAGTCCTCCGGCTGCGGGGTCAGTTCCTACGAGTTACATTGGTCCCGTGGGAGGTGTTGGTGCCACCCACAGGGACGTTCGGGGGCTGTTTCGAGTTCTCACCCTCTAACGCCATGTTTTTAAGCCTAAGTCTATAAATATGGAAATTACCGTCGTATTCTCAAACCGGGACTCCCGCGGCTGCGGGGTCAGTTCCTACGAGTTACAAATGTCCTGTGGGAGGTGTTGGTGCCACCCACGGGGACGTTCGGGGGCTGTTTCGAGTTCTTACCCTCTAACGCCATGTTTTGAAGCCTAAGTCTAGACATATACAAATTATCATCGTATTCTCAAACCGGGAGTCCCGCGGCTGCGGGGTCAGTTCCTACGAGTTACATTGGCCCCATGGGAGGTGTTGGTGCCACCCACGGGCCGTTAGAGGGCTGTTTCGAGTTTTCACCCTCTAACGCCATGTTTTTAAGCCTAAGTCAAAAAATATGCAAATTACCGTCGTATTCTCAAACCGGGAGTCCCGCGACTGCGGGGTCAGTTCCTACGAGTTACATTGGTCCCATGGGAGGTGTTGGTGCCACCCACGGGGACGTTCGGGGGCTGTTTCGAGTTCTTACCCTCTAACGCCATGTTTTGAAGCGTAAGTCTAGACATTTACAAATTATCGTCGTATTCTCAAACCGGGAGTCCCGCGGCTGCGGGGTCAGTTCCTACGAGTTACATTGGCCCCATGGGAGGTGTTGGTGCCACCCACGGGCCGTTAGAGGGCTGTTTCGAGTTTTCACCCTCTAACGCCATGTTTTTAAGCCTAAGTAAAAAAATATGCAAATTACCGTCGTATTCTCAAACCGGGAGTCCCGCGACTACGGGGTCAGTTCCTACGAGTTACATTGGTCCCGTGGGAGGTGTTGGTGCCACCCACGGGGACGTTCGGTGGCTGTTTCGAGTTCTCACCCTCTAACGCCATGTTTTGCTTAAGCCTAGAAATATGGAAATTACCGTCGTATATTCAAACCGGAACTCCCGCGGCTGCGGGGTCAGTTCCTACGAGTTACATTGGTCCCGTGGGAGGTGTTGGTGCCATCCACGGGGCCGTTCGGGGGTTGTTTTCAGTTTTCACCCTTTAACGCCATGTTTTTAAGCCTAAGTGTAGAAATATGCAAATTACCGTCGTACTCTCAAACCGGGAGTCCCGCGGCTGCGGGGTCAGTTCCTACGAGTTACAATTGCCCCGTGGGAGGTGTTGGTGCCACCCACGGGGCCGTTCGGGGGTTGTTTCGAGTTTTCACCCTCTAACGTCATGTTTTTAAGCCTAAGTCTAGATATATGCATATTATCGTAATACTCTCAAACCGGGAGACCCGCGGCTGCGTGGTCAGTTCCTACGAGTTACATTGGCCCCGTGGGAGGTGTTGGTGCCACCCACGGGGACGTTCGGGGGCTGTTTCGAGTTTTCACCCTCTAACGTCATGTTTTTAAGCCTAAGTCTAAAAATATGCAAATTACAGTAGTATTCTCAAACCGGGAGTGCCGCGGCTGCGGTGTCAGTTCCTACGAGTTACATTGGTCCCGTGGGAGGTGTTGGTGCCACCCACGGGGCCGTTAGAGGGTTGTTTCGAGTTTTCACCCTCTAACGCCATGTTTTTAAGCCTAAGTCTAGAAATATGCAAATTATCGTCGTATTCTCAAACCGGGAGTCCTCCGGCTGCGGGGTCAGTTCCTACGAGTTACATTGGCCCCGTGGGAGGTGTTGGTGCCACCCACATGGCCGTTCGGGGGTTGTTTCGAGTTCTCATCCTCTAATGCCATGTTTTTAAGCCTAAGTCTACACATAAGCAAATTATCGTCGTATTCTCAAACCGGGAGTCCCGCGGCTGCGGGGTCAGTTCCTACGAGTTACATTGGCCCCGTGGGAGGGGTTGGTGCAGCCCACGGGGCCGTTAGAGGGCTGTTTCGAGTTCTCACCATCTAACGCCATGTTTTGCTTAAGTCTAGAAATATGGAAATTACCGTCGTATACTCAAACCGGAACTCCCGCGGCTGCGGGGTCAGTTCCTACGAGTTACATTGGTCCCGTGGGAGCTGTTGGTGCCACCCACGGGGCCGTTCGGGGGTTGTTTTCAGTTTTCACCCTTTAACGCCATGTTTTTAAGCCTAAGTGTAGAAATATGCAAATTACCGTCGTACTCTCAAACCGGGAGTCCCGCGGCTGCGGGGTCAGTTCCTACGAGTTACAATTGCCCCGTGGGAGGTGTTGGTGCCACCCACGGGGCCGTTCGGGAGTTGTTTCGAGTTTTCACCCTCTAACGTCATGTTTTTAAGCCAAAGTCTAGAAATATGCATATTACCGTCATACTCTCAAACCGGGAGACCCGCGGCTGCGTGGTCTGTTCCTACGAGTTACATTGGCCCCGTGGGGGTGTTGGTGCCACCCACGGGGACGTTCGGGGGCTATTTCGAGTTTTCACCCTCTAACGTCATGTTTTTAAGCCTAAGTCTAGAAATATGCAAATTACCGTAGTATTCTCAAACTGGGAGTCCCGCGGCTGCGGTGTCAGTTCGTACGAGTTACATTGGTCCCGTGGGAGGTGTTGGTGCCACCCACGGGGCCGTTAGAGGGTTGTTTCGAGTTTTCACCCTCTAACGTCATGTTTTTAAGCCTAAGTCTAGAAATATGCAAATTATAGTCGAATTCTCAATACGGGAGTCCCACGGCTCTCGGGTCAGTTCCTACGAGTTACATTGGTCCTGTGGGAGGTGTTGGTGCCACCCACGGGGCCGTTCGGGGACTGTTTCGGGTTTTCACCCTCTAACGCCTTGTTTTGCTTAAGTCTAGAAATATGCAAATTACCGTCTTATTCTCAAACCGAACTCTCGCGGCTGCGGGGTCAGTTCCTACGAGTTACATTGGTCCCCTGGGTGGTGTTGGTGCCACCCACGGGGCCGTTTGGGGGTTGTTTTCACTTCTCACCCTTTAACGCCATGTTTTTAAGCCTAAGTGTAGAAATATGCAAATTACCGTCGTACTGTCAAACCAGGAGTCCCGTGTCTGCGGGGTCAGTTCCTACGAGTTACATTGGCCCCGTGGGAGGTGTTGGTGCCACCCACGGGACCGTTCGGGGGCTGTTTCGAGTTTTCACCCTCTAACGCAATGTTTTGCCTAAGTCTAGAAATATGCAAATTACCATTGTATTCTCAAACCGGAACTCCCGCGGCTACGGGGTCAGTTCCTACAAGTTACATTGGCCCCGTGGGAGGTGTTGGTGCCACCCACGTGGCCGTTCGGGGGCTGTTTCGAGTTATCACCCTCTAATGCCATGTTTTTAGGCCTAAGTATAGAAATATGCAAATTACCGTCGTATTCTCTAATCGGGAGTCCCGCTGATGCGTGGTCAGTTCCTACGAGTTACATTGGCCCCGTGGGAGGTGTTGGTGCCACCCACGTGGCCGTTCGGGGGCTGTTTCGAGTTCTCACCCTCTAACGCAATGTTTTTAGGCCTAAGTCTAGAAATATGCAAATTATCGTCGTATTCTCAAACCGGGAGTCCTGCGGCTGCGGGGTCAGTTCCTACGAGTTACATTGGTCCCGTGGGAGGTGTTGGTGCCACCCACAGGAATGTTCGGGGGCTGTTTCGAGTTCTCACCCTCTAACGCCATGTTTTTAAGCCTAAGTCTATAAATATGGAAATTACCGTCGTATTCTCAAACCGGGACTCCCGCGGCTGCGGGGTCAGTTCCTACGAGTTACAAATGTCCTGTGGGAGGTGTTGGTGCCACCCACGTGGACGTTCGGGGGCTGTTTCGAGTTCTTACCCTCTAACGCCATGTTTTTAAGCCTAAGTCTAGACATATACAAATTATCGTCGTATTCTCAAACCGGGAGTCCCGCGGCTGCGGGGTCAGTTCCTACGAGTTACATTGGCCCCGTGGGAGGTGTTGGTGCCACCCACGGGGCGTTAGAGGGCTGTTTCGAGTTTTCACCCTCTAACACCATGTTTTTAAGCCTAAGTAAAAAAATATGCAAATTACCGTCGTATTCTCAAACCGGGAGTCCCGCGACTGCGGGGTCAGTTCCTACGAGTTACATTGGTCCCGTGGGAGGTGTTGGTGCCACCCACGGGGACGTTCGGTGGCTGTTTCGAGTTCTCACCCTCTAACGCCATGTTTTGCTTAAGCCTAGAAATATGGAAATGACCGTCGTATATTCAAACCGGAACTCCCGCGGCTGCGGGGTCAGTTCCTACGAGTTACATTGGTCCCGTGGGAGGTGTTGGTGCCATCCACGGGGCCATTCGGGGGTTGTTTTCAGTTTTCACCCTCTAACGTCATGTTTTTAAGCCTAAGTCTAGAAATATGCAAATTATAGTCGAATTCTCAATACGGGAGTCCCACGGCTCTCGGGTCAGTTCCTACGAGTTACATTGGTCCTGTGGGAGGTGTTGGTGCCACCCACGGGGCCGTTCGGGGACTGTTTCGGGTTTTCACCCTCTAACGCCTTGTTTTGCTTAAGTCTAGAAATATGCAAATTACCGTCTTATTCTCAAACCGAACTCTCGCGGCTGCGGGGTCAGTTCCTACGAGTTACATTGGTCCCCTGGGTGGTGTTGGTGCCACCCACGGGGCCGTTTGGGGGTTGTTTTCACTTCTCACCCTTTAACGCCATGTTTTTAAGCCTAAGTGTAGAAATATGCAAATTACCGTCGTACTGTCAAACCAGGAGTCCCGTGTCTGCGGGGTCAGTTCCTACGAGTTACATTGGCCCCGTGGGAGGTGTTGGTGCCACCCACGGGACCGTTCGGGGGCTGTTTCGAGTTTTCACCCTCTAACGCAATGTTTTGCCTAAGTCTAGAAATATGCAAATTACCATTGTATTCTCAAACCGGAACTCCCGCGGCTACGGGGTCAGTTCCTACAAGTTACATTGGCCCCGTGGGAGGTGTTGGTGCCACCCACGTGGCCGTTCGGGGGCTGTTTCGAGTTATCACCCTCTAATGCCATGTTTTTAGGCCTAAGTATAGAAATATGCAAATTACCGTCGTATTCTCTAATCGGGAGTCCCGCTGATGCGTGGTCAGTTCCTACGAGTTACATTGGCCCCGTGGGAGGTGTTGGTGCCACCCACGTGGCCGTTCGGGGGCTGTTTCGAGTTCTCACCCTCTAACGCAATGTTTTTAGGCCTAAGTCTAGAAATATGCAAATTATCGTCGTATTCTCAAACCGGGAGTCCTGCGGCTGCGGGGTCAGTTCCTACGAGTTACATTGGTCCCGTGGGAGGTGTTGGTGCCACCCACAGGAATGTTCGGGGGCTGTTTCGAGTTCTCACCCTCTAACGCCATGTTTTTAAGCCTAAGTCTATAAATATGGAAATTACCGTCGTATTCTCAAACCGGGACTCCCGCGGCTGCGGGGTCAGTTCCTACGAGTTACAAATGTCCTGTGGGAGGTGTTGGTGCCACCCACGTGGACGTTCGGGGGCTGTTTCGAGTTCTTACCCTCTAACGCCATGTTTTTAAGCCTAAGTCTAGACATATACAAATTATCGTCGTATTCTCAAACCGGGAGTCCCGCGGCTGCGGGGTCAGTTCCTACGAGTTACATTGGCCCCGTGGGAGGTGTTGGTGCCACCCACGGGGCGTTAGAGGGCTGTTTCGAGTTTTCACCCTCTAACACCATGTTTTTAAGCCTAAGTAAAAAAATATGCAAATTACCGTCGTATTCTCAAACCGGGAGTCCCGCGACTGCGGGGTCAGTTCCTACGAGTTACATTGGTCCCGTGGGAGGTGTTGGTGCCACCCACGGGGACGTTCGGTGGCTGTTTCGAGTTCTCACCCTCTAACGCCATGTTTTGCTTAAGCCTAGAAATATGGAAATGACCGTCGTATATTCAAACCGGAACTCCCGCGGCTGCGGGGTCAGTTCCTACGAGTTACATTGGTCCCGTGGGAGGTGTTGGTGCCATCCACGGGGCCATTCGGGGGTTGTTTTCAGTTTTCACCCTTTAACGCCATGTTTTTAAGCCTAAGTGTAGAAATATGCAAATTACCGTCGTACTCTCAAACCGGGAGTCCCGCGGCTGTGGGGTCAGTTCCTACGAGTTACAATTGCCCCGTGGGAGGTGTTGGTGCCACCCACGGGGCCGTTCGGGGGTTGTTTCGAGTTTTCACCCTCTAACGTCATGTTTTTAAGCCTAAGTCTAGATATATGCATATTATCGTAATACTCTCAAACCGGGAGACCCGCGGCTGCGTGGTCAGTTCCTACGAGTTACATTGGCCCCGTGGGAGGTGTTGGTGCCACCCATGGGGACGTTCGGGGGCTGTTTCGAGTTTTCTCCCTCTAACGTCATGTTTTTAAGCCTAAGTCTAAAAATATGAAAAATTACAGTAGTATTCTCAAACCGGGAGTGCCGCGGCTGCAGTGTCAGTTCCTACGAGTTACATGGGTCCCGTGGGAGGTGTTGGTGCCACTCACGGGGCCGTTCGGGGGTTGTTTTCAGTTTTCACCCTTTAACGCCATGTTTTTAAGCCTAAGTGTAGAAATATTCAAATTACCGTCGTACTCTCAAACCGGGAGTCCCGCGGCTCTAGGGTAAGTTACTATGAGTTACATTGGTCCCGTGGGAGGTGTTGGTGCCACCCACGGGGACGTTCGGGGACTGTTTCGGGTTTTCACCCTCTAACGCCATGTTTTGCTTAAGTCTAGAAATATGCAAATTACCGTCGTATTCTCAAACCGGAACTCTCGCGGCTGCGGGGTCAGTTCCTACGAGTTACATTGGTCCCGTGGGAAGTGTTGGTGCAACTCACGGGGCCGTTCGGGGGTTGTTTTCAGTTTTCACCCTTTAACGCCATGTTTTTAAGCCTAAGTGTAGAAATATGCAAATTACCGTCGTACTCTCAAACCGGGAGTCCCGCGGCTGCGGGGTCAGTTCCTACGAGTTACAATTGCCCCGTGGGAGGTGTTGGTGCCACCCACGGGGCCGTTCGGGGGTTGTTTCGAGTTTTCACCCTCTAACATCATGTTTTTAAGCCTAAGTCTAGATATATGCATATTACCGTAATACTCTCAAACCGGGAGACCCGCGGCTGCGTGGTCAGTTCCTACGAGTTACATTGGCCCCGTGGGAGGTGTTGGTGCCACCCACGGGGACGTTCGGGGGCTGTTTCGAGTTTTCACCCTCTAACGTCATGTTTTTAAGCCTAAGTCTAAAAATATTCAAATTACAGTAGTATTCTCAAACCGGGAGTGCCGCGGCTGCGGTGTCAGTTCCTACGAGTTACATTGGTCC
This sequence comes from Sambucus nigra, assembly GCA_949130495.1. NCBI lineage: Eukaryota > Viridiplantae > Streptophyta > Magnoliopsida > Dipsacales > Adoxaceae > Sambucus > Sambucus nigra. The sequence goes on from OX422211.1 coordinate 405,022,531, forward strand.
CGTGGGAGGTGTTGGTGCCACCCACGGGGCCGTTAGAGGGTTGTTTCGAGTTTTCACCCTCTAACGCCATGTTTTTAAGCCTAAGTCTAGAAATATGCAAATTATCGTCGAATTCCCAAACCGGGAGTCCCGCGGCTCTGGGGTAAGTTACTATGAGTTACATTGGTCCCGTGGGAGGTGTTGGTGCCACCCACGGGACCGTTCGGGGGCTGTTTCGGGTTTTCACCCTCTAACGCCATGTTTTGCCTAAGTCTAGAAATATGGAAATTATGGTTGTATTCTCAATCCGGAACTCCCGCGGCTGCGGAGTCAGTTCCTACGAGTTACATTGTCCCCGTGGGAGGTGTTGGTGCCACCCACGTGGCCGTTCGGGGGCTGTTTCGAGTTCTCACCCTTTAACGCCATGTTTTTAAGCCTAAGTCAAGAAATATGAAAATTACCGTCGTATTCTCAAATCGGGATTCCCGCGGCTGCGGGGTCTGTTCCTACGAGTTACATTGGTCCCGTGGGAGGTGTTGGTGCCACCCACGGGGACGTTCGGTGGCTGTTTCGAGTTCTCACCCTCTAACGTCATGTTTTTAAGTCTAAGTCTAAAAATATGCAAATTACCGTAGTATTCTCAAACCGGGAGTGCCGCGGCTGCGGTGTCAGTTCCTACGAGTTACATTGGTCCCGTGGGAGGTGTTGGTGCCACCCACGGGGCCGTTAGAGGGTTGTTTCGAGTTTTCACCCTCTAACGCCATGTTTTTAAGCCTAAGTCTAGAAATATGCAAATTATCATCGAATTCTCAAACCGGGAGTCCCGCGGCTCTGGGGTAAGTTACTATGAGTTACATTGGTCCCGTGGGTGGTGTTGGTGCCACCCACGGGACCGGTCGGGGGCTGTTTCGGTTTTTCACCCTCTAACGCCATGTTTTGCCTAAGTCTAGAAATATGGAAATTTTGGTTGTATTCTCAATCCGGAACTCCCGCGGCTGCGGAGTCAGTTCCTATGAGTTACATTGTCCCCGTGGGAGGTGTTGGTGCCACCCACGTGGCCGTTCGGGGGCTGTTTCGAGTTCTCACCCTTTAACGCCATGTTTTTAAGCCTAAGTCTAGAAATATGAAAATTACCATCGTATTCTCAAATCGGGATTCCCGCGAATGCGGGGTCAGTTCCTACGAATTACATTGGTCCCGTGGGAGGTGTTGGTGCCACCCACGGGGACGTTCGGTGGCTGTTTCGAGTTCTCACCCTCTAACGCCATGTTTTGCTTAAGTCTAGAAATATGGAAATTACCGTCGTATACTCAAACCGGAACTCCCGCGGCTGCGGGGTCAGTTCCTACGAGTTACATTGGTCCCGTGGGAGGTGTTGGTGCCACCCACGGGGACGTTCGGTGGCTGTTTTGAGTTCTCACCCTCTAACGCCATGTTTTGCTTAAGTCTAGAAATATGGAAATTATCGTCGTATACTCAAACCGGAACTCCCGCGGCTGCGGGGTCAGTTCCTACGAGTTACATTGGTCCCGTGGGAGCTGTTGGTGCCACCCACGAGGCCGTTCGGGGGTTGTTTTCAGTTTTCACCCTTTAACGCCATGTTTTTAAGCCTAAGTGTAGAAATATGCAAATTACCGTCGTACTCTCAAACCGGGAGTCCCGCGGCTGCGGGGTCAGTTCCTACGAGTTACAATTGCCCCGTGGGAGGTGTTGGTGCCACCCACGGGGCCGTTCGGGAGTTGTTTCGAGTTTTCACCCTCTAACGTCATGTTTTTAAGCCTAAGTCTAGAAATATGCAAATTACCGTAGTATTCTCAAACTGGGAGTACCGCGGCTGTGGTGTCAGTTCGTACGAGTTTACATTGGTCCTGTGGGAGGTGTTGGTGCCACCCTGGGGGCCGTTAGAGGGTTGTTTCGAGTTTTCACCCTCTAACGTCATGTTTTTAAGCCTAAGTCTAGAAATATGCAAATTATCGTCGAATTCTCAGTACGGGAGTCCCACGGCTCTCGGGTCAGTTCCTACGAGTTACATTGGTCCCGTGGGAGGTGTTGGTGCCACCCACGTGGCCGTTCGGGGGCGGTTTCGAGTTATCACCCTCTAACGCCATGTTTTTAGGCCTAAGTATAGATATATGCAAATTACCGTCGTATTCTCTAATCGGGAGTCCCGCTGATGCGTGGTCAGTTCCTACGAGTTACATTGGCCCCGTGGGAGGTGTTGGTGCCACCCACGTGGCCGTTCGGGGACTGTTTCGAGTTCTCACCCTTTAACGCCATGTTTTTAGGCCTAAGTCTATAAATATGCAAATTATCGTCGTATTCTCAAACCGGGAGTCCTCCGGCTGCGGGGTCAGTTCCTACGAGTTACATTGGTCCCGTGGGAGGTGTTGGTGCCACCCACAGGGACGTTCGGGGGCTGTTTCGAGTTCTCACCCTCTAACGCCATGTTTTTAAGCCTAAGTCTATAAATATGGAAATTACCGTCGTATTCTCAAACCGGGACTCCCGCGGCTGCGGGGTCAGTTCCTACGAGTTACAAATGTCCTGTGGGAGGTGTTGGTGCCACCCACGGGGACGTTCGGGGGCTGTTTCGAGTTCTTACCCTCTAACGCCATGTTTTGAAGCCTAAGTCTAGACATATACAAATTATCATCGTATTCTCAAACCGGGAGTCCCGCGGCTGCGGGGTCAGTTCCTACGAGTTACATTGGCCCCATGGGAGGTGTTGGTGCCACCCACGGGCCGTTAGAGGGCTGTTTCGAGTTTTCACCCTCTAACGCCATGTTTTTAAGCCTAAGTCAAAAAATATGCAAATTACCGTCGTATTCTCAAACCGGGAGTCCCGCGACTGCGGGGTCAGTTCCTACGAGTTACATTGGTCCCGTGGGAGGTGTTGGTGCCACCCACGGGGACGTTCGGGGGCTGTTTCGAGTTCTTACCCTCTAACGCCATGTTTTGAAGCGTAAGTCTAGACATTTACAAATTATCGTCGTATTCTCAAACCGGGAGTCCCGCGGCTGCGGGTTCAGTTCCTACGAGTTACATTGGCCCCATGGGAGGTGTTGGTGCCACCCACGGGCCGTTAGAGGGCTGTTTCGAGTTTTCACCCTCTAACGCCATGTTTTTAAGCCTAAGTCAAAAAATATGCAAATTACCATCGTATTCTCAAACCGGGAGTCCCGCGACTACGGGGTCAGTTCCTACGAGTTACATTGGTCCCGTGGGAGGTGTTGGTGCCACCCACGGGGACGTTCGGTGGCTGTTTCGAGTTCTCAACCTCTAACGCCACGTTTTGCTTAAGCCTAGAAATATGGAAATTACCGTCGTATACTCAAACCGGAACTCCCGCGGCTGCGGGGTCAGTTCCTACGAGTTACATTGGTCCCGTGGGAGGTGTTGGTGCCATCCACGGGGCCGTTCGGGGGTTGTTTTCAGTTTTCACCCTTTAACGCCATGTTTTTAAGCCTAAGTGTAGAAATATGCAAATTACCGTCGTACTCTCAAACCGGGAGTCCCGCGGCTGCGGGGTCAGTTCCTACGAGTTACAATTGCCCCGTGGGAGGTGTTGGTGCCACCCACGGGGACGTTCGGGGGCTGTTTCGAGTTTTCACCCTCTAACGTCATGTTTTTAAGCCTAAGTCTAAAAATATGCAAATTACAGTAGTATTCTCAAACCGGGAGTGCCGCGGCTGCGGTGTCAGTTCCTACGAGTTACATTGGTCCCGTGGGAGGTGTTGGTGCCACCCACGGGGCCGTTAGAGGGTTGTTTCGAGTTTTCACCCTCTAACGCCATGTTTTTAAGCCTAAGTCTAGAAATATGCAAATTATCGTCGAATTCTTAAACCGGGAGTCCCGCGGCTCTGGGGTAAGTCCTAAGTCTAGATATATGCAAAGTACCGTTGTATTCTTAAACCGGAACTCCCGCGGCTGCGGGGTCAGTTCCTACGAGTTACATTGGCCCCGTGGGAGGTGTTGGTGCCACCCACGTGGCCGTTCGGGGGTTGTTTCGAGTTCTCACCCTCTAATGCCATGTTTTTAAGCCTAAGTCTACACATAAGCAAATTATCGTCGTATTCTCAAACCGGGAGTCCCGCGGCTGCGGGGTCAGTTCCTACGAGTTACATTGGCCCCGTGGGAGGGGTTGGTGCAGCCCACGGGGCCGTTAGAGGGCTTTTTCGAGTTTTCACCCTCTAACGCCATGTTTTTAAGCCTAACTCTAGAAATATAAAAATTACTGTCGTATTCTCAAACCGGGAGTCCCGCGGCTGCGGGGTCAGTTCCTACGAGTTACATTGGTCCCGTGGGAGGTGTTGGTGCCACCCACGGGGACGTTCGGTGGCTGTTTCGAGTTCTCACCCTCTAACGCCATGTTTTGCTTAAGTCTAGAAATATGGAAATTACCGTCGTATACTCAAACCGGAACTCCCGCGGCTGCGGGGTCAGTTCCTACGAGTTACATTGGTCCCGTGGGAGCTGTTGGTGCCACCCACGGGGCCGTTCGGGGGTTGTTTTCAGTTTTCACCCTTTAACGCCATGTTTTTAAGCCTAAATGTAGAAATATGCAAATTACCGTCGTACTCTCAAACCGGGAGTCCCGCGGCTGCGGGGTCAGTTCCTACGAGTTACAATTGCCCCGTGGGAGATGTTGGTGCCACCCACGGGGACGTTCGGGGGCTGTTTCGAGTTTTCACCCTCTAACGTCATGTTTTTAAGCCTAAGTCTAGAAATATGCATATTACCGTCATACTCTCAAACCGGGAGACCCGCGGCTGCGTGGTCTGTTTCTACGAGTTACATTGGCCCCGTGGGGGTGTTGGTGCCACCCACGGGGACGTTCGGGGGCTATTTCGAGTTTTCACCCTCTAACGTCATGTTTTTAAGCCTAAGTCTAGAAATATGCAAATTACCGTAGTATTCTCAAACTGGGAGTCCCGCGGCTGCGGTGTCAGTTCGTACGAGTTACATTGGTCCCGTGGGAGGTGTTGGTGCCACCCACGGGGCCGTTAGAGGGTTGTTTCGAGTTTTCACCCTCTAACGTCATGTTTTTAAGCCTAAGTCTAGAAATATGCAAATTATAGTCGAATTCTCAATACGGGAGTCCCACGGCTCTCGGGTCAGTTCCTACGAGTTACATTGGTCCTGTGGGAGGTGTTGGTGCCACCCACGGGGCCGTTCGGGGACTGTTTCGGGTTTTCACCCTCTAACGCCTTGTTTTGCTTAAGTCTAGAAATATGCAAATTACCGTCTTATTCTCAAACCGGAACTCTCGCGGCTGCGGGGTCAGTTCCTACGAGTTACATTGGTCCCCTGGGAGGTGTTGGTGCCACCCACGGGGCCGTTTGGGGGTTGTTTTCACTTCTCACCCTTTAACGCCATGTTTTTAAGCCTAAGTGTAGAAATATGCAAATTACCGTCGTACTGTCAAACCAGGAGTCCCGTGTCTGCGGGGTCAGTTCCTACGAGTTACATTGGCCCCGTGGGAGGTGTTGGTGCCACCCACGGGACCGTTCGGGGGCTGTTTCGAGTTTTCACCCTCTAACGCAATGTTTTGCCTAAGTCTAGAAATATGCAAATTACCATTGTATTCTCAAACCGGAACTCCCGCGGCTACGGGGTCAGTTCCTACAAGTTACATTGGCCCCGTGGGAGGTGTTGGTGCCACCCACGTGGCCGTTCGGGGGCTGTTTCGAGTTATCACCCTCTAACGCCATGTTTTTAGGCCTAAGTATAGAAATATGCAAATTACCGTCGTATTCTCTAATCGGGAGTCCCGCTGATGCGTGGTCAGTTCCTACGAGTTACATTGGCCCCGTGGGAGGTGTTGGTGCCACCCACGTGGCCGTTCGGGGGCTGTTTCGAGTTCTCACCCTCTAACGCAATGTTTTTAGGCCTAAGTCTAGAAATATGCAAATTATCGTCGTATTCTCAAACCGGGAGTCCTGCGGCTGCGGGGTCAGTTCCTACGAGTTACATTGGTCCCGTGGGAGGTGTTGGTGCCACCCACAGGAACGTTCGGGGGCTGTTTCGAGTTCTCACCCTCTAACGCCATGTTTTTAAGCCTAAGTCTATAAATATGGAAATTACCGTCGTATTCTTAAACCGGGACTCCCGCGGCTGCGGGGTCAGTTCCTACGAGTTACAAATGTCCTGTGGGAGGTGTTGGTGCCACCCACGTGGACGTTCGGGGGCTGTTTCGAGTTCTTACCCTCTAACGCCATGTTTTTAAGCCTAAGTCTAGACATATACAAATTATCGTCGTATTCTCAAACCGGGAGTCCCGCGGCTGCGGGGTCAGTTCCTACGAGTTACATTGGCCCCGTGGGAGGTGTTGGTGCCACCCACGGGCCGTTAGAGGGCTGTTTCGAGTTTTCACCCTCTAACGCCATGTTTTTAAGCCTAAGTCAAAAAATATGCAAATTACCGTCGTATTCTCAAACCGGGAGTCCCGCGACTGCGGGGTCAGTTCCTACGAGTTACATTGGTCCCGTGGGAGGTGTTGGTGCCACCCACGGGGACGTTCGGTGGCTGTTTCGAGTTCTCACCCTCTAACGCCATGTTTTGCTTAAGCCTAGAAATATGGAAATGACCGTCGTATATTCAAACCGGAACTCCCGCGGCTGCGGGGTCAGTTCCTACGAGTTACATTGGTCCCGTGGGAGGTGTTGGTGCCATCCACGGGGCCATTCGGGGGTTGTTTTCAGTTTTCACCCTTTAACGCCATGTTTTTAAGCCTAAGTGTAGAAATATGCAAATTACCGTCGTACTCTCAAACCGGGAGTCCCGCGGCTGCGGGGTCAGTTCCTACGAGTTACAATTGCCCCGTGGGAGGTGTTGGTGCCACCCACGGGGCCGTTCGGGGGTTGTTTCGAGTTTTCACCCTCTAACGTCATGTTTTTAAGCCTAAGTCTAGATATATGCATATTATCGTAATACTCTCAAACCGGGAGACCCGCGGCTGCGTGGTCAGTTCCTACGAGTTACATTGGCCCCGTGGGAGGTGTTGGTGCCACCCATGGGGACGTTCGGGGGCTGTTTCTAGTTTTCTCCCTCTAACGTCATGTTTTTAAGCCTAAGTCTAAAAATATAAAAAATTACAGTAGTATTCTCAAACCGGGAGTGCCGCGGCTGCAGTGTCAGTTCCTACGAGTTACATGGGTTCCGTGGGAGGTGTTGGTGCCACTCACGGGGCCGTTCGGGGGTTGTTTTCAGTTTTCACCCTTTAACGCCATGTTTTTAAGCCTAAGTGTAGAAATATTCAAATTACCGTCGTACTCTCAAACCGGGAGTCCCGCGGCTCTGGGGTAAGTTACTATGAGTTACATTGGTCCCGTGGGAGGTGTTGGTGCCACCCACGGGGACGTTCGGGGACTGTTTCGGGTTTTCACCCTCTAACGCCATGTTTTGCTTAAGTCTAGAAATATGCAAATTACCGTCGTATTCTCAAACCGGAACTCTCGCGGCTGCGGGGTCAGTTCCTACGAGTTACATTGGTCCCGTGGGAGGTGTTGGTGCAACTCACGGGGCCGTTCGGGTGTTGTTTTCAGTTTTCACCCTTTAACGCCATGTTTTTAAGCCTAAGTGTAGAAATATGCAAATTACCGTCGTACTCTCAAACCGGGAGTCCCGCGGCTGCGGGGTCAGTTCCTACGAGTTACAATTGCCCCGTGGGAGGTGTTGGTGCCACCCACGGGGCCGTTCGGGGGTTGTTTCGAGTTTTCACCCTCTAACATCATGTTTTTAAGCCTAAGTCTAGATATATGCATATTACCGTAATACTCTCAAACCGGGAGACCCGCGGCTGCGTGGTCAGTTCCTACGAGTTACATTGGCCCCGTGGGAGGTGTTGGTGCCACCCACGGGGACGTTCGGGGGCTGTTTCGAGTTTTCACCCTCTAACGTCATGTTTTTAAGCCTAAGTCTAAAAATATTCAAATTACCGTAGTATTCTCAAACCGGGAGTGCCGCGGCTGCGGTGTCAGTTCCTACGAGTTACATTGGTCCCGTGGGAGGTGTTGGTGCCACCCACGGGGCCGTTAGAGGGTTGTTTCGAGTTTTCACCCTCTAACGCCATGTTTTTAAGCCTAAGTCTAGAAATATGCAAATTATCGTCGAATTCTCAAACCGGGAGTCCCGCGGCTCTGGGGTAAGTTACTATGAGTTACATTGGTCCCGTGGGAGGTGTTGGTGCCACCCACGGGACCGTTCGGGGGCTGTTTCGGGTTTTCACCCTCTAACGCCATGTTTTGCCTAAGTCTAGAAATATGGAAATTATGGTTGTATTCTCAATCCGGAACTCCCGCGGCTGCGGAGTCAGTTCCTACGAGTTACATTGTCCCCGTGGGAGGTGTTGGTGCCACCCACGTGGCCGTTCGGGGGCTGTTTCGAGTTCTCACCCTTTAACGCCATGTTTTTAAGCCTAAGTCAAGAAATATGAAAATTACCGTCGTATTCTCAAATCGGGATTCCCGCGGCTGCGGGGTCTGTTCCTACGAGTTACATTGGTCCCGTGGGAGGTGTTGGTGCCACCCACGGGGACGTTCGGTGGCTGTTTCGAGTTCTCACCCTCTAACGTCATGTTTTTAAGTCTAAGTCTAAAAATATGCAAATTACCGTAGTATTCTCAAACCGGGAGTGCCGCGGCTGCGGTGTCAGTTCCTACGAGTTACATTGGTCCCGTGGGAGGTGTTGGTGCCACCCACGGGGCCGTTAGAGGGTTGTTTCGAGTTTTCACCCTCTAACGCCATGTTTTTAAGCCTAAGTCTAGAAATATGCAAATTATCGTCGAATTCTCAAACCGGGAGTCCCGCGGCTCTGGGGTAAGTTACTATGAGTTACATTGGTCCCGTGGGTGGTGTTGGTGCCACCCACTGGACCGGTCGGGGGCTGTTTCGGATTTTCACCCTCTAACGCCATGTTTTGCCTAAGTCTAGAAATATGGAAATTTTGGTTGTATTCTCAATCCGGAACTCCCGCGGCTGCGGAGTCAGTTCCTACGAGTTACATTGTCCCCGTGGGAGGTGTTGGTGCCACCCACGTGGCCGTTCGGGGGCTGTTTCGAGTTCTCACCCTTTAACGCCATGTTTTTAAGCCTAAGTCTAGAAATATGAAAATTACCATCGTATTCTCAAATCGGGATTCCCGCGAATGCGGGGTCAGTTCCTACGAATTACATTGGTCCCGTGGGAGGTGTTGGTGCCACCCACGGGGACGTTCGGTGGCTGTTTCGAGTTCTCACCCTCTAACGCCATGTTTTGCTTAAGTCTAGAAATATGGAAATTACCGTCGTATACTCAAACCGGAACTCCCGCGGCTGCGGGGTCAGTTCCTACGAGTTACATTGGTCCCGTGGGAGGGTGTTGGTGCCACCCACGGGGACGTTCGGTGGCTGTTTTGAGTTCTCACCCTCTAACGCCATGTTTTGCTTAAGTCTAGAAATATGGAAATTATCGTCGTATACTCAAACCGGAACTCCCGCGGCTGCGGGGCCAGTTCCTACGAGTTACATTGGTCCCGTGGGAGCTGTTGGTGCCACCCACGGGGCCGTTCGGGGGTTGTTTTCAGTTTTCACCCTTTAACGCCATGTTTTTAAGCCTAAGTGTAGAAATATGCAAATTACCATCGTACTCTCAAACCGGGAGTCCCGCGGCTGCGGGGTCAGTTCCTACGAGTTACAATTGCCCCGTGGGAGGTGTTGGTGCCACCCACGGGGCCGTTCGGGAGTTGTTTCGAGTTTTCACCCTCTAACGTCATGTTTTTAAGCCTAAGTCTAGAAATATGCAAATTACCGTAGTATTCTCAAACTGGGAGTCCCGCGGCTGTGGTGTCAGTTCGTACGAGTTTACATTGGTCCTGTGGGAGGTGTTGGTGCCACCCACGGGGCCGTTAGAGGGTTGTTTCGAGTTTTCACCCTCTAACGTCATGTTTTTAAGCCTAAGTCTAGAAATATGCAAATTATCGTCGAATTCTCAGTACGGGAGTCCCACGGCTCTCGGGTCAGTTCCTACGAGTTACATTGGTCCCGTGGGAGGTGTTGGTGCCACCCACGTGGCCGTTCGGGGGCGGTTTCGAGTTATCACCCTCTAACGCCATGTTTTTAGGCCTAAGTATAGATATATGCAAATTACCGTCGTATTCTCTAATCGGGAGTCCCGCTGATGCGTGGTCAGTTCCTACGAGTTACATTGGCCCCGTGGGAGGTGTTGGTGCCACCCACGTGGCCGTTCGGGGACTGTTTCGAGTTCTCACCCTCTAACGCCATGTTTTTAGGCCTAAGTCTATAAATATGCAAATTATCGTCGTATTCTCAAACCGGGAGTCCTCCGGCTGCGGGGTCAGTTCCTACGAGTTACATTGGTCCCGTGGGAGGTGTTGGTGCCACCCACAGGGACGTTCGGGGGCTGTTTCGAGTTCTCACCCTCTAACGCCATGTTTTTAAGCCTAAGTCTATAAATATGGAAATTACCGTCGTATTCTCAAACCGGGACTCCCGCGGCTGCGGGGTCAGTTCCTACGAGTTACAAATGTCCTGTGGGAGGTGTTGGAGCAACCCACGGGGACGTTCGGGGGCTGTTTCGAGTTCTTACCCTCTAACGCCATGTTTTGAAGCCTAAGTCTAAACATATACAAATTATCATCGTATTCTCAAACCGGGAGTCCCGCGGCTGCGGGGTCAGTTCCTACGAGTTACATTGGCCCCATGGGAGGTGTTGGTGCCACCCACGGGCCGTTAGAGGGCTGTTTCGAGTTTTCGCCCTCTAACGCCATGTTTTTAAGCCTAAGTCAAAAAATATGCAAATTACCGTCGTATTCTCAAACCGGGAGTCCCGCGACTGCGGGGTCAGTTCCTACGAGTTACATTGGTCCCGTGGGAGGTGTTGGTGCCACCCACGGGGCCGTTAGAGGGTTGTTTCGAGTTTTCACCCTCTAACGTCATGTTTTTAAGCCTAAGTCTAGAAATATGCAAATTATCGTCGAATTCTCAGTACGGGAGTCCCACGGCTCTCGGGTCAGTTCCTACGAGTTACATTGGTCCCGTGGGAGGTGTTGGTGCCATCCACGGGGCCGTTCGGGGGTTGTTTTCAGTTTTCACCCTTTAACGCCATGTTTTTAAGCCTAAGTGTAGAAATATGCAAAACACCGTCGTACTCTCAAACCGGGAGTCCCGCGGCTGCGGGGTCAGTTCCTACGAGTTACAATTGCCCCGTGGGAGGTGTTGGTGCCACCCACGGGGCCGTTCGGGGCTTGTTTCGAGTTTTCACCCTCTAACGTCATGTTTTTAAGCCTAAGTCTAGATATATGCATATTATCGTAATACTCTCAAACCGGGAGACCCGCGGCTGCGTGGTCAGTTCCTATGAGTTAAATTGGCCCCGTGGGAGGTGTTAGTGCCACCCAGGGGGACGTTCGGGGGCTGTTTTGAGTTTTCACCCTCTAACGTCATGTTTTTAAGCCTAAGTCTAAAAATATGCAAATTACAGTAGTATTCTCAAACCGGGAGTGCCGCGGCTGCGGTGTCAGTTCCTACGAGTTACATTGGTCCCGTGGGAGGTGTTGGTGCCACCCACGGGGCCGTTAGAGGGTTGTTTCGAGTTTTCACCCTCTAACGCCATGTTTTTAAGCCTAAGTCTAGAAATATGCAAATTATCGTCGAATTCTTAAACCGGGAGTCCCGCGGCTCTGGGGTAAGTCCTAAGTCTAGAAATATGCAAAGTACCGTTGTATTCTTAAACCGGAACTCCCGCGGCTGCGGGGTCAGTTCCTACGAGTTACATTGACCCCGTGGGAGGTGTTGGTGCCACCCACGTGGCCGTTCGGGGGTTGTTTCGAGTTCTCACCCTCTAATGCCATGTTTTTAAGCCTAAGTCTACACATATGCAAATTATCGTCGTATTCTCAAACCGGGAGTCCCGCGGCTGCGGGGTCAGTTCCTACGAGTTACATTGGCCCCGTGGGAGGGGTTGGTGCAGCCCACGGGGCCGTTAGAGGGCTTTTTCGAGTTTTCACCCTCTAACGCCATGTTTTTAAGCCTAACTCTAGAAATATAAAAATTACTGTCGTATTCTCAAACCGGGAGTCCCGCGGCTGCGGTGTCAGTTCCTACGAGTTACATTGGTCCCGTGGGAGGTGTTGGTGCCACCCACGGGGACGTTCGGTGGCTGTTTCGAGTTCTCACCCTCTAACGCCATGTTTTGCTTAAGTCTAGAAATATGGAAATTACCGTCGTATACTCAAACCGGAACTCCCGCGGCTGCGGGGTCAGTTCCTACGAGTTACATTGGTCCCGTGGGAGCTGTTGGTGCCACCCACGGGGCCGTTCGGGGGTTGTTTTCAGTTTTCACCCTTTAACGCCATGTTTTTAAGCCTAAGTGTAGAAATATGCAAATTACCGTCGTACTCTCAAACCGGGAGTCCCGCGGCTGCGGGGTCAGTTCCTACGAGTTACAATTGCCCCGTGGGAGGTGTTGGTGCCACCCACGAGGCCGTTCGGGAGTTGTTTCGAGTTTTCACCCTCTAACGTCATGTTTTTAAGCCAAAGTCTAGAAATATGCATATTACCATCATACTCTCAAACCGGGAGACCCGCGGCTGCGTGGTCTGTTCCTACGAGTTACATTGGCCCCGTGGGGGTGTTGGTGCCACCCACGGGAACGTTCGGGGGCTATTTCGAGTTTTCACCCTCTAACGTCATGTTTTTAAGCCCAAGTCTAGAAATATGCAAATTACCGTAGTATTCTCAAACTGGGAGTCCCGCGGCTGCGGTGTCAGTTCGTACGAGTTACATTGGTCCCGTGGGAGGTGTTGGTGCCACCCACGGGGCCGTTAGAGGGTTGTTTCGAGTTTTCACCCTCTAACGTCATGTTTTTAAGCCTAAGTCTAGAAATATGCAAATTATAGTCGAATTCTCAATACGGGAGGCCCACGGCTCTCGGGTCAGTTCCTAGGAGTTACATTGGTCCTGTGGGAGGTGTTGGTGCCACCCACGGGGCCGTTCGGGGACTGTTTCGGGTTTTCACCCTCTAACGCCATGTTTTGCTTAAGTCTAGAAATATGCAAATTACCGTCTTATTCTCAAACCGGAACTCTCGCGGCTGCGGGGTCAGTTCCTACGAGTTACATTGGTCCCGTGGGAGGTGTTGGTGCCACCCACGGGGCCGTTTGGGGGTTGTTTTCACTTCTCACCCTTTAACGCCATGTTTTTAAGCCTAAGTGTAGAAATATGCAAATTACGGTCGTACTGTCAAACCAGGAGTCCCTTGTCTGCGGGGTCAGTTCCTACGAGTTACATTGGCCCCGTGGGAGGTGATGGTGCCACCCACGGGACCGTTCGGGGGCTGTTTCGGGTTTTCACCCTCTAACGCAATGTTTTGCCTAAGTCTAGAAATATGCAAATTACCATTGTATTCTCAAACCGGAACTCCCGCGGCTACGGGGTCAGTTCCTACAAGTTACATTGGCCCCGTGGGAGGTGTTGGTGCCACCCACGTGGCCGTTCGGGGGCTGTTTCGAGTTATCACCCTCTAACGCCATATTTTTAGGCCTAAGTATAGAAATATGCAAATTACCGTCGTATTCTCTAATCGGGAGTCCCGCTGATGCGTGGTCAGTTCCTACGAGTTACATTGGCCCCGTGGGAGGTGTTGGTGCCACCCACGTGGCCGTTCGGGGGCTATTTTGAGTTCTCACCCTCTAACGCAATGTTTTTAGGCCTAAGTCTAGAAATATGCAAATTGTCGTCGTATTCTCAAACCGGGAGTCCTGCGGCTGCGGGGTCAGTTCCTACGAGTTACATTGGTCCCGTGGGAGGTGTTGGTGCCACCCACAGGAACGTTCGGGGGCTGTTTCGAGTTCTCACCCTCTAACGCCATGTTTTTAAGCCTAAGTCTATAAATATGGAAATTACCGTCGTATTCTCAAACCGGGACTCCCGCGGCTGCGGGGTCAGTTCCTACGAGTTACAAATGTCCTGTGGGAGGTGTTGGTGCCACCCACGTGGACGTTCGGGGGCTGTTTCGAGTTCTTACCCTCTAACGCCATGTTTTTAAGCCTAAGTCTAGACATATACAAATTATCGTCGTATTCTCAAACCGGGAGTCCCGCGGCTGCGGGGTCAGTTCCTACGAGTTACATTGGCCCCGTGGGAGGTGTTGGTGCCACCCACGGGCCGTTAGAGGGCTGTTTCGAGTTTTCACCCTCTAACGCCATGTTTTTAAGCCTAAGTCAAAAAATATGCAAATTACCGTCGTATTCTCAAACCGGGAGTCCCGCGACTGCGGGGTCAGTTCCTACGAGTTACATTGGTCCCGTGGGAGGTGTTGGTGTCACCCACGGGGACGTTCGGCGGCTGTTTCGAGTTCTCACCCTCTAACGCCATGTTTTGCTTAAGCCTAGAAATATGGAAATGACTGTCGTATATTCAAACCGGAACTCCCGCGGCTGCGGGGTCAGTTCCTACGAGTTACATTGGTCCCGTGGGAGGTGTTGGTGCCATCCACGGGGCCGTTCGGGGGTTGTTTTCAGTTTTCACCCTTTAACGCCATGTTTTTAAGCCTAAGTGTAGAAATATGCAAATTACCGTCGTACTCTCAAACCGGGAGTCCCGCGGCTGCGGGGTCAGTTCCTACGAGTTACAATTGCCCCGTGGGAGGTGTTGGTGCCACCCACGGGGCCATTCGGGGGTTGTTTCGAGTTTTCACCCTCTAACGTCATGTTTTTAAGCCTAAGTCTAGATATATGCATATTATCGTAATACTCTCAAACCGGGAGACCCGCGGCTGCGTGGTCAGTTCCTACGAGTTACATTGGCCCCGTGGGAGGTGTTGGTGCCACCCATGGGGACGTTCGGGGGCTGTTTCGAGTTTTCTCCCTCTAACGTCATGTTTTTAAGCCTAAGTCTAAAAATATGAAAAATTACAGTAGTATTCTCAAACCGGGAGTGCCGCGGCTGCAGTGTCAGTTCCTACGAGTTACATGGGTCCCGTGGGAGGTGTTGGTGCCACTCACGGGGCCGTTCGGGGGTTGTTTTCAGTTTTCACCCTTTAACGCCATGTTTTTAAGCCTAAGTGTAGAAATATGCAAATTACCGTCGTACTCTCAAACCGGGAGTCCCACGGCTCTGGGGTAAGTTACTATGAGTTACATTGGTCCCGTGGGAGGTGTTGGTGCCACCCACGGGGACGTTCGGGGACTGTTTCGGGTTTTCACCCTCTAACGCCATGTTTTGCTTAAGTCTAGAAATATGCAAATTACCGTCGTATTCTCAAACCGGAACTCTCGCGGCTGCGGGGTCAGTTCCTACGAGTTACATTGGTCCCGTGGGAGGTGTTGGTGCAACTCACGGGGCCGTTCGGGGGTTGTTTTCAGTTTTCACCCTTTAACGCCATGTTTTTAAGCCTAAGTGTAGAAATATACAAATTACCGTCGTACTCTCAAACCGGGAGTCCCGCGGCTGCGGGGTCAGTTCCTACGAGTTACAATTGCCCCGTGGGAGGTGTTGGTGCCACCCACGGGGCCGTTCGGGGGTTGTTTCGAGTTTTCACCCTCTAACATCATGTTTTTAAGCCTAAGTCTAGATATATGCATATTACCGTAATACTCTCAAACCGGGAGACCCGCGGCTGCGTGGTCAGTTCCTACGAGTTACATTGGCCCCGTGGGAGGTGTTGGTGCCACCCACGGGGATGTTCGGGGGCTGTTTCGAGTTTTCACCCTCTAACGTCATGTTTTTAAGCCTAAGTCTAAAAATATTCAAATTACCGTAGTATTCTCAAACCGGGAGTGCCGCGGCTGCGGTGTCAGTTCCTACGAGTTACATTGGTCCCGTGGGAGGTGTTGGTGCCACCCACGGGGCCGTTAGAGGGTTGTTTCGAGTTTTCACCCTCTAACGCCATGTTTTTAAGCCTAAGTCTAGAAATATGCAAATTATCGTCGAATTCTCAAACCGGGAGTCCCGCGGCTCTGGGGTAAGTTACTATGAGTTACATTGGTCCCGTGGGAGGTGTTGGTACCACCCACGGGACCGTTCGGGGGCTGTTTCGGGTTTTCACCCTCTAACGCCATGTTTTGCCTAAGTCTAGAAATATGGAAATTATGGTTGTATTCTCAATCCGAAACTCCCGCGGCTGCGGAGTCAGTTCCTACGAGTTACATTGTCCCCGTGGGAGGTGTTGGTGCCACCCACGTGGCCGTTCGGGGGCTGTTTCGAGTTCTCACCCTTTAACGCCATGTTTTTAAGCCTAAGTCAAGAAATATGAAAATTACCGTCGTATTCTCAAATCGGGATTCCCGCGGCTGCGGGGTCTGTTCCTACGAGTTACATTGGTCCCGTGGGAGGTGTTGGTGCCACCCACGGGGACGTTCGGTGGCTGTTTCGAGTTCTCACCCTCTAACGTCATGTTTTTAAGTCTAAGTCTAAAAATATGCAAATTACCGTAGTATTCTCAAACCGGGAGTGCCGCGGCTGCGGTGTCAGTTCCTACGAGTTACATTGGTCCCGTGGGAGGTGTTGGTGCCACCCACGGGGCCGTTAGAGGGTTGTTTCGAGTTTTCACCCTCTAACGCCATGTTTTTAAGCCTAAGTCTAGAAATATGCAAATTATCGTCGAATTCTCAAACCGGGAGTCCCGCGGCTCTGGGGTAAGTTACTATGAGTTACATTGGTCCCGTGGGTGGTGTTGGTGCCACCCACGGGACCGGTCGGGGGCTGTTTCGGATTTTCACCCTCTAACGCCATGTTTTGCCTAAGTCTAGAAATATGGAAATTTTGGTTGTATTCTCAATCCGGAACTCCCGCGGCTGCGGAGTCAGTTCCTACGAGTTACATTGTCCCCGTGGGAGGTGTTGGTGCCACCCACGTGGCCGTTCGGGGGCTGTTTCGAGTTCTCACCCTTTAACGCCATGTTTTTAAGCCTAAGTCTAGAAATATGAAAATTACCATCGTATTCTCAAATCGGGATTCCCGCTGCTGTGGGGTCAGTTCCTACGAATTACATTGGTCCCGTGGGAGGTGTTGGTGCCACCCACGGGGACGTTCGGTGGCTGTTTCGAGTTCTCACCCTCTAACGCCATGTTTTGCTTAAGTCTAGAAATATGGAAATTACCGTCGTATACTCAAACCGGAACTCCCGCGGCTGCGGGGTCAGTTCCTACGAGTTACATTGGTCCCGTGGGAGGTGTTGGTGCCACCCACGGTGCCGTTCGGGGGTTGTTTTCAGTTTTCACCCTTTAACGCCATGTTTTTAAGCCTAAGTGTAGAAATATGCAAATTGCTGTCGTACTCTCAAACCGGGTGTCCCACGGCTGCGGGGTCAGTTCCTACGAGTTACAATTGCCCCGTGGGAGGTGTTGGTGCCACCCACGGGGCCGTTTGGGGGTTGTTTCGAGTTTTCACCCTCTAACGTCATTTTTTAAGCCTAAGTCTAAAAATATGCATATTACCGTCATACTCTCAAACCGGGAGACCCGCGGCTGCATGGTCATTTCCTACGAGTTACATTGGCCCCGTGGGAGGTGTTGGTGCCACCCACGGGGACGTTCGGGGGCTATTTCAAGTTTTCACCCTCTAACGTCAAGTTTTTAAGCCTAAGTCTAGAAATATGCAAATTACCGTAGTATTCTCAAACCGGGAGTCCCGCGGCTCTGGGGTCAGTTACCATGAGTTACATTGGTCCCCTGGGAGGTGTTGGTGCCACCCACGGGACCGTTCGGGGGCTGTTTCGAGTTTTCACCCTCTAATGCCATGTTTTGCCTAAGTCTAGAAATATGCAAACTACCGTTGTATTCTTAAACCGGAACTCCCGCGGCTGTGGGGTCAGTTCCTACGAGTTACATTGGCCCGTGGGAGGTGTTGGTGCCACCCACGTAGCCGTTCGGGGGTTGTTTCGAGTTCTCACCCTCTAATGCCATGTTTTTAAGCCTAAGTCTATCTATATGCAAACTACCGTCGTATTCTCAAACCGGGAGTCCCGCGGCTGCGGGGTCAGTTCCTACGAGTTACATTGGCCCCGTGGGAGGTGTTGGTGCCACCCACGGGACCGTTCGGGGGCTGTTTTGGGTTTTCACCCTCTAACGCCATGTTTTGCCTAAGTCTAGAAATATACAAATTACAGTTGTATTCTCAAACTGGAACTCCCGCGGATGCGGGATCAGTTCCTACGAGTTACATTGGACCCGTGGGAGGTGTTGGTGCCGCCCACGTGGCCGTTCGGGGGCTGTTTCGAGTTCTCACCCTCTAACGCCATGTTTTTAAGCCTAAGTCTAGAAATATGCAAATTACCGTCGTATTCTCAAATCGGGAGTCCCGCGGCTACGGGGTCAGTTCCTACGAGTTACATTGGTCCCGTGGGAGGTATTGGTGCCACCCACGGGGACGTTCGGGGGCTGTTTCGAGTTGTCACCCTCTAACGCCATGTTTTTTAGCCTAAGTCTAGAAATATGCAAATTACCGTCGTATTCTCAAACCGGGACTCCCGCGGCTGCGGGGTCAGTTCCTACGAGTTACAAATGTCTCGTGGGAGGTGTTGGTCCCACCCACGGGGACGTTCGGGGGTTGTTTCGAGTTCTCACCCTCTAATGCCATGTTTTTAAGCCTAAGTCTAGACATATGCAAATTATCGTCGTATTCTCAAACTGGGAGTCCCGCGGCTGCGGGGTCAGTTCCTACAAGTTACATTGTCCCCGTGGGAGGTGTTGGTGCCACCCACGGGGCCGTTAGAGATCTGTTTCGAGTTTTCACCCTCTAACGCCATGTTTTTAAGCCTAAGTCTAGAAATATGCAAATTACCGTCGTATTCTCAAACTGGGAGGCCCGCGGCTGCGGGGTCAGTTCCTACGAGTTACATTGGTTCCGTGGGAGGTGTTGGGGCCATCCACGGGTCCGTGAGGGGATTGTTTTCTGTTCTCACCCATTAACGCCATGTTTTTAAGCCTAAGTCTAGAAATATGCAAATTACCGTTGTATTCTCAAACCGAAACTCCCGCGGAAGCGAGGTCAATTCCTATGAGTTACGTTGGCCCCGTGGGAGGTGTTGGTGCCACCCCCGTGGCCGTTCAGCGGTTGTTTCGAGTTCTCACCCTCTAACGCCATATTTTTAAGCCTAAGTCTAGAAATACGCAAATTACCGTTGTATTCTCAAACCGGGAGTCCCGCGGCTGCGGGGTCAGTTCCTGCGAGTTACAAATGTCCCGTGGGAGGTGTCGGTGCCACCCACGAGGACGTTCGGGGGCTGTTTCGAGTGCTCACCCTCTAACGCCATGTTTTTAAGCCTAAGTCTAGAAATATGCAAATTATCGTCGTATTCTCAAACCGGGAGTCTCACGGCTGCGGGGTCAGTTCCTACGAGTTACATTGGTCCCGTCGCAGGAGTGGTGCCACCCACGGGGCCATTAGAGGGTTGTTTCGAGTTTTCACCCTCTAACGCCATTTTTTTAAGCGTAAGTCTAGAAATATGCAAATTATCATCGAATTCTCAAACCGGGAGTCCCACGGCTTTGGGGTCAGTTCCTACAAGTTACATTGGTCCTGTGGGAGGTGTTGGTACCACCCACGGGGCCGTTCGGGGACTGTTTCAGGTTTTCACCCTCTAACGCCATGTTTTACTTAGGTCTAGAAATATGCAAATTATCGTCGTACTCTCAAACCGGGAGTCCCGCGTCTGCGGGGTCAGTTCCTACGAGTTACATTGGCCCCGTGGGAGGTGTTGGTGCCACCCACGGGACCGTTCAGGGGCTGTTTCGGGTTTTCACCCTCTAACGCCATGTTTTTAGGTCTAAGTATAGAAATATGCAAATTACCGTCGTATTCTCAAATCGGGAGTCCCGCGGATGCGCGGTCAGTTCCTACGAGTTACATGGGCCCCGTGGGAGCTGTTAGTGCCACCCACGGGACCGTTCGGGGGCTGTTTCGGGTTTTCACCCTCTAACGCCATGTTTTGCCTAATTCTAGAAATATGGAAATTACCGTTGTATTCTCAAATCGGAATTTCCGCGGCTGCGGGGTCAGTTCCTACGAGTTACATTGGCCCCGTGGGAGGTGTTGGTGCCACCCACGTGGCCGTTCGGGGGCTGTTTCAAGTTCTCACCCTCTAACGCCATGTTTTTAGGCCTAAGTCTAGAAATATGCAAATTACCGTCGTATTCTCAAACCGGGAGTCCCGCGGCTGCGGGGTCAGTTCCTACGAGTTACATTGGCCCCGTGGGAGGTGTTGGTGCCACCCACGAGGACGTTCGGGGGCTGTTTCGAGTTTTCACCCTTTAACGTCATGTTTTTAAGCCTAAGTCTAGAAATATCGCAAATTACCGTAGTATTCTCAAACCGGGAGTGTTACGGCTTCGGTGTCAGTTCCTACGAGTTACATTGGTCCCGTGGGAGGTGTTGGTGCCACCCACGGGGCCGTTAGAGGGTTGTTTCGAGTTTTCACCCTCTAACGCCATGTTTTTAAGCCTAAGTCTAGAAATATGAAAATTATCGTCGAATTCTCAAACCGAGAGTCCCGCGGCTCTGGGGTCAGTTACTATGAGTTACATTGGTCCCGTGGGAGGTGTTGGTGCCACCAACGGGACCGTTCGGTGGCTGTTTCGGGTTTTCACCCTCTAACGCTATGTTTTGCCTAAGTCTAGAAATATGCAAATTATCGTTGTATCCTTAAACCGGAACTCCTGCGGCTGCGGGGTCAGTTCCTACGAGTTACATTGGCCCCGTGGGAGGTGTTGGTGCCACCCACGTGGCCGTTCGGGGGTTGTTTCGAGTTCTCACCCTCTAATGCCATGTTTTTAAGCCTAAGTCTAGAAATATGCAAATTACCGTCGTATTCTCAAATCGGGAGTCCCGCGGATGCGCGGCCAGTTCATACGAGTTACATTGGCCCCGTGGGAGGTGTTGGTACCACCCACGGGACCGTTCGGGGGCTGTTTCGGGTTTTCACCCTCTAACGCCATGTTTTTCCTAAGTCTAGAAATATGGAACTTATGGTTGTATTCTCAATCCGGAACTCTCGCGGCTGCAGGGTCAGTTCCTAGGAGTTACATTGTCCCCGTGGGAGGTGTTGGTTCCACCCACGTGGCCGTTCGCGGGTTGTTTCGAGTTCTCACCCTCTAATGCCATGTTTTTAAGCCTAAGTCGAGAAATATGCAAATTACCGTCGTATTCTCAATTCGGGAGTCCCGCGGATGCGCGGTCAGTTCCTACGAGTTACATTGCCCCGTGGGAGGTGTTGGTGCCACACACGGGACCGTTCGGGGGCTGTTTCGGATTTTCACCCTCTAACGCCATGTTTTTAAGCCTAAGTCTAGAAATACGGAAATTATCGTTGTATTCTCAATCCGGAACTCCCGCGGCTGTGGGGTCAGTTCCTACGAGTTACATTGTCCCCGTGGGAGGTGTTGGTGCCACCCACGTGGCCGTTCGGGGGCTGTTTCGAGTTCTCACCCTTTAACGCCATGTTTTTAAGCCTAAGTCTAGAAATATGCAAATTACCGTCATATTCTCAAACCGGGAGTCCCGCGGCTGTGGGGTCAGTTCCTACGAGTTACATTGGTCCCGTGGGAGGTGTTGGTGCCACCCACGGGGACGTTCGGGGGCTGTTTCGAGTTCTCACCCTCTAACGCCATGTTTTTAAGCCTAAGTCTATAAATATGAAAATTACCGTCGTATTCTCAAACCGGGACTCCCGCGGCTGCGGGGTCAGTTCCTACGAGTTACAAATGTCCCGTGGGAGGTGTTGGTGCCACCCACGGGGACGTTCGGGGGCTGTTTCGAGTTCTCACCCTCTAACGCCATGTTTTTAAGCCTAAGACTAAAAATATGCAAATTATAGTCGAATAATCAAACCGGGAGTCCCGCGGCTCTGGGGTCAGTTACATTGGTCCCGTGGGAGGTGTTGGTGCCACCCACGAGACCGTTCAGGGGAAGTTTCGGGTTTTCACCCTCTAACGCCATGTTTTACCTATGTCTAGAAATATGCAAATTACCGTTGTATTCATAAATCGGAACTTCCGTGGCTGCGGGGTCAGTTCCTACGAGTTACATTGGCCCCGTGGGAGGTGTTGGTGCCACCCACGTGGCCGTTCGGGGGTTGTTTCGAGTTCTCACCCTCTAATGCCATGTTTTTAAGCCTAAGTGTAGAAATATGCAAATTACCGTCGTATTCTCAAATCGGGAGTCCCGCGGCTGCGGGGTCAGTTCCTACGAGTTACATTGGCCCCGTGGGAGGTGTTGGTGCCAACCACGGGACCGTTTGGGGTTTGTTTCTGGTTTTCACCCTCTAACGCCATGTTTTGCCTAAGTCTAAAAATATGCAAATTACCGTTGTATTCTCAAACCAAAACTCCCGGGGATTCGGGGTCAGTTCCTACGAGTTACATTGGCCCCGTGGGAGGTGTTGGTGCCACCCACGGGGATGTTCGGGGGCTGTTTCGAGTTCTCACCCTCTAACGCCATGTTTTTAAGCCTAAGTCTAGAAATATGGAAATTACCGTCGTATTCTCAAACCGGGAGTCTCGCGGCTGCGGCGTCAGTTCCTACGAGTTACATTGGTCCCGTGGGAGGAGTTGGTGCCACCCACGGGGCCGTTAGAGGGTTGTTTCGAGTTTTCAGCCTCTAACGCAATGTTTTTAAGCCTAAGTCTAGAAATATGCAAATTATCATCGAATTCTCAAACCGGGAGTCCCACTGCTCTGGGGTCAGTTCCTACGAGTTACATTGGTCCTGTGGGAGGTGTTGGTGCCACACACGGGGCCGTTCGGGGACTGTTTCGGATTTTCACCCTCTAACGCCATGTTTTGCTTAAGTCTAGAAATATGCAAATTACCGTCGTATTCTGAAACCGGAACTCCCGCGGCTGTGGGGTCAGTTCCTACGAGTTACATTGGTCCCGTGGGAGGTGTTGGTGCCACCCACGGGGCCGTTTGGGGGTTGTTTTCAGTTATCACCCTTTAACGCCATGTTTTTAAGCCTAAGTTATGCAAATTACCGTCGTACTCTCAAACCGCGAGTCCCGCGTCTGCGGGGTCAGTTCCTACGAGTTACATTGGCCCCGTGGGAGGTGTTGGTGCCACCCACGGGACCGTTCGGGGCTGTTTCGGGTTTTCACTCTCTAACGCCATGTTTTGCCTAAGTCTAGAAATATGCAAATTACCGTTGTATTCTCAAACCGGAACTCCCACGGCTGCGGGGTCAGTTCCTATGAGTTACATTGGCCCCGTGGGAGGTGTTGGTGCCACCCACGTGGCCGTTCGGGGGCTATTTCGAGTTCTCACCCTCTAACGCCATGTTTTTAGGCCTAAGTCTAGAAATATGCAAATTACCGTCGTATTCTCAAACCGGGAGTCCCGCGGCTACGGGGTCAGTTCCTATGACTTACATTGGTCCCGTGGGAGGTGTTGGTTAAACCCACAGGGACGTTCGGGGGCGGTTTCGAGTTCTCACCCTCTAACGCCATGTTTTTAAGCCTAAGTCTAGAAATATGGAAATTACCGTCGTATTCTCAAACCGGGACTCCCGCGGCTGCGGGGTCAGTTCCTACGAGTTACAAATGTCCCGTGGGAGGTGTTGGTGCCACCCACGGGGACGTTCGGGGGCTGCTTCGAGTTCTCACCTTCAAACGCCATGTTTTTAAGCCTAAGTCTAGACATATGCAAATTATCGTCGTATTCTCAAACCGGGAGTCCCGCGGCTGCGGGGTCAGTTCCTACGAGTTACATTGGCCCCGTAGGAGGTGTTGGTGCCGCCCACGGGGCCGTTAGAGGGCTGTTTCGAGTTTTCACCCTCTAACGCCATATTTTTAAGCCTAAGTCTAGAAATATGCAAATTACCGTCTTATTCTCAAACCGGGAGGCCCGCGGCTGCGGGGTCAGTTCCTACGAGTTACATTGGTCCCGTGGGAGGTGTTGGTGCCACCCACGGAGACGTTCGGGGGCTGTTTCGAGTTCTCACCCTCTAACGCCATGTTTTGCTTAAGTCTAGAAATATGAAAATTACCGTCGTATACTCAAACCGGAACTCCCGCGGCTGCGGGGTCCCTTCCTACGAATTACATTGGTCCCGTGGGAGGTGTTGGTGCCACCCACGGGGCCGTTCGGGGGTTGTTTTCAGTTTTCACCCTTTAACGCCATGTTTTTAAGCCTAAGTGTAGAAATATACAAATTACCGCCGTACTCTCAAACCGGGAGTCCCGCGGCTGCGGGGTCAGTTCCTACGAGTTACAATTGCCCCATGGGAGGTGTTGGTGCCACCCACGGGGCCGTTCGGGGGTTGTTTCGAGTTTTCACCCTCTAACGTCATATTTTTAAGCCTAAGTCTAGAAATATGCATATTACCGTCATACTCTCAAACCGGGAGACCCGCGGCTGCATGGTCATTTCCTACGAGTTACATTGGCCCCGTGGGAGGTGTTGGTGCCACCCACGGGGACGTTCGGGGGCTATTTCGAGTTTTCACCCTCTAACGTCATGTTTTTAAGCCTAAGTCTAGAAATATGCAAATTACCGTAGTATTCTCAAACCGGGAGTCCCGCGGCTCTGGGGTCAGTTACCATGAGTTACATTGGTCCCCTGGGAGGTGTTGGTGCCACCCACGGGACCGTTCGGGGGCTGTTTCGAGTTTTCAACCTCTAATGCCATGTTTTGCCTAAGTCTTGAAATATGCAAATTACCGTTGTATTCTTAAACCGGAACTCCCGCGGCTTTGGGGTTAGTTCCTACGAGTTACATTGGCCCGTGGGAGGTGTTGGTGCCACCCACGTAGCCGTTCGGGGGTTGTTTCGAGTTCTCACCCTCTAATGCCATGTTTTTAAGCCTAAGTCTATATATATGCAAATTACCGTCGTATTCTCAAACCGGGAGTCCCGCGGCTGCGGGGTCAGTTCCTACGAGTTACATTGGCCCCATGGGAGGTGTTGGTGCCACCCACGGGACCGTTCGGGGGCTGTTTTGGGTTTTCACCCTCTAACGCCATGTTTTGCCTAAGTCTAGAAATATACAAATTACAGTTGTATTCTCAAACTGGAACTCCCGCGGATGCGGGATCAGTTCCTACGAGTTACATTGGACCCGTGGGAGGTGTTGGTGCCGCCCACGGGGCCGTTCGGGGGCTGTTTCGAGTTCTCACCCTCTAACGCCATGTTTTTAAGCCTAAGTCTAGAAATATGCAAATTACCGTCGTATTCTCAAATCGGGAGTCCCGCGGCTGCGAGGTCAGTTCCTACGAGTTACATTGGTCCCGTGGGAGGTATTGGTGCCACCCACGGGGACGTTCGGGGGCTGTTTCGAGTTGTCACCCTCTAACGCCATGTTTTTTAGCCTAAGTCTAGAAATATGCAAATTACCGTCGTATTCTCAAACCGGGACTCCCGCGGCTGCGGGGTCAAATCCTACGAGTTACAAATGTCCCGTGGGAGGTGTTGGTGCCACCCACGGGGACGTTCGGGGGCTGTTTCGAGTTCTCACCCTCTAATGCCATGTTTTTAAGCCTAAGTCTAGACATATGCAAATTATCGTCGTATTCTCAAACCGGGAGTCCCGCGGCTGCGGGGTCAGTTCCTACGAGTTACATTGGCCCCGTGGGAGGTGTTGGTACCACCCACGGGACCGTTCAGGGGCTGTTTCGGGTTTTCACCATCTAACGCCATGTTTTGCCTAAGTCTAGAAATATGCAAATTACCGTTGTATTCTCAAACCGAAACTCCCGCGGCTGCGGGGTTAGTTCCTACGAGTTACATTGGCCCCGTGGGTGGTGTTGGTGCCACCCACGTGGCCGTTCGGGGGCTGTTTCGAGTTCTCACCCTCTAACGGCATGTTTTTAGGCCTAAGTCTAGAAATATGCAAATTACCGTCGTATTCTCAAACCGGGAGTCCCGCGACTGCGGGGTCAGTTCCTATGACTTACATTGGTCCCGTGGGAGGTGTTGGTTAAACCCACAGGGACGTTCGGGGGCGGTTTCGAGTTCTCACCCTCTAACGCCATGTTTTTAAGCCTAAGTCTAGAAATATGGAAATTACCGTCGTATTCTCAAACCGGAACTACCGCGGCTGCGGGGTCAGTTCCTACGAGTTACATTGGCGCCGTGGGAGGTGTTGGTGCCACCCACGGGGCCGTTCGGGGGCTGTTTCGAGTTCTTACCATCTAACCCCATGTTTTTAGGCCTAAGTCTAGAAATATATAAATTACCGTCGTATTCTCAAACCGGGAGTCCCGCGGCTGCGGGGTCAGTTCCTATGAGTTACATTGGTCCCGTGGGAGGTGTTGGTGCCACCCACAGGGACATTCGGGGGCCGTTTCGAGTTCTCACCCTCTAACGCCATGTTTTTAAGCCTAAGTCTAGAATTATGCAAATTATCGTCGTATTCTCAAACCGGGAGTCTCGCGGCTGCGGGGTCAGTTCCTACGAGTTACATTGGTCCCGTGGCAGGAGTTGGTGCCACCCACGGGGCCGTTAGAGGGTTGTTTCGAGTTTTCA
Source organism: Sambucus nigra (assembly GCA_949130495.1). Taxonomy (NCBI): domain Eukaryota; kingdom Viridiplantae; phylum Streptophyta; class Magnoliopsida; order Dipsacales; family Adoxaceae; genus Sambucus; species Sambucus nigra. The sequence goes on from OX422211.1 coordinate 405,048,957, forward strand.
CCCTGTAACGCCATTTTTTTAAGCCTAAGTCTAGAAATATGCAAATTATCATCTAATTCTCAAACCGGGAGTCCCACGGCTCTGGGGTCAGTTCCTACAAGTTACATTGGTCCTGTGGGAGGTGTTGGTACCACCCACAGGGCCGTTCGGGGACTGTTTCGGGTTTTCACCCTCTAACGCCATGTTTTGCTTAAGTCTAGAAATATGCAAATTACTGTCGTATTCTCAAACCGGAATTCCCGCGGCTGTGATGTCAGTTCCTACGAGTTACATTGGTCCCGTGGGAGGTGTTGGTGCCACCCACGGGGCCCTTTGGGGGTTGTTTTCAGTTCTCACCCTTTAACGCCATGTTTTTAAGCCTAAGTGTAAAAATATACAAATTATCGTCGTACTCTCAAACCGGGAGTCCCGCGTCTGCGGGGTCAGTTCCTACGAGTTACATTGGCCCCGTGGGAGGTGTTGGTGCCACCCACGGGACCGTTCAGGGGCTGTTTCGGGTTTTCACCCTCTAACGCCATGTTTTGCCTAAGTCTACAAATATGCAAATTACCGTTGTATTCTCAAACCGGAACTCCCGCGGCTGCGGGGTCAGTTCCTACGAGTTACATTGGCGCCGTGGGAGGTGTTGGTGCCACCCACGGGGCTGTTTCGAGTTCTCACCATCTAACCCCATGTCTAGAAATATATAAATTACCGTCGTATTCTCAAACCGGGAGTCCCGCGGCTGCGGGGTCAGTTCCTACAAGTTACATTGGTCCCGTGGGAGGTGTTGGTGCCACCCACAGGGACGTTCGGGGGCTGTTTCGAGTTCTCACCCTCTAACGCCATGTTTTTAATCCTAAGTCTAGACATATGCAAATTATCGTCGTATTCTCAAACCGGGAGTCCTGCGGCTATGGGATCAGTTCCTACGAGTTACATTGGTCCCGTGGGTGGTGTTGGTGCCACCCACGGGGACGTTCGGGTGTTTTTTCGAGTTCTCACCCTCTAACGCCATGTTTTGCTTAAGTCTAGAAATATGGAAATTACCGTCGTATACTCTAACCGGAACTCCCGCGGCTGCAGGGACAGTGCCTACGAGTTACATTGCTCCCGTGGGAGGTGTTGGTGCCACCCACGGGGCCGTTCGGGGGTTGTTTTCAGTTTTCACCCTTTAACGCCATGTTTTTAAGCCTAAGTGTAGAAATATACAAATTACCATCGTACTCTCAAACCGGGAGTCCCGCGGCTACGGGGTGAGTTCCTACGAGTTACAATTGCCCCATGGGAGGTGTTGGTGCCACCCACGGGGCCGTTCGGGGGTTATTTCGAGTTTTCACCCTCTAACGTCATGTTTTTAAGCCTAAGTCTAGAAATATGCATATTACCGTTGTATTCTCAAACCGGGGGCCCGCGGCTGCGGGGTCAGTTCCTACGAGTTACATTGGCGCCGTGGGAGGTGTTGGTGCCACCCATGGGGCCGTTCGGGGGCTGTTTCGAGTTCTCACCCTCTAATGCCATGTTTTTACGCCTAAGTCTAGACATATGCAAATTATTGTCGTATTCTCAAACCGGGAGTCCCGCGGCTCTGGGGTCAGTTACTACGAGTTACATTGGTCCCGTGGGAGGTGTTGGTGCCACCCACGGGACCGTTCGGGGGATGTTTCGATTTTCACTCTCTAACGCCATGTTTTGCCTAAGTCTAGAAATATCCAAATTACCGTTGTTTTCTTAAACCGAACTCCCGCGGCTGCGGGGTCAGTTCCTACGAGTTACATTGGCATCGTGGGAGGTGTTGGTGCCACCCACGTGGCCGTTCGGGGGTTGTTTCGAGTTCTCACCCTCTAATGCCATGTTTTTAAGCCTAAGTCTAGAAATATGCAAATTACCGTCGTATTCTCAAACCGGGAGTCCCGCGGCTGCGGGGTCAGTTCCTACGAGTTACATTGGCCCTGTGGGAGGTGTTGGTGCCACCCACGGGACCGTTCGTGGGCTGTTTCGGGTTTTCACCCTCTAACGCCATGTTTTGCCTAAGTCTAGAAATATGCAAATTACCGTTGTATTCTCAAACCGCAACTCCCGCGGATGCGGGGTCAGTTCCTACGAGTTACATTAGACCCGTGGGAGGTGTTGGTGCCGCCCACGTGGCCGTTCGGGGGCTGTTTCGAGTACTCACCCTCTAACGCCATGTTTTTAAGCCTAAGTCTAGAAATATGCAAATTACCGTCGTATTCTCAAACCGGGAGTCCCGCGGCTGCGGGGTCAGTTCCTACGAGTTACATTGGTCCCGTGGGAGGTATTGGTGCCACCCACAGGGACGTTCGAGGGTTGTTTCGAGTTCTCACCCTCTAACGCCATGTTTTTAAGCCTAAGTCTAGAAATATGCAAATTACCGTCGTATTCTCAAACCGGGACTCCCACGGCTGCGGGGTCAGTTCCTACGAGTTACAAATGTCCCGTGGGAGGTGTTAGTGCCACCCACGGGGACGTTCGGGGGCTGTTTCGAGTTCTCACCCTCTAATGCCATGTTTTTACGCCTAAGTCTAGACATATGCAAATTATTGTCGTATTCTCAAACCGGGAGTCCCGCGGCTGCGGGGTCAGTTCCTACGAGTTACATTGGCCCCGTGGGAGGTGTTGGTGCCACCCACGGGGCCGTTAGAGGGCTGTTTCGAGTTTTCACCCTCTGACGCCATGTTTTTAAGCCTAAGTCTAGAAATATGCAAATTATCATCGTATTCTAAAACCGGGAGTCCCGCGGCTGCGGGGTCAGTTCCTACGAGTTACATTGGTTCCGTGGGAGGTGTTGGTGCCACCCACGGGGACGTTCGGGGGCTGTTTCGAGTTCTCACCCTCTAACGCCATGTTTTGCTTTAAGCCTAGAATTATGGAAATTACCGTCGTATACTCAAACCGGAACTCCCGCGGCTACGGGGTCAGTTCTTACGAGTTACATTGGTCCCGTGGGAGGTGTTGGTGCCACTCACGGGGCCGTTCGGAGGTTGTTTTCAGCTTTCACCCTTTAACGCCATGTTTTTAAGCCTAAGTTTAGAAATATGCAAATTACTGTCGTACTCTCAAACCGGGAGTCCCGCGGCTGCGGGGTCAGTTCCTACGAGTTACAATTTCCCCGTGGGAGGAGTTGGTGCCACCCACGGGGCCGTTCGGGGGTTGTTTCTAGTTTTCACCCTCTAACGTCATGTTTTTAAGCCTAAGTCTAGAAATATGCATATTACCGTCGTACTCTCAAACCGGGAGACCCGCGGCTGCGTGGTCAGTTCCTACGAGTTACATTGGACCCGTGGGAGGTGTTGGTGCCGCCCACGTGGCCATTCGGGGGCTGTTTCGAGTTCTCACCCTCTAACGCCATGTTTTTAAGCCTAAGTCTAGAAATATGCAAATTACCGTCGTATTCTCAAACCGGGAGTCCCGCGGCTGCGGGGTCAGTTCCTACGAGTTACATTGGTCCCGTGGGATGTATTGGTGCCACCCACGGGGATGTTCGAGGGTTGTTTCGAGTTCTCACCCTCTAACGCCATGTTTTTAAGCCTAAGTCTAGAAATATGCAAATTACCGTCGTATTCTCAAACCGGGACTCCCGCGGCTGCGGGGTCAGTTCCTACGAGTTACATTGGTCCCGTGGGAGGTGTTGGTGCCACCCACGGGGCCGTTAGAGGGTTGTTTCGAGTTTTCACCCTCTAACGCCTTGTTTTTAAACCTAAGTCTAGAAATATGCAAATTAGCGTCGAATTCTCAAACCGGGAGTCCCGTGGCTCTGGGGTCAGTTACTAAGAGTTACATTGGTCCCGTGGGAGGTGTTGGTGCCACCCACGGGACTGTTCGGGGGCTGTTTAGAGTTTTCACCCTCTAACGCCTTATTTTGCCTAAGTCTAGAAATATGCAAATTACCGTTGTATTCTTAAGCCGGAACTCCCGCGGCTGCGGGGACAGTTCTTACGAGTTACATTTGCCCCGTGGGAGGTGTTGGTGCCACCCACGTGGCCTTTCGGGGGTTGTTTCGAGTTCTCACCCTCTAATGCCATGTTTTTAAGCCTAAGTCTAGAAATATGCAAATTACCGTCGTATTCTCAAACCGGGAGTCCCGCGGCTGCGGGGTCAGTTCCTACGAGTTACATTGGCCCCGTGGGAGGTGTTGGTGCCACCCACGGGACCGTTCGGGGGCTGTTTCGGGTTTTCACCCTGTAACGCCATGTTTTGCCTAAGTCTAGAAATATGCAAATTACCGTTGTATTCTCAAACCGAAACTCCCGCGGCTGCGGGGTTAGTTCCTACGAGTTACATTGGCCCCGTGGGTGGTGTTGGTGCCACCCACGTGGCCGTTCGGGGGCTGTTTCGAGTTCTCACCCTCTAACGCCATGTTTTTAGGCCTAAGTATAGAAATATGCAAATTACCGTCGTATTCTCAAACCGGGAGTCCCGCGGATGCGGGGTTAGTTCCTACGAGTTACATTGGTCCCGTGGGAGGTGTTGGTGCCACCCACAGCGACGTTCGCGGGCTGTTTCGAGTTCTCACCCTCTAACGCCATGTTTTTAAGCCTAAGTCTTGAAATATGGAAATTACCGTCGTATTCTCAAACCGGGACTCCTGCAGCTGCGGGGTCAGTTCCTACGAGTTATAAATGTCCCGTGGAGGTGTTGGTGCCACCCACGGGGACGTTCGGGGGCTGTTTCGAGTTATCACCCTCTAACGCCATGTTTTTAAGCCTAAGTCTAGAAATATGCAAATTACCGTCGTATTCTCAAACCGGGAGTCCCGCGGCTGCGGGGTCAGTTCCTACGAGTTACATTGGTCCTGTGGGAGGTATTGGTGCCACCCACGGGGATGTTCGGGGGTTGTTTCGAGTTCTCACCCTCTAACGCCATGTTTTTAAGCCTAAGTCTAGAAATATGCAAATTACCGTCGTATTCTCAAACCGGGACTCCCGCGGCTGCGGGGTCAGTTCCTACGAGTTACATTGGTCCCGTGGGAGGTGTTGGTGCCACCCACGGGGCCGTTAGAGGGTTGTTTCGAGTTTTCACCCTCTAACGCCTTGTTTTTAAACCTAAGTCTAGAAATATGCAAATTAGCGTCGAATTCTCAAACCGGGAGTCCCGTGGCTCTGGGGTCAGTTACTACGAGTTACATTGGTCCCGTGGGAGGTGTTGGTGCCACCCACGGGACTGTTCGGGGGCTGTTTAGAGTTTTCACCCTCTAACGCCATATTTTGCCTAAGTCTAGAAATATGCAAATTACCGTTGTATTCTTAAACCGGAAGTCCCGCGGCTGCGGGGACAGTTCTTACGAGTTACATTTGCCCGTGGGAGGTGTTGGTGCCACCCACGTGGCCTTTCGGGGGTTGTTTCGAGTTCTCACCCTCTAATGCCATGTTTTTAAGCCTAAGTCTAGAAATATGCAAATTACCGTCGTATTCTCAAACAGGGAGTCCCGCGGCTGCGGGGTCAGTTCCTACGAGTTACATTGGCCCCGTGGGAGGTGTTGGTGCCACCCACGGGACCGTTCGGGGGCTGTTTCGGGTTTTCACCCTGTAACGCCATGTTTTGCCTAAGTCTAGAAATATGCAAATTACCGTTGTATTCTCAAACCGAAACTCCCGCGGCTGCGGGGTTAGTTCCTACGAGTTACATTGGCCCCGTGGGTGGTGTTGGTGCCACCCACGTGGCCGTTCGGGGGCTGTTTCGAGTTCTCACCCTCTAACGCCATGTTTTTAGGCCTAAGTATAGAAATATGCAAATTACCGTCGTATTCTCAAACCGGGAGTCCCGCGGATGCGGGGTTAGTTCCTACGAGTTACATTGGTCCCGTGGGAGGTGTTGGTGCCACCCACAGCGACGTTCGCGGGCTGTTTCGAGTTCTCACCCTCTAACGCCATGTTTTTAAGTCTAAGTCTTGAAATATGGAAATTACCGTCGTATTCTCAAACCGGGACTCCTGCAGCTGCGGGGTCAGTTCCTACGAGTTATAAATGTCCCGTGGAGGTGTTGGTGCCACCCACGGGGACGTTCGGGGGCTGTTTCGAGTTCTCACCCTCTAACGCCATGTTTTTAAGCCTAAGTCTAGACTTATGCAAATTATCGTCGTATTCTCAAACCGGGAGTCCCGCGGCTGCGGGGTCAGTTCCTACGAGTTACATTGGCCCCGTGGGACGTGTTGGTGCCACCCATGGGGTCGTTAGAGGGCTGTTTCAAGTTTTCACCCTCTAACGCCATGTTTTTAAGCCTAAGTCTAGAAATATGCAAATTACCGTCGTATTCTCGAACCGGGAGTCCCGCGGCTGCGGGGTCAGTTCCTACGAGTTACATTGGTCCCGTAGGAGATGTTGGTTTCACCCACGGGGACGTTCGGGGAATGTTTCGAGTTGTCACCCTCTAACGCCATGTTTTGCTTAAGTCTAGAAAAATGAAAATTACCGTCGTATACTCAAATCGGAACTCCCGCGGCTACGGGGTCAGTTCCTATGAGTTACATTGGTCCCGTGGGAGGTGTTGGTGCCACCCAAGGGGCCGTTCGGGGGTTGTTTTCAGTTTTCACCCTTTAACGCCATGTTTTTAAGCCTAAGTGTAGAAATATGCAAATTTCGGTCGTACTCTCAAACCGGGAGTCCCCCGGCTGCGGGGTCAGTTCCTACGAGTTACCATTGCCCCGTGGGAGGTGTTGGTGCCACCCACGGGAACTTTCGGGGGTTGTTTCGAGTTTTCACCCTTTAACGTCATGTTTTTAAGCCTAAGTCTAGAAATATGCATATTACCGTTGTACTCTCAAACCGGGAAACCCGCGGCTGCGTGGTCAGTTCCTACGAGTTACATTGGCCCCGTGGGAGGTGTTGGTGCCACCCACGGGGACGTTCGGGGGCTGTTTCGAGTTTTCACCCTCTAACGTCATGTTTTTAAGCCTAAGTCTAGAAATATGCAAATTACCGTAGTATTCTCAAACCGGGAGTCCCGCGGCTCGGGGGTCAGTTACCATGAGTTACATTGGTCCCCTGGGAGGTGTTGGTGCCACCCACGGGACCGTTCGGGGGCTGTTTCGAGTTTTCACCCTCTAATGCCATGTTTTTAAGCCTAAGTCTAGAAACATACAAAATTATCGTCGAATTCTCAAACCGGGAGTCCCGCAGCTCTGGGGTCAGTTACTATGAGTTACATTGGTCCCGTGGGAGGTGTTGGTGCCACCCACGGGACCGTTCGGGGGCTGTTTCGGGTTTTCACCCTCCAACGCCATGTTTTGCCTAAGTCTAGAAATATGCAAATTACCGTTGTATTCTGAAACCGGAACTCCCGCGGATGCGGGGTCAGTTCCTACGAGTTACATTGGACCCGTGGGAGGTGTTGGTGCCACCCACGTGGCCGTTCGGGGGCTGTTTCGAGTTCTCACCCGCTAACGCCATGTTTTTATATCCAAATTACCGTCGTATTCTCAAACCGGGAGTCCCGCGGCTGCGGGGTCAGTTCCTACGAGTTACATTGGTCCCGTGGGAGGTATTGGTGCCACCCACGGGGACGTTCGGGGGCTGTTTCGAGTTCTCACCCTCTAACGCCATGTTTTTAAGCCTAAGTCTAGAAATATGCAAATTACCGTCGTATTTTCAAACCGGGACACCCGCGGCTGCGGCGTCAGTTCCTACGAGTTACAAATATCCCGTGGGAGGTGTTGGTGCCACCCCCGGGGACGTTCGGGGGCTGTTTCGAGTTCTCACCCTCTAACGCCATGTTTTTAAGCCTAAGTCTAGACATATGCAAATTATTGTCGTATTCTCAAACCGGGAGTCCCGCGGCTGCGGGGTCAGTTCCTACGAGTTACATTGGCCCCGTGGGAGGTGTTGGTGCCACCCACGGGACCGTTAGAGGGCTGTTTCGAGTTTTCACCCTCTGACGCCATGTTTATCTTAAGTCTAGAAATAAGGAAATTACCATCGTATACTCAAACCGGAACTCCCGCGGCTGCGGGGTCAGTTCCTACGAGTAACATTGGTCCCGTGGGAGGTGTTGGTGCCACCCACGGGGCTGTTCGGGGGTTGTTTTCAGTTTTCACCCTTTAACGCCATATTTTTAAGCCTGTGTAGAAATATGAAAATTAACGGCGTACTCTCAAACCGGGAGTCCCGCGGCTGCGGGGTCAGTTCCTACGAGTTACAATTGCCCCGTGAGAGGTGTTGGTGCCACCCACGGGGCCGTTCGGGGGTTGTTTCGAGTTTTCACCCTCTAACGTCATGTTTTTTTTGGGAAAATTATGTATATTATATCCAAGAACAAACAACGGAACAAATTAGAGGAAGAAAAGCCTCAAACCTCCAGAGGGGCATACCTCAACTGGAAAACCAAGGAAACAAATGACAAAGGACCAAACAATCCCTAAATCGATCCTACTCCAAAGTACTCTCTTGGATACCCCAGTTCATGCAAGCCATCCAGTTGACGTAGCTTCTTCTCCCCTTCCCCCAAGTCATGACTCTAGCTCTCACCATCTCCTCAATCTTTTTTAATATGGCCCCAGTATTTTCCTTCGTCTTCTTGTGGAATCTATTATTTCTCTCCATCCACAGGCAGTAGCAAGTAGATGAAAAGGAAATGCATCTGATACGGTTATATAACATAGGCCCCCCATAGTTGGAGATAGCACCTTGTATCTCCCCATCCCAGTCAGTAGCCTCCCTATTCCTGATTCCTGAACCTCACTTCCTCCCAGACCTCCCTGGCCACCCGGCACTCATTGAACAGGTGAGAGCAAGTCTCCTCCCCGTTAGAGCAGCTGCAGCAAAGGTTGTTATCAGCGATGCCCCAGCTGAAGAGCTTATTCTTCGTTTGCAAAGCGTCCCTACAAACCAACCAAAGAATGAAGGCACACTTGGGGATATTGTTCTTGTTCCAAACTAAGTTATGCCAGGTGGTGGAAGGGAGACCCGGACTCAAAGCCTCATAAGCCGAACTAATTGTGAACCCACATGGCCTAGGGACCCAAACCACCTCGTCCGTGGTATCAGGCCCAATACCCGATAACTCCACATTCCTTATCTCAAGAAGTTCCACAGTAATCGTAGAGGGCCACCTCCAACCACTCTCAGCAATGTAATTAGCCACCAACGCCTTGTGATTGCTAGCAGCGTCATAAATAACCCTATCCCCATAGAGGGGGTGCAAGGCCCTAAGGGGTGCCAGTTATCATGCCATAGGAAGGTCCTGCTGCCATCGCCAATAATGCACTTGATGAGAGGCCTGGTTAAATGTCTAAGTTGCATCATTTTCCTCCAACTCCATGTAGTGTCATTAGCTATATCGATAGCCCACAAGCTCCTCATTTTTAATTTGTAAACATTGCACCATTTGACCCACAAACCATCCTTCTTGCTGCTGAGATTCCAAAGGAGCTTCATAATGGCAGCTTCATTCCATCTCTCAATATTCTTAATTCCCAACCCCCCCCCCCTTCAAGTTTACAGCACAGGTCCTTCCAAGCAACCTTTGCTCCCGAGTGTTTCAAATCGGGCCCAGTCCATAAGAATTCCTTCATAAGCTGCTCGATACTAAGGATAACTCTTTTAGGCAGGATGAACAGACTAGACCAGTACACCTGGATACCGAAGAGAACAGACTTAATGAGCTGAAGAAGACCAGCGTAGCTGAGAAACCGATTGGTCCAGCACTTAATATTAGCAGTAATCCTGTCAATCAGCCTCTTGCAATCCTCACTCTTGAGTCTCGTAGTAATGAGGGGCACACCAAGGTACTGGAATGGGGGCCTACTGTGATCGAACCCTAGCATACTACCAATCTGAATAATCCCACCCTCGTCAATGCCGGAAGAGTAGAAACTGCTCTTGTTAGGGTTAGGCAGGAGCCCCGAGATGCTACAGAAATCCACCAGCACTTTCTTAGCAACCGAACAGGAGGCAAGGTCCCCCCCACTAAGAATAATCAGGTCGTCAGCAAAACAAAGGTGGTGAAGACCAATCTCCTTACACCTCGTGTGGAAGGTAAAAGTCGGATCCGTGCTAGCCTTGTCCATTATGCAAGATAAGGTGTCCATAATCAGGAGAAAAAGATAGGGTGAGAGAGGGTCACCCTGTCTTAACCCCCTCCTTCCCTCGAAGAAGCCATGCAGATATCCATTCATACTGATGGAGAACCTGGTCGTCGTGCAGCACTCCATAACCCACCCAACAAAACTAGATGGGAAGCCCAAGTGGTCCAACAGTTTGACCAGAAAGTCCCAACTCACAGTATCATAAGCCTTTAACAGGTCAATCTTCAAGGTGCATCTGGGGGGTTAAGCCCCCTGTGGTAGTTCCTCATAACCTCCTGCAGCAAAAGGATATTATCAGAAATTGATCTCCCTTTCACAAACGCAGCCTGATTCGGACTAATGATGTTGGGGAGAAGAGGCTTGATTCTATTGGCAAGAACCTTAGAGATACACTTATAAATGGTGTTACAACAAGAAATAGGCCGAAAATCATGCATCCCAGTGGGAGTGGAAACCTTTGGAATGAGGGCCAAGGCCGTGCAATTCTACTGACGGGGCATGTAACATCTCCTAAAGAAGAATTTGATGGACCTCATGACATCACTCCCAACCACTTCCCAGTTCTCTTTGAAGAAATGCGCATTGAACCCTGGTCCTGGAGACTTTTCCGACCCAATAGCAAACATGGCCCCTTTAATTTCTTCATCGCTGAAAGGCCTAGTCAAAGCCGCTCTGTCTTCATCAGTTATTATCTTGCAAACATTCGCATTAAGAACAGGATCAGGGTCCTCACAGGTACTGCTACTTCCAAGAAGGTTACTGAAATACTCAACTGCAATATTAGCCACATTCTGGGTTCCTTCCACTTTGTTACCATTCTCGTCATTAACACTTACGATCTTTCTTTTGGCCCTAGCCTAGTTAGCCTTCTTGTGGAAGAAGGCGTTGTTACCGTCACCCAGCTGAAGCCATCTAACCCTGGACTGCTGCTTATAGAAAGACTCCTCCGCATTACGAAGCTCCAAATAAATGGATAGCTTGAGCTTCTCATCCCTCTGCATGCTGGTATTACCCCCGTCAGAATCCAGCCTAGATTGAACATCGTCCAGCTGATCTTTGGCTTCTCTGACTCTCAATGAAAGATGATTGAAGAATCTTTTATTGAACCCTTTAAGTTTAACCTTAAGACTTCTCATCTTCATGCTCAATCTAGTCATGGGGTTTCCCTTCACTCTTTCGTTCCACGCATCGTTAAGAATCTCCTTAAAATCGGCATGGGACGTCCAAAAGTTGAAGAATTTGAAAGGCTTGGGACCTCTAGGCTCATCCTGGGAAAGAATCACAATGATTGGACAATGATCCGATACACCGTGAGGTAACACAGTTGCTTGGGAATCAGGAAACCCCGCATTCCAAGCATCATTCTGAAGAACTCTATCCAGTCTAGATTGGATATTATCCTCACCCTCCTGCTTCTTATTCCACGTGAACCATAACCCCTGCGTAGTCATATCATCCACACGGATATCGTAGATACATTGGTTAAAAGCATCCGTTGCATCCTCATCAATGCCATGCAACCCCTTCTTCTCATCATGGGATCTTACAACATTAAAGTCCCCCATTAGCACCCAAGGTTGGTCGTTGACCACTACACTGTTGGATCTTAAAAACTCCCAAAGCGAGAGTCTACTACTCGGAAGGTTCTCTCCATAAATAAAGGTAGCCCAAAAGCAAGCATTCCCCCCCCCCCCCCAATCTCCACCTTACACAGCATGGCTTGGGGGTGAGATTGAACCAACTTCATAGTGACACTACCCGGATTCCACCCCACCAGGACCCTAGCAACACCTCCTCCACTAGGACAATTGTCAAAGTACTCCCACTTAAAGAAGCAGTTACTCGTAACCATATTCAAATTATTAAACCTAACTTTGGACTCAAGTAAACACACCAAGTCAAGCTGACGGTCTCTAATAATCTTATTCACTTCCCGCTGTTTGTGAGGGGAATTAAGCCCTCTAATATTCCAAGACCCTAACTTGACCATTTGGTTTTATTCCCCTTCCCTTTCTTCCTGCTTCTAGTCCCAGTATGCCCCATACAAATCATCTCCCCTTTCTATTTATTGACAAGCTCGTCAACAGCCAGAACTCTTCTGGCAAGGGCGTTTGGCTCAGAAGTAGTCTCGCTCTCCAAGTCTTCATCCAAAGCCATAAACGCATTAACAAGAGGTAGGCCAACATGAGGCATCTGAGTGCACGGTTTTGCAGCCTGGACATATTCCTTACGTTGGTCAATGGGTTCAGGGGTAACCTCACCATCTTCCTCTGGGCTCATAGCTTCGTCCACGTAACCAGCCCTGACGTCATTAGGTTCCATTGAATCCGGTGTAGCTTTGTGGGCTCCACTAGACCCCTCCCCTCCAACAATAGCTCTAGCTCCAGACGTTTCCCCCGTCTCAAAGGCCCCTTGAGGTTTGGATGTGCACTTCCTGCTGACCATCTTCCACTCGGCGTTCACCTGAGCCGGCGCTTTCGCAGCATCATTAGGGGTAGTCTGAGTACTCATAGTAACCCTAGACTTGGGGCATTTATTAAGCGTGTGCCCAAACTCAAGGCAGTGCGGGCATGAAGGTGGCTTAGCTTGGTATTCAATACGCACAGGAGCATATGTTCCGTCTTCCATGACAACGTTGATACTGTTAGCGTAGGTTTCCTTAGCTTCTACCTCAACACAGATTCGCGCAAACGAAATTCTATTCATCTCTTCTGTGACGGCGTCAGCGTACAACGGAAGACCCACCGAACTTGCGACGTAACTAAGTCCCTCCTCAGTCCAAAGCTGGACTGGGATATCATGTAACTTAACCCAAATGGGTATTTTCTTTGCGCTTTCTTTGCAGAAGACGAAGTTGGGTTGCCACTTCTTCAGCATGATGGTCATGCCAGCAAAATGCCATGGCCCATTATCTAGAACCTCATCCCTATGGTAAGGGTCATCAAAAATGAAGAAGAAAAATCCATTATCGTGAGCCAATACCTTAGTCAGTCCAAACTTGCTCCACATCCTCGTAGCAATATTTTTTACGAAAGTATATGGGAGTTTTTTCCCAAGAAAATAACCCACCATGTTGTTCTTCCATCTCCCATGGCCCTCTCTTGTCACTTCAGCCGGCGTCATGACAGTGACAACGTTGTCAACCACAGAGGGTTGGTGAAAAGTGAGTCTGAGTTTCGTTTTCCTCTTCTCAGCAGCAACAGAGCACCAGGTCTTGTCGTTGGGAATCCCGCTTTTGTTAGCCTGCTTCGTAGTACCATTTCGGCTATCAACTGACACGTGTACCTTTAGATTGTTAGCCGTAACCTCGTTATTCTGGGAACCTTCCTGGCCAACACCGTCATTAGCACCCATAGCTGGGTTGACCTCAGATAATGTCACCTCACTGGCAAGTGACCGTTCTCCGTCACCGCCTCTACTAGTGGCTTTGGAAAAGAGATCAACATCTACGTGAGAGAAGCCTTTGCTTTTTAAGAACTCCCAGACATCTTTTACATAACCCTCCTCAAGGCCATTCTTACGTACATCTTCCTTAGCAGTGCAAGGGCCATATGTGGTTGGGGTGGAACCAGCGGGTAACAACTGCCTGTCCAGACAAGGCAACAACGGGCCATCTGCCATGGCGGCAGTGACTGGGAAGGAAGTAGGGTTTAGAGGATGGAGGGGAGGGTAGAAAGCTGAGTGGTAACGTCTAGTTTAGGCAAGGGTATTCTAGAGAGAAGGAGGAGCATTTTTCTCATGTTTTTAAGCCTAAGTCTAGAAATATGCAAATTACCGTCGTATTCTCAAACCGGGACACCCGCGGCTGCGGGGTCAGTTCCTACGAGTTACAAATATCCCGTGGGAGGTGTTGGTGCCACCCACGGGGACGTTCGGGGGCTGTTTCGAGTTCTCACCCTCTAACGCCATGTTTTTAAGCCTAAGTCTAGAAATATGCAAATTACCGTCGTACTCTCAAACCGGGAGTCCCGCGATTGCGGGGTCAGTTCCTATTAGTTACATTGGTCACGTGGGAGGTGTTGGTGCCACCCACGTGGCCGTTCAGGGGCTGTTTCGAGTTCTCACCCTCTAACGCCATGTTTTTAGGCCTAAGTCTAGAAATAGGCAAATTACCGTCGTATTCTCAAACCGGGAGTCCCGCGGCTGCGGGGTCAGTTCCTACGACTTACATTGGTCCCGTGGGAGGTGTTGGTGCCACCAACAGGAACGTTCGGGGGCTGTTTCGAGTTCTCACCCTCTAACGCCATGTTTTTAAGCCTAAGTCTAGAAATATGGAAATTACCATCGTATTCTCAAACCGGGACTCCCGCGGCTGCGGGATCAGTTCCTACGAGTTACAAATGTCCCGTGGGAGGTGTTGGTGCCACCCACGGGGACGTTAGAGGGTTGTTTCAAGTTTTCACCCTCTAACGCCATGTTTTTAAGCCAAAGTCTAGAAATATCCAAATTATCGTCGAATTCTCAAACCGGGAGTCCCGCGGCTCTGGGGTCAGTTACTATGAGTTACATTGGTCCCGTGGGAGGTGTTAGTGCCACCCACGGGACCGTTCGGGGGCTGTTTCGAGTTTTCACCCCCTAACGCTATGTTTTGCCTAAGTCTAGAAATATGCAAATTACCGTTGTATTCTCAAACCGGAACTCCCGCAGATGCGGGGTCAGTTCCTACGAGTTACATTGGTCCCGTGGGAGGTGTTGGTGCCACCCACGTGGCCGTTCGGGGGCTGTTTCGAGTTCTCACCCTCTAACGCCATGTTTTTAAGCCTAAGTCTAGAAATATGCAAATTACCGTCATATTCTCAAACCGGGAGTTTCGCGATTGCGGGGTCAGTTCCTATGAGTTACATTGGTCCCGTGGGAGGTATTGGTGCCACCCACGGGGACGTTCGGGGGCTGTTTCGAGTTCTCACCCTCTAACGCCATGTTTTAAAGCCTAAGTCTAGAAATATGCAAATTACCGTCGTATTCTCAAACCGGGACTCCCGCGGCTGCGGGGTCAGTTGCTGCGAGTTACAAATGTCCCGTGGGAGCTGTTGGTGCCACCCACGGGGCCGTTCGGGGGCTGTTTCGAGTTTTCACCCTCTAACGCTATGTTTTGCCTAAGTCTAGAAATATGCAAATTACCGTTGTATTCTCAAACCGGAACTCCCGCAGATGCGGGGTCAGTTACTACGAGTTACATTGGTCCCGTGGGAGGTGTTGTTGCCACCCACGTGGCCGTTCGGTGGCTGTTTCGAGTTCTCACCCTCTAACGCCATGTTTTTAAGCCTAAGTCTAGAAATATGCAAATTATCGTCATATTCTCAAACCGGGAGTCCCGCGATTGCGGGGTCAGTTCCTATGAGTTACATTGGTCCCGTGGGAGGTATTGGTGCCACCCACGGGGACGTTCGGGGGCTGTTTCGAGTTCTCACCCTCTAACGCCATGTTTTAAAGCCTAAGTCTAGAAATATGCAAATTACCGTCGTATTCTCAAACCGGGACTCCCGCGGCTGCGGGATCAGTTCCTACGAGTTACAAATGTCCCGTGGGAGGTGTTGGTGCCACCCACGGGGACGTTCGGGGGCTGTTTTGAGTTCTCACCCTCTAACACCATGTTTTTAAGCCTAAGTTTAGACATATGCAAATTATCGTCGTATTCTCAAACCGGTTGTCCCGCGGCTGCGGGGTCAGTTCCTACGAGTTACATTGGCCCCGTGGGAGGTGTTGGTGCCACCCACGGGGCCGTTAGAGGGCTGTTTCGAGTTTTCACCCTCTAACGCCATGTTTTTATGCCTAAGTCTAGAAATATGCAAATTACCGTCGTATGCCCAAACCGGGAGTCCCGCGGCTGCGGGGTCAGTTCCTACGAGTTACATTGGTCCCGTGGGAGGTGTTGGTGCCACCCACGGGAACGTTCGGGGGCTGTTTGGAGTTCTCACCCTCTAACGCCATGTTTTGCTTAAGTCTAGAAATATGGAAATTACCGTCGTATACTCAAACCGGAACTCCCGCGGCTGCGGGGTCAGTTCCTACGAGTTACATTGGTCCCGTGGGAGGTGTTGGTGCCACCCACGGGGCCGTTCGGGGGTTGTTTTCAGTTTTCACCCTTTAACGCCATGTTTTTAAGCCTAAGTGTAGAAATATGCAAATTACCGTCGTACTCTCAAACCGGGACTCCCGCGGCTGCGGGGTCAGTTCCTACGAGTTACAATTGCCCCGTGAGAGGTGTTGGTGCCACCCACGTGGCCGTTTGGGGGTTGTTTCGAGTTTTCACCCTCTAACGTCATGTTTTTAAGCCTAAGTCTAGAAATATGCATATTACCGTCGTACTCTCAAACTGGGAGACCCGCGTCTGCGTGGTCAGTTACTACGAGTTACATTGGCCCCGTGGGAGGTGTTGGTGCCACCCACGGGGACGTTCGTGGGCTGTTTCGAGTTTTCACCCTCTAACGTCATGTTTTTAAGCCTAAGTCTAGAAATATGCAAATTACCGTAGTATTCTCAAACCGGGAGTCCCGCGGCTGCGGTGTCAGTTCCTACGAGTTACATTGGTACCGTGGGAGGTGTTGGTGCCACCCACGGGGCCGTTAGAGGGTTGTTTCAAGTTTTCACCCTCTAACGCCATGTTTTTAAGCCAAAGTCTAGAAATATCCAAATTATCGTCGAATTCTCAAACCGGGAGTCCCGCGGCTCTGGGGTCAGTTACTATGAGTTACATTGGTCCCGTGGGAGGTGTTAGTGCCACCCACGGGACCGTTCGGGGGCTGTTTCGAGTTTTCACCCCCTAACGCTATGTTTTGCCTAAGTCTAGAAATATGCAAATTACCGTTGTATTCTCAAACCGAAACTCCCGCAGATGCGGGGTCAGTTCCTACGAGTTACATTGGTCCCGTGGGAGGTGTTGGTGCCACCCACGTGGCCGTTCGGGGGCTGTTTCGAGTTCTCACCCTCTAACGCCATGTTTTTAAGCCTAAGTCTAGAAATATGCAAATTACCGTCATATTCTCAAACCGGGAGTTCCGCGATTGCGGGGTCAGTTCCTATGAGTTACATTGGTCCCGTGGGAGGTATTGGTGCCACCCACGGGGACGTTCGGGGGCTGTTTCGAGTTCTCACCCTCTAACGCCATGTTTTAAAGCCTAAATCTAGAAATATGCAAATTACCGTCGTATTCTCAAACCGGGACTCCCGCGGCTGCGGGGTCAGTTGCTGCGAGTTACAAATGTCCCGTGGGAGCTGTTGGTGCCACCCACGGGGCCGTCAGAGGGCTGTTTCGAGTTTTCACCCTCTAACGCTATGTTTTGCCTAAGTCTAGAAATATGCAAATTACCGTTGTATTCTCAAACCGGAACTCCCGCAGATGCGGGGTCAGTTCCTACGAGTTACATTGGTCCCGTGGGAGGTGTTGTTGCCACCCACGTGGCCGTTCGGTGGCTGTTTCGAGTTCTCACCCTCTAACGCCATGTTTTTAAGCCTAAGTCTAGAAATATGCAAATTACCGTCATATTCTCAAACCGGGAGTCCCGCGATTGCGGGGTCAGTTCCTATGAGTTACATTGGTCCCGTGGGAGGTATTGGTGCCACCCACGGGGACGTTCGGGGGCTGTTTCGAGTTCTCACCCTCTAACGCCATGTTTTAAAGCCTAAGTCTAGAAATATGCAAATTACCGTCGTATTCTCAAACCGGGACTCCCGCGGCTGCGGGATCAGTTCCTACGAGTTACAAATGTCCCGTGGGAGGTGTTGGTGCCACCCACGGGGACGTTCGGGGGCTGTTTTGAGTTCTCACCCTCTAACACCATGTTTTTAAGCCTAAGTTTAGACATATGCAAATTATCGTCGTATTCTCAAACCGGTTGTCCCGCGGCTGCGGGGTCAGTTCCTACGAGTTACATTGGCCCCGTGGGAGGTGTTGGTGCCACCCACGGGGCCGTTAGAGGGCTGTTTCGAGTTTTCACCCTCTAACGCCATGTTTTTAAGCCTAAGTCTAGAAATATGCAAATTACCGTCGTATGCCCAAACCGGGAGTCCCGCGGCTGCGGGGTCAGTTCCTACGAGTTACATTGGTCCCGTGGGAGGTGTTGGTGCCACCCACGGGAACGTTCGGGGGCTGTTTGGAGTTCTCACCCTCTAACGCCATGTTTTGCTTAAGTCTAGAAATATGGAAATTACCGTCGTATACTCAAACCGGAACTCCCGCGGCTGCGGGGTCAGTTCCTACGAGTTACATTGGTCCCGTGGGAGGTGTTGGTGCCACCCACGGGGCCGTTCGGGGGTTGTTTTCAGTTTTCACCCTTTAACGCCATGTTTTTAAGCCTAAGTGTAGAAATATGCAAATTACCGTCGTACTCTCAAACCGGGACTCCCGCGGCTGCGGGGTCAGTTCCTACGAGTTACAATTGCCCCGTGAGAGGTGTTGGTGCCACCCACGTGGCCGTTTGGGGGTTGTTTCGAGTTTTCACCCTCTAACGTCATGTTTTTAAGCCTAAGTCTAGAAATATGCATATTACCGTCGTACTCTCAAACTGGGAGACCCGCGTCTGCGTGGTCAGTTACTACGAGTTACATTGGCCCCGTGGGAGGTGTTGGTGCCACCCACGGGGACGTTCGTGGGCTGTTTCGAGTTTTCACCCTCTAACGTCATGTTTTTAAGCCTAAGTCTAGAAATATGCAAATTACCGTAGTATTCTCAAACCGGGAGTCCCGCGGCTGCGGTGTCAGTTCCTACGAGTTACATTGGTACCGTGGGAGGTGTTGGTGCCACCCACGGGGCCGTTAGAGGGTTGTTTCAAGTTTTCACCCTCTAACGCCATGTTTTTAAGCCAAAGTCTAGAAATATCCAAATTATCGTCGAATTCTCAAACCGGGAGTCCCGCGGCTCTGGGGTCAGTTACTATGAGTTACATTGGTCCCGTGGGAGGTGTTAGTGCCACCCACGGGACCGTTCGGGGGCTGTTTCGAGTTTTCACCCTCTAACGCTATGTTTTGCCTAAGTCTAGAAATATGCAAATTACCGTCGTACTCTCAAACTGGGAGACCCGCGGCTGCGGGGTCAGTTCCAACGACTTACATTGGTCCCGTGGGAGGTGTTGGTGCCACCCACAGGGACGTTCGGGGGCTGTTTCGAGTTCTCACCCTCTAACGCCATGTTTTTAAGCCTAAGTCTAGAAATATGGAAATTACCGTCGTATTCTCAAACCGGACTCCCGCGGCTGCGGGATCAGTTCCTACGAGTTACAAATGTCCCGCGGGAGGTGTTGGTGCCACCCACGGGGAAGTTTGGGGCTGTTTCGAGTTCTCACCCTCTAACGCCATGTTTTTAAGCCTAAGTTTAGACATATGCAAATTATCGTCGTATTCTCAAACCGGAGTCCCGCGGCTGCGGGGTCAGTTCCTACGAGTTACATTGGCCCCGTGGGAGGTGATGGTGCCACCCACGGGGCCGTCAGAGGGCTGTTTCGAGTTTTCACCCTCTAACGCCATATTTTTAAGCCTAAGTCTAGAAATATGCAAATTACCATCGTATTCCCAAACCGGGAGTACCGCGGCTGCGGGGTCAGTTCCTACGAGTTACATTGGTCCCGTGGGAGGTGTTGGTGCTACCCATGGGGCCGTTCGGGGGCTGTGTCGAGTTTTCACCCTCTAACGTCATGTTTTTAAGCCTAAGTCTAGAAATATGCAAATTACCGTCGTATTCTCAAACCGGGACACCCGCGGCTGCGGGGTCAGTTCCTACGAGTTACATATATCCCGTGGGAGGTGTTGGTGCCACCCACGGGGACGTTCGGGGGCTGTTTCGAGTTCTCACCCTCTAACGCCATGTTTTTAAGCCTAAGTCTAGAAATATGCAAATTATCATCGTATTCTCAAACCGGGAGTCTCGCGGCTGCGGGGTCAGTTCCTACGAGTAACATTGGTCCTGTGGGAGGTGTTGGTGCCACCCATGGGGCCGTTAGAGGATTGTTTCGAGTTTTCACCCTCTAACGGCATGTTTTTAAGCCTAAGTCTAGAAATAGGTAAATTATCGTCGAATTCTCAAACCGGGAGTCCCGCGGCTCTGGGGTCAGTTCCTACGAGTTACATTGGTCCTGTGGGAGGTGTTGGTGCCACCCACGGGGCCATTCGGGGACTGTTTCGAGTTTTCACCCTCTAACGCCATGTTTTGCTTAAGTCTAGAAATATGCCAATTACCGTCGTATTCTCAAACCGGAACTCCCGCGGCTGCGAGGTCAGTTACATTGGTCCCGTGGGAGGTGTTGGTGCCACCCACGGGGCCGTTCGGGGGTTGTTTTCAGTTTTCACCCTTTAACGCCTTGTTTTTAAGCCTAAGTGTAGAAATATGCAAATTACAGTCGTACTCTCAAACCGGGAGTCCTGCGGCTGCGGGGTCAGTTCCTACGAGTTAATTTGGTCACGTGGGAGGTGTTGGTGCCACCCACGTGGCCGTTCGGGGACTGTTTCGAGTTCTCACCCTCTAACGCCATGTTTTTAGGCCTAAGTCTAGAAATATGCAAATTACCGTCGTATTCTCAAACCGGGAGTCCCGCGGTTGCGGGGTCAGTTCCTACGAGTTACATTGGTCCCGTGGGAGCTGTTGGTGCCACCCAAGGGGACGTTCGGGGGTTGTTTCGAGTTCTCTCTAACGCCATGTTTTAAAGCCTAAGTCTAGAAATATGCAAATTACCGTCGTATTCTCAAACCGGGACTCCCGCGGCTGCGGGGTCAGTTGCTGCGAGTTACAAATGTCCCGTGGGAGGTGTTGGTGCCACCCACCGGGCCGTTCGGGGGCTGTTTCGAGTTCTCACCCTCTAACGCCATGTTTTTAAGCCTATGTCTAGAAATATGCAAATGATCGTTGAATTCTCAAACCGGGATTTCCACGGCTCTGGGGTCAGTTCCTACGAGTTACATTGGTCCCGTGGGAGGTGTTGGTGCCACCCACGTGGCCGTTCGGGGGCTGTTTCGAGTTCTCACCCTCTAACGCCATGTTTTTAAGCCTAAGTCTAGAAATATGGAAATTACCGTCGTATTCTCAAACCGGACTCCCGCGGCTGCGGGATCAGTTCCTACGAGTTACAAATGTCCCGCGGGAGGTGTTGGTGCCACCCACGGGGACGTTTGGGTGCTGTTTCGAGTTCTCACCCTCTAACGCCATGTTTTTAAGCCTAAGTTTAGACATATGCAAATTATCGTCGTGTTCTCAAACCGGAGTCCCGCGGTTGCGGGGTCAGTTCCTACGAGTTACATTGGCCCCGTGGGAGGTGATGGTGCCACCCACGGGGCCGTCAGAGGGCTGTTTCGAGTTTTCACCCTCTAACGCCATATTTTTAAGCCTAAGTCTAGAAATATGCAAATTACCGTCGTATTCTCAAACCGGACTCCCGCGGCTGCGGGGTCAGTTCCTACGAGTTACAAATATCCCGCGGGAGGTGTTGGTGCCACCCACGGGGCCGTTTGGGGGCTGTTTCGAGTTCTCACCCTCTAACGAAATGTTTTTAAGCCTAAGTTTAGACATATGCAAATTATCGTCGTATTCTTAAACCGGGAGTCCCGCGGCTGCGGGGTCAGTTCCTACGAGTTACATTGGCCCCGTGGGAGGTGTTGGTGCCACCCACGGGGCCGTTAGAGGGCTGTTTCGAGTTTTCACCCTCTAACGCCATATTTTTAAGCCTAAGTCTAGAAATATGCAAATTACCGTCGTATTCCCAAACCGGGAGTACCTCGGCTGCGGGGTCAGTTCCTACGAGTTACATTGGTCCCGTGGGAGGTGTTGGTGCTACCCATGGGGCCGTTCGGGGGCTGTGTCGAGTTTTCACCCTCTAATGTCATGTTTTTAAGCCTAAGTCTAGAAATATGCAAATTACCGTCGTATTCTCAAACCGGGACACCCGCGGCTGCGGGGTCAGTTCCTACAAGTTACATATATCCCGTGGGAGGTGTTGGTGCCACCCACGGGGACGTTCGGGGGCTGTTTCGAGTTCTCACCCTCTAACGCCATGTTTTTAAGCCTAAGTCTAGAAATATGCAAATTATCATCGTATTCTCAAACCGGGAGTCTCGCGGCTGCGGGGTCAGTTCCTACGAGTAACATTGGTCCTGTGGGAGGTGTTGGTGCCACCCATGGGGCCGTTAGATGATTGTTTCGAGTTTTCACCCTCTAACGGCATGTTTTTAAGCCTAAGTCTAGAAATAGGTAAATTATCGTCGAATTATCAAACCGGGAGTCCCGCGGCTCTGGGGTCAGTTCCTACGAGTTACATTGGTCCTGTGGGAGGTGTTGGTGCCACCCACGGGGCCGTTCGGGGACTGTTTCGAGTTTTCACCCTCTAACGCCATGTTTTGCTTAAGTCTAGAAATATGCAAATTACCGTCGTATTCTCAAACCGGAACTCCCGCGGCTGCGAGGTCAGTCCCTACGAGTTACATTGGTCCCGTGGGAGGTGTTGGTGCCACCCACGGGGCCGTTCGGGGGTTGTTTTCAGTTTTCACCCTTTAACGCCTTGTTTTTAAGCCTAAGTGTAGAAATATGCAAATTACAGTCGTACTCTCAAACCGGGAGTCCTGCGGCTGCGGGGTCAGTTCCTACGAGTTACATTGGTCACGTGGGAGGTGTTGGTGCCACCCACGTGGCCGTTCGGGGGCCGTTTCGAGTTCTCACCCTCTAACGCCATGTTTTTAGGCCTAAGTCTAGAAATATTCAAATTACCGTCGTATTCTCAAACCGGGAGTCCCGCGGCTGCGGGGTCAGTTCCTACGAGTTACATTGGTTCCGTGGGAGCTGTTGGTGCCACCCACAGGGACGTTCGGGGGCTGTTTCGAGTTCTCTCTAACGCCATGTTTTAAAGCCTAAGTCTAGAAATATGCAAATTACCGTCGTATTCTCAAACCGGGACTCCCGCGGCTGCGGGATCAGTTGCTGCGAGTTACAAATGTCCCGTGGGAGGTGTTGGTGCCACCCACGGGGCCGTTCGGGGGCTGTTTCGAGTTCTCACCCTCTAACGCCATGTTTTTAAGCCTAAGTCTAGAAATATGCAAATTATCGTCGTATTCTCAAACGAGGAGTCTCGCGACTGCGAGGTCAGTTCCTACGAGTTACATTGGTCCCGTGGGAGGTGTTGGTGCCCCCCACGGGGCCGTTAGAGGGTTGTTTCGAGTTTTCACCCTCAAACGCCATGTTTTTAAGCCTATGTCTAGAAATATGCAAATGATCGTTGAATTCTCAAACCGGGATTCCCACGGCTCTGGGGTCAGTTCCTACGAGTTACATTGGTCCCGTGGGAGGTGTTGGTGCCACCCACGTGGCCGTTCGGGGGCTGTTTCGAGTTCTCACCCTCTAACGCCACGTTTTTAGGCCTAAGTCTAGAAATATGCAAATTACCGTCGTATTCTCAAACCGGGAGTCCCGCGGCTGCGGGGTCAGTTCCAACGACTTACATTGGTCCCGTGGGAGGTGTTGGTGCCACCCACAGGGACGTTCGGGGGCTATTTCGAGTTCTCACCCTCTAACGCCATGTTTTTAAGCCTAAGTCTAGAAATATGGAAATTACCGTCGTATTCTCAAACCGGACTCCCGCAGCTGCGGGATCAGTTCCTACGAGTTACAAATGTCCCGCGGGAGGTGTTGGTGCCACCCACGGGGACGTTTGGGGGCTGTTTCGAGTTCTCACCCTCTAACGCCATGTTTTTAAGCCTAAGTTTAGACATATGCAAATTATCGTCGTATTCTCAAACCGGAGTCCCGCGGCTGCGGGGTCAGTTCCTACGAGTTACATTGGCCCCGTGGGAGGTGATGGTGCCACCCACGGGGCCGTCAGAGGGCTGTTTCGAGTTTTCACCCTCTAACGCCATATTTTTAAGCCTAAGTCTAGAAATATGCAAATTACCGTCGTATTCCCAAACCGGGAGTACCGCGGCTGCGGGGTCAGTTCCTACGAGTTACATTGGTCCCGTGGGAGGTGTTGGTGCTACCCATGGGGCCGTTCGGGGGCTGTGTCGAGTTTTCACCCTCTAACGTCATGTTTTTAAGCCTAAGTCTAGAAATATGCAAATTACCGTCGTATTCTCAAACCGGGACACCCGCGGCTGCGGGGTCAGTTCCTACGAGTTACATATATCCCGTGGGAGGTGTTGGTGCCACCCACGGGGACGTTCGGGGGCTGTTTCGAGTTCTCACCCTCTAACGCCATGTTTTTAAGCCTAAGTCTAGAAATATGCAAATTATCATCGTATTCTCAAACCGGGAGTCTCGCGGCTGCGGGGTCAGTTCCTACGAGTAACATTGGTCCTGTGGGAGGTGTTGGTGCCACCCATGGGGCCGTTAGAGGATTGTTTCGAGTTTTCACCCTCTAACGGTATGTTTTTAAGCCTAAGTCTAGAAATAGGTAAATTATCGTCGAATTCTCAAACCGGGAGTCCCGCGGCTCTGGGGTCAGTTCCTACGAGTTACATTGGTCCTGTGGGAGGTGTTGGCGCCACCCACGGGGCCGTTCGGGGACTGTTTCGAGTTTTCACCCTCTAACGCCATGTTTTGCTTAAGTCTAGAAATATGCAAATTACCGTCGTATTCTCAAACCGGAACTCCCGCGGCTGCGAGGTCAGTCCCTACGAGTTACATTGGTCCCGTGGGAGGTGTTGGTGCCACCCACGGGGCCGTTCGGGGGTTGTTTTCAGTTTTCACCCTTTAACGCCTTGTTTTTAAGCCTAAGTGTAGAAATATGCAAATTACCGTCGTACTCTCAAACCGGGAGTCCTGCGGCTGCGGGGTCAGTTCCTACGAGTTACATTGGTCACGTGGGAGGTGTTGGTGCCACCCACGTGGCCGTTCGGGGGCTGTTTCGAGTTCTCATCCTCTAACGCCATGTTTTTAGGCCTAAGTCTAAAAATATGCAAATTACCGTCGTATTCTCAAACCGGGAGTCCCGCGGCTGCGGGGTCAGTTCCTACGAGTTACATTGGTTCCGTGGGAGCTGTTGGTGCCACCAAAAGGGACGTTCGGGGGCTGTTTCGAGTTCTCTCTAACGCCATGTTTTAAAGCCTAAGTCTAGAAATATGCAAATTACCGTCGTATTCTCAAACCGGGACTCCCGCGGCTGCGGGGTCAGTTGCTGCGAGTTACAAATGTCCCGTGGGAGGTGTTGGTGCCACCCACCAGGCCGTTCGGGGGCTGTTTCGAGTTCTCACCCTCTAACACCATGTTTTTAAGCCTAAGTCTAGATATATGCAAATTATCGTCGTATTCTCAAATGAGGAGTCTCGCGACTGCGAGGTCAGTTCCTACGAGTTACATTGGTCCCGTGGGAGGTGTTGGTGCCCCCCACGGGGCCGTTAGAGGGTTGTTTCGAGTTTTCACCCTCAAACGCCATGTTTTTAAGCCTATGTCTAGAAATATGCAAATGATCGATGAATTCTCAAACCGGGATTCCCACGGCTCTGGGGTCAGTTCCTACGAGTTACATTGGTCCCGTGGGAGGTGTTGGTGCCACCCACGTGGCCGTTCGGGGGCTGTTTCGAGTTCTCACCCTCTAACGCCATGTTTTTAGGCCTAAGTCTAGAAATATGCAAATTACCGTCGTATTCTCAAACCGGGAGTCCCGCGGCTGCGGGGTCAGTTCCAACGACTTACATTGGTCCCGTGGGAGGTGTTGGTGCCACCCACAGGGACGTTCGGGGGCTGTTTCGAGTTCTCACCCTCTAACGCCATGTTTTTAAGCCTAAGTCTAGAAATATGGAAATTACCGTCTTATTCTCAAACCGGACTCCCGCGGCTGCGGGATCAGTTCCTACGAGTTACAAATGTCCCGCGGGAGGTGTTGGTGCCACCCACGGGGACGTTTGGGGGCTGTTTCGAGTTCTCACCCTCTAACGCCATGTTTTTAAGCCTAAGTTTAGACATATGCAAATTATCGTCGTATTCTCAAACCGGAGTCCCGCGGCTGCGGGGTCAGTTCCTACGAGTTACATTGGCCCCGTGGGAGGTGATGGTGCCACCCACGGGGCCGTCAGAGGGCTGTTTCGAGTTTTCACCCTCTAACGCCATATTTTTAAGCCTAAGTCTAGAAATATGCAAATTACCGTCGTATTCCCAAACCGGGAGTACCGCGGCTGCGGGGTCAGTTCCTACGAGTTACATTGGTCCCGTGGGAGGTGTTGGTGCTACCCATGGGGCCGTTCGGGGGCTGTGTCGAGTTTTCACCCTCTAACGTCATGTTTTTAAGCCTAAGTCTAAAATTAGCAAATTACCGTCGTATTCTCAAACCGGGACACCCGCGGCTGCGGGGTCAGTTCCTACGAGTTACATATATCCCGTGGGAGGTGTTGGTGCCACCCACGGGGACGTTCGGGGGTTGTTTCGAGTTCTCACCCTCTAACGCCATGTTTTTAAGCCTAAGTCTAGAAATACGCAAATTATCATCGTATTCTCAAACCGGGAGTCTCGCGGCTGCGGGGTCAGTTCCTACGAGTAACATTGGTCCTGTGGGAGGTGTTGGTGCCACCCATGGGGCCGTTAGAGGATTGTTTCGAGTTTTCACCCTCTAACTTTCCCAAAAAAAAAAAACGGCATGTTTTTAAGCCTAAGTCTAGAAATAGGTAAATTATCGTCGAATTCTCAAACCGGGAGTCCCGCGGCTCTGGGGTCAGTTCCTACGAGTTACATTGGTCCTGTGGGAGGTGTTGGTGCCACCCACGGGGCCGTTCGGGGACTGTTTCGAGTTTTCACCCTCTAACGCCATGTTTTGCTTAAGTCTAGAAATATGCAAATTACCGTCGTATTCTCAAACCGGAACTCCCGCGGCTGCGAGGTCAGTCCCTACGAGTTACATTGGTCCCGTGGGAGGTGTTGGTGCCACCCACGGGGCCGTTCGGGGGTTGTTTTCAGTTTTCACCCTTTAACGCCTTGTTTTTAAGTCTAAGTGTAGAAATATGCAAATTACCGTCGTACTCTCAAACCGGGAGTCCTGCGGCTGCGGGGTCAGTTCCTACGAGTTACATTGGTCACGTGGGAGGTGTTGGTGCCACCCACGTGGCCGTTCGGGGGCTGTTTCGAGTTCTCATCCTCTAACGCCATGTTTTTAGGCCTAAGTCTAAAAATATGCAAATTACCGTCGTATTCTCAAACCGGGAGTCCCGCGGCTGCGGGGTCAGTTCCTACGAGTTACATTGGTTCCGTGGGAGCTGTTGGTGCCACCCAAAGGGACGTTCGGGGGCTGTTTCGAGTTCTCTCTAACGCCATGTTTTAAAGCCTAAGTCTAGAAATATGCAAATTACCGTCGTATTCTCAAACCGGGACTCCCGCGGCTGCGGGGTCAGTTGCTGCGAGTTACAAATGTCCCGTGGGAGGTGTTGGTGCCACCCACGGGGCCGTTCGGGGGCTGTTTCGAGTTCTCACCCTCTAACGCCATGTTTTTAAGCCTAAGTCTAGAAATATGCAAATTATCGTCGTATTCTCAAACGAGGAGTCTCGCGACTGCGAGGTCAGTTCCTACGAGTTACATTGGTCCCGTGGGAGGTGTTGGTGCCCCCCACGGGGCCGTTAGAGGGTTGTTTCGAGTTTTCACCCTCAAACGCCATGTTTTTAAGCCTATGTCTAGAAATATGCAAATGATCATTGAATTCTCAAACCGGGATTCCCACGGCTCTGGGGTCAGTTCCTACGAGTTACATTGGTCCCGTGGGAGGTGTTGGTGCCACCCACGTG
The DNA here is from genome assembly GCA_949130495.1 of Sambucus nigra. Classification (NCBI taxonomy): domain Eukaryota; kingdom Viridiplantae; phylum Streptophyta; class Magnoliopsida; order Dipsacales; family Adoxaceae; genus Sambucus; species Sambucus nigra. Next base: position 405,076,649 of record OX422211.1, read on the forward strand.
GCCGTTCGGGGGCTGTTTCGAGTTCTCACCCTCTAACGCCATGTTTTTAGGCCTAAGTCTAGAAATATGCAAATTACCGTCGTATTCTCAAACCGGGAGTCCCGCGGCTGCGGGGTCAGTTCCAACGACTTACATTGGTCCCGTGGGAGGTGTTGGTGCCACCCACAGGGACGTTCGGGGGCTGTTTCGAGTTCTCACCCTCTAACGCCATGTTTTTAAGCCTAAGTCTAGAAATATGGAAATGACCGTCGTATTCTCAAACCGGACTCCCGCGGCTGCGGGATCAGTTCCTACGAGTTACAAATGTCCCGCGGGAGGTGTTGGTGCCACCCACGGGGACGTTTGGGGGCTGTTTCGAGTTCTCACCCTCTAACGCCATGTTTTTAAGCCTAAGTTTAGACATATGCAAATTATCGTCATATTCTCAAACCGGAGTCCCGCGGCTGCGGGGTCAGTTCCTACGAGTTACATTGGCCCCGTGGGAGGTGATGGTGCCACCCACGGGCCCGTCAGAGGGCTGTTTCGAGTTTTCACCCTCTAACGCCATATTTTTAAGCCTAAGTCTAGAAATATGCAAATTACCGTCGTATTCCCAAACCGGGAGTGCCGCGGCTGCGGGGTCAGTTCCTACGAGTTACATTGGTCCCGTGGGAGGTGTTGGTGCTACCCACGTGGCCGTTCGGGGGCTGTGTCGAGTTCTCATCCTCTAACGCCATGTTTTTAGGCCTAAGTCTAGAAATATGCAAATTACCGTCGTATTCTCAAACCGGGAGTCCCGCGGCTGCGGGGTCAGTTCCTACGAGTTACATTGGTTCCGTGGGAGCTGTTGGTGCCACCCACAGGGACGTTCGGGGGCTGTTTCGAGTTCTCTCTAACGCCATGTTTTAAAGCCTAAGTCTAGAAATATGCAAATTATCGTCGTATTCTCAAACCGGGAGTCCCGCGGCTGCGTGGTCAGTTCCTACGAGTTACATTGGCCCCGTGGGAAGTGTTGGTGCCACCCACGGGGCCGTTAGAGGGCTGTTTCGAGTTTTCACCCTCTAACGCCATATTTTTAAGCCTAAGTCTAGAAATATGCAAATTACCGTCGTATTCCCAAACCGGGAGTACCGCGGCTGCGGGGTCAGTTCCTACGAGTTACATTGGTCCCGTAGGAGGTGTTGGTGCCACCCACGGGGACGTTCGGGGGCTGTTTCGAGTTCTCACCCTCTAACGCCATGTTTTGCTTAAGTCTAGAAATATGGAAATTACCGTCGTATACTCAAACCGGAACTCCCAGGTCTGCGGGGTCAGTTCCTACGAGTTACAATGGTCCCGGGGGAGGCGTTGGTGCCACCCACGGGGCCATTCGGGGGTTGTTTTCAATATTCACCCTTTAACGCCATGTTTTTAAGCCCAAGTGTAGAAATATGCAAATTACCGTCGTACTCTCAAACCGGGGGTCCCGCGGCTGCGGGGTCAGTTCCTACGAGTTACAATTGCCCCGTGAGAGGTGTTGGTGCCACCCACGGGGCCGTTCGGGGGTTGTTTCGAGTTCTCACCCTCTAACGCCATGTTTTTAAGCCTAAGTCTAGAAATATGCAAATTATCGTCATATTCTCAAACCGGGAGTCTCGCGGCTGCGGGGTCAGTTCCTACGAGTTACATTGGTCCTGTGGGAGGTGTTGGTGCCACCCATGGGGCCGTTAGAGGGTTGTTTCGAGTTTTCACCCTCTAACGCCATGTTTTTAAGCCTAAGTCTAGAAATAGGTAAATTATCGTCGAATTCTCAAACCGGGAGTCCCGCGGCTCTGGGGTCAGTTCCTATGAGTTACATTGGTCCTGTGGGAGGTGTTGGTGCCACCCACGGGGCCGTTCGGGGACTGTTTTGGGTTTTCACCCTCTAACGCCATGTTTTGTTTAAGTCTAGAAATATGCAAATTACCGTCGTATTCTCAAACCGGAACTCCCGCGGCTGCGAGGTCAGTCCCTATGAGTTACATTGGTCCCGTGGGAGGTGTTGGTGCCACCCACGGAGCCGTTCGGGGGTTGTTTTCAGTTTTCACCCTTTAACGCCTTGTTTTTAAGCCTAAGTGTAGAAATAAGAAATTACCGTCGTACTCTCAAACCGGGAGTCCCGCGGCTGCGGGGTCAGTTCCTACGAGTTACATTGGTCACATGGGAGGTGTTGGTGCCACTCACGTGGCCGTTCGGGGGCTATTTCGAGTTCTCACCCTCTAACGCCATGTTTTTAGGCCTAAGTCTAGAAATATGCAAATTACCGTCGTATTCTCAAACCGGGAGTCCCGCGGCTGCGGGGTCAGTTCCTACGAGTTACATTGGTCCCGTGGGAGGTGTTGGTGCCACCCACAGGGACGTTCGGGGGCTGTTTCGAGTTCTCACCCTCTAACGCCATGTTTTTAATCCTAAGTCTAGAAATATGGAAATTACCGTCGTATTCTCAAACCGGACTCCCGCGGCTGCGGGGTCAGTTCCTACGAGTTACAAATGTCCCGCGGGAGGTGTTGGTGCCAAGCACGGGGACGTTTGGGGGCTGTTTCGAGTTCTCACCCTCTAACGCCATGTTTTTAAGCCTAAGTTTAGACATATGCAAATTATCGTCGTATTCTCAAATCGGGAGTCCCGCGGCTGCGGGGTCAGTTCCTACGAGTTACATTGGCCCCGTGGGAGGTGTTGGTGCCACCCACGGGGCCGTTAGAGGGCTGTTTCGAGTTTCCACCCTCTAACGCCATGTTTTTAAGCCTAAGTCTAGAAATATGCAAATTACCGTCGTATTCCCAAACTGGGAGTACCGCGGCTGCGGGGTCAGTTCCTACGAGTTACATTGGCCCGTGGGAGGTGTTGGTGCCACCCACGGGGACGTTCGGGGGCTGTTTCGAGTTCTCACCCTCTAACGCCATGTTTTGCTTAAGTCTAGAAATATGGAAATTACCGTCGTATACTCAAACCGGAACTCCCGCGGCTGCGGGGTCAGTTCCTACGAGTTACATTGGTCCCGTGGGAGGTGTTGGTGCCACCCAAGGGGCCGTTCGGGGGCTGTTTTCAGTTTTCACCCTTTAACGCCATGTTTTTAAGCCTAAGTGTAGAAATATGCAATTTACCGTCGTACTCTCAAACCGGGAGTCCCGCGGCTGCGGGGTCAGTTCCTACGAGTTACAATTGCCCCGTGAGAGGTGTTGGTGCCACCCACGGGGCCGTTCGGGGGTTGTTTCGAGTTTTCACCCTCTAACGTCATGTTTTTAAGCCTAAGTCTAGAAATATGCAAATTACCGTCGTACTCTCAAACCGGGAGACCCGCGGCTGCGTGGTCAGTTACTACGAGTTACATTGGCCCCGTGGGAGGTGTTGGTGCCACCCACGGGGACGTTCGGGGGCTGTTTCGAGTTCTCACCCTCTAACGCCATGTTTTTAAGCCTAAGTCTAGAAATATGCAAATTATCGTCGTATTCTCAAACCGGGAGTCTCGCGGCTGCGGGGTCAGTTACTACGAGTTACATTGGTCCTGTGGGAGGTGTTGGTGCCACCCATGGGGCCGTTAGAGGGTTGTTTCGAGTTTTCACCCTCTAACGCCATGTTTTTACGCCTAAGTCTAGAAATAGGTAAATTATCGTCGAATTCTCAAACCGGGAGTCCCGCGGCTCTGGGGTCAGTTCCTACGAGTTACATTGGTCCTGTGGGAGGTGTTGGTGCCACCCACGGGGCCGTTCGGGGACTGTTTCGGGTTTTCACCCTCTAACGCCATGTTTTCCCTAAGTCTAGAAATATGCAAATTACCGTCGTATTCTCAAACCGGAACTCCCGCGGCTGCGCGGTCAGTTCCTACGAGTTACATTGGCCCCGTGGGAGGTGTTGGTGCCACCCACGTGGCCGTTCGTGGGTTGTTTCGAGTTCTCACCCTCTAATGCCATGTTTTTAAGCCTAAGTCTAGAAATATGCAAATTACCATCGTATTCTCAAACTGGGAGTCCCGCGGCTGCGGGGTCAGTTCCTACGAGTTACATTGGCCCCGTGGGAGGTGTTGGTGCCACCCACGAGACCGTTCGGGGGCTGGTTCCGGTTTTCACCCTCTAACGCCATGTTTTGCCTAAGTCTATAAATATGGAAATTTCCAGTGTATTCTCAAACCGGAACTCTCGCAGATGCGGGGTCAGTTCCTACGAGTTACATTGTCCCCGTGGGAGGTGTTGGTGCCACCCACATGGCCGTTCGGGAGCTGTTTCGAGTTCTCACCCTCTAACGCCATGTTTTTAAGCCTAAGTCTAGAAATATGCAAATTACGGTCGTATTCTCAAACCGGGTGTCCCGCGGTTGCGGGATCAGTTCCTACGAGTTACATTGGTCCCGTGGGAGGTATTGGTGCCACCCACGGGGACGTTCGGGGGCTGTTTCGAGTCCTCACCCTCTAACGCCATGTTTTTAAGCCTAAGTCTAGAAATATGCAAGTTACCGTCGTATTCTCAAACCGGGAGTCTCGCGGCTGCGGGGTCAGTTCCTACGAGTTACATTGGTCCTGTGGGAGGTGTTGGTGCCACCCATGGTGCCGTTAGAGGGTTGTTTCAAGTTTTCACCCTCTAACGCCATGTTTTTAAGCCTAAGTCTAGAAATAGGTAAATTATCGTCGAATTCTCAAACCGGGAGTCCCGCGGCTCTGGGGTCAGTTCCTACGAGTTACATTGGTCCTGTGGGAGGTGTTGGTGCCACCCACGGGGCCGTTCGGGGACTGTTTTGGGTTTTCACCCTCTAACGCCATGTTTTGCTTAAGTCTAGAAATATGCAAATTACCGTCGTATTCTCAAACGGGAACTCCCGCGGCTGCGAGGTCAGTCCCTACGAGTTACATTGGTCCCGTGGGAGGTGTTGGTTCCACCCACGGGGCCGTTCGGGGGTTGTTTTCAGTTTTCACCCTTTAACGCCTTGTTTTTAAGCCTAAGTGTAGAAATATGCAAATTACCGTCGTACTCTCAAACCGGGAGTCCTGCGGCTGCGGGGTCAGTTCCTACGAGTTACATTGGTCACGTGGGAGGTGTTGGTGCCACCCACGTGGCCGTTCGGGGGCTGTTTCGAGTTCTCACCCTCTAACGGCATGTTTTTAGGCCTAAGTCTAGAAATATGCAAATTACCGTCGTATTCTCAAACCGGGAGTCCCGCGGCTGTGGGGTCAGTTCCTACGAGTTACATTGGTCCCGTGGGAGCTGTTGGTGCCACCCACAGGGACGTTCGGGGGCTGTTTCGGGTTCTCACCCTCTAACGCCATGTTTTTAAGCCTAAGTCTAGAAATATGGAAATTACCGTCGTATTCTCAAACCGGACTCCCGCGGCTGCGGGGTCAGTTCCTACGAGTTACAAATATCCCGCGGGAGGTGTTGGTGCCACCCACGGGGCCGTTTGGGGGCTGTTTCGAGTTCTCACCCTCTAACGAAATGTTTTTAAGCCTAAGTTTAGACATATGCAAATTATCGTCGTATTCTCAAACCGGGAGTCCCGCGGCTGCGGGGTCAGTTCCTACGAGTTACATTGGCCCCGTGGGAGGTGTTGGTGCCACCCACGAGGCCGTTAGAGGCCTGTTTCGAGTTTTCACCCTCTAACGCCATATTTTTAAGCCTAAGTCTAGAAATATGCAAATTACCGTCGTATTCCCAAACCGGGAGTACCGCGGCTGCGGGGTCAGTTCCTACGAGTTACATTGATCCCGTGGGAGGTGTTGGTGCCACCCACGGGGACGTTCGGGGGCTGTTTCGAGTTCTCACCCTCTAACGCCATGTTTTGCTTAAGTCTAGAAATATGGAAATTACCGTCGTATACTCAAACCGGAACTCCCAGGGCTGCGGGGTCAGTTCCTACGAGTTACAATGGTCCCGGGGGAGGCGTTGGTGCCACCCACGGGGCCGTTCGGGGGTTGTTTTCAATATTCACCCTTTAACGCCATGTTTTTAAGCCTAAGTGTAGAAATATACAAATTACCGTCGTACTCTCAAACCGGGGGTCCCGCGGCTGCGGGGTCAGTTCCTACGAGTTACAATTGCCCCGTGAGAGGTGTTGGTGCCACCCACGGGGCCGTTCGGGGGTTGTTTCGAGTTTTCACCCTCTAACGTCATGTTTTTAAGCCTAAGTCTAGAAATATGCATATTAGCGTCGAACTCTCAAATCGGGAGACCCGCGGCTGCGTGGTCAGTTACTACGAGTTACATTGGCCCCGTGGGAGGTGTTGGTGCCACCCACGGGGACGTTCGGGGGCTGTTTCGAGTTCTCACCCTCTAACGCCATGTTTTTATTCCTAAGTCTAGAAATATGCAAATTATCGTCGTATTCTCAAACCGGGAGTCTCGCGGCTGCGGGGTCAGTTCCTACGAGTTACATTGGTCCTGTGGGAGGTGTTGGTGCCACCCATGGGGCCGTTCGGGGACTGTTTTGGGTTTTCACCCTTTAACGCCATTTTTTTTTTTGGAAAACCCTCTAACGCCATGTTTTGCTTAAGTCTAGAAATATGCAAATTACCGTCGTATTCTCAAACCGGAACTCCCGCGGCTGCGAGTTCAGTCCCTACGAGTTACATTGGTCCCGTGGGAGGTGTTGGTGCCACCCACGGGGCCATTCGGGGGTTGTTTTCAGTTTTCACCCTTTAACGCCTTGTTTTTAAGCCTAAGTGTAGAAATATGCAAATTACCGTCGTACTCTCAAACCGGGAGTCCCGCGGCTGCGGGGTCAGTTCCTACGAGTTACATTGGTCACATGGGAGGTGTTGGTGCCACTCACGTGGCCGTTCGGGAGCTATTTCGAGTTCTCACCCTCTAACGCCATGTTTTTAGGCCTAAGTCTAGAAATATGCAAATTACCGTCGTATTCTCAAACCGGGAGTCCCGCGGCTGCGGGGTCAGTTCCTACGAGTTACATTGGTCCCGTGGGAGGTGTTGGTGCCACCCACAGGGACGTTCGGGGGCTGTTTCGAGTTCTCACCCTCTAAAGCCATGTTTTTAATCCTAAGTCTAGAAATATGGAAATTACCGTCGTATTCTCAAACCGGACTCCCGCGGCTGCGGGGTCAGTTCCTACGAGTTACAAATGTCCCGCGGGAGGTGTTGGTGCCAAGCACGGGGACGTTTGGGGGCTATTTCGAGTTCTCACCCTCTAACGCCATGTTTTTAAGCCTAAGTTTAGACATATGCAAATTATCGTCGTATTCTCAAATCGGGAGTCCCGCGGCTGCGGGGTCAGTTCCTACGAGTTACATTGGCCCCGTGGGAGGTGTTGGTGCCACCCACGGGGCCGATAGAGGGCTGTTTCGAGTTTCCACCCTCTAACGCCATGTTTTTAAGCCTAAGTCTAGAAATATGCAAATTACCGTCGTATTCCCAAACTGGGAGTACCGCGGCTGCGGGGTCAGTTCCTACGAGTTACATTGGCCCGTGGGAGGTGTTGGTGCCACCCACGGGGACGTTCGGGGGCTGTTTCGAGTTCTCACCCTCTAACGCCATGTTTTGCTTAAGTCTAGAAATATGGAAATTACCGTCGTATACTCAAACCGGAACTCCCGCGGCTGCGGGGTCAGTTCCTACGAGTTACATTGGTCCCGTGGGAGGTGTTGGTGCCACCCACGGGGCCGTTCGGGGGCTGTTTTCAGTTTTCACCCTTTAACGCCATGTTTTTAAGCCTAAGTGTAGAAATATGCAAATTACCGTCGTACTCTCAAACCGGGAGTCCCGCGGCTGCGGGGTCAGTTCCTACGAGTTACAATTGCCCCGTGAGAGGTGTTGGTGCCACCCACGGGGCCGTTCGGGGGTTGTTTCGAGTTTTCACCCTCTAACGTCATGTTTTTAAGCCTAAGTCTAGAAATATGCAAATTACCGTCGTACTCTCAAACCGGGAGACCCGCGGCTGCGTGGTCAGTTACTACGAGTTACATTGGCCCCGTGGGAGGTGTTGGTGCCACCCACGGGGACGTTCGGGGGCTGTTTCGAGTTCTCACCCTCTAACGCCATGTTTTTAAGCCTAAGTCTAGAAATATGCAAATTATCGTCATATGCTCAAACCGGGAGTCTCGCGGCTGCGGGGTCAGTTCCTACGAGTTACATTGGTCCTGTGGGAGGTGTTGGTGCCACCCATGGGGCCGTTAGAGGGTTGTTTCGAGTTTTCACCCTCTAACGCCATGTTTTTACGCCTAAGTCTAGAAATAGGTAAATTATCGTCGAATTCTCAAACCGGGAGTCCCGCGGCTCTGGGGTCAGTTCCTACGAGTTACATTGGTCCTGTGGGAGGTGTTGGTGCCACCCACGGGGCCGTTCGGGGACTGTTTCGGGTTTTCACCCTCTAACGCCTTGTTTTCCCTAAGTCTAGAAATATGCAAATTACCGTCGTATTCTCAAACCGGAACTCCCGCGGCTGCGCGGTCAGTTCCTACGAGTTACATTGGCCCCGTGGGAGGTGTTGGTGCCACCCACGTGGCCGTTCGTGGGTTGTTTCGAGTTCTCACCCTCTAATGCCATATTTTTAAGCCTAAGTCTAGAAATATGCAAATTACCATCGTATTCTCAAACTGGGAGTCCCGGGGCTGTGGGGTCAGTTCCTACGAGTTACATTGGCCCCGTGGGAGGTGTTGGTGCCACCCACGAGACCGTTCGGGGGCTGGTTCCGGTTTTCACCCTCTAACGCCATGTTTTGCCTAAGTCTATAAATATGGAAATTTCCGTTGTATTCTCAAACCGGAACTCTCGCAGATGCGGGGTCAGTTCCTACGAGTTACATTGTCCCCGTGGGAGGTGTTGGTGCCACCCACATGGCCGTTCGGGAGCTGTTTCGAGTTCTCACCCTCTAACGCCATGTTTTTAAGCCTAAGTCTAGAAATATGCAAATTACCGTCGTATTCTCAAACCGGGTGCCCGCGGTTGCGGGATCAGTTCCTACGAGTTACATTGGTCCCGTGGGAGGTATTGGTGCCACCCACGGGGACGTTCGGTGGCTGTTTCGAGTCCTCACCCTCTAACGCCATGTTTTTAAGCCTAAGTCTAGAAATATGCAAGTTACCGTCGTATTCTCAAACCGGGAGTCTCGCGGCTGCGGGGTCAGTTCCTACGAGTTACATTGGTCCTGTGGGAGGTGTTGGTGCCACCCATGGTGCCGTTAGAGGGTTGTTTCGAGTTTTCACCCTCTAACGGCATGTTTTTAAGCCTAAGTCTAGAAATAGGTAAATTATCTTCGAATTCTCAAACCGGGAGTCCCGCGGCTCTGGGGTCAGTTCCTACGAGTTACATTGGTCCTGTGGGAGGTGTTGGTGCCACCCACGGGACCGTTCGGGGACTATTTTGGGTTTTCACCCTCTAACGCCATGTTTTGCTTTTTTTTTTCGGGAAAGATTGAGTATATAAAAAAACTAAGAATTTACAGAGGAAAAAACCTTACCAAAGGAAAAAGAAAACCCCAGGGCATACCCCAAGGCAACCACAACAAACAAAAAAAAGCCCAATATTAGACTAATCCTTAGCACAGAAGCCTATCTTCAGGAATGTTCCAGTACATACAAGCCATCCAGTTTGCGTAGTTCCTTCTGTCCTTTTTCCAAGTAAGCACTTTTGCTCGAACCATGTTTTCAATGCCCTTCACAATGGAGTCAAGTGTATTGGAGACATGCTTGAAGCATCTAGCATTCCTTTCCAACCAAATGCAATAGATAGTAGTAGTAAAGGATAAGGATCTTATCTTATCACATAGAGTCTTCGTAGAGTGGTTAGTAGTAGCCATATCCAACTCACTATTTAAATCCATGGTATCCCTATAGCATTGGTTTCTTAGCCACACCTCTTTCCATATACTTTTACTAAGGCTGCACTGAGTGAACAAGTGGTTATATGTCTCCATCTCATTCCCACATAACTCACACAGGTCATCCATAGAAACCCCCCACTCATGAAGCTTAACTTTAGTGTTGATGGCCCTCCTAACCACCATCCAGGTAATGAAAGAGCATTTAGGGATGCACACCTTACTCCACACAAACTTGCTCCAGTTAACCATAGGCTTATGTGCCTTTAAAAGATCCCAGGCAGAAGCTATGGTGAACTTCCCATTATTAGAGGGCAGCCACACAACTTTATCATTCGCATCCTGAATAGTAGGAAGAATAGCATTCTTAACTTCATTCAGCTCCCAAGTCACAGTTGAAGGCCATCTCCACTCCAAGTGGTGGATAAAATCAGAAACTTTTGCTTTAAGATTACTAGCAGAGTCATACACAATGTTTCCCCCATACAAGGGGTGCAGCGGGCCATTAGGGTGCCAATTATCAAACCACATAAAAGCAAGAGTTCCATTCCCAATGATGGTCTTTATTTTGCTTCTAAACTTATCTCTGCTCTTGAGGATTTTCCTCCAGCTCCATGAAGAATCATTTGGGATACTCAGAGCCCAGATGCTTCTTCCCTTGATCTTATAAATGTTACACCATTTGATCCAAAGGCTGTCCTTCTTACTGCATAGATTCCACAAGTGCTTAGCCATAGCTGCTCTGTTCCAAGTCTCAAGACACTTGATATTTAGCCCCCCCTCATCCAGAGAAACACAAATGTCCTTCCAAGCAACCTTTGCCCCTTTGCTATTAGCTTCATCCCCTTTCCATAAGTAATTCCTCATAATCTGCTCAATTTTTTTAATGATACTCTTGGGCAGGATAAAAATGCTTGCCCAATACACTTGGATGCTGAAAATCACAGTCTTCACAAGGAGGAGCCTACCTGCAAAACTCAGGAATTTATTAGTCCAACATCTGGTTCTCATAGTTATCCTTTCCACCAAGTGAGAGCAATCCTCCCTCTTCAGCCTAGTTGTGATGAGAGGAACCCCCAGATATTTGAAAGGAGGGGAGCTGTGCTGAATTCCCAGAATAGAGGAGATCTCCTGAATCCCATCCTCATTAACCCCAGCAGTGAATAGGCTGCTTTTCTCCATGTTGACCATAAGCCCAGTTAAGGAGCTGAAATTTGATATGGCCTCCTTCACAATGCTGCAAGACATCCTGTCCCCACCAGCAAAAACAATAAGATCATCGGCAAAACTAAGATGAGTCAGGGCCATCTCCTTGCACCTAGGGTGATAACTGAACAGGTTTGAATCAGCAGCTTTAGAAATAATCCCAGAGAAAGCCTCCATCACAAGCAAGAAAAGATATGGAGAGAGAGGGTCTCCCTGCCTGAGCCCTCTATTCCCATGAAAAAACCCATTCAGTTCCCCATTCAGACTAATGGAGAACCTGGTAGTAGTCACACACTTGGAGATCCACCCAATGACTTTGGGGGGGAAGCCAACATGAGTCAAAAGCTGCATCAGGAAGTCCCAGCTCACTGTATCATAGGCTTTAAGAATATCAATCTTAATTGCACATCTAGGAGGGCTAGAGTCCCTGTGATAATTTCTCATTAACTCTTGTAATAGCAGGATGTTATCAGCTATGGATCTGCCTTCAACAAAGGCAGCCTGATTATTACTAATGAGGTCAGGCATCATCTTCTTAAGCCTGCAAGTTATAACTTTGGAGATGCATTTGTACAAGGTGTTGCAGCACGAAATAGGTCTGAAATCCCTCATACTTCTAGGGGCTGCAACTTTAGGAATCAAGGCCAGGCTGGTACAATTCCACTGGTTGAAGAAACTCCCATTATCGAAAAAGAATTTGATAGCCTCACACACCTCTTCCCCAACCAGCTGCCAATTCTTTTTAAAGAAATAGCTGTTAAAGCCATCCGGACCAGGGGCCTTGTCAGACCCTATTCCAAACATAGCCTCTTTGATTTCTTCATGTGTGACCTCTCTCTCCAATAACTCAGCTTGATTGGAGGTGAGTTTATTCTTAATCACCTCCCCCAAAACAGTGTTAGCATCAATACATCGCGACCTTTTCCCTAGCAAGTTCCCAAAAAATTTCACAGCTTCACCAGCCACCTGCTCTTTCCCTTCAATTCTCACACCATGATCATCATCAATGCTCAAAATTTTCCTTCTAGCCACATTTTGATTCACTTTCTTATGAAAGAAAGTATTATTTTGGTCTCCCAGCTGCAGCCACTTAACTCTAGCCTTCTGTCTGAGGAAAGACTCCTCCTCATTCCTAAGCATAGCATATTTGATTCTCAAAGCCTTAGCAGCATCCTGCTTCTCCCTATTGGCACCATCTCTGTCTAGCTCACTTTGGATAGCATCAAGCTTCGACTTGGAATCAGCAACCATTGCTGAAATCTTGTTAAAGAACTTCCTATTAAAGTGCTTCAAGGAGGCCTTGACTCTATTCAGCTTCTTGAAGAGCTTCTGCATTGGGTTCCCATCCACAACAACATCCCAAGCTTCGATGATCGTAGGCATAAACTCATCGTGATTCATCCAGAAGTTGAAGAACTTGAAAGGCTTAGGTCTCCAAGTAATAGTGTTATCCATAATGGTGATAATGGGACTGTGGTCCGAAATTCCACAAGGAAGGGTACTAGCTTGTGAATTAGGGAAGAGAGCAGCCCACCTATCATTGTGTATGACTCTATCAATCCTCGATTGAACATTATTGTCACCCCTCTGATTCCTATTCCAGGTGAACCATAACCCACTGTTGACCATATCATCCGCATTTAGCTCATTCAGACAATCATTAAACTCCTCAGCAGCAGCTCTGTCAATACCCAAAACTCCCATTTTTTCCTCCTGGCATCTGACCACATTAAAATCCCCCATTAGTATCCAAGGCCCATCATTAACCACCATTTTATTTTCTCTAAGGAAAGTCCAAAGGCATCTCCTCTGCTCAGGAAGGTTTTCCCCATATATGAAGGTAGCATGGAAGGAGTATCTGGTACCAATGATATTAACAAGGCAGAACAGGGCCTGTCTATGAGTGTAGATCACCTCAATCTTCAGAATATTTGGGTTCCAGCCCACAATCACTCTAGCCACACCCCCATCCGTGGGGCAATTATGGATGTACTCCCAATGGTAGAAGCAAGAACTTTTAATAGTCTCCATATTGTTCCTTCTAATTTTTGTTTCCACAAGACTGATAAGGTCTAGTCTATTATCCTTTATTAGTTTAACCACCTCCACCTGCTTATGGGGAGCATTAAGGCCCCTAATATTCCATGTACCCATTCTGGTCATCTAAACTTCTTAACTTTGTTACCTGATTTCTTCTTCCCTTTCTTGTTACTCCCAGGTAACTCATTTCCTCCACCTTTGTCACCTCCCCTTTCCAGCCCCTTGTCAAGTTCATCAACTGCCTTAATCTTAAGGACCAAGCCAGCTGGGGCAGGAGTGGACAAAAGGGGATCTTCATTCTCAGTCTCCAAAATATCAAATGGATTAGGGGAATTTATGCTCTTATCCCCTGCTTCTACCACTGGCTTAGTAACTGCCTCAGGCAGTCCTGCTACTAGATCATTCCAGGCATTAGGAACTAGATTGATCCCTTCCTCAACCTGACCTTCTTTTGGTTTAGTTGCCCTCTTGTCATTGTGATTCTTATTGGTTGTGTAATGCACCTGGGTCCATTCCTCTTCTAAGGCCTTCTGAATCTCAGTCTGACTTTTGAAAGGATACATTATCTCTTTGTTGTTAGTTGCCACCCATGCCTTCTTGGCCTTCTGACAATTGAGGAGGTCATGACCAAAAATGCCACATTTGATACACGATGGAGGTTTTTCTTGGTACTCAACTGCAACCACAGCAATGGACCCATCCTCCATTTTAATGTCAATGGTCCTTGGGTATTCTCCCATGACTTTTAACTCAACACATATCCTAGCAAAACTGATTCTCTGCATTCCTTCAGTTATAGTATCAGCATACATAGGTATTCCAACTGAGCTAGCCACATAGCTCAGCCCCTCCTCTGTCCATAACTGGACAGGAATGTCATGAAATTTGACCCAAACAGGAATCACAGATGTTGAGTCTTTGCTGAAAGAGAAGTTTGGAGCCCATTTTTGGATGATAATTGGGTTCCCCACAAAATGCCATGGGCCATTGTCAATTACCTCATCCCTCATATTAGCATTATCAAACATAAAGAAATAGAAACCATTGTTATGACCCACAACCTGCTTGAGGCCAAACTTGTTCCATAACTTATGTGCTATATTGCAAACTAAGGTGTAAGGTAATTTCCTTCCCAGAAAGCAGCCCACCATGCTATTCTCCCATTTAGCATATCCATTCGCTGCAATCTCCACTGGAGGGGCCACAGTGATCCTGTTATCAGAAATGGATGGGGGATGATATGTGAGTCGAAGCTTGGGGTATCTTTTATCGGCAACAACATCCTTCCAAGATTTCTCCACAGCTACGTTCTTTGGGGAGCATGGAATAGGTCCACTACCACTACAATCCCCTGCTTCTTGCCTTAACCCTCTCTTTTCTCCAACCCCAGTATTGGTGGAGTCCCTGCTTTCGTTAATGGCTCTTCCATGTTGCAGTACATCCTCATATGAGAACCCCTTATGCTTCATGAATTCCTTGTACATCTCTACAATCTTAGAGTCTTGAATCGTATCTTCAAAGGCAACAATTTGACCCTCTTCATTTTCTTCCTTGTCATTAGAACCTTGAATATCTATCGGACTAGACTCCATTTCCAGGCCGCTATTGGTGGGGAATCTCACTGCATCAAAAGGAACAAATCTAGCAACTTCCAGAGAGGGGGTATGCCTCTGGGAGTTCCCATCCATGTGCGAGGGCGTTTGGGAAGGGTTAGGGTTACGAGCCCACCCACCACGAATGGCCGGAGGTAGATTGTTCATGGTAGCCTATAGGTAAAGGTGGCCGGAGGTCGATTGGTAGGTTAAGGCGGTGGAAGTTTTTGGGTAAAGTCTGGCTGATGGTTTTTTAGAGAGAAGCGGGAGCATTTTGTGATTTTTTTTTTTGACGAAATTATACGCCATGTTTTGCTTAAGTCTAGAAATATGCAAATTACCGTCGTATTCTCAAACTGGAACTCCCGCGGCTGCGAGGTCAGTCCCTATGAGTTACATTGGTCCCGTGGGAGGTGTTGGTGCCACCCACGGGGCCGTTCGGGGGTTGTTTTCAGTTTTCACCCTTTAACGCCTTGTTTTTAAGCCTAAGTGTAGAAATATGCAAATTACCGTCGTACTCTCAAACCGGGAGTCCTGCGGCTGCGGGGTCAGTTCCTACGAGTTACATTGGTCACGTGGGAGGTGTTGGTGCCACCCACGTGGCCGTTCGGGGGCTGTTTCGAGTTCTCACCCTCTAACGCCATGTTTTTAGGCCTAAGTCTAGAAATATGCAAATTACCGTCGTATTCTCAAACCGGGAGTCCCGCGGCTGCGGGGTCAGTTCCTACGAGTTACATTGGTCCCGTGGGAGCTGTTGGTGCCACCCACAGGGACGTTCGGGGGCTGTTTCGAGTTCTCACCCTCTAACGCCATGTTTTTAAGCCTAAGTCTAGAAATATGGAAATTACCGTCCTATTCTCAAACCGGACTCCCGCGGCTGCGGGGTCAGTTCCTACGAGTTACAAATGTCCCGCGGGAGGTGTTGGTGCCACCCACGGGGACGTTCGGGGGCTGTTTCGAGTTCTCACCCTCTAACGCCATGTTTTTAAGCCTAAGTCTAGAAATATGCAAATTATCGTCGTATTCTCAAACCGGGAGTCTCGCGGCTGCGGGGTCAGTTCCTACGAGTTACATTGGTCCTGTGGGAGGTGTTGGTGCCACCCATGGGGCCGTTAGAGGGTTGTTTCGAGTTTTCACCCTCTAACGCCATGTTTTTACGCCTAAGTCTAGAAATAGGTAAATTATCGTCGAATTCTCAAACCGGGAGTCCCGCGGCTCTGGGGTCAGTTCCTACGAGTTACATTGGTCCTGTGGGAGGTGTTGGTGCCACCCACGGGGCCGTTCGGGGACTGTTTCGGGTTTTCACCCTCTAACGCCATGTTTTCCCTAAGTCTAGAAATATGCAAATTACCGTCGTATTCTCAAACCGGAACTCCCGCGGCTGCGCGGTCAGTTCCTACGAGTTACATTGGCCCCGTGGGAGGTGTTGGTGCCACCCACGTGGCCGTTCGTGGGTTGTTTCGAGTTCTCACCCTCTAATGCCATGTTTTTAAGCCTAAGTCTAGAAATATGCAAATTACCATCGTATTCTCAAACTGGGAGTCCCGCGGCTGCGGGGTCAGTTCCTACGAGTTACATTGGCCCCGTGGGAGGTGTTGGTGCCACCCACGAGACCGTTCGGGGGCTGGTTCCGGTTTTCACCCTCTAACGCCATGTTTTGCCTAAGTCTATAAATATGGAAATTTCCGTTGTATTCTCAAACCGGAACTCTCGCAGATGCGGGGTCAGTTCCTACGAGTTACATTGTCCCCGTGGGAGGTGTTGGTGCCACCCACATGGCCGTTCGGGAGCTGTTTCGAGTTCTCACCCTCTAACGCCATGTTTTTAAGCCTAAGTCTAGAAATATGCAAGTTACCGTCGTATTCTCAAACCGGGTGTCCCGCGGCTGCGGGGTCAGTTCCTACGAGTTACATTGGTCCTGTGGGAGGTGTTGGTGCCACCCATGGTGCCGTTAGAGGGTTGTTTCGAGTTTTCACCCTCTAACGCCATGTTTTTAAGCCTAAGTCTAGAAATAGGTAAATTATCTTCGAATTCTCAAACCGGGAGTCCCGCGGCTCTGGGGTCAGTTCCTACGAGTTACATTGGTCCTGTGGGAGGTGTTGGTGCCACCCACGGGACCGTTCGGGGACTGTTTTGGGTTTTCACCCTCTAACGCCATGTTTTGCTTAAGTCTAGAAATATGCAAATTACCGTCGTATTCTCAAACTGGAACTCCCGCGGCTGCGAGGTCAGTCCCTATGAGTTACATTGGTCCCGTGGGAGGTGTTGGTGCCACCCACGGGGCCGTTCGGGGGTTGTTTTCAGTTTTCACCCTTTAACGCCTTGTTTTTAAGCCTAAGTGTAGAAATATGCAAATTACCGTCGTACTCTCAAACCGGGAGTCCTGCGGCTGCGGGGTCAGTTCCTACGAGTTACATTGGTCACGTGGGAGGTGTTGGTGCCACCCACGTGGCCGTTCGGGGGCTGTTTCGAGTTCTCACCCTCTAACGCCATGTTTTTAGGCCTAAGTCTAGAAATATGCAAATTACCGTCGTATTCTCAAATCGGGAGTCCCGCGGCTGCGGGGTCAGTTCCTACGAGTTACATTGGTCCCGTGGGAGCTGTTGGTGCCACCCACAGGGACGTTCGGGGGCTGTTTCGAGTTCTCACCCTCTAACGCCATGTTTTTAAGCCTAAGTCTAGAAATATGGAAATTACCGTCCTATTCTCAAACCGGACTCCCGCGGCTGCGGGGTCAGTTCCTACGAGTTACAAATGTCCCGCGGGAGGTGTTGGCGCCACCCACGGGGCCGTTTGGGGGCTGTTTCGAGTTCTCACCCTCTAACGCCATGTTTTTAAGCCTAAGTTTAGACATATGCAAATTATCATCGTATTCTCAAACCGGGAGTCCCGTGGCTGCGGGGTCAGTTCCTACGAGTTACATTGGCCCCGTGGGAGGTGTTGGTGCCACCCACGGGGCCGTTAGAGGGCTGTTTCGAGTTTTCACCCTCTACCGCCATATTTTTAAGCCTAAGTCTAGAAATATGCAAATTACCGTCGTATTCCCAAACCGGGAGTACCGCGACTGCGGGGTCAGTTCCTACGAGTTACATTGGTCCCGTGGGAGGTGTTGGTGCCACCCACGGGGACGTTCGGGGGCTGTTTCGTGTTCTCACCCTCTAACGCCATGTTTTGCTTAAGTCTAGAAATATGGAAATTACCGTCGTATACTCAAACCGGAACTCCTAGGGCTGCGGGGTCAGTTCCTACGAGTTACAATGGTCCCGGGGGAGGCGTTGGTGCCACCCACGGGGCCGTTCGGGGGTTGTTTTCAATTTTCACCCTTTAACGCCATGTTTTTAAGCCTAAGTGTAGAAATATGCAAATTACCGTCGTACTCTCAAACCGGGGGTCCCGCGGCTGCGGGGTCAGTTCCTACGAGTTACAATTGCCCTGTGAGAGGTGTTGGTGCCACCCACGGGGCCGTTCGGGGGTTGTTTCGAGTTTTCACCCTCTAACGTCATGTTTTTAAGCCTAAGTCTAGAAATATGCATATTACCGTCGTACTCTCAAACCGGGAGACCCGTGGCTGCGTGGTCAGTTACTACGAGTTACATTGGCCCCGTGGGAGGTGTTGGTGCCACCCACGGGGACGTTCGGGGGCTGTTTCGAGTTCTCACCCTCTAACGCCATGTTTTTATGCCTAAGTCTAGAAATATGCAAATTATCGTCGTATTCTCAAACCGGGAGTCTCGCGACTGCGGGGTCAGTTCCTACGAGTTACATTGGTCCTGTGGGAGATGTTGGTGCCACCCATGGGGCCGTTAGAGGGTTGTTTCGAGTTTTCACCCTCTAACGCCATGTTTTTAAGCCTAAGTCTAGAAATAGGTAAATTATCGTCGAATTCTCAAACCGGGAGTCCCGCGGCTCTGGGGTCAGTTCCTACGAGTTACATTGGTCCTGTGGGAGGTGTTGGTGCCACCCACGGGGCCGTTCGGGGACTGTTTTGGGTTTTCACCCTCTAACGCCATGTTTTGCTTAAGTCTAGAAATATGCAAATTACCGTCGTATTCTCAAACCGGAATTCCCGCGGCTGCAGGGTCAGTTCCTACGAGTTACATTGGTCACGTGGGAGGTGTTGGTGCCACCCACGTGGCCGTTCGGGGGCTGTTTCGAGTTCTCACCCTCTAACGGCATGTTTTTAGGCCTAAGTCTAGAAATATGCAAATTACCGTCGTATTCTCAAACCGGGAGTCCCGCGGCTGCGGGGTCAGTTCCTACGAGTTACATTGGTCCCGTGGGAGCTGTTGGTGCCACCCACAGGGACGTTCGAGGGCTGTTTCGGGTTCTCACCCTCTAACGCCATGTTTTTAAGCCTAAGTCTAGAAATATGGAAATTACCGTCGTATTCTCAAACCGGACTCCCGCGGCTGCGGGGTCAGTTCCTACGAGTTACAAATATCCCGCGGGAGGTGTTGGTGCCACCCACGGGGCCGTTTGGGGGCTGTTTCGAGTTCTCACCCTCTAACGAAATGTTTTTAAGCCTAAGTTTAGACATATGCAAATTATCGTCGTATTCTCAAACCGGGAGTCCCGCGGCTGCGGGGTCAGTTCCTACGAGTTACATTGGCCCCGTGGGAGGTGATGGTACCACCCACGGGGCCGTTAGAGGGCTGTTTCGAGTTTTCACCCTCTAACGCCATATTTTTAAGCCTAAGTCTAGAAATATGCAAATTACCGTCGTATTCCCAAACCGGGAGTACCGCGGCTGCGGGGTCAGTTCCTACGAGTTACATTGATCCCGTGGGAGGTGTTGGTGCCACCCACGGGGACGTTCGGGGGCTGTTTCGAGTTCTCACCCTCTAACGCCATGTTTTGCTTAAGTCTAGAAATATGGAAATTACCGTCATATACTCAAACCGGAACTCCCAGGGCTACGGGGTCAGTTCCTACGAGTTACAATGGTCCCGGGGGAGGCGTTGGTGCCACCCACGGGGCCGTTCGGGGGTTGTTTTCAATATTCACCCTTTAACGCCATGTTTTTAAGCCTAAGTGTAGAAATATACAAATTACCGCCGTACTCTCAAACCGGGGGTCCCGCGGCTGCGGGGTCAGTTCCTACGAGTTACAATTGCCCCGTGAGAGGTGTTGGTGCCACCCACGGGGCCGTTCGGGGGTTGTTTCGAGTTTTCACCCTCTAACGTCATGTTTTTAAGCCTAAGTCTAGAAATATGCATATTACCGTCGTACTCTCAAATCGGGAGACCCGCGGCTGCGTGGTCAGTTACTACGAGTTACATTGGCCCCGTGGGAGGTGTTGGTGCCACCCACGGGGACGTTCGGGGGCTGTTTCGAGTTCTCACCCTCTAACGCCATGTTTTTATGCCTAAGTCTAGAAATATGCAAATTATCGTCGTATTCTCAAACCGGGAGTCTCGCGGCTGCGGGGTCAGTTCCTACGAGTTACATTGGTCCTGTGGGAGGTGTTGGTGCCACCCATGGGGCCGTTCGGGGACTGTTTTGGGTTTTCACCCTTTAACGCCATTTTTTTTTTGGAAAACCCTCTAACGCCATGTTTTGCTTAAGTCTAGAAATATGCAAATTACCGTCGTATTCTCAAACCGGAACTCCCGCGGCTGCGAGGTCAGTCCCTACGAGTTACATTGGTCCCGTGGGAGGTGTTGGTGCCACCCACGGGGCCATTCGGGGGTTGTTTTCAGTTTTCACCCTTCAACGCCTTGTTTTTAAGCCTAAGTGTAGAAATATGCAAATTACCGTCGTACTCTCAAACCGGGAGTCCCGCGGCTGCTGGGTCAGTTCCTACGAGTTACATTGGTCACATGGGAGGTGTTGGTGCCACTCACGTGGCCGTTCGGGAGCTATTTCGAGTTCTCACCCTCTAACGCCATGTTTTTAGGCCTAAGTCTAGAAATATGCAAATTACCGTCGTATTCTCAAACCGGGAGTCCCGCGGCTGCGGGGTCAGTTCCTACGAGTTACATTGGTCCCGTGGGAGGTGTTGGTGCCACCCACAGGGACGTTCGGGGGCTGTTTCGAGTTCTCACCCTCTAACGCCATGTTTTTAATCCTAAGTCTAGAAATATGGAAATTACGGTCGTATTCTCAAACCGGACTCCCGCGGCTGCGGGGTCAGTTCCTACGAGTTACAAATGTCCCGCGGGAGGTGTTGGTGCCACCCACGGGGACGTTCGGGGGCTATTTCGAGTTCTCACCCTCTAACGCCATGTTTTGCTTAAGTCTAGAAATATGGAAATTACCGTCGTATACTCAAACCGGAACTCCCAGGGCTGCGGGGTCAGTTCCTACGAGTTACAATGGTCCCGGGGGAGGCGTTGGTGCCACCCACGGGGCCGTTCCGGGGTTGTTTTCAATATTCACCCTTTAACGCCATGTTTTTAAGCCTAAGTGTAGAAATATACAAATTACCGTCGTACTCTCAAACCGGGGGTCCCGCGGCTGCGGGGTCAGTTCCTACGAGTTACAATTGCCAAGTGAGAGGTGTTGGTGCCACCCACGGGGCCGTTCGGGGGTTGTTTCGAGTTTTCACCCTCTAACGTCATGTTTTTAAGCCTAAGTCTAGAAATATGCATATTACCGTCGTACTCTCAAACCGGGAGACCCGCGGCTGCGTGGTCAGTTACTACGAGTTACATTGGCCCCATGGGAGGTGTTGGTGCCACCCACGGGGACGTTCGGAGGCTGTTTCGAGTTCTCACCCTCTAACGCCATGTTTTTAAGCTAAAGTCTAGAAATATGCAAATTATCGTCGTATTCTCAAACCGGGAGTCTCGCGGCTGCGGGGTCAGTTCCTACGAGTTACATTGGTCCTGTGGGAGGTGTTGGTGCCACCCATGGGGCCGTTAGAGGGTTGTTTCGAGTTTTCACCCTCTAACGCCATGTTTTTACGCCTAAGTCTAGAAATAGGTAAATTATCGTCGAATTCTCAAACCGGGAGTCCCGCGGCTCTGGGGTCAGTTCCTACGAGTTACATTGGTCCTGTGGGAGGTGTTGGTGCCACCCACGGGGCCGTTCGGGGACTGTTTCGGGTTTTCACCCTCTAACGCCATGTTTTCCCTAAGTCTAGAAATATGCAAATTACCGTCGTATTCTCAAACCGGAACTCCCGCGGCTGCGCGGTCAGTTCCTACGAGTTACATTGGCCCGGTGGGAGGTGTTGGTGCCACCCACGTGGCCGTTCGTGGGTTGTTTCGAGTTCTCACCCTCTAATGCCATGTTTTTAAGCCTAAGTCTAGAAATATGCAAATTACCATCGTATTCTCAAACTGGGAGTCCCGCGGCTGCGGGGTCAGTTCCTACGAGTTACATTGGCCCCGTGGGAGGTGTTGGTGCCACCCACGAGACCGTTCGGGGGCTGGTTCCGGTTTTCACCCTCTAACGCCATGTTTTGCCTAAGTCTATAAATATGGAAATTTCCGTTGTATTCTCAAACCGGAACTCTCGCAGATGCGGGGTCAGTTCCTACGAGTTACATTGTCCCCGTGGGAGGTGTTGGTGCCACCCACATGGCCGTTCGGGAGCTGTTTCGAGTTCTCACCCTCTAACGCCATGTTTTTAAGCCTAAGTCTAGAAATATGCAAATTACCGTCGTATTCTCAAACCGGGTGTCCCGCGGTTGCGGGATCAGTTCCTACGAGTTACATTGGTCCCGTGGGAGGTATTGGTGCCACCCACGGGGACGTTCGGGGGCTGTTTCGAGTCCTCACCCTCTAACGCCATGTTTTTAAGCCTAAGTCTAGAAATATGCAAGTTACCGTCGTATTCTCAAACCGGGAGTCTCGCGGCTGCGGGGTCAGTTCCTACGAGTTACATTGGTCCTGTGGGAGGTGTTGGTGCCACCCATGGTGCCGTTAGAGGGTTGTTTCGAGTTTTCACCCTCTAACGCCATGTTTTTAAGCCTAAGTCTAGAAATAGGTAAATTATCTTCGAATTCTCAAACCGGGAGTCCCGCGGCTCTGGGGTCAGTTCCTACGAGTTACATTGGTCCTGTGGGAGGTGTTGGTGCCACCCACGGGACCGTTCGGGGACTGTTTTGGGTTTTCACCCTCTAACGCCATGTTTTGCTTAAGTCTAGAAATATGCAAATTACCGTCGTATTCTCAAACTGGAACTCCCGCGGCTGCGAGGTCAGTCCTTACGAGTTACATTGGTCCCGTGGGAGGTGTTGGTGCCACCCACGGGGCCGTTCGGGGGTTGTTTTCAGTTTTCACCCTTTAACGCCTTGTTTTTAAGCCTAAGTGTAGAAATATGCAAATTACCGTCGTACTCTCAAACCGGGAGTCCTGCGGCTGCGGGGTCAGTTCCTACGAGTTACATTGGTCACGTGGGAGGTGTTGGTGCCACCCACGTGGCCGTTCGGGGGCTGTTTCGAGTTCTCACCCTCTAACGCCATGTTTTTAGGCCTAAGTCTAGAAATATGCAAATTACCGTCGTATTCTCAAATCGGGAGTCCCGCGGCTGCGGGGTCAGTTCCTACGAGTTACATTGGTCCCGTGGGAGCTGTTGGTGCCACCCACAGGGACGTTCGGGGGCTGTTTCGAGTTCTCACCCTCTAACGCCATGTTTTTAAGCCTAAGTCTAGAAATATGGAAATTACCGTCCTATTCTCAAACCGGACTCCCGCGGCTGCGGGGTCAGTTCCTACGAGTTACAAATGTCCCGCGGGAGGTGTTGGCGCCACCCACGGGGCCGTTTGGGGGCTGTTTCGAGTTCTCACCCTCTAACGCCATGTTTTTAAGCCTAAGTTTAGACATATGCAAATTATCGTCGTATTCTCAAACCGGGAGTCCCGTGGCTGCGGGGTCAGTTCCTACGAGTTACATTGGCCCCGTGGGAGGTGTTGGTGCCACCCACGGGGCCGTTAGAGGGCTGTTTCGAGTTTTCACCCTCTACCGCCATATTTTTAAGCCTAAGTCTAGAAATATGCAAATTACCGTCGTATTCCCAAACCGGGAGTACCGCGACTGCGGGGTCAGTTCCTACGAGTTACATTGGTCCCGTGGGAGGTGTTGGTGCCACCCACGGGGACGTTCGGGGGCTGTTTCGTGTTCTCACCCTCTAACGCCATGTTTTGCTTAAGTCTAGAAATATGGAAATTACCGTCGTATACTCAAACCGGAACTCCCAGGGCTGCGGGGTCAGTTCCTACGAGTTACAATGGTCCCGGGGGAGGCGTTGGTGCCACCCACGGGGCCGTTCGGGGGTTGTTTTCAATTTTCACCCTTTAACGCCATGTTTTTAAGCCTAAGTGTAGAAATATGCAAATTACCATCGTACTCTCAAACCGGGGGTCCCGCGGCTGCGGGGTCAGTTCCTACGAGTTACAATTGCCCTGTGAGAGGTGTTGGTGCCACCCACGGGGCCGTTCGGGGGTTGTTTCGAGTTTTCACCCTCTAACGTCATGTTTTTAAGCCTAAGTCTAGAAATATGCATATTACCGTCGTACTCTCAAACCGGGAGACCCGTGGCTGCGTGGTCAGTTACTACGAGTTACATTGGCCCCGTGGGAGGTGTTGGTGCCACCCACGGGGACGTTCGGGGGCTGTTTCGAGTTCTCACCCTCTAACGCCATGTTTTTATGCCTAAGTCTAGAAATATGCAAATTATCGTCGTATTCTCAAACCGGGAGTCTCGCGACTGCGGGGTCAGTTCCTACGAGTTACATTGGTCCTGTGGGAGGTGTTGGTGCCACCCATGGGGCCGTTAGAGGGTTGTTTCGAGTTTTCACCCTCTAACGCCATGTTTTTAAACCTAAGTCTAGAAATAGGTAAATTATCGTCGAATTCTCAAACCGGGAGTCCCGCGGCTCTGGGGTCAGTTCCTACGAGTTACATTGGTCTTGTGGGAGGTGTTGGTGCCACCCACGGGGCCGTTCGGGAACTGTTTTGGGTTTTCACCCTCTAACGCCATGTTTTGCTTAAGTCTAGAAATATGCAAATTACCGTCGTATTCTCAAACCGGAATTCCCGCGGCTGCGGGGTCAGTTCCTACGAGTTACATTGGTCACGTGGGAGGTGTTGGTGCCACCCACGTGGCCGTTCGGGGGCTGTTTCGAGTTCTCACCCTCTAACGGCATGTTTTTAGGCCTAAGTCTAGAAATATGCAAATTACCGTCGTATTCTCAAACCGGGAGTCCCGCGGCTGCGGGGTCAGTTCCTACGAGTTACATTGGTCCCGTGGGAGCTGTTGGTGCCACCCACAGGGACGTTCGGGGGCTGTTTCGGGTTCTCACCCTCTAACGCCATGTTTTTAAGCCTAAGTCTAGAAATATGGAAATTACCGTCGTATTCTCAAACCGGACTCCCGCGGCTGCGGGGTCAGTTCCTACGAGTTACAAATATCCCGCGGGAGGTGTTGGTGCCACCCACGGGGCCGTTTGGGGGCTGTTTCGAGTTCTCACCCTCTAACGAAATGTTTTTAAGCCTAAGTTTAGACATATGCAAATTATCGTCGTATTCTCAAACCGGGAGTCCCGCGGCTGCGGGGTCAGTTCCTACGAGTTACATTGGCCCCGTGGGAGGTGTTGGTGCCACCCACGGGGCCGTTAGAGGGCTGTTTCAAGTTTTCACCCTCTAACGCCATATTTTTAAGCCTAAGTCTAGAAATATGCAAATTACCGTCGTATTCCCAAACCGGGAGTACCGCGGCTGCGGGGTCAGTTCCTACGAGTTACATTGATCCCGTGGGAGGTGTTGGTGCCACCCACGGGGACGTTCGGGGGCTGTTTCGAGTTCTCACCCTCTAACGCCATGTTTTGCTTAAGTCTAGAAATATGGAAATTACCGTCGTATACTCAAACCGGAACTCCCAGGGCTGCGGGGTCAGTTCCTACGAGTTACAATGGTCCCGGGGGAGGCGTTGGTGCCACCCACGGGGCCGTTCGGGGGTTGTTTTCAATATTCACCCTTTAACGCCATGTTTTTAAGCCTAAGTGTAGAAATATACAAATTACCGTCGTACTCTCAAACCGGGGGTCCCGCGGCTGCGGGGTCAGTTCCTACGAGTTACAATTGCCCCGTGAGAGGTGTTGGTGCCACCCACGGGGCCGTTCGGGGGTTGTTTCGAGTTTTCACCCTCTAACGTCATGTTTTTAAGCCTAAGTCTAGAAATATGCATATTACCGTCGAACTCTCAAATCGGGAGACCCGCGGCTGCGTGGTCAGTTACTACGAGTTACATTGGCCCCGTGGGAGGTGTTGGTGCCACCCACGGGGACGTTCGGGGGCTGTTTCGAGTTCTCACCCTCTAACGCCATGTTTTTATGCCTAAGTCTAGAAATATGCAAATTATCGTCGTATTCTCAAACCGGGAGTCTCGCGGCTGCGGGGTCAGTTCCTACGAGTTACATTGGTCCTGTGGGAGGTGTTGGTGCCACCCACGGGGCCGTTCGGGGGTTGTTTCGAGTTTTCACCCTCTAACGTCATGTTTTTAAGCCTAAGTCTAGAAATATGCATATTACCGTCGAACTCTCAAATCGGGAGACCCGCGGCTGCGTGGTCAGTTACTACGAGTTACATTGGCCCGTGGGAGGTGTTGGTGCCACCCACGGGGACGTTCGGGGGCTGTTTCGAGTTCTCACCCTCTAACGCCATGTTTTTATGCCTAAGTCTAGAAATATGCAAATTACCGTCGTATTCTCAAACCGGAACTCCCGCGGCTGCGAGTTCAGTCCCTACGAGTTACATTGGTCCCGTGGGAGGTGTTGGTGCCACCCACGGGGCCATTCGGGGGTTGTTTTCAGTTTTCACCCTTCAACGCCTTGTTTTTAAGCCTAAGTGTAGAAATATGCAAATTACCGTCGTACTCTCAAACCGGGAGTCCCGCGGCTGCGGGATCAGTTCCTACGAGTTACATTGGTCACATGGGAGGTGTTGGTGCCACTCACGTGGCCGTTCGGGTGCTATTTCGAGTTCTCACCCTCTAACGCCATGTTTTTAGGCCTAAGTCTAGAAATATGCAAATTACCGTCGTATTCTCAAACCGGGAGTCCCGCGGCTGCGGGGTCAGTTCCTACGAGTTACATTGGTCCCGTGGGAGGTGTTGGTGCCACCCACAGGGACGTTCGGGGGCTGTTTCGAGTTCTCACCCTCTAACGCCATGTTTTTAATCCTAAGTCTAGAAATATGGAAATTACCGTCGTATTCTCAAACCGGACTCCCGCGGCTGCGGGGTCAGTTCCTACGAGTTACAAATGTCCCGCGGGAGGTGTTGGTGCCACCCACGGGGACGTTCGGGGGCTGTTTCGAGTTCTCACCCTCTAACGCCATGTTTTGCTTAAGTCTAGAAATATGGAAATTACCGTCGTATACTCAAACCGGAACTCCCAGGGCTGCGGGGTCAGTTCCTACGAGTTACAATGGTCCCGGGGGAGGCGTTGGTGCCACCCACGGGGCCGTTCCGGGGTTGTTTTCAATATTCACCCTTTAACGCCATGTTTTTAAGCCTAAGTGTAGAAATATACAAATTACCGTCGTACTCTCAAACCGGGGGTCCCGCGGCTGCGGGGTCAGTTCCTACGAGTTACAATTGCCCCGTGAGAGGTGTTGGTGCCACCCACGGGGCCGTTCGGGGGTTGTTTCGAGTTTTCACCCTCTAACGTCATGTTTTTAAGCCTAAGTCTAGAAATATGCATATTACCGTCGTACTCTCAAACCGGGAGACCCGCGGCTGCGTGGTCAGTTACTACGAGTTACATTGGTCCCGTGGGAGGTGTTGGTGCCACCCACGGGGACGTTCGGGGGCTGTTTCGAGTTCTCACCCTCTAACGCCATGTTTTGCTTAAGTCTAGAAATATGGAAATTACCGTCGTATACTCAAACCGGAACTCCCAGGGCTGCGGGGTCATTTCCTACGAGTTACAATGGTCCCGGGGGAGGCGTTGGTGCCACCCACGGGGCCGTTCGGGGGTTGTTTTCAATTTTCACCCTTTAACGCCATGTTTTTATGCCTAAGTGTAGAAATATGCAAATTACCGTCGTACTCTCAAACCGGGGGTCCCGCGGCTGCGGGGTCAGTTCCTACGAGTTACAATTGCCCCGTGAGAGGTGTTGGTGCCACCCACGGGGCCGTTCGGGGGTTGTTTCGAGTTTTCACCCTCTAACGTCATGTTTTTAAGCCTAAGTCTAGAAATATGCATATTACCGTCGTACTCTCAAACCGGGAGACCCGTGGCTGCGTGGTCAGTTACTACGAGTTACATTGGCCCCGTGGGAGGTGTTGGTGCCACCCACGGGGACGTTCGGGGGCTGTTTCGAGTTCTCACCCTCTAACGCCATGTTTTTATGCCTAAGTCTAGAAATATGCAAATTATCGTCGTATTCTCAAACCGGGAGTCTCGCGACTGCGGGGTCAGTTCCTACGAGTTACATTGGTCCTGTGGGAGGTGTTGGTGCCACCCATGGGGCCGTTAGAGGGTTGTTTCGAGTTTTCACCCTCTAACGCCATGTTTTTAAGCCTAAGTCTAGAAATAGGTAAATTATCGTCGAATTCTCAAACCGGGAGTCCCGCGGCTCTGGGGTCAGTTCCTACGAGTTACATTGGTCCTGTGGGAGGTGTTGGTGCCACCCACGGGGCCGTTCGGGGACTGTTTTGGGTTTTCACCCTCTAACGCCATGTTTTGCTTAAGTCTAGAAATATGCAAATTACCGTCGTATTCTCAAACCGGAACTCCCGCGGCTGCGAGGTCAGTCCCTACGAGTTACATTGGTCCCGTGGGAGGTGTTGGTGCCACCCACGGGGCCG
The DNA here is from genome assembly GCA_949130495.1 of Sambucus nigra. Taxonomy (NCBI): domain Eukaryota; kingdom Viridiplantae; phylum Streptophyta; class Magnoliopsida; order Dipsacales; family Adoxaceae; genus Sambucus; species Sambucus nigra. The sequence goes on from OX422211.1 coordinate 405,104,998, forward strand.
TTCGGGGGTTGTTTTCAGTTTTCACCCTTTAACGCCTTGTTTTTAAGCCTAAGTGTAGAAATATGCAAATTACCGTCGTACTCTCAAACCGGGAGTCCCGCGGCTGCGGGGTCAGTTCCTACGAGTTACATTGGTCACATGGGAGGTGTTGGTGCCACTCACGTGGCCGTTCGGGGGCTATTTCGAGTTCTCACCCTCTAACGCCATGTTTTTAGGCCTAAGTCTAGAAATATGCAAATTACCGTCGTATTCTCAAACCGGGAGTCCCGCGGCTGCGGGGTCAGTTCCTACGAGTTACATTGGTCCCGTGGGAGGTGTTGGTGCCACCCACAGGGACGATCGGGGGCTGTTTCGAGTTCTCACCCTCTAACGCCATGTTTTTAAGCCTAAGTCTAGAAATATGGAAATTACCGTCGTATTCTCAAACCGAACTCCCGCGGCTGCGGGGTCAGTTCCTACGAGTTACAAATGTCCCGCGGGAGGTGTTGGTGCCAAGCACGGGGACGTTTGGGGGCTGTTTCGAGTTCTCACCCTCTAACGCCATGTTTTTAAGCCTAAGTTTAGACATATGCAAATTATCGTCGTATTCTCAAATCGGGAGTCCCGCGGCTGCGGGGTCAGTTCCTACGAGTTACATTGGCCCCGTGGGAGGTGTTGGTGCCACCCACGGGGCCGTTAGAGGGCTGTTTCGAGTTTTCACCCTCTAACGCCATGTTTTTAAGCCTAAGTCTAGAAATATGCAAATTACCGTCGTATTCCCAAACTGGGAGTACCGCGGCTGCGGGGTCAGTTCCTACGAGTTACATTGGCCCGTGGGAGGTGTTGGTGCCACCCACGGGGACGTTCGGGGGCTGTTTCGAGTTCTCACCCTCTAACGCCATGTTTTGCTTAAGTCTAGAAATATGGAAATTACCGTCGTATACTCAAACGGAACTCCCGCGGCTGCGGGGTCAGTTCCTACGAGTTACATTGGTCCCGTGGGAGGTGTTGGTGCCACCCACGGTGCCGTTCGGGGGCTGTTTTCAGTTTTCACCCTTTAACGCCATGTTTTTAAGCCTAAGTTTAGACATATGCAAATTATCGTCGTATTCTCAAACCGGGAGTCTCGCGGCTGCGGGGTCAGTTCCTACGAGTTACATTGGTCCTGTGGGAGGTGTTGGTGCCACCCATGGGGCCGTTAGAGGGTTGTTTCGAGTTTTCACCCTCTAACGCCATGTTTTTACGCCTAAGTCTAGAAATAGGTAAATTATCGTCGAATTCTCAAACCGGGAGTCCCGCGGCTCTGGGGTCAGTTCCTACGAGTTACATTGGTCCTGTGGGAGGTGTTGGTGCCACCCACGGGGCCGTTCGGGGACTGTTTCGGGTTTTCACCCTCTAACGCCATGTTTTCCCTAAGTCTAGAAATATGCAAATTACCGTCGTATTCTCAAACCGGAACTCCCGCGGCTGCGCAGTCAGTTCCTACGAGTTACATTGGCCCCGTGGGAGGTGTTGGTGCCACCCACGTGGCCGTTCGTGGGTTGTTTCGAGTTCTCACCCTCTAATGCCATGTTTTTAAGCCTAAGTCTAGAAATATGCAAATTACCATCGTATTCTCAAACTGGGAGTCCCGCGGCTGCGGGGTCAGTTCCTACGAGTTACATTGGCCCCGTGGGAGGTGTTGGTGCCACCCACGAGACCGTTCGGGGGCTGGTTCCGGTTTTCACCCTCTAACGCCATGTTTTGCCTAAATCTATAAATATGGAAATTTCCGTTGTATTCTCAAACCGGAACTCTCGCAGATGCGGGGTCAGTTCCTACGAGTTACATTGTCCCCGTGGGAGGTGTTGGTGCCACCCACATGGCCGTTCGGGAGCTGTTTCGAGTTCTCACCCTCTAACGCCATGTTTTTAAGCCTAAGTCTAGAAATATGCAAATTACCGTCGTATTCTCAAACCGGGTGTCCCGCGGTTGCGGGATCAGTTCCTACGAGTTACATTGGTCCCGTGGGAGGTATTGGTGCCACCCACGGGGACGTTCGGGGGCTGTTTCGAGTCCTCACCCTCTAACGCCATGTTTTTAAGCCTAAGTCTAGAAATATGCAAGTTACCGTCGTATTCTCAAACCGGGAGTCTCGCGGCAGCGGGGTCAGTTCCTACGAGTTACATTGGTCCTGTGGGAGGTGTTGGTGCCACCCATGGTGCCGTTAGAGGGTTGTTTCGAGTTTTCACCCTCTAACGCCATGTTTTTAAGCCTAAGTCTAGAAATAGGTAAATTATCTTCGAATTCTCAAACCGGGAGTCCCGCGGCTCTGGGGTCAGTTCCTACGAGTTACATTGGTCCTGTGGGAGGTGTTGGTGCCACCCACGGGACCGTTCGGGGACTGTTTTGGGTTTTCACCCTCTAACGCCATGTTTTGCTTAAGTCTAGAAATATGCAAATTACCGTCGTATTCTCAAACTGGAACTCCCGCGGCTGCGAGGTCAGTCCCTACGAGTTACATTGGTCCCGTGGGAGGTGTTGGTGCCACCCACGGGGCCGTTCGGGGGTTGTTTTCAGTTTTCACCCTTTAACGCCTTGTTTTTAAGCCTAAGTGTAGAAATATGCAAATTACCGTCGTACTCTCAAACCGGGAGTCCTGCGGCTGCGGGGTCAGTTCCTACGAGTTACATTGGTCACGTGGGAGGTGTTGGTGCCACCCACGTGGCCGTTCGGGGGCTGTTTCGAGTTCTCACCCTCTAACGCCATGTTTTTAGGCCTAAGTCTAGAAATATGCAAATTACCGTCGTATTCTCAAATCGGGAGTCCCGCGGCTGCGGGGTCAGTTCCTACGAGTTACATTGGTCCCGTGGGAGCTGTTGGTGCCACCCACAGGGACGTTCGGGGGCTGTTTCGAGTTCTCACCCTCTAACGCCATGTTTTTAAGCCTAAGTCTAGAAATATGGAAATTACCGTCCTATTCTCAAACCGGACTCCCGCGGCTGCGGGGTCAGTTCCTACGAGTTACAAATGTCCCGCGGGAGGTGTTGGCGCCACCCACGGGGCCGTTTGGGGGCTGTTTCGAGTTCTCACCCTCTAACGCCATGTTTTTAAGCCTAAGTTTAGACATATGCAAATTATCGTCGTATTCTCAAACCGGGAGTCCCGTGGCTGCGGGGTCAGTTCCTACGAGTTACATTGGCCCCGTGGGAGGTGTTGGTGCCACCCACGGGGCCGTTAGAGGGCTGTTTCGAGTTTTCACCCTCTACCGCCATATTTTTAAGCCTAAGTCTAGAAATATGCAAATTACCGTCGTATTCCCAAACCGGGAGTACCGCGACTGCGGGGTCAGTTCCTACGAGTTACATTGGTCCCGTGGGAGGTGTTGGTGCCACCCACGGGGACGTTCGGGGGCTGTTTCGTGTTCTCACCCTCTAACGCCATGTTTTGCTTAAGTCTAGAAATATGGAAATTACCGTCGTATACTCAAACCGGAACTCCCAGGGCTGCGGGGTCAGTTCCTACGAGTTACAATGGTCCCGGGGGAGGCGTTGGTGCCACCCACGGGGCCGTTCGGGGGTTGTTTTCAATTTTCACCCTTTAACGCCATGTTTTTAAGCCTAAGTGTAGAAATATGCAAATTACCGTCGTACTCTCAAACCGGGGGTCCCGCGGCTGCGGGGTCAGTTCCTACGAGTTACAATTGCCCTGTGAGAGGTGTTGGTGCCACCCACGGGGCCGTTCGGGGGTTGTTTCGAGTTTTCACCCTCTAACGTCATGTTTTTAAGCCTAAGTCTAGAAATATGCATATTACCGTCGTACTCTCAAACCGGGAGACCCGTGGCTGCGTGGTCAGTTACTACGAGTTACATTGGCCCCGTGGGAGGTGTTGGTGCCACCCACGGGGACGTTCGGGGGCTGTTTCGAGTTCTCACCCTCTAACGCCATGTTTTTATGCCTAAGTCTAGAAATATGCAAATTATCGTCGTATTCTCAAACCGGGAGTCTCGCGACTGCGGGGTCAGTTCCTACGAGTTACATTGGTCCTGTGGGAGGTGTTGGTGCCACCCATGGGGCCGTTAGAGGGTTGTTTCGAGTTTTCACCCTCTAACGCCATGTTTTTAAACCTAAGTCTAGAAATAGGTAAATTATCGTCGAATTCTCAAACCGGGAGTCCCGCGGCTCTGGGGTCAGTTCCTACGAGTTACATTGGTCTTGTGGGAGGTGTTGGTGCCACCCACGGGGCCGTTCGGGAACTGTTTTGGGTTTTCACCCTCTAACGCCATGTTTTGCTTAAGTCTAGAAATATGCAAATTACCGTCGTATTCTCAAACCGGAATTCCCGCGGCTGCGGGGTCAGTTCCTACGAGTTACATTGGTCACGTGGGAGGTGTTGGTGCCACCCACGTGGCCGTTCGGGGGCTGTTTCGAGTTCTCACCCTCTAACGGCATGTTTTTAGGCCTAAGTCTAGAAATATGCAAATTACCGTCGTATTCTCAAACCGGGAGTCCCGCGGCTGCGGGGTCAGTTCCTACGAGTTACATTGGTCCCGTGGGAGCTGTTGGTGCCACCCACAGGGACGTTCGGGGGCTGTTTCGGGTTCTCACCCTCTAACGCCATGTTTTTAAGCCTAAGTCTAGAAATATGGAAATTACCGTCGTATTCTCAAACCGGACTCCCGCGGCTGCGGGGTCAGTTCCTACGAGTTACAAATATCCCGCGGGAGGTGTTGGTGCCACCCACGGGGCCGTTTGGGGGCTGTTTCGAGTTCTCACCCTCTAACGAAATGTTTTTAAGCCTAAGTTTAGACATATGCAAATTATCGTCGTATTCTCAAACCGGGAGTCCCGCGGCTGCGGGGTCAGTTCCTACGAGTTACATTGGCCCCGTGGGAGGTGTTGGTGCCACCCACGGGGCCGTTAGAGGGCTGTTTCAAGTTTTCACCCTCTAACGCCATATTTTTAAGCCTAAGTCTAGAAATATGCAAATTACCGTCGTATTCCCAAACCGGGAGTACCGCGGCTGCGGGGTCAGTTCCTACGAGTTACATTGATCCCGTGGGAGGTGTTGGTGCCACCCACGGGGACGTTCGGGGGCTGTTTCGAGTTCTCACCCTCTAACGCCATGTTTTGCTTAAGTCTAGAAATATGGAAATTACCGTCGTGTACTCAAACCGGAACTCCCAGGGCTGCGGGGTCAGTTCCTACGAGTTACAATGGTCCCGGGGGAGGCGTTGGTGCCACCCACGGGGCCGTTCGGGGGTTGTTTTCAATATTCACCCTTTAACGCCATGTTTTTAAGCCTAAGTGTAGAAATATACAAATTACCGTCGTACTCTCAAACCGGGGGTCCCGCGGCTGCGGGGTCAGTTCCTACGAGTTACAATTGCCCCGTGAGAGGTGTTGGTGCCACCCACGGGGCCGTTCGGGGGTTGTTTCGAGTTTTCACCCTCTAACGTCATGTTTTTAAGCCTAAGTCTAGAAATATGCATATTACCGTCGAACTCTCAAATCGGGAGACCCGCGGCTGCGTGGTCAGTTACTACGAGTTACATTGGCCCCCTGGGAGGTGTTGGTGCCACCCACGGGGACGTTCGGGGGCTGTTTCGAGTTCTCACCCTCTAACGCCATGTTTTTATGCCTAAGTCTAGAAATATGCAAATTATCGTCGTATTCTCAAACCGGGAGTCTCGCGGCTGCGGGGTCAGTTCCTACGAGTTACATTGGTCTTGTGGGAGGTGTTGGTGCCACCCATGGGGCCGTTCGGGGACTGTTTTGGGTTTTCACCCTTTAACGCCATTTTTTTTTTTGGAAAACCCTCTAACGCCATGTTTTGCTTAAGTCTAGAAATATGCAAATTACCGTCGTATTCTCAAACCGGAACTCCCGCGGCTGCGAGTTCAGTCCCTACGAGTTACATTGGTCCCGTGGGAGGTGTTGGTGCCACCCACGGGGCCATTCGGGGGTTGTTTTCAGTTTTCACCCTTCAACGCCTTGTTTTTAAGCCTAAGTGTAGAAATATGCAAATTACCGTCGTACTCTCAAACCGGGAGTCCCGCGGCTGCGGGGTCAGTTCCTACGAGTTACATTGGTCACATGGGAGGTGTTGGTGCCACTCACGTGGCCGTTCGGGTGCTATTTCGAGTTCTCACCCTCTAACGCCATGTTTTTAGGCCTAAGTCTAGAAATATGCAAATTACCGTCGTATTCTCAAACCGGGAGTCCCGCGGCTGCGGGGTCAGTTCCTACGAGTTACATTGGTCCCGTGGGAGGTGTTGGTGCCACCCACAGGGACGTTCGGGGGCTGTTTCGAGTTCTCACCCTCTAACGCCATGTTTTTAATCCTAAGTCTAGAAATATGGAAATTACCGTCGTATTCTCAAACCGGACTCCCGCGGCTGCGGGGTCAGTTCCTACGAGTTACAAATGTCCCGCGGGAGGTGTTGGTGCCACCCACGGGGACGTTCGGGGGCTGTTTCGAGTTCTCACCCTCTAACGCCATGTTTTGCTTAAGTCTAGAAATATGGAAATTACCGTCGTATACTCAAACCGGAACTCCCAGGGCTGCGGGGTCAGTTCCTACGAGTTACAATGGTCCCGGGGGAGGCGTTGGTGCCACCCACGGGGCCGTTCCGGGGTTGTTTTCAATATTCACCCTTTAACGCCATGTTTTTAAGCCTAAGTGTAGAAATATACAAATTACCGTCGTACTCTCAAACCGGGGGTCCCGCGGCTGCGGGGTCAGTTCCTACGAGTTACAATTGCCCCGTGAGAGGTGTTGGTGCCACCCACGGGGCCGTTCGGGGGTTGTTTCGAGTTTTCACCCTCTAACGTCATGTTTTTAAGCCTAAGTCTAGAAATATGCATATTACCGTCGTACTCTCAAACCGGGAGACCCGCGGCTGCGTGGTCAGTTACTACGAGTTACATTGGTCCCGTGGGAGGTGTTGGTGCCACCCACGGGGACGTTCGGGGGCTGTTTCGAGTTCTCACCCTCTAACGCCATGTTTTGCTTAAGTCTAGAAATATGGAAATTACCGTCGTATACTCAAACCGGAACTCCCAGGGCTGCGGGGTCATTTCCTACGAGTTACAATGGTCCCGGGGGAGGCGTTGGTGCCACCCACGGGGCCGTTCGGGGGTTGTTTTCAATTTTCACCCTTTAACGCCATGTTTTTATGCCTAAGTGTAGAAATATGCAAATTACCGTCGTACTCTCAAACCGGGGGTCCCGCGGCTGCGGGGTCAGTTCCTACGAGTTACAATTGCCCCGTGAGAGGTGTTGGTGCCACCCACGGGGCCGTTCGGGGGTTGTTTCGAGTTTTCACCCTCTAACGTCATGTTTTTAAGCCTAAGTCTAGAAATATGCATATTACCGTCGTACTCTCAAACCGGGAGACCCGTGGCTGCGTGGTCAGTTACTACGAGTTACATTGGCCCCGTGGGAGGTGTTGGTGCCACCCACGGGGACGTTCGGGGGCTGTTTCGAGTTCTCACCCTCTAACGCCATGTTTTTATGCCTAAGTCTAGAAATATGCAAATTATCGTCGTATTCTCAAACCGGGAGTCTCGCGACTGCGGGGTCAGTTCCTACGAGTTACATTGGTCCTGTGGGAGGTGTTGGTGCCACCCATGGGGCCGTTAGAGGGTTGTTTCGAGTTTTCACCCTCTAACGCCATGTTTTTAAGCCTAAGTCTAGAAATAGGTAAATTATCGTCGAATTCTCAAACCGGGAGTCCCGCGGCTCTGGGGTCAGTTCCTACGAGTTACATTGGTCCTGTGGGAGGTGTTGGTGCCACCCACGGGGCCGTACGGGGACTGTTTTGGGTTTTCACCCTCTAACGCCATGTTTTGCTTAAGTCTAGAAATATGCAAATTACCGTCGTATTCTCAAACCGGAACTCCCGCGGCTGCGAGGTCAGTCCCTACGAGTTACATTGGTCCCGTGGGAGGTGTTGGTGCCACCCACGGGGCCGTTCGGGGGTTGTTTTCAGTTTTCACCCTTTAACGCCTTGTTTTTAAGCCTAAGTGTAGAAATATGCAAATTACCGTCGTACTCTCAAACCGGGAGTCCCGCGGCTGCGGGGTCAGTTCCTACGAGTTACATTGGTCACATGGGAGGTGTTGGTGCCACTCACGTGGCCGTTCGGGGGCTATTTCGAGTTCTCACCCTCTAACGCCATGTTTTTAGGCCTAAGTCTAGAAATATGCAAATTACCGTCGTATTCTCAAACCGGGAGTCCCGCGGCTGCGGGGTCAGTTCCTACGAGTTACATTGGTCCCGTGGGAGGTGTTGGTGCCACCCACAGGGACGATCGGGGGCTGTTTCGAGTTCTCACCCTCTAACGCCATGTTTTTAAGCCTAAGTCTAGAAATATGGAAATTACCGTCGTATTCTCAAACCGAACTCCCGCGGCTGCGGGGTTAGTTCCTACGAGTTACAAATGTCCCGCGGGAGGTGTTGGTGCCAAGCACGGGGACGTTTGGGGGCTGTTTCGAGTTCTCACCCTCTAACGCCATGTTTTTAAGCCTAAGTTTAGACATATGCAAATTATCGTCGTATTCTCAAATCGGGAGTCCCGCGGCTGCGGGGTCAGTTCCTACGAGTTACATTGGCCCCGTGGGAGGTGTTGGTGCCACCCACGGGGCCGTTAGAGGGCTGTTTCGAGTTTTCACCCTCTAACGCCATGTTTTTAAGCCTAAGTCTAGAAATATGCAAATTACCGTCGTATTCCCAAACTGGGAGTACCGCGGCTGCGGGGTCAGTTCCTACGAGTTACATTGGCCCGTGGGAGGTGTTGGTGCCACCCACGGGGACGTTCGGGGGCTGTTTCGAGTTCTCACCCTCTAACGCCATGTTTTGCTTAAGTCTAGAAATATGGAAATTACCGTCGTATACTCAAACGGAACTCCCGCGGCTGCGGGGTCAGTTCCTACGAGTTACATTGGTCCCGTGGGAGGTGTTGGTGCCACCCACGGTGCCGTTCGGGGGCTGTTTTCAGTTTTCACCCTTTAACGCCATGTTTTTAAGCCTAAGTTTAGACATATGCAAATTATCGTCGTATTCTCAAACCGGGAGTCTCGCGGCTGCGGGGTCAGTTCCTACGAGTTACATTGGTCCTGTGGGAGGTGTTGGTGCCACCCATGGGGCCGTTAGAGGGTTGTTTCGAGTTTTCACCCTCTAACGCCATGTTTTTACGCCTAAGTCTAGAAATAGGTAAATTATCGTCGAATTCTCAAACCGGGAGTCCCGCGGCTCTGGGGTCAGTTCCTACGAGTTACATTGGTCCTGTGGGAGGTGTTGGTGCCACCCACGGGGCCGTTCGGGGACTGTTTCGGGTTTTCACCCTCTAACGCCATGTTTTCCCTAAGTCTAGAAATATGCAAATTACCGTCGTATTCTCAAACCGGAACTCCCGCGGCTGCGCGGTCAGTTCCTACGAGTTACATTGGCCCCGTGGGAGGTGTTGGTGCCACCCACGTGGCCGTTCGTGGGTTGTTTCGAGTTCTCACCCTCTAATGCCATGTTTTTAAGCCTAAGTCTAGAAATATGCAAATTACCATCGTATTCTCAAACTGGGAGTCCCGCGGCTGCGGGGTCAGTTCCTACGAGTTACATTGGCCCCGTGGGAGGTGTTGGTGCCACCCACGAGACCGTTCGGGGGCTGGTTCCGGTTTTCACCCTCTAACGCCATGTTTTGCCTAAGTCTATAAATATGGAAATTTCCGTTGTATTCTCAAACCGGAACTCTCGCAGATGCGGGGTCAGTTCCTACGAGTTACATTGTCCCCGTGGGAGGTGTTGGTGCCACCCACATGGCCGTTCGGGAGCTGTTTCGAGTTCTCACCCTCTAACGCCATGTTTTTAAGCCTAAGTCTAGAAATATGCAAATTACCGTCGTATTCTCAAACCGGGTGTCCCGCGGTTGCGGGATCAGTTCCTACGAGTTACATTGGTCCCGTGGGAGGTATTGGTGCCACCCACGGGGACGTTCGGGGGCTGTTTCGAGTCCTCACCCTCTAACGCCATGTTTTTAAGCCTAAGTCTAGAAATATGCAAGTTACCGTCGTATTCTCAAACCGGGAGTCTCGCGGCTGCGGGGTCAGTTCCTACGAGTTACATTGGTCCTGTGGGAGGTGTTGGTGCCACCCATGGTGCCGTTAGAGGGTTGTTTCGAGTTTTCACCCTCTAACGCCATGTTTTTAAGCCTAAGTCTAGAAATAGGTAAATTATCTTCGAATTCTCAAACCGGGAGTCCCGCGGCTCTGGGGTCAGTTCCTACGAGTTACATTGGTCCTGTGGGAGGTGTTGGTGCCACCCACGGGACCGTTCGGGGACTGTTTTGGGTTTTCACCCTCTAACGCCATGTTTTGCTTAAGTCTAGAAATATGCAAATTATCGTCGTATTCTCAAACTGGAACTCCCGCGGCTGCGAGGTCAGTCCCTACGAGTTACATTGGTCCCGTGGGAGGTGTTGGTGCCACCCACGGGGCCGTTCGGGGGTTGTTTTCAGTTTTCACCCTTTAACGCCTTGTTTTTAAGCCTAAGTGTAGAAATATGCAAATTACCGTCGTACTCTCAAACCGGGAGTCCTGCGGCTGCGGGGTCAGTTCCTACGAGTTACATTGGTCACGTGGGAGGTGTTGGTGCCACCCACGTGGCCGTTCGGGGGCTGTTTCGAGTTCTCACCCTCTAACGCCATGTTTTTAGGCCTAAGTCTAGAAATATGCAAATTACCGTCGTATTCTCAAATCGGGAGTCCCGCGGCTGCGGGGTCAGTTCCTACGAGTTACATTGGTCCCGTGGGAGCTGTTGGTGCCACCCACAGGGACGTTCGGGGGCTGTTTCGAGTTCTCACCCTCTAACGCCATGTTTTTAAGCCTAAGTCTAGAAATATGGAAATTACCGTCCTATTCTCAAACCGGACTCCCGCGGCTGCGGGGTCAGTTCCTACGAGTTACAAATGTCCCGCGGGAGGTGTTGGCGCCACCCACGGGGCCGTTTGGGGGCTGTTTCGAGTTCTCACCCTCTAACGCCATGTTTTTAAGCCTAAGTTTAGACATATGCAAATTATCGTCGTATTCTCAAACCGGGAGTCCCGTGGCTGCGGGGTCAGTTCCTACGAGTTACATTGGCCCCGTGGGAGGTGTTGGTGCCACCCACGGGGCCGTTAGAGGGCTGTTTCGAGTTTTCACCCTCTACCGCCATATTTTTAAGCCTAAGTCTAGAAATATGCAAATTACCGTCGTATTCCCAAACCGGGAGTACCGCGACTGCGGGGTCAGTTCCTACGAGTTACATTGGTCCCGTGGGAGGTGTTGGTGCCACCCACGGGGACGTTCGGGGGCTGTTTCGTGTTCTCACCCTCTAACGCCATGTTTTGCTTAAGTCTAGAAATATGGAAATTACCGTCGTATACTCAAACCGGAACTCCCAGGGCTGCGGGGTCAGTTCCTACGAGTTACAATGGTCCCGGGGGAGGCGTTGGTGCCACCCACGGGGCCGTTCGGGGGTTGTTTTCAATTTTCACCCTTTAACGCCATGTTTTTAAGCCTAAGTGTAGAAATATGCAAATTACCGTCGTACTCTCAAACCGGGGGTCCCGCGGCTGCGGGGTCAGTTCCTACGAGTTACAATTGCCCTGTGAGAGGTGTTGGTGCCACCCACGGGGCCGTTCGGGGGTTGTTTCGAGTTTTCACCCTCTAACGTCATGTTTTTAAGCCTAAGTCTAGAAATATGCATATTACCGTCGTACTCTCAAACCGGGAGACCCGTGGCTGCGTGGTCAGTTACTACGAGTTACATTGGCCCCGTGGGAGGTGTTGGTGCCACCCACGGGGACGTTCGGGGGCTGTTTCGAGTTCTCACCCTCTAACGCCATGTTTTTATGCCTAAGTCTAGAAATATGCATATTATCGTCGTATTCTCAAACCGGGAGTCTCGCGACTGCGGGGTCAGTTCCTACGAGTTACATTGGTCCTGTGGGAGGTGTTGGTGCCACCCATGGGGCCGTTAGAGGGTTGTTTCGAGTTTTCACCCTCTAACGCCATGTTTTTAAGCCTAAGTCTAGAAATAGGTAAATTATCGTCGAATTCTCAAACCGGGAGTCCCGCGGCTCTGGGGTCAGTTCCTACGAGTTACATTGGTCCCGTGGGAGGTGTTGGTGCCACCCACGGGGCCGTTCGGGGACTGTTTTGGGTTTTCACCCTCTAACGCCATGTTTTGCTTAAGTCTAGAAATATGCAAATTACCGTCGTATTCTCAAACCGGAACTCCCGCGGCTGCGAGGTCAGTCCCTACGAGTTACATTGGTCCCGTGGGAGGTGTTGGTGCCACCCACGGGGCCGTTCAGGGGTTGTTTTCAGTTTTCACCCTTTAACGCCTTGTTTTTAAGCCTAAGTGTAGAAATATGCAAATTACCGTCGTACTCTCAAACCGGGAGTCCCGCGGCTGCGGGGTCAGTTCCTACGAGTTACATTGGTCACATGGGAGGTGTTGGTGCCACTCACGTGGCCGTTCGGGGGCTATTTCGAGTTCTCACCCTCTAACGCCATGTTTTTAGGCCTAAGTCTAGAAATATGCAAATTACCGTCATATTCTCAAATCGGGAGTCCCGCGGCTGCGGGGTCAGTTCCTTCGAGTTACATTGGCCCCGTGGGAGGTGTTGGTGCCACCCACGGGGCCGTTAGAGGGCTGTTTCGAGTTTTCACCCTCTAACGCCATGTTTTTAAGCCTAAGTCTAGAAATATGCAAATTACCGTCGTATTCCCAAACTGGGAGTACCGCGGCTGCGGGGTCAGTTCCTACGAGTTACATTGGCCCGTGGGAGGTGTTGGTGCCACCCACGGTGCCGTTCGGGAGCTGTTTTCAGTTTTCACCCTTTAACGCCATGTTTTTAAGCCTAAGTTTAGACATATGCAAATTATCGTCGTATTCTCAAACCGGGAGTCTCGCGGCTGCGGGGTCAGTTCCTACGAGTTACATTGGTCCTGTGGGAGGTGTTGGTGCCACCCATGGGGCCGTTAGAGGGTTGTTTCGAGTTTTCACCCTCTAACGCCATGTTTTTACGCCTAAGTCTAGAAATAGGTAAATTATCGTCGAATTCTCAAACCGGGAGTCCCGCGGCTCTGGGGTCAGTTCCTACGAGTTACATTGGTCCTGTGGGAGGTGTTGGTGCCACCCACGGGGCCGTTCGGGGACTGTTTCGGGTTTTCACCCTCTAACGCCATGTTTTCCCTAAGTCTAGAAATATGCAAATTACCGTCGTATTCTCAAACCGGAACTCCCGCGGCTGCGCGGTCAGTTCCTACGAGTTACATTGGCCCCGTGGGAGGTGTTGGTGCCACCCACGTGGCCGTTCGTGGGTTGTTTCGAGTTCTCACCCTCTAATGCCATGTTTTTAAGCCTAAGTCTAGAAATATGCAAATTACCATCGTATTCTCAAACTGGGAGTCCCGCGGCTGCGGGGTCAGTTCCTACGAGTTACATTGGCCCCGTGGGAGGTGTTGGTGCCACCCACGAGACCGTTCGGGGGCTGGTTCCGGTTTTCACCCTCTAACGCCATGTTTTGCCTAAGTCTATAAATATGGAAATTTCCGTTGTATTCTCAAACCGGAACTCTCGCAGATGCGGGGTCAGTTCCTACGAGTTACATTGTCCCCGTGGGAGGTGTTGGTGCCACCCACATGGCCGTTCGGGAGCTGTTTCGAGTTCTCACCCTCTAACGCCATGTTTTTAAGCCTAAGTCTAGAAATATGCAAATTACCGTCGTATTCTCAAACCGGGTGTCCCGCGGTTGCGGGATCAGTTCCTACGAGTTACATTGGTCCCGTGGGAGGTATTGGTGCCACCCACGGGGACGTTAGAGGGTTGTTTCGAGTTTTCACCCTCTAACGCCATGTTTTTAAGCCTAAGTCTAGAAATAGGTAAATTATCGTCGAATTCTCAAACCGGGAGTCCCGCGGCTCTGGGGTCAGTTCCTACGAGTTACATTGGTCCTGTGGGAGGTGTTGGTGCCACCCACGGGGCCGTACGGGGACTGTTTTGGGTTTTCACCCTCTAACGCCATGTTTTGCTTAAGTCTAGAAATATGCAAATTACCGTCGTATTCTCAAACCGGAACTCCCGCGGCTGCGAGGTCAGTCCCTACGAGTTACATTGGTCCCGTGGGAGGTGTTGGTGCCACCCACGGGGCCGTTCGGGGGTTGTTTTCAGTTTTCACCCTTTAACGCCTTGTTTTTAAACCTAAGTGTAGAAATATGCAAATTACCATCGTACTCTCAAACCGGGAGTCCCGCGGCTGCGGGGTCAGTTCCTACGAGTTACATTGGTCACATGGGAGGTGTTGGTGCCACTCACGTGGCCGTTCGGGGGCTATTTCGAGTTCTCACCCTCTAACGCCATGTTTTTAGGCCTAAGTCTAGAAATATGCAAATTACCGTCGTATTCTCAAACCGGGAGTCCCGCGGCTGCGGGGTCAGTTCCTACGAGTTACATTGGTCCCGTGGGAGGTGTTGGTGCCACCCACAGGGACGATCGGGGGCTGTTTCGAGTTCTCACCCTCTAACGCCATGTTTTTAAGCCTAAGTCTAGAAATATGGAAATTACCGTCGTATTCTCAAACCGAACTCCCGCGGCTGCGGGGTTAGTTCCTACGAGTTACAAATGTCCCGCGGGAGGTGTTGGTGCCAAGCACGGGGACGTTTGGGGGCTGTTTCGAGTTCTCACCCTCTAACGCCATGTTTTTAAGCCTAAGTTTAGACATATGCAAATTATCGTCGTATTCTCAAATCGGGAGTCCCGCGGCTGCGGGGTCAGTTCCTACGAGTTACATTGGCCCCGTGGGAGGTGTTGGTGCCACCCACGGGGCCGTTAGAGGGCTGTTTCGAGTTTTCACCCTCTAACGCCATGTTTTTAAGCCTAAGTCTAGAAATATGCAAATTACCGTCGTATTCCCAAACTGGGAGTACCGCGGCTGCGGGGTCAGTTCCTACGAGTTACATTGGCCCGTGGGAGGTGTTGGTGCCACCCACGGGGACGTTCGGGGGCTGTTTCGAGTTCTCACCCTCTAACGCCATGTTTTGCTTAAGTCTAGAAATATGGAAATTACCGTCGTATACTCAAACGGAACTCCCGCGGCTGCGGGGTCAGTTCCTACGAGTTACATTGGTCCCGTGGGAGGTGTTGGTGCCACCCACGGTGCCGTTCGGGGGCTGTTTTCAGTTTTCACCCTTTAACGCCACGTTTTTAAGCCTAAGTTTAGACATATGCAAATTATCGTCGTATTCTCAAACCGGGAGTCTCGCGGCTGCGGGGTCAGTTCCTACGAGTTACATTGGTCCTGTGGGAGGTGTTGGTGCCACCCATGGGGCCGTTAGAGGGTTGTTTCGAGTTTTCACCCTCTAACGCCATGTTTTTACGCCTAAGTCTAGAAATAGGTAAATTATCGTCGAATTCTCAAACCGGGAGTCCCGCGGCTCTGGGGTCAGTTCCTACGAGTTACATTGGTCTTGTGGGAGGTGTTGGTGCCACCCACGGGGCCGTTCGGGAACTGTTTTGGGTTTTCACCCTCTAACGCCATGTTTTGCTTAAGTCTAGAAATATGCAAATTACCGTCGTATTCTCAAACCGGAATTCCCGCGGCTGCGGGGTCAGTTCCTACGAGTTACATTGGTCACGTGGGAGGTGTTGGTGCCACCCACGTGGCCGTTCGGGGGCTGTTTCGAGTTCTCACCCTCTAACGGCATGTTTTTAGGCCTAAGTCTAGAAATATGCAAATTACCGTCGTATTCTCAAACCGGGAGTCCCGCGGCTGCGGGGTCAGTTCCTACGAGTTACATTGGTCCCGTGGGAGCTGTTGGTGCCACCCACAGGGACGTTCGGGGGCTGTTTCGGGTTCTCACCCTCTAACGCCATGTTTTTAAGCCTAAGTCTAGAAATATGGAAATTACCGTCGTATTCTCAAACCGGACTCCCGCGGCTGCGGGGTCAGTTCCTACGAGTTACAAATATCCCGCGGGAGGTGTTGGTGCCACCCACGGGGCCGTTTGGGGGCTGTTTCGAGTTCTCACCCTCTAACGAAATGTTTTTAAGCCTAAGTTTAGACATATGCAAATTATCGTCGTATTCTCAAACCGGGAGTCCCGCGGCTGCGGGGTCAGTTCCTACGAGTTACATTGGCCCCGTGGGAGGTGTTGGTGCCACCCACGGGGCCGTTAGAGGGCTGTTTCAAGTTTTCACCCTCTAACGCCATATTTTTAAGCCTAAGTCTAGAAATATGCAAATTACCGTCGTATTCCCAAACCGGGAGTACCGCGGCTGCGGGGTCAGTTCCTACGAGTTACATTGATCCCGTGGGAGGTGTTGGTGCCACCCACGGGGACGTTCGGGGGCTGTTTCGAGTTCTCACCCTCTAACGCCATGTTTTGCTTAAGTCTAGAAATATGGAAATTACCGTCGTATACTCAAACCGGAACTCCCAGGGCTGCGGGGTCAGTTCCTACGAGTTACAATGGTCCCGGGGGAGGCGTTGGTGCCACCCACGGGGCCGTTCGGGGGTTGTTTTCAATATTCACCCTTTAACGCCATGTTTTTAAGCCTAAGTGTAGAAATATACAAATTACCGTCGTACTCTCAAACCGGGGGTCCCGCGGCTGCGGGGTCAGTTCCTACGAGTTACAATTGCCCCGTGAGAGGTGTTGGTGCCACCCACGGGGCCGTTCGGGGGTTGTTTCGAGTTTTCACCCTCTAACGTCATGTTTTTAAGCCTAAGTCTAGAAATATGCATATTACCGTCGAACTCTCAAATCGGGAGACCCGCGGCTGCGTGGTCAGTTACTACGAGTTACATTGGCCCCTGGGAGGTGTTGGTGCCACCCACGGGGACGTTCGGGGGCTGTTTCGAGTTCTCACCCTCTAACGCCATGTTTTTATGCCTAAGTCTAGAAATATGCAAATTATCGTCGTATTCTCAAACCGGGAGTCTCGCGGCTGCGGGGTCAGTTCCTACGAGTTACATTGGTCCTGTGGGAGGTGTTGGTGCCACCCATGGGGCCGTTCGGGGACTGTTTTGGGTTTTCACCCTTTAACGCCATTTTTTTTTTTGGAAAACCCTCTAACGCCATGTTTTGCTTAAGTCTAGAAATATGCAAATTACCGTCGTATTCTCAAACCGGAACTCCCGCGGCTGCGAGTTCAGTCCCTACGAGTTACATTGGTCCCGTGGGAGGTGTTGGTGCCACCCACGGGGCCATTCGGGGGTTGTTTTCAGTTTTCACCCTTCAACGCCTTGTTTTTAAGCCTAAGTGTAGAAATATGCAAATTACCGTCGTACTCTCAAACCGGGAGTCCCGCGGCTGCGGGGTCAGTTCCTACGAGTTACATTGGTCACATGGGAGGTGTTGGTGCCACTCACGTGGCCGTTCGGGTGCTATTTCGAGTTCTCACCCTCTAACGCCATGTTTTTAGGCCTAAGTCTAGAAATATGCAAATTACCGTCGTATTCTCAAACCGGGAGTCCCGCGGCTGCGGGGTCAGTTCCTACGAGTTACATTGGTCCCGTGGGAGGTGTTGGTGCCACCCACAGGGACGTTCGGGGGCTGTTTCGAGTTCTCACCCTCTAACGCCATGTTTTTAATCCTAAGTCTAGAAATATGGAAATTACCGTCGTATTCTCAAACCGGACTCCCGCGGCTGCGGGGTCAGTTCCTACGAGTTACAAATGTCCCGCGGGAGGTGTTGGTGCCACCCACGGGGACGTTCGGGGGCTGTTTCGAGTTCTCACCCTCTAACGCCATGTTTTGCTTAAGTCTAGAAATATGGAAATTACCGTCGTATACTCAAACCGGAACTCCCAGGGCTGCGGGGTCAGTTCCTACGAGTTACAATGGTCCCGGGGGAGGCGTTGGTGCCACCCACGGGGCCGTTCCGGGGTTGTTTTCAATATTCACCCTTTAACGCCATGTTTTTAAGCCTAAGTGTAGAAATATACAAATTACCGTCGTACTCTCAAACCGGGGGTCCCGCGGCTGCGGGGTCAGTTCCTACGAGTTACAATTGCCCCGTGAGAGGTGTTGGTGCCACCCACGGGGCCGTTCGGGGGTTGTTTCGAGTTTTCACCCTCTAACGTCATGTTTTTAAGCCTAAGTCTAGAAATATGCATATTACCGTCGTACTCTCAAACCGGGAGACCCGCGGCTGCGTGGTCAGTTACTACGAGTTACATTGGTCCCGTGGGAGGTGTTGGTGCCACCCACGGGGACGTTCGGGGGCTGTTTCGAGTTCTCACCCTCTAACGCCATGTTTTGCTTAAGTCTAGAAATATGGAAATTACCGTCGTATACTCAAACCGGAACTCCCAGGGCTGCGGGGTCAGTTCCTACGAGTTACAATGGTCCCGGGGGAGGCGTTGGTGCCACCCACGGGGCCGTTCGGGGGTTGTTTTCAATTTTCACCCTTTAACGCCATGTTTTTATGCCTAAGTGTAGAAATATGCAAATTACCGTCGTACTCTCAAACCGGGGGTCCCGCGGCTGCGGGGTCAGTTCCTACGAGTTACAATTGCCCCGTGAGAGGTGTTGGTGCCACCCACGGGGCCGTTCGGGGGTTGTTTCGAGTTTTCACCCTCTAACGTCATGTTTTTAAGCCTAAGTCTAGAAATATGCATATTACCGTCGTACTCTCAAACCGGGAGACCCGTGGCTGCGTGGTCAGTTACTACGAGTTACATTGGCCCCGTGGGAGGTGTTGGTGCCACCCACGGGGACGTTCGGGGGCTGTTTCGAGTTCTCACCCTCTAACGCCATGTTTTTATGCCTAAGTCTAGAAATATGCAAATTATCGTCGTATTCTCAAACCGGGAGTCTCGCGACTGCGGGGTCAGTTCCTACGAGTTACATTGGTCCTGTGGGAGGTGTTGGTGCCACCCATGGGGCCGTTAGAGGGTTGTTTCGAGTTTTCACCCTCTAACGCCATGTTTTTAAGCCTAAGTCTAGAAATAGGTAAATTATCGTCGAATTCTCAAACCGGGAGTCCCGCGGCTCTGGGGTCAGTTCCTACGAGTTACATTGGTCCTGTGGGAGGTGTTGGTGCCACCCATGGGGCCGTTAGAGGGTTGTTTCGAGTTTTCACCCTCTAACGCCATGTTTTTACGCCTAAGTCTAGAAATAGGTAAATTATCGTCGAATTCTCAAACCGGGAGTCCCGCGGCTCTGGGGTCAGTTCCTACGAGTTACATTGGTCTTGTGGGAGGTGTTGGTGCCACCCACGGGGCCGTTCGGGAACTGTTTTGGGTTTTCACCCTCTAACGCCATGTTTTGCTTAAGTCTAGAAATATGCAAATTACCGTCGTATTCTCAAACCGGAATTCCCGCGGCTGCGGGGTCAGTTCCTACGAGTTACATTGGTCACGTGGGAGGTGTTGGTGCCACCCACGTGGCCGTTCGGGGGCTGTTTCGAGTTCTCACCCTCTAACGGCATGTTTTTAGGCCTAAGTCTAGAAATATGCAAATTACCGTCGTATTCTCAAACCGGGAGTCCCGCGGCTGCGGGGTCAGTTCCTACGAGTTACATTGGTCCCGTGGGAGCTGTTGGTGCCACCCACAGGGACGTTCGGGGGCTGTTTCGGGTTCTCACCCTCTAACGCCATGTTTTTAAGCCTAAGTCTAGAAATATGGAAATTACCGTCGTATTCTCAAACCGGACTCCCGCGGCTGCGGGGTCAGTTCCTACGAGTTACAAATATCCCGCGGGAGGTGTTGGTGCCACCCACGGGGCCGTTTGGGGGCTGTTTCGAGTTCTCACCCTCTAACGAAATGTTTTTAAGCCTAAGTTTAGACATATGCAAATTATCGTCGTATTCTCAAACCGGGAGTCCCGCGGCTGCGGGGTCAGTTCCTACGAGTTACATTGGCCCCGTGGGAGGTGTTGGTGCCACCCACGGGGCCGTTAGAGGGCTGTTTCGAGTTTTCACCCTCTAACGCCATATTTTTAAGCCTAAGTCTAGAAATATGCAAATTACTGTCGTATTCCCAAACCGGGAGTACCGCGGCTGCGGGGTCAGTTCCTACGAGTTACATTGATCCCGTGGGAGGTGTTGGTGCCACCCACGGGGACGTTCGGGGGCTGTTTCGAGTTCTCACCCTCTAACGCCATGTTTTGCTTAAGTCTAGAAATATGGAAATTACCGTCGTATACTCAAACCGGAACTCCCAGGGCTGCGGGGTCAGTTCCTACGAGTTACAATGGTCCCGGGGGAGGCGTTGGTGCCACCCACGGGGCCGTTCGGGGGTTGTTTTCAATATTCAC